>CP092875.1:65575957-65672503 GCA_030710605.1 Cordylochernes scorpioides | reverse complement strand
TCAACGCATGTCTTCTCTACTTTTGTAATTCTATGTAGATTTCATGTTAAGGTGGTGTAAATATAAATACATGGAAGGTTTAAGAAATATTCTTCAAGAGTTAATATATAAAGGTCTGTTAGACTCTGCATTAGAGTCGCCTATGGGATATCATGGCATGAAACCATTGCTATACCCGGTATTTCCTGGAGGGTGATCTCTCATCAGAGACGCTCTGTCATGTTGGGTCAAGTCAAGAGGAGTCTTTCAAACTAAACAGAGATTCTGATCAGAGACCAATTCCAGGAGACACCGGGTTTATCTATGTTTTCAGATATGGCCTCTCATGAGAGGCTCTACTGTATTGTCACGTAGAAAAATCAGGAAATATACACACGTAAAACTTTATTAAGACGACCGGTCTTATACAGATTCACCACAGGAAGAAATAATAGATGGAGCTCCTATACTCCAGGCAGCTCAGCACCCAACAACAGCCTCCTGGTCCGACGTATGTCCAATGGCCACACGTTCCTTCGTGCATACGTCATGGTTAGCGAATCACTGAACAGGCGAGTGTGGAATCAGCCGCTTTCTGGTCTTCGTTTATCTCGTCCAAATGGACCACGACATTCGGCGATTCAATTAATCTCCTCCGAACGGTGACTGCGGCCTTGTAGAATTTATATAAAACAAAAAGAAGACCTTGATCAAACGTCATTGCATTCATCCAGTTATAAATTTGTTGACATCCGAATGATAAGGCACTTTTTATCAAAACTTATTTACATAGGAGAACAGAGTGGCGCAATGAGACAAATATGCTGAGTAAAAAAATATTAAAGAGACAATCTGTTTATTAAATAAAACTATTGTTAGAATCATAAGCCGTGACAATATCCAACTTGAAGAGATAGAAGATGGGGAAAATTGCAATTAGAAGTGAAGAGATCAACCTGGGCTAAGCTTGAGATGATAACTCGGCACCCCACAATCCCAGCCATCTGCGATTCCCACAGATTATCACAGGATCTATTTTCCGAACGAGCCAGGCTGAAAACTCGGCAAAAAAACTGGATTTGTCCGATAGGATTATTTTTTACATCTGGGTGCGTATGGCAGAAAATACGGCCAGGGATGGCAAGCGTACTGGAATGACAACGTTGTCACATCAACTGTCATCTTTATGTTGAAATCTAGCTGCACATAGTGATTATGATTGTAGAACAAAATTTGAAAATTATTCCGCATGTGTTTCTTTTGAACGAATAATCGAAAATTATTTTAAGGAGAAATAACGATTATTTCTAACCTTAGGGATGAAGTATGAAAGGATGATGAATTGTGAAGAGTAATGGTAAATGGAAAAATAAAAGTGTCCAGGGTGGGAATCGAACCCATAGTGTTCCGCTTACCGGGCAGATGCCATGTCCACTAGGCTACCCTATTGATCATCTCACGGTTAAGGTGGATAAAACTACTGAATTCCAATGAAACGCTTATATTTAGAAATTAACTCTTTTTAGTATTGTTTTAATTGAATAATTCTCTAATATCTATGATATTTTCATTCTAAAATATTCCTTAAAACGTTTTTTTAATCTGTAAATTGCTTTTCTCGAATGCCCACAATACTTTAAAATTTGATTTCATTTAACTAAATTTGCATATCAACCCCTCGTACATATATCAATTGTGTTGATATATATATTTTTTTATCTTTTCATCTAACTAACTTGCATACTAATTCTGTACATATTTAAAATATCTTTTTTTTTTCTTTTCTTTTAAAAATTTTAGTTTATCCTTAAAGTGCAAGTGTCCCTAGGGAGACATAACGCTCTAAGTCGAAATAAAGAATAAAAACTTAGGAAATATATAATATTAAATTTCAAATAGCAACATGTTCAGAGCTTATAAAAATATATTTTAAAAATCAAATCAAATAAAAAATAGGTAGCAATCTGTTTAGTGCTTGTCATTAATATTTAAAACACATTTACATTTTATATATTTTATTCAATTACGATCAAAATTAATTAGACATCACATTTAATAATATCCTCACAAAACAATTATCCTAACTATATAACATTAAGCTATCTATATTTACAGTTTGTTTTGGTCACCAGTCCAATATTTTTATTTTCATAGACTAAATTATGAGATTAATTTTTAAATAAAAATATGCAAAACAAATAAACAACTATATGCATCAATTCCCCCTTCTTAGGCCTGGCCCCTCATTTATTTATTTACTTTTTATATATCTGTGGACATCTGCGCTCCCTCTGAGGATACCTGGGGGTTGTAACACTTTTCTCCTTTGAGATTGAGTTGGCACACATTCAGCATCACTCATATTAGTGGGATGTGATTTACCAGGCAACATTTTTTTTAATGTAGTTTTGATGAATTTTTTTTTTCACTGTCACCTTGTCTTATTAAATAAAAATTCCTTCCTAGTATTTTAATTATCTTTCCTGTATACCAAGAGGGATGATTATTAGTAATCCACCTAAATTTCACAGTCTCATCCACTTTAAATTTACTGTTAACATATTGACCATTGACTTTGGAGACTTTTACTTCTTCTTTTGACAACACAGAAAGTCTTGATCTGATCTTTCTTCCAAGAAACAGTTCCGCAGGTGATGTCCCTTTTCTAATATTTACATCTGTCCTTATAAAGAACAAAGCCCTGGACAGAGCCAAATCTAGTTCCACCTGCTCGTTTTCATATAATAGCTTTTTTAGCAATTTCTTTACCTCTCTTACAGAGACTTCTGCCTGTCCATTCGACTTTGGGTGATATGGGGGAGATGTCACATGGGATATGCCATTCTTAGACAAAAAACCACCAAAGTCACTACTAAAGAAAGGAGGACCATTATCAGAAACCACTACTTGTGGAAATCCGTAGCGAGCAATACAATTTCTCATAAAATTTATACAAAAATATGCACTGGTAGATGGTACTTCAGAAACTTCAACCCATGAAGAGAATGAATCTACTGCTAGTAAAAACAGTCTGTTTTTGATATTGAAATAGTCCCCATGTGAACCCTCCTCCATGGTCCTGCGTATTTAGGCCAACTCTCAGTCCTTTGATGAGGCAAACATTCATTAGAAAGACAAGTTCCACAATTTTTTGTAATTATTTCTATTGAAGAGTCCATGCCAGGCCACCAAATAGATGAACGAGCCATCATTTTCATTTTATTAGTCCCTGCATGGCTCTCATGTAATAATTGAAGTACCTTTTCATGTAGAATTTTTGGAATAACCATTCTATTCTCAAGAAAAATACATTTTTGGAGAATGGTGAAGTCATCAATCCTTTTTAAATAAGGAATGAGATCATCATTGGGACTTGAGGGTAACTCCCCTGTCTCAATAATTTCATACAATTTGAATAAAGTTATGTCTAAATGTGTTTCATGAGCCACAAGAACATGGTCAATGATGGAGGTATTTAAGAGTAAAATTTCACTACTCCCATCATTATATTCCAAACTATTCTTTTGAAACTCTGGAAATCTAGAAAGGAAATCTGGAATGATATTATCCTTTCCTTTTTTATACTTAATTTCAAAATTAAAATTTGAAAGAGTTAGAGCCCATCTATGAAGTCTATTTGCAATGAGTGGAGGCAAATTTGTTTTATCTCCAAAAATAGTTATTAAGGGCTTGTGATCAGTATAAATGGTGAATTTCCTACCAAAAAGGTAATTTTTTAATTTATTTACTGCAAAAATAATTGCAAGTCCTTCTCTTTCAACTTGAGAATATTTTCTTTCATGAACATTTAAAGTTCTGGAAATGAAACACACAGGCCTTTCCTCCCCATCCTTCAAATGTGAAAGGGTTGCTCCTATTCCCACCTGACTTGCATCACAAGAAAGAATCAAAGGCAAATTTAGGGAATAATGCGATAAACATGAGGTCTCATCTAATGCATTTTTACAGGAATTGAAAGATCCATCTGTCTCAACATTCCAAGACCATTTCACATTCTTTTTTAATAGGTTGTATAAAGGATATGCTAAATCTGAAAGATTTGGCAAAAATTTACTATAAAATGACAAAAATCCAAGGAAGCTCTTTAATTCAGTTATATTCTTAGGAACTGGACAATTCTTTATGCAAGCTAGCTTGTCTTTCAAGGGGTATATACCAAATTCATTAATTTTATGTCCAAGATATTCAATCTCATTTTTAACAAACAAGCACTTATTTTTGTTTATCGTAAAATTATTTTCTTTAAGAATATTAAGTGTTCTCTTGAGAATATCTAAATGGCTTTCCAAATCCTCTGATGCAATAAGAATATCATCAAAATAAATGTAAACATCATTGATTCCCGAGAAGAAGGATTCCATTGTCTTCTGAAATATTTCAGAAGCAGTCTTTATACCAAAGCCAAACGATTATATTTATATAAACCTTTGTGAGTGGAGACAACCAAATACTTTTTTGAAATATCATCCATCTCAATTTGATGGTAAGTCTTTGACAAATATAATTTAGTAAATAATTTCTTTCCTTGAAAATTACTCAAGACTGAATCAATGTTAGGGATAGGATATTTGACATCCTCTAAGTAAGGATTTAAACTCTTTTTAAAATCAGCGCAAAGTCTAATTTGGCCATCTGGTTTTGCAACACAAACAAGTGGTGAAGCACAATCACTTCTATCTATAGGAGACAAAATATTCAAATCAACCAATTTATCAATTTCATTTTCTACAAGTTGTTTTAAGGCAAAAGGAACTTGTCTGAATTTGTAAAATTTTGGGATAAAGTCAGCCTTCACATCAAGATGGCATTTGATACCTTTAATAGGGCCAGATTTGTATTCAAAAATGGATCCATAATCATTTATAAGTGAATCTACATTAAAAGAGTCCAATTTATGTAAATAATTGAAAGAAATATCAAAAAAACTAAGGAAATCTCTTCCCAAAAGAAATTTAGGGCAATTTAAATCAGTTATGAGTATCTCAATGATCCTAGAAACATTTCTAAATTTAATTTCAAATTTAGCCTTGCCTAAAATAGGTATTTTAGAATTATTATAGCCTGTTAAGATGGTATCACATTTGTTTAATTCAATATTTTTTAAATATTTAAAGTAAACACATTTAGTTAAAGTAGTAATGGCTGCACCAGTATCAATTTCAGCCAAAAGTTCAATATCATTTACATACACAGTTTCAGTCAAAGGAGGATGTAAATTTATATTATACAATGACAAACTATTTTGAGAATTTGAAGGATTATTAACATTAGGGTGCGACTTAAATTTATTAAAATTATTTTTAGAATTTATGGGCAAATTATGGTTAGACCTGTCTTTTTTATAACATATTGTGGAAATATGACCTAATTTACCACAAACTCTACAAGTAGCAGATTTAAAGAAACAATTATAATGAAGATGGTTAGTCTTACCGCAGTGTTTACAGGTATTATTAATGGCGTGAAGTTACTGTGGGGACTGATGGGCATTTTCGGATCCTTTGATATTATGTAGCTCATTATCCGCTGATTCCGCAGACAGAGCTATGTCCACTGCACCATCAAAAGTTAATTTTTCTTCTTGCAGGAGTTTCTTTTGGGTAGATGAATCAATGATGCCAGCAACAAATCTGTCACGTAGGGATTCTTGTAAAAAATCTCCAAAATAACACCTTTGAGCTTGGTCTTTTAGGCGTATCATATATTTAGAAATAGTTTCTCCAGACTTTTGATCCATTTTCTGAAATATGAATCTTTCATATATTATATTAGTTTTTGGATTAAAATGTTTTAATAAGATCGTACATAATTTATCAAAAGGAACTTGAGCAACTTCCTCCGGAAAAACTAAATTTCGCAAGATACTAAAATATTTAGGGCCTATACTTGAAATAAGAAATGGCGTCTTAAAATCTTCCTTTGTTTTAGAAATTAACATAAATTGTTCCAAGCGATATATATAATTTTCCACATTTTCTAAATTCTCATCAAATTTCTCAAACATTCTGAAGACATATTTGAAGTATAATTTCTTCTCACAAATAAATTTCTTTTTTCTTTCCAAAATTCGCTTTTCCTCGTCGCCAGTTGTTTAGTGCTTGTCATTAATATTTAAAACACATTTACATTTTATATATTTTATTCAATTACGATCAAAATTAATTAGACATCACATTTAATAATATCCTCACAAAACAATTATCCTAACTATATAACATTAAGCTATCTATATTTACAGTTTGTTTTGGTCACCAGTCCAATATTTTTATTTTCATAGACTAAATTATGAGATTAATTTTTAAATAAAAATATGCAAAACAAATAAACAACTATATACATCACACAATCTTTTAAAAATATTTAAAAATTTAGAGCTTACACTCACACATACATTTATTTCTATTTCTCTCAAATGTAAAAAAAACTCTTTAATTAATTTATAAAAATTGTGTGGAAAAATAATTTTAGACACACACACATATGTAAACCCTATATTTTAACAATTTTTGACGTTATTTTTAAATTTACACTATTTTAAAATCTTCCTTTAATTTGCTTTCTATAATCGCTTTTAATATACATAAATAAAAAAAGTTGTAAATAAAAAAATTTACCAAAAGTAAAAAAAAAAAGTTTATTTATACTCTCAATTTATAATATTCATTCATAAATTACTTATTTATATAATAAATTAACTTAATAATTTATAGCCTCTATTAAATAATATTATATATAAATACTTTAAAATAATATTTGATCTTTTCAATGATATTTTTAAAGTTTATGCTTTTTAAAATTATTTATATTGCAATATATATAGTATATGCATAGATATTATTTAAATATTTAAATGCGTAGACAAAACATTTACTTTTTTCCACAAAATGCTCATTTGGTCTTTTTAGTATGAGAAAAGAAAAAATATATACGTTTTTAATAACAATATAATGTTTAATATATTGAAAGTAAAACAAGTGTTTTCAAATTTTCTAAACAAAAGACCCAAAATTAATAATCCAAATGTGAAATTTTATTTTACAAAGCTAGAGAATAAAAAAAACGAAATTCAATTTAGAAGTAATCAGACGAACAAAGAGGTTGACAAAATGGCGGTGGCACATGCCAGTGCAGAAGAAAGCGTAGGCCGGCCATTATTGGTGGTAAATTGGGGCAGAATGGGGCGGGTGATGAAGTCGGCTGCTATTATTTCATATTTTGGCGGGATAACCCACTTAGCGCCGCCTGGTGCTACAACAGGTGGCTTGATTGACTCGGTGGTGTGCACTGATTGCATTTTTAAATCGTGCCTTGCATAATTTACTTTCTCCGCCCTTTTTACTTTTTTAAAAAAACAATATTTTTTTCTTTTCGTTTGTCTGCTGATTTAATGAATAATTGTTGATGCATGATGATGTGCTAATTTTACTGTTTTCACGCCATTTGGGGTGAATTATTGAAAGTTAATTTATTTGGAATATTTTGCCAGAGGGAAGGTAATATAATTTTACATTTGCGTGGAAGTAGATAAAATATTGAAAATATATATATATATATATATAATATCCTTATAGACATATTGATTTAAAAAAAAAGGTATATTGTAACATATTTAATCACATTTAAACCTAAAAATATTAAATTTGAAATTTCTATCGAATTTATAATCTTATAAAAGGTACTTGGCTCTAAGATAGATGCTATTCCCAGGTCAATTCTATTTACGCAATATGTTTGAAAATATAAGACATGGTGAAAGTGTGTTCTCTGAATAATAATAAGACAATTTCTTGTCTGATTTTTATTTTATAATTCCTTTAGTTTGCTTAGCACATATTTTTCCATCTGATAATTTAAACACATTATAAGACAAAAATAAGAGACGCACTAAGAAAGAGATATGCAAACCGGACATTTGATATGCAAATCCGTTTAGACCCTATATGCAAATTAATAAATTTTGACGGCCAATGACCGGGCATGTTACATTGTAGCACTTATTTTCTTCTTTCTTATCTCCACTCAATCATATTAGAGTGTCAAGCATGTAAAGCTTGTTGATGGTGTCTGTCAGGGATGAGTAGAGCACATCAATAGATGAGTCAATACAGTCAATAATGTTTTTTTGGGGTTGTAGGTTGAGAATTTCACTGTAGCACATCATGTAGCACTTCTCTTCTTCTTTCTTATCTCCACTCAATCATATTAGGGTATCAAGCTTGTAAAGCTTGAGACTTTCGATGGTGTCTGCTGGGGATTAGTAGAGCACATCAATGGAGGAGTCAATGCAGTCAATAATGTGTTTTGGGTTTGAAGTTGAGAATAGCACTGTAGCACATCATGTAGCACTTCTCTTCTTCTTCTTTCTTATCTCCACTATTCTTATCTCCATTCGCCCTAAATAGTTTCAATTTTAATATATAGATGTCGCTGTTTCCCCTATATTAACATATATTGTAAAAATTAAGATACACTTTTAATATATCTTTAATTAAATAGGCATATATTGGATCAAAATATCATTTATTTTTACCAATATTTCAGTCGGCTGAACGCCAACCTTTATCAAGGTATTATAACATATTTAATGTGTGTCAACAACATGTGTCGCTGAGTTCGTTGTTGACACACATTAAATATGTTATAACACCTTGATAAAGGTTGGCGTTCACCTAACTGAAATATTAGTAAAATAAATTATATTCTGATCCAATATATGCCTTTTTATCTAATGATTTAAGTATGGATTGCTCTATTTTCAGAACACTTAATATATTATAATGCATTAGCAGGCCATCTGTTATGAAAATTCGAAACTATCATAGACGCTTATGATTCTTTTGAACATTAAACAATTTCTACTGCCCTTACTGCAATGGAAAAATTAAAGGGAGGGCTTGGCATTGATTTTTCCATTGCAGTAAGGGCAGTAGAAATTGTTTAATTTTTAAAAGAATCATACGCGTCTATAATAGTTTCGAATTTACACACATAATATACATAGTTATTTTAAAATAACGAATTTTTCAAAAATTAAACAATTTCTACTACTTAATTTTTAAAAGAATAATACACGTCTATAATAGTTTCAAATTTTCATAACAGATGGCGCGCATAATACACACTTAATATGTAGTTATTTTAATATAACAAAATGAAAGAGAGAAATATATTTACCATATCTTTAAAACACTATGTCAATATTTAAATATACTTTTGATATATATTTTAACAAAAGAAAATTGCAACGGACCTTCTGTTATCATGGCAGACGAATTTCGATTATATGGTGTCAGACGGTCAGTATGATGGATGTTTGCAGAAGTTTTATCTCGTCCGGCAGAATGGGAGAAAGCCCACAACTTTGGAATGTTCCAAACCAATTCTTCTCAAACTATAGAATGGAATTCCATTCCTCTCTTTCTGAACAACAACAAATCTATGTTAAACGCCCCGTTTAAAATGATACCGCTTTATTTACAAATATAGCCGTTGTTAATACTAAAACATATATAACAGATATTTTACCACTGATAATAATTCTAGCATATTATCAATATACTTGTGTAATATGAATTATTGTATATAGTTTCACGCGCAATTATCGGATATAGAGTGTCTTATTTGCGCAACTGGTAATTAATAAATATATTTAATTTTTTTTTTAATACATATAAAATAATTTATATTATGATGCATTAACGCGCCATCTGTTATGAAAATTCGAAACTATTTTTAAAAAATTATTATTAATTTTTCCATTGCAGTAATGGCAGTAGAAATTGTTTAATTTTTAAAATAATCATACGCGTCTATAATAGTTTTGAATTTTCATAAAATAATTTAATTATTCAATTTTGATAAAATATTTATATATAAAATGAAATTGTTTATAGAATTTTTTTTTTTTTTTATACATCTAATGTTATTTTTGGGTTGATATTTGGCATTTGAATAGAGTGGCTATAAAACATTATTTTTGCTAAAATATCTCTTTATTTAAAATCGTTGATTATTTAGAAAATTCCATATATGTAAGAAGAATGCACATAAATTTATTTGATTGCTAACAAATATATATAATTTTATCGCCACCTTTAAAATTTTTACAGGTGTTATAAACAAAATCTTTGTTTTAATACACATTTAAAGGTAGAAGTGCCTTTTTAGGAATATATATGTATTTTCTTCTTCTTCTTCTTTCTTATCTCCACTCATATTAGGGCATCAAGTTGTGACCCTTGATGGTGTCTGTTTGACAACCATTATGACTGGGCGAAGTAGAATGCGTCTGCCTTTGTCATTAAGACTGGGAGCACTACTCAGTGGCAGGCCGACTTAGCTCCAAAAGAAATGGCCGCCTCTGACATGAGGAACAGACACCATGTGCGGCCGCTCCTAACATGGAGTACAAACGCTGCTCATCCTGTATCCCTGGATTAGGAGCCCTTACAGGGTACTATCAGCCGGGCCAGCTGAGCCCAGGTTTTTTAGCGAGCTTGTTACTGCTCCCCCTCCTCCTTTTTCATCCGGGCTTGGGACCGGCAAAGGCGGTATTTAAAAAAATAATAATAATAAAATAAAGAAGACATATCCTGACCACGAGCACATGTGCTTTTTAGATGGCAGAGCGCCATCTAGTTGAACAGAAATCAACTAAACATTGATTTAACCTGTTCTCTGATATTTGGCCAACCCATTTTCTTGATAAATCAAGAAAAGCCATCCACGAACGCGTTTTTAATATCAATACCTGACATTTTTATTTGTTTTTTTCTTTTATTTTTCACATTTATATATATGTAACAATATGTCGCATTTTAAAAATTGTATTCGATTTATCTTATATATATTTTTTCATTTATAATTATAATTTATTAATTTTAAATTTCATATTTTTACAGATTTTAGAACAATAAGTCATTTTAATACAGAATCTTCTGCTTTAAAATTCTTATAAAACCTTATCAATTAAATTTAAAATATTGATTTAACTTATTTCAAAAATAAACACTTTAATCATATTAAAATACCGTTAATCCATTTCATCAATCATCCCAGTCTTAATGACAAAGGCAGACGCATTCTACTTCACCCAGTCATGATGGTTGTCAAACAGACACCATCAAGGGTCACAACTTGATACCCTAATATGATTGAGTGGAGATAAGAAAGAAGAAGAAAATCAATCATATAAATAATCTATTTATAAATTCAAATGCCCATCTAGCTATGAAATTTCGTAATTATTTTGGCAATGTGTTTATTTTGATATATATCATTCATTATTATCTCTACAGGTACCTTACTATAATAATAAAAGTTGTTTATTGAGAGGGCTTCATATATAATTAACTAAATTCAATCAAACTAACAAATTAATTATATTTAAATCTGACGGCATCCATGTTGGCGTTCAGCCAACTGAAATATTTATAATACAATATAATGCGGCTTATGATTGTAGAACTGAGCTTGACAACTATACCGCAAATGTTTCTTTTGAACGAAAAATCGAAATTTAAAGAGAAATTTATTTTTCCGTTCATCATTACTCTTCACAATTCATTCTTTCATACTTCATCCCTAAGGTTAGAAATAATCGTTATTTCTCCTTAAAATAAATTTAGATTTTTCGTTCAAAAGAAACATTTGCGGTATAGTTATCAAACTCCATTCTACAACTGAAATATTGGTAAAATAAATGATATTTTGATCCAATATATGCCTTTTTAATTAAATATTTATTTATGGATTGATCTATTTTCAAAACAATATTTAAATATGGTACACCCATACCTCGCTTTGCGTCGGGGTTACGTTCCAAAAAAAAAACACGACGCAAATTGAAACGACACAAAGTGAAAATATGTGAAGGCGCAATCAAAAACAAAGGTGTTGCCATATTTAAGGGAAAAAATTCAAAAAAAAAAAAAAAAATTAAAGACTCGAATCCAAAACAACGCAACTTCGAAAATCTAACGACGCACAGTGAAAATCAGTAAAAATTAAGCAGCGACGCAACTTCGAAAAAAACGCAAAACGAAACGACGCAAAGCGAGGTATTGGTGTATTTTTATTATCCCTCAAGACAGAGAGAATACACACAAACACATGGTTTATACTATGATAATAATTTATTTATTTATTTATTACAAAACACACACTATATCCTATGTGGATATTTGCGTGTAAATGTTTAATCTATTTTATGTACAGGGTGATCCAAAAGTCCCGCACAACTTTAAAAATTAATAACTCCGCGAATATTTGCGCTAGAGCAATGCGGTAAACACCATTGTATTCAGGATGCAATGGGATTTTTTATGGCAAATAATGAAAAATTCGAAATTGATTTTAGTTACAACTTTATCCGCTAGATGGCGCTCTACCAGAATCAGCTATTCAGCGGCCAAATTGTTTGATAAATTGAAAAATATAACTGAACGACACGTATTTTTCCTTTTTGAATACCAGGAAAGAACCCAAATAATATCAAATGATAAATTAATAAAACACCATTTCGCCAAAAGTTAGAAGAAATGGTTAACGATTTTTAAATACAATCTGAGATATGTAAAATAGGTATATGCAAATTAAAACAAAAATATTTATATTTTAGATGGAGTTTTGTGAAATAGATTGAATTTTTGAAAATAACTACTGATATCAATACACGATTTTTGAAATGTTAATATAGTACCAAAAAGTATGATGGCACTACTAATAGGATTTCGTGCTATAAGGAATGTATAGTTTCTTGACTAATTGGCGACACTTGACTATTTAACTGGATATTTGTCATGATCCAAAGATGAAATATAGAGGGGAGTGACAAAATATATTTGTCGTACTTTAGTCCAAATATCCTATGGGTTTGTCAAATGTTATCATTGTTTATTATACTGTACATAATTTTGAAAATGTATCCCCTAAAAAAAATCATTTTTAAATCGACCTTTTGCGTTGAAAAACGTGGTAGCAAAATCATTTTGTATTATTTTTTGCGCAAATTTTCTAAAGTTGGGGGGGATACAGAGAATATTCCTTATGCTATTTCTTCTGAGCGAAAAGCGATGACTAAACATAAGGGTTAAAATTGTGTATACCAGTGTTATTCGAGAAGTTATAACACTTTGGCCTGCACGACATAATATAAGATGTGGGAAAATGACAAACAAAAAAATGACTGTTCACAGAGAAAAAAAAAAAAAAGAGTCAAGATGTGAGGACAGCATTTATTATTCCCATAACCCAAAACAAAGAGCTTCAAAATATAACACATGAGGTAACTGCCTTCTCTCTTGTATTAGGTCACAATCCTTGCTAAATGTGGCGCCCTTCATTCTCAAACACCGCCTGCAGACGATAGATGACAGAATGGTCACAATTAAATAGTTGAAATTTATAAAACGTGCCATCTGATAGAAGCCTTCAACATGGCCAATGTGGTAGGCCGGCATCGATAAAAACGCGACTTAATGTACCCCCATAACCGAAATTGTAAGGCGTCAAGTCTGGTGATATTGGAGGCCACTGGTATATAAAGTGGCGACTTATCAACGAATTTCACCGAACGTATCCTTCAGCAATTGTTTGGCACCGCGGGAAATTTGAGGAGGTCCTCCATCTTGCATGAATGTTATTTCGCTTAGTGCTTGTCTGTCCTGCAATATGGGAATAACCTTTTCTCTCAAAGGTTGAAAATAACGTTCACCAAACAGTTACAAAAACGGTTTTAAAAGTTCTTCCATTGATTTTTTCAAAGAAAATTGGACCAAAATTAAAAGAAGAAGTGAACCTACACAAAACTGTAACTCTGTGCTGATGAAGTGGTATTTCTGTAAAAATCCTAGGGTTTTCTGTTGCCAAAATGAGGCAGTTTTGAATGTTAAATTCTCCCTTTAGATAAAAGTGAGCATCATCTGTTCTTAGAACATTTGACAGCCAGTTTTTATCAATATCATTTGCCGGAAAACCCATGCAGCGAATTCTTGACGCTTTTCAAAATCGCTGACTTTCAACTCGTGAAAATTTTGAATTTTGTTAGGGTATTTTTATAGAAAAATTCTAAATGTGTGTTCTCTCCAAACTGTTCCATACGAAATCCCCGTTTGTCGAGAAACTTGTCTAGCACTTACTTCTCCATACGTGGATAACGTTTCAATAGCTTCAGCATTCTGCAAAACCGTAACAGCTACTGACTTGCATGTCGATGGTCTTCCACTCCGAGGTTTTGTTTCCAGAGATCCAGTTTCTCAAAACTTTTAATCAATCGCTTTAGAGAGTAGCAACTCATTGGTCCTTTACCGCTTCGAATACCTTTAAAGGAACGAAACGCTCGTGAAGCTTCAGTGGCAGATTCTGAATCACAATTAAAAGAATTCACCAAGAGTGCTTTATCCTGTAGTGACGGCATTCCAGGGGGAAGGGGAGAAGTCCGACCACACCTCCTTGCGGTCCCCCCTGGACCCTTGGAATATTTGACCAAATTCTGGTTCGTTTCGAAGATGACTAACGTTGCAACGGCACCCATTTTCAAATGAAGAGCAAAACTGATATCTCCAGTAATGCTACCGCGTCCGGGGTAACCGCCGCGTCAGGAGCTGCAGCTCGAGCTCATGATGAGAAATCTACTACGAGGACACAATTCAATCTACTACAACTCAATATAAATGGTACCCAGAGGAAAATAAAGAGCTGACTTGTCTTCTCTGTGACAACAATGTACATATTACTTGTCCTCAGGAAACAAAATTGAATCAGAATCTGAGATTCAATATCAAAGATTATACAACACTACGAAAGGACAGACCGGGAAAATTAGGAGGAGGACTTGCCGTTTTGATTAAAACCTTAGAAATCAAATTTAAGGAAATCGCCTATAATCAGAGTAAGCCTAGAGAAATCACGACAGAAGCTCAGTCAATAGAAATCTATCTTACAGATAAAACAATTCCAATCATAAATGTTTATGACCATGATAATACTAGCATCAATACTGGCCTGATAGAGACATTAAGTGAAGCGTCTTCGGATATCGCAATCATACTTGGTGATTTTAACGCCGAAAGACCAACTTGGGGATCATCTTTCCAGGATAACAAAGGTCAGCAGGTTGAGGACATGCTAACTGACCTCGACCTTACACCGTTAAATAACGAAAATAGCACCTATCTATCCAAGTCCACAGGCACAGAATCCGCAATATACATCACAGCGATAAATTACAACTTCGCACCCACAACACAATGGAAAATTCTGAAAAGTGCAATCAGTGACTACAGACCACACACACACACACAATTTTAACAACCATAAAATTCAAAATTGAGAATTTCTAACAGAATAAAAGAACACTGGAAAAAAAATCACAGAAAAGCTTGAAGAACTGTGCAACGAAGAATTAAATCACAAAACGATTGACAAAAAATTGGAAAAATTCTCTTCGAACATATCCAAAGCTGCAAAAGTATCGATACCTAGAGGTAGACGTAAAGACCTGTGAATACTTTACTGAAAGGACCACAATATCGAGGCAATGATTGCAGAGAGAGACAATATCAATCAACTTCTTAAAACAAATAAAACAGAAATAATCATAAAGGAACTCATTGAAATTAGTCACAAAATAGAACAAGAAATTTGGATATTAAAAAAAGAAAAATGGGCAGAATTCTGCGAAAAAATGGATCCAAAAAAGGAAAGCCATCACTGGAATATAATTAGTGTTATAAAACAATCAAAACCAACACTAAGCCTACAATACTCTAACCGATATGAATAGCGAGAACGAACAAACAGATGGCTGAAATAATTGCTGAATATCTTTCAAGCACTTCCAGACTCAGCTATACGAATGAAGGCAGGACTCTAAAAAATAATGTAAACAGGTTAGTTAAACAAGCAAGAAATTACCATCAACAAGATATTTACTCGAGAGACTTCACACTGAATTAAGCTAAACTCATCAATAGGAAGGTTAAATCCAAGATGTCACCTGGAGATGCTCTAATCTTTGGTCAAATGATTAAACACTTTGGAGACGAAGCTAAAAATCAACTCCTACGAATACTGAACATTCCATGGCAAACTGGTAAACTACCAAAGAATTGGAAGATATCAATTATAGTGCCAATACTGAGACCAAACAAAGATGCCAAGGAATGCAAGAACTATCGGCCAATTGCTCTTACCAGCATACTTTGTAAAATAACAGAATGAAATATCCACTCTAGGCTTATAGTCTGGCTCACTAAAAATAATAAAATAAACTTCTACCGAACTGCCTAAAGATCCAGACACTGTACAACTGATAAAATGTTCTACTTCTGTCAATCAATAATAGATACTAGGAAAACCGCCAAAGAAGACAACGGCCGTATTCTTGGATATGACCTCAGCATTTGATTGAGTGTAGAAATTATTTGAAAGGCTGCACAACATTGGAGTAAGAGGAAAAACCTTAATCTGGATTGCAGACTTCTTAAGGGGAAGAAGATTAAAGTTTCGGGTCAATGGAACATTTTCCAAGGACCGAAGAACATGGGCTGGTGTACCTCAGGGATCTGTGCTCAGTCCTTTACTCTACTCGCTATATATTAACTGGTGTTTATGTAAATAGATGGATATTATTTGTATTATTTAAAGCCTCATTATGTAAAAATATATGTATATGGTAATTTAAACCAACAACCCTATATTGTATAACTACTTATAACAAGATTGTCATGTTGTATATAGAAACACAACTATAAATAATTATGCGCATGATTAATCTGTGTCATTGCATCGCCATATGTAATGTACTTTGTACAAATTGAGGACAAATAAATAAAACTATGTAATAGATTAAGAGCTGAGTTAAAGCAAGGTTGAGAAGTTCAAAAACGTCTAAATTCGAGACAACCCTAAAGAGGAATTTAGCGAGTCGTTGCCATCAAGGTCAAAGGGTGCAGACGTCCAAAGTTCACATTCTCAGACATCTCCAACCCCCCTCCTCGGGAATGATATATAAACACCTCGGTTTTAGCCGAGCGCAGTTAGTCCGCAGTTAGTCCAGAGTTAGTCAGCAGTCACTCCACCGTCGGCGTGCGCCCTTGTTGGTTGTAGCCAGGACCACCTCATCGACCATGTAAAACAGTAAGAAATCTTCTGTCTCCATCTTGCTCTTAGCTCGACTCCTATCTGTTCATGGAACTTTCCTACTACAGCTGTGTCTCTTCGTTTTGTGTGTGTGAACATTCCCAAGCTTTCCACTCTGCCTCGACCACGACTGCCTGTACTCTGTGAAAACTGTTAAAGGTCTTCCAAAGTGCAGAGAGGTACTAGAAAACTCTACACGCCCTGACTGTCCCTCTCGGTTATTACAGGTTTGACCCTCGGTTACCACAGCTTATAGCGAGAGTCGACAGGATCTCATCACGGATAAGTCGACAGCAACTCTTTATCACATCTAAGTCGACAGGATTCTACAAGGCTTACCAGACCTCACTCCAATATCACATCTATATATAAATTTGACATTTGTTGTTGGCCATGGTCAAGTTTGAGCTCTTGTACGTCTAATTACGACACAACAAAAGTGGCGACGAGGATGCGCGATCTACAGAGCCAGTAAAAAACTGAGGAAAACGGCGTCTATGCAAGTATAACAACTACATCTTTTAAACTATCTGGATCAAGAAAACAAAGGAGTAGAAAAGATCTGCATGACAAGTTCAATGTTGATAGTACCTTTTAGATGCTATAGCCCAGTGGAGGACACTTCGATCTTTTTGTACAAATATTTGAGGCTCTCTTTTTGACATCTGAAGGAGGAGATTAAAGTGCTGATTTTTACCTCGCTACCATATTCTGAAACTTTGAAGCAGGGAAACGACATATTCTTCCTGGTCTAATGAAAGATCAACCCTATGATACTATCATTCAAAGAATTAAGCTGCATTTGGATCCAAAGAAGAAAGTGATACCACAGTGATGAAGATTTTAAAAGAGAATTCAACAGGAAGGAGAATCAATTTCGGAATATCTTAGATAATTGAAACATTTAGCAATAAATTGTAATTTCGGCGATATGCTGGGAACCATGATGCGAGACCGTTTTGTGACTGGAATCAAGTTGGAAAGCCTGCAAAAGAAGCTACTACAAGAAAACGACGATGTCACCCTGGATAAAGTTTTGCAGTGGCGATCTCGTTCGAATTGGCGGAGATAAATACAAGAGAATTACAAGATAAATTAGTGGCCAAAATATCCCCTGTGAATGGAAAAGATAAAAGGGTAGTACAATAATAGTATGGTGCAGCATAGGCCTTTCAGGCAAAGGGGAGAAATAATGTGTTATAGATGTGTTGAAAGACATTCACACGTGGCCTCTGTTTGCCCTCATACAACAAAGACTTGTTTTAAAATGTAAAAAAACTGGGTCATTCAAGTAGGGTCTGCAAAGCTAGTAAAAATGTGGGGCTGAAAATTTGTACAAGAGGACTCTATATATTCTGTACAGGGCGAAACTGATGCCGCAATAAATTTAACAGTAGATGATTATTCTTTGTGCTTTACAATAGATACAGGAAGTCCAGTTACGTTAATACCTAAAGATATTTATAAGATTTATTGGCAAGGTAAAAAATTATTTCCAACAAATTTAAGATTAAAGTCCTTTTGTGGTAAATCAATAGAGATTATAGGTCAAAAATGTTTTTGTTAAAGAAGCCAACCAATATTTACGATTAATAGTTGTAAATGAAAAATCCAGGTGATTTTGTTAGAAAGAGAATGGCTTAAACAGTTAAAACTTGATTATTCTAGATTGTTTAGCATTAAAAATTTAAATAATGAATCTAATAGAAATAGTTTGATTGATAGATATGCAGATTTGTTTAACAAAGATTTGGATTGTCTAAAGGATGTTAAAATAAATTTTAATTTAAAAAAGGATGTGACTTCTGTGTTTTGTAAGGCCAGAAATTTACTTTTCTCTCTAAAAAACAAAGTAGAGAATGAAATTGATCGTTTAGTGAATTCTTGCATTTTATAACCTATAGTTCATGCATATTGGACCTCTCCAATAGTACCGGTATTAAAAAAGGATGGTAGTGTAAGGATATGTGGTGATTTTAGATGTACAGTTAATAAAGCAATAGAATTAGATAGGTATCCTCTTCCATCCATCGATGAGATCTTTTCAAAATTATCTACAAGCACCGTACTTTCGACTCTAGACCTATCACAGGCTTACTTACAAGTAATGTTAGCGGAAGAAGCCAAAGCTGTCATTGATATAAACACAACAAAGAGGTTGTTTTCTTATAAAAGACTACCATATGGCGTAGCGGTAGCACCAAATAAATTCCAGAGGATTATGGAAGGTCTATTTGCTGATTTTCCAGGTGTGTCCTGCTACATAGATGATATTTTGGTTGCAGGAAAAGACTTTGAAGATCATGAACAAAAGTTGGATCTATTGTTTAGATTATTGCTAGAAAAAGGTTTAAAGTTAAACAGATATAAATGTAAATTTAAAAAGAAATCGGTGGAATATTTAGGGTTTAAAATGGATAAATATGGACTGCATCCCTTAGAAAATAAAATTAAAGCAGTGATAGAGAGGCGTGAACCTAAAGAATGTTTCGCAATTAAGATCTTTCATAGGACTCTTAATTTATTATTATAGATTCATAAAGAATATAGCAAACATTTTAGCGCTATTCTATCAATTTTTGAATAAAAATTGTAGCTGGAATTGGACGAAAGAATATCGAATGTTATTTTAAAAATGTAAATCATTATTAATGGACTATAGACTAGGCGTAATTCTGAGTCATAGAAATGATAGAAAGGAAGAATGCCCTATAGCTTTTGCTTCTAGAACATTAACTGAAGCGGAAAAACGTTTCTCTCAACTAGAAAAGAAAGCGTTGAGCATAACTTTTGGCGTTGAGAAATTCAGACAATACTTACTGGGACGAAAATTTGAATTCGTCACAGACAACCGACCCTTAATTCATATATTTTCACCTCAAAAACCAATTCCCATATGTGCTTCATCCAGAATTAAAAGATGGTCCTTAAAATTAGCTGCATTTAATTATACTGTGGAATTTCGAAAAACTAGTGATAAGTACAATGTTGACGCATTGTCACGTCTTCCTTTAGAATCGAGTGTCAGGGAGTCTCTTGATGAAGACCAGGTACTTCTTCTCAGAAGGTTGAATGAGGTACCGTTCTCTTTTATGGAGGTGGCATATGAGACGCTCCAAGATAAAATACTGTCTATAGTATTAAGGAATGTTAGAGAAGGCAACTGTGTGGAAATTCACAAGGGTACCGAGAGAAAACCCACTAGCTCCTCATTATAAGATCAATGAGGAATTAAGTTTGGAGTTTGGTTGTCTCCAATGGCGTGAAAGAGTGGTAATTTCCTAAAAATTAAGATCTTTAATTTTAAATGACTTGCATGAAATACACATGGGGATTGTTAAAATGAAGATGATTGCCAGACGGGATTTTCTGATGGCCAGGCATAGACAGTAACATCGAGGAGTTACCTAGAGAATGTAGAGTATGCCAAGAATCGGCAAGCATGCCCCCGGCTACCATCTCGGAATGGACTTGGCCCGAAAAACCGTGGCATCGACTTCATCTTGATTTAGCGGGTTCGTTCATGGAAAGAATGTTTTTGGTTCTCGTGGACGCATAGTCAAAGTGGATATAAATTTTATCATCAAAGATATTACCAGTAAAACGATTATAAATCATCTTAGAGACATTTTTGCCAGATTTGGATTGCCCTAATTTTTGGTTACACAGATAACGGAAGACAGTTTGTCTCCGGAAAATTCGAGCAATTCACCAAAATGAATGGTATACGGCACACTAAGACCAGTCCGTATAATCCTAGTACAAATGGTTTAGCTGAGAGATATGTAAGAGAGTTTAAAAACCTTTTAAGATAGAATAATGGGAAGGATGATTTAGAGACGAATCTACAAAGATTCCTATTTTCTCATAGAGCATTCCCCCAAACTGCAGTTGCAACTATGCAACTGGACCTAAACGGTAAAAAGGTACCATTTTGAAATTATTGAGCTACCGTCACTACCTTATAAGTTGCGAGGGCGTCGTGTATAAGAGGCATATCAATCAATTGAGACCTGTGAGAAAGAAATAAGTGGAGACAAGAAATTTGATACTTCCTCGAACATCAGGAGAGAAGCCTGTAGGTGGAAGTCAGAAATAAAGTGAAGAGGAGGTTCCAGAGGTTACATCAGGAAACAAGGAGGAGACTGCTTCTGTGCACGTACCCTCTTGCACTCCTAGACCAGGGCCTGTTGCTGTGCACGTGCCCTCTTGCACTCCTAAACCGGAGCCTGCCGCTGTGCAAGTGCCCGTCCGCAGTCCTAGACCTCAGAGAGCAAAAAAAAACCCAGACCGACTGGAGTATTATTAAGGGGGAAAATGTGTTGTGTATGTAAATAGATGAAGATTATTTGCATTCTTTAAAGTCTCGTTATGTAAGAACATATGTGTATATAAATTGGACATTTTTTGTTGTCCAAACGAAAAGAATAAGAGCTAAAAAAAGAGTCATGGTCAAGTTTGAGTTGTTGTACATCTAATTACGACACAACCTTAACAACATCCATCCTTACCTCACTGAAGACACAAAAGTTGCCTGTTATGCAGATTATATAGCCATATGGCACACAAGTAGCAGTATAGAAATATCAGAAAATACTGAACACATCAATGAGAAGTGGGCAATGAAACTCAAAATGACAAAAAAAAAACAATAAACACAAACCTATAGGTCTCCTTCACTGACAGGGAAAAGGGCATGAATTTAACTCCAAAATAAGCATAAACAACCATATAATTGATATAATTTGTTCTCCAAATTACTTTGGTGTGATACTTGATGAGGAATTGCGATTTACAGAACACATAATTAGCACCTCAAATAGAGCTACCAGAAACCTAAACATTCTGAGAAGGCTATGTGGAACAAATTGGGGAGCAAAACCCAAAATTCTCAGAACAACATAAATCACCTTAATAAGGCCAATAATGGAATATGCAACACCCGTCTGGGCTCCCTCAAGTTCATCACTAAAAAGAAGACTAGACAGTGTTCAAGCAAAAGCGGCCAAATTAATCACTGGTTCTGTTTCAAATACCAACAATTAGAAAATTCAGAGAGAATGTGGTCTAGACCTACTTGAAAGCAGAAGACATTTAAAAACAATAAAATTCACCAATAGCTTAAAAACTAAAGAAACCGAACACATATCCCATAGAACCTATTTAAACTGGACACAAAAAGAAAGGCTCAAAAGATCTTCCACACTTCAGTACGACAACAATATTAGAAAGAGCATAAATATGAAACATAATGAATTTCAAATTCGAGAATAACCAATATTTCCTACCCCATTGCCATCAAATGTAATCATCAATCTTAACATGAATAAACCCTGCAATAAAAAAAAAGAGAACAAAAACATTCTTAAAAAGAAAGGACTTGACACAATTGGTTTATGCGATCAGATAAATTATTTAAGAGCATATACAGATGGATCATCAGACCTTACCATAGGTAATGGAGTGGCTGGAATTAACATAATACTGCAAGATGGAACATACATCAAAATCAAAGTAGGAGCAAGAAAGATTTCGTCAAACTTCACTTGTGAACTGACAGCTATCTGGAAAGCTCTTGATGTATGCCTTAACCAACCATCCCTGCATCAACCAGAAGGAATTATAATATACCGTACAACGACTACCGTACATCCGATCTAGAAACAATTCAGAAGGGCAATACTATAATCACACAGAACATACATTCGTTACTTACTCAACTGATATCATTGGAGAATAACTGCATTCTACAATGGATTCGTTCCCGCAGCCTTGCAGAAAATTGACATAGACCCAGAGCAGCTGCTTTACACACCCAAGATAGTGGACAATGCTGCTGCTGCTGTGATAGAGATGCATGGAGACATCTGAGGCTCTTTATTGGACACGACAAAAACAACAACGGCATTCCAGAGTAAAATAAATCATCAGAGATAGAGAAATATTTTTCAAATGAATTAAAATAAATATAATCTATACTGAGAGAGAGTTGAATTTTAAAAAATAGAAATTTATTATTTTAGAAATATAAATAGTTGAGAGGATTCCAGCAAACCGCATCTAAAATATCAATATTTTTTTTGCTACATGTTTTAATTTGCATATACCTATTTTACATATCTCAGATTGTATTTAAAAATCGTTAACCATTTCTTCTAACTTTTGGCGAAATGGTATTTTATTAATTTATCATTTGATATTATTTGGTTTCTTTCCTGGTATTCAAAAAGGAAAAATACGTGTCGTTCAGTTATATTTTTCAATTTATCAAACAATTTGGCCGCTGAATAGCTGATTCTGGTAGAGCGCCATCTAGCGAATAAAGTTGTAACTAAAATCTATTTCGAATTTTTCATTATTTGCCATAAAAAATCCCATTGCATCCTGAACACAATGGTGTTTACCGCATTGCTCTAGCGCAAATATTCGCGGAGTTATTAATTTTTAAAGTTGTGCGGGACTTTTGGATCACCCTGTACATAGTTTTAAATACAGGGTGATCCAAAAGTCCCGCACAACTTTAAAAATTAATAACTCCGCGAATATTTGCGCTAGAGCAATGCGGTAAACACCATTGTGTTCAGAATGCAATGGGATTTTTTATGGCAAATATTGAAAATTTCGAAATTGATTTTAGTTACAATTTCATTCCCTAGATGGCGCTGTACCAGAATCAGAAATTCAGCGGCCAAATTGTTTGATAAATTGAAAAATATAACTGATCGACACGTATTTTTCCTTTTTGTATACCAGGAAAGAATCCTAATAATATCAAATCGTTAATTAATAAAGCACCATTTCGCCAAAAGTTAGAAGAAATGGTTAACGATTTTTAAATACAATCTGAGATATGTAAAATAGGTATATGCAAATTAAAACATGTAGCAAAAAATATTTATATTTTTGATAGAGTTTTGTCAAATATATTGAATGTTTGAAAAACATAGCTGAATTCAATACACGATTTTTTGAAATGATAATATAGTACCAAAAATTATGATGGTACTACTAATAGGATTTCTTGCTATAAGGAATGTGTAATTTCTTGAATAATTGGCGACACTCGACTATTTAACTGGAAATTTGTCATGATCCAACAAATGAAATATAGATGGGAGTGACAAAATACATTTGTCGTACTTTATTCCAAATATCCTATGGGCTTGTCAAATGTTATCATTGTTTATTATACTGTACACGATTTTTAAAAATGTATCCCCTCAAATAAATATAATTTTTAAATCAACCTTTTGCGTTGAAAAACGTGGTAGTAAAATCATTTTGTATTATTTTTTTTTGCCCAAAATTTCTAAAGGTGGGGGGTTACAGAGAATATTCCTTATGCTATTTCTTTTAATGAGCGAAAAGCGATAAATTAAACATAAGGGGTAAAATTGTGTGTACAGTGTTATTCGAGAAGTTATAACACTTTGGCCTGCACGACATAATATAAGATGTGAGCAAATGACAAACAAACAAAAATTACTTTTCACAAATAAAAAAGAGACAAGATATGAGAACATAATTTACAAGGTATGTCCCATAAGTTTCCGGACTGGGTCCATGAAAAAATAAATAAATGAAAAATGTAAATAAATTTGACAGTTTACTATAGAAAAAATATCTGGCAACACGGTGGTACCAATATCGAGGCGGTACGTGCACGCGCGCCAAGTTATTCTAATTTATTTAAAGGTTACACCTTACGCTGCAGCGATTTTACGATGGAACAAAAATTGAAGCAGAGGATTTGCATAGAATTTTGTGTTAAACTTCAAATATCAGCAACCGACACTTTTGAAATGCTTAATAAAGCATTCCCCAATAACGCCCCAAAGAGAACAACTGTTTTTGAATGGCATTCTAGATTTAAAGCTAGCAGAATTTCCATTGAAGATGATCCTCGTCAAGGACGCCCAACATTTCAAAGGACTGATGAAAATGTGCAAAAAATCACCGATTTGATAAAAAAAAATCCTCGAACCACTTTGCTGGAGCTAGAGCAAGACACAGGCATCTCTAAAACAACGATTGGAAGGATCGTAACCGAAGATTTGAGGCTCAAAAAGACTCCTGCAAAATTCATCCCAAGATTCCTCACTAATGAGCAAAAACTGTGTCGGCTTGCAACCTGTGAGGACATGCTGGAAATGACAAGAACGGATCCGGAATGAAAAGACAAGATAATCACAGGCGACGAGACATGGGTCTATGGCTATGACCCTGAAACCAAGCGTCAATCTGCCGAGTGGAGAGGTCAGGGTGAGCCTAGACCCAAAAAATCCAGGATATTGAAATCCAGAAACAAGGTGTTGCTGGTCGCTTTTTTGGATAACAAGGGCATTGTTCATCACGAGTACCTTCCTGCAGGCCAAACAGTTATTAAGGAAATGTATTTGAGCCTTCTTCGCCGTCTAAAGGAAGCAATTCGAAAAAAAAGGCCAGAAAAATGGACTAAGGGTGACTGGATCCTACACCATGACAATGCCCGCCCTCACACAGCGCACTTGGTGACGAGTTTTTTGGCGAAAAACGGGACAGAAATCCTACCTCAACCACCCTATTCCCCAGACAACGCACCAAATGACTTTTTCCTGTTCCCCAAACTCAAAGCAGTTCTAAAAGGAAGACATTTTGACACCAGGGAAGACATAATAGAAAATTCGCTGCTGGCATTGAAGAGCATTCCAAAAGAGGCCTATAAAAACTGTTTCGACAATTGGGTGAAACGATGGCGCTGGTGCGTTGAAGCAAGGGGGGATTACTTTGAAAAGTTTTAATAAAAATTTTTTAAAAAAATCTTACCTTTTTTTTATGGACCCAGTCCGGTAACTTATGGGACATACCTTGTATTTACCCATAACCCAACACAAAGAGCTGCAAAACATTGGTAGATAATATAATACATGGAAGCTTTTATAACACATGAGGTAACTGCCTTCTCTCTTGTATTAGGTCAGAATCCTTGTTCAATGTGGCGACCTTCATTCTCAAACACCGCCTGCAGACGATAGATGACAGAATGGACAGCATTAAATAAAATATCTGATGAAATTGATGAAACGTGCCGTCTGATAGAAGCCTTCAACATGACCAATGTGGTAGGCCGGCATCGATAAACACGCGACTTAATGTACCCCCATATCTAAAAATCGCAAGGCGTCAAGTCTGGTGATCTTGAAGGCCACTGGTGTATAAAGTGGCGACTTATCACACGATCTTCACCGAACGTATCCTTCAGCAATTGTTTGGCACCGCGGGAGATATGAGGAGGTCCTCCATCTTGCATGAATGTTATTTCGCTCAGTGCTTGTCTGTCCTGCAATATGGGGATAACCTTTTCTCTCAAAAGTTGAACATAACGTTCACCAGTTACAGAAACGGTTTTAAATGTTCTTCCATTTATTTCTTCAGAGAAAAATGGCCCAATAATAAAAGAAGAAGTGAACCCACACCAAACTATAACTCTGGGCTGATGAAGTGGCATTTCTGTAAAAATCCTAGGGTTTTCTGTTGCCCAAATGCGGCTGTTTTGAGTGTTAACTTCTCCGTTCAGAGAAAATTGAGCTTCATCTGTCCACAGAACATTCAACAGCCAGTTTTCATCAATATCAATTTGCCGGAAAACCCATGAAGCGAATTCTTGACGCTTCTCAAAATCGCCAACTTTTAGCTCGTGAAGTCTTTGAATTTTTTTACGGGTATTTTTAAGACAAATTCTTAGTGCTCTCCAAACTGTTTCATACCAAATCCCCGTTTGTCGAGCACTTACTTCTCCATACGTGGATAACGTTTCAATAGCTTCAACATTCTGCGAAACCGTAGCAACCCCTGACTTGCATGTCGATGGTCTTCCACTCCGAGATTTTGCTTCCAGAGATCCAGTCTTCTTTAAAGTTTTTATCATTCGCCTTAGAGAGTAGCAATTCATGGGTCCTTTACCGCTTCGAATACCTTTAAAGGTACGAAACGCTTGTAAAGCTTCAGTGGCAGTTTCTGAATTTGAAATAAAAAAATTTCACCAAGAGTGATTTATGCTGTAGTGATGGTAAAATAAATTGTTGTGCATGTAAATAGATGAAGATTATTTGCATTTTTCCAAACCTCATTATGTAAAAATATATGTGTATATGGTAATTTAAACCAACAACCCCATACTGTGTATATAACTTATAATAAGATTGTCATGTTGTATATAGAGACACATCTATAAATAATTATGCGCATGATTAATCTGTGTCATTGCATCGCCATATGTAATGTAATTTGTACAAAGTGGATAAATAAATAAAATCTGTAATAGATTTAAGAGTTGAGCTAAAGCAGAGATCGAGCATAGTATTGCCAAAACAACAAAGTCTAAAGATGGAAGTCATAAATCAGGTCGATTTACAATTCCCACAAACAAGGCCACCCACACTGTCACATGTGGTGGAATGCAGAGACCCCTCTCACACCTGGACAGGTAAAGGCGCCCTTTCTCAAACGCCCCTGTCACATAAGGTCCCCCCCGTCTTTTAAGCTATAAATACATCACTTTTACAGGGACTTGAGAGTTCAGTACAGTACAGTTCAGTTCAGTTTAGTTCACCCTTAGGGCAAGCCGCGTCGGTCGTATGTTATGTCGATCTCATCCAACATGTAGTTAGTAAGAAAACTTCTACCTCCATCTTTTCGCTCCTAGCTCAACTTTTATCTATTAACGGAACTTTCTTAGTGCAACTATGTCTTCGTTTTTTGTGTATGGATATCCCCAAGCTTTTCCACTCTGCCTCGACCACGACTGCCTGTATTTTGTGAGAACTTTTAAAGGTCTTCCAAGGTGCAGAGAGGTACTGGAAAACTCTACATCCTAACTGTTCCTCTTGGTCAACACAGTACAACAAGAGCTACCAGGACTTCAACATTATTTCATTAATCGACAGGATCTCTACAAAAGCTACTGGAATTCTCATCTCATTACATGTATATAAATTGGATATTTGTTGTTGGCCGAACCAATAACCATACACACCTCATCTCGTTAACGGAATAATGTTCTTTATCTGGTCTGCCTTTTTTTACTCTCTTTGGAGTAGATTTGCTTTTTGATAGTTTTTATTTATGGAGCTGAACCAGTATGATGGCGGTGGCGGAGGAAGTCAGCAGGCCAACAAGCGGCCGCGTTCTGAGGACGAAGACCTCCTCCCGTCTTCCCATCACCAATTTAAATTCAACAGCACGGCGAACTTGTTCAACTTTGAGTGCCAAACCTTCGAAGCGATCATTGCCGACACCAGCCTGGACTTCCCCGAAAAAATACAGATGGCCACCAAAGGACTGATACTGACTCTCGTCCAAGAGGCAGAACTTCTTCTTAAGGACGCCTTCAAGGGAGCCAGTCTAGGAAGACCCAATCCCACAGCCAACGTCCCGATTCCCTCCACCTCTTTCGCCTCGGTAGTGGCAGAGAAAGATAAGCCGGTAAAGCCTGCACCTCCGAAACCCAAAGCGAAATTCACATTTGTGAATCTGGCTCCTTCCTTCGAATCGCATGTCGTCGTCAGGTCGGCTAACCCCAAAGCAACCCAAGGGAATTTTTGAGGGAAATTAAAAAGATTCATCCTTCCCTAGCGTCATCAAAACACGTGGTGGCGTCCATCAACACCAGCGGCGAGGTGGTTTTCCACCCCAAAACAACCCAAATGGCAAAGTAGCTGGCCACTGGGCTGACCTCCCTGCCAACGGGCCTAAGCTGCCCCGAGTGCCCGGTTATCCTACCAAGATACTGCCTCTTCAGAGTGGACGGGGAGGTGCGGGACGATGAGATATGCGAGAGCTTCCGCTCCAACCACTCCGTGCAGTCACTCCTGGAAAAGCGTGAAATCAGGGTAGTCCATCGATCGAATAATGCGGCACACAGCACTAGTACAGTGTTCATCGAAGTGGACAACCAAGTCGCCGAAATCCTCGGTCAACATGGACGTATTCCTGTGGCGGGTCTAGTGCACAGGTATGAGCGCAGTCATACTTTAAAGCAATGCTTCCGTTGCTGTGGCTTCGGCCACCGCGCTTCTGCCTGTCCAGCTACCCGTCCAATCTGCTATCGCTGCGGCTCTGCAGAGCATGAGGGCATCCGATGCTCGGTCGAGCCAAGCCAAAGCCGCTGCTGCCGCTGCAGAAAAAAAATCTGGAGCTCCCATCAACCACTTTGCCACCTCATCTACCTGTCCCTTTGTAAAAGAGAGAATACCCCGAACAAGTAACAATGTCTAGGCCATTGCGTGTCCTGCAGGTGAACGCTAAAAAATCACCAACTGTCATTCTTGAAATTGCAAATTTGGCAAATTCGACACAGGCCGACATGTGCTCCTGCAAGAACTCTCAACTAACTTCTTCTGGCCCACACGTGGGTTTCAGGCATTTTTTTTTGTCCCAGGCGCCTACATCCCCTCGGGAATTGTGGCACGTAGCAACCTTCATCCCATCCCTCTAACCTCCCCAGACACCGCCATAACCTCCATAGCCATATGTCTAGAGCAGAGCATCATCGTGGTGCACTCGGCCTACTGGCACGGCCTTAGAGCTGCCGATGATTTCATCCCTCTTCTGGAAGATACGATAAGACGGGCCTCTCTTCCAGTGATCCTGGGTATGGACACTAACGCCCACTCTCCTACCTGGGGCATCGGTGCGAGGTTGGACTTCCGGGGTGCTAATCTTGAAGAGTTCGCCAGCTTCAATGATCTTCATTTCTTGGGACCTCCTGTGGACTCGACCTGGTCAAATGGGCCTTTATCTTCTTCTATAGATGTAACTCTGGCATCCAGCTCACTGGCTATCCATGTCACTAGAGGTTTATTAGATGAGATGGCCTTCACTGACCATATACCTATCTGGAATACATTCCTAGACATGGTCAATAACGAGACAAAATCCTCCTGGGTTGAATCCTCATGTAAAGAACAGACCTTTAAATCCTTCCTCAACTCTTCTCTCCACCAGGTAACTACCCTATTACAACAACAACAACAAAAACCTTCATTAAGACACTATTGTCTTACAAGGGGATTCCCCTAAGAGGTTATATATGTACATGAGTGAGGAGGAAAAGCAATTTAGAGGGGAGGTGGAGCAATCAGCCGTTGTCTGGGGAGTTGAGCACTTCTTCCCTCATTTTGTCAATCGCCTTGAAAAATTTTAAATATTTATAAACAAATGTTTTATCCAGCTGGAGAGTAGTAAAAATTGTATATACATGTTGTTCATTATAGTGAGTTAGCCCCGAAATTTCGCGAATTTCCAGTCTCTTTTCCTGTAGGAATGGACAATGGAATAGATAATTAACCAAATTTTTTGGATGCCAGCATTGCAGAAGTAGAAATTTAAAGGGTCGCTGTTCCAAAATCCCGTGATATCCTCGGGGGAAAATAGCCATAGAATCCTTTGACGGGCTATTTTCAAAGAGAGGTTTGATAGTAAGTAGTCCTCCGTCATAAAGGAGCTACTTAGAGATTGATAGTGAATAAAATGAGTTGAGTTTTGTATCTTAGCTCGGTCAAATTGGAGTAGCTGGTCCACTGTGGTTTGAACTATTCTAGGCATTTCTCCTCGCAAAACCATATAATCTTCACAGTTCTTAAGAAAAGAAAAACCCCAAGAGTCAATGATGTTATTCAGGTTATAAATAAAGTTGTTTCCCGCTTTTCCCAAAATTGAAACTTCCTAGACCTGGAACAAGCAAACATAAGGTAATATTGTCCTGTCCATTTTTAAAATCCGTATCTAGAACTTTAGAATCAATTTCGTAATGCTTAATTCAAGGGACATCCTTTCGGTTTCTGTTCGTAAGATATAGCCCGGAGTGTAAATTTGCGAAGGTCAAGAAATCGCCGTAAGAAAAATATCCTGGATCTGGTTTACAACTCCTATCTGATTCGTCGCCCACAGTGGGGCCGAGTATAATAACGTGGATAAAACTATGGAGTCAAGTAATTTCATCACTGCTCCGAACGATATGGTTCTTGACTTCGATAGTATTCTCCATACTGTGTTTGTAGCAATCAATGCTTTGCTTTTAAAGTGCTGCGCCACGTAAGCAGTTGGATTCTTGATTGTTAAGGGGTAGCCAAGATACGTATATTTTGAGGTAACTGTCAAAGGTTGTTGGCCCCAAAACCAAACGTCAGATCTAGCCAAGCGGCCTCCATTTCGAAACGCTGCGATTTTAGACTGGAATTGGTTCAGAGTTAAACTATTTTCCTCAAAATATTTTTTATTAAATTAATCTTTATTTGGATATTTATCTTGTATTCACCACGGAAGACTATATCATCCGCGAACAGGAGCAGGTGTATAGTTCCATTGCCCGGTAAGTATATACCTGGCAGGTCAGAATCATCCAGCGTAGCAACCAGATCGTTATTGAAAATAATAAATAAATACGGTGAAAGAGGTTCACCCTGAAGAACACCTGATTGTATTTTGATAAATTCTGTAAAAGAGCCGCTCCATCTGACCGCTGCCATCATTTGAGCATAGTAGTTCTGTATAAGTTTGATAAATCGCCCACTTAAACCAACAAGCGCAAGCTTTCTCCATAATAGTAGATGTGGAACTGTATCAAACGCTTTTTAAGATCAACAAAGAATGTGTAAAGTTTCCTCCTTTTGCGGTTTAATGTCATTTGAATTAGTGACGTAAGCGTGAAGATATGGTCTTTGCACGAGTAGCCCTTTCTGAATCCTGCCTGGTTTTCCGCTATGAGTTTTCTATTTTCAATCCAATTACTTAGTCTATTTTTTAATATGGATGTAAAATGTTTTGACAAGTTGCTTATAAGGGCAATGCCCCTATAATTTGATGGTGTAACTACCTTATTAAACGAGGCCTCTAGCCCAGAAGATATTGACAGGGTGGTCCTCCTTCTGACTTCCATCCTGCAATCAGCTTGTGACTCTTCCATGGGGGGACGCTCCAATACTACAAGACCGTCGAAGCCGTGGTGGACCCCCGAACTGAGTCGGATCAGAAGGTTGGTTATCTCCCTCCGCCGTTGCAGTCAGAAAGTCCGGTGTTCTATTAGGAATTTCTTCCGCGGTTTATACCGAGCGTGCCATAATCGACTGAAGGCGGCTATACGGAAAGCTAAAAGTAAATCCTGGTTTAATCTCTGCAAGGAGGTTTCATCCGCATACTGGAGTGACATACATCGATTTATCGCCCGGGGCCGCGGTTCCCCCCGAGGTCCGCCACTTCTCAAACATGATAACGGCTCTCTTTACAATCCTCATGAGACTTGCCAGACCCTGTTAAATCACTTTTTCCTACCTGACACCAGACCTCACCCGCAAAGGAATGCAATTTCTGCTCACTCAGACGAACCTGAATTCAAACCCTGGGAAGTTTTGCGAGCCATTCATCGCTGTGGAAAAAGGAAAGCCCCGGGCCCTGACGGTCTTGGTTTAGAATGCCAAGACCTGGACGGCCCTTCCTTGCAATTCCTGCTGGCCGAATTGTTCACCAAATGCCTTCGCATGGGCCACTTCCCCCGTCAATGGAAAGAAGGCCGCCTCATACTTCTGCCTAAATCCTCCAATTCAGCCACCAGTCAGCTGGAGAAATACAGACCTATTACTTTATTGAACACTGTTGGCCAAAGTATTTGAGAGATGTATCCTGGCCCGACTTCAGAGGCTCGCGGATCGTCATGGATGGTTCTTTGAAGATCAATACAAAACCGTATTGGGTACCGTAAATGGTCGTTCAGCGGAAGATGCACTGGCGAGTATCACTCAATTAATTGAAGAAAGACAAGCTCACTGGAGGAAAACTCTTGTCATCAGCTCGGACATCAGTAAGGCCTTCGACACTGTTTGGAGGCCGGCAATCATACAAAATCTTGAACGTCTAAATTATACAGAGTCTATTACCTGTTTAGTAAAAAGCTTTTTGGAAGACCGGACGGTTTCTTACTCAGCTTGGACAGCAACAGAATGTACGTCCTCCCAACTCGGCACTCCCCTGGGTTCAGCGCTAAGTCCTTTCCTGTGGAACATAGTTGCTCGGACCATCTTCACCCTTCCCTCCATCATAGATAGCCGATTAATAGCTTACGCGGACGACTTCACCCTTATGACTCAGGTTCGTAGTCGCCTGCCGGTCTCTGCCACTAACACCTTCTTGGAGAGGTTGACATCTTGGTGCACGATAAATGGTCTTAATATAAACCCCAGTAAGACTCAAGCTTGCCTGTTCCAATGGCGTAATGTCCACCCCAACTCCGAGACAGGGCTTAGAGTCCTTGGTCAACCTTTAAACATCAAGAAGACCGTCACAATCTTAGGAGTGGAGTTTTACCAGACCCGCGGATTTGTCGCCCACCTACGCAAGATCACACGTAGATGCAGATCAATAATCCCACGACTCACCCACACCATACAGGGTAAATTTGGAATCTTCTTTTCAGCTGGACGGAGCGTCAGCATGGGGAGTTCGTGCTCTCTCCAGCGAAGGCATTAGGCAACTTAGGAGCCTTCACTGCAATTTTACGAAACGTGTACTGAGAGGAGGTCCTTACACACCTACAGTCTCAGCCATCTCCATCACCGGAAGCCCTCCTTTCGATATTATTGTTAGGTCTCGTACGGCGTTCCTGAAGGAAATCAATGAAGGAAATTTTGAATCTAGACCAGGCCCTGCTTCTTTGCCATACCCTCCAGATAGACGTCAATTGTCTTTCAGTCTAAACATCGAGGAGATAACAACACCTATAATATTCACAAACGGATCAAAAAATTAGGCTGGGGTGGGCGCTGCAATTGTTCCCTCATCAGAAGATCAGCAGCCCGTTCTCTTACGGCTCCATCCCGACTGCACAGCCTTCCAGGCTGAACTTCTGGCAATCCGCTGGGCGGTCCGTCTGGTGAAGGAAGGTTATTCAAGAAATGCGATCACTATCGCGTCGGACTGCAGATCAGCTCTGTCAGCCATATGTACGTCAGGTCCAGTTCGATCGACATTAGTAGCTAAGATTATTCTCACACTGAACACCAACCAAAACGTAAATCTGTGTTGGGTGCCGGGACACTGCGGCATCGACGGAAAGGAAAGAGCAGACAGAGCTGCTAAGAACGCGGCCGTTTTGATCTTAGAGCCATCATTTTCCATTCTGCCTAGAAGCCTGGCCCGTAACCACTCACGCGCGGCAGCCCTAGACGCATGGACGGAGGTTTATTGCCAGGACCACTACAACAGACACCTGAGGAGAATAGCCCATACTCCAGACCGGCTGCTCCAATTCCTCCCTAAGGTCTGTCCTGGAGAAGTCACCACCACCTCACTTACAGGACATGGCCATGTTCGGGCAGACTTGGTTCTCTGGCGTCCTGGGGAAGACCCATCTTGCCCACATTGTATGGAGGAACAACAGACTGTGGACCACCTTCTATTCAGATGCCCTGCTTTCATGCAACACAGAATAAAGACAGCTCTGCTGCTTGGGAAGACCTCCTTCGACCCAGTCTCGTTGGCTGGACTCCCGGGTTCTCTGCAGGCATGGAACTTCCTGACCAGCTGGTTTGGCTCTGCAATTGGCTCTATATAAATATAATCTAGAGTAACTGGTTTCTACTAGTGAGCTGGACAGCCCGGGCAGTTGGCGTTTCTTGCGCTCCAGGGGCCTGGGTTATCCTTATTTCTCTCTCTATACTCTTGGAAGACGGGGCAATTTAGCAGCAGATGAATAGAAATTTGTTCCTCACATCCACAGAAGCATCTTGAATCCTGCACTGCTTTGATGAATTTTAAAAAGCTTCTAAAATTTCCGTGATTTGTAATAAATTGATAGTTGTGGAAATTTGCCCGAAAATAATTCGGAATATTAGCGGGAAAGAAACTTTGAAATGTTTGGTTAGTATTTTTCTTCAATAGTGTAATTTTATATTTAATCAAATTTTCAATTATATCTGGAATATCCAAGTCGTATCGCTGTTGATCCTCGATCGATAAATATTTTATTCAAGCACGTTGTCGTTGATTTTTATTTGACAAATCCATGTTGTCTCTGGAGCTCAAAATATTATTACTTTCATAAAATTCATAAATTCGATTTTTCAAAATTTTTTCGAAAATTTTTGAAAGATTTGAAATCAATGAGATAGGTCGATAACTTTTTGTTGATTCTAAATTAGATTTATGTGGTTTAGGAATTATCTTTAGAGCTGCTATTTTCCCTTTCTCCGGATAATACCCCTTTTTGAATACATTTATTAAATAGTTTGCATAACATATGCTTAATTTTTGGGTAAGCACATTTGATCATATTGTGGCGAAGAAATATGTTATTATTTAATTTAATATAATTCAATGAAAATACTCAACAGATTATAAAAATATATATTACTCTGTATTTGTGAAATCATCTTTAAAATATTTCTTTGCTTGCTTGCTTAAGATTCCCTAGCTGTAGATAGTTTTGCTGACTTGTTAATAATTGTCGACTCGTCGTTGTGACGTCATCAATAAATTATTTTATATCTTAGGATATTTCAAGGCTTGATTTCTACGCTACAATATTGTTACTTATGTTGTCTAAACCTGGAGCTTTTTAAACATCAGAATTAGAAATGATATTCATTATTTCTTCTACTTCGATAATAATTATGCTTGGATTATTCATTCGTGGCTTAAAATTTCTAATTATTTGTTGTTGAAAATTGTCCAAATTAGGATCGTCTTCAGGAATTAAATCGTCCATTAATTTGGTCATTGTTTGCTCTTTTAGATATTCTGGTGAATTGTCAATTATGGGAATTCCATTCTTTACATTTGAGGTTCTTAATTTATTGAAGAACTTATAAGCATTACCAAATGGATTATCTGTGTAATTTTCTTCAATAACGTTTCGCCAGTTAGTTCTTTTAGCTTTTCTTATTGCATTAGTGTATTTGTTTCTTGCCAACTTAAATGTATTGTAACTGATTGTTTTATGACGATAATACTAGTTTCTAATATAATGAAAATTATTTTTATTATTTCCTGTCCATTAGTCCACCAGTCAATTCTGGAAACATGTTTATTAATGGGGGATTTAACCTTCGAAGATTTATATGCTGCTTCTCTCAATAAATTCATGAGTGCGTTCACTATCCCATCAATGTCTTCCTCATCTTTCACTCTGCTTATATCAATTCCCAGTTTTTTGTATCTTGTAATGATATGTTATTAGAAAAATTTGCCCAATTCGCATTTTTTTGGGTGTTTTTTCAGGTTATGTATAAAGAGGTTACATTCGCGTCTATAATAGGTTGTAATCTATATCCATTAGAGTTTATAACAAACCATATAGTAGGTCTTAAATTAAAATCACCGCAAAGGATTACAGGTTGATTTATATACGTTTTGAGCAGATCTCTAATGAATGTTTGATGAACAGGTTTAAATGTATTCGGATGAATGTAGAAATTAGAAATAATTAATTTTGCTTTAACTGTAGAAATAGATATTGTTGTACAAAAAGAATTTGTGAATTTTTCCTCTTTGCTGAACTTTATATTTTTATTTAAAATTATAGTTGCCGTATATTTTTTCCCAGTTTTATTCGAACATATAATTTGAGCGTCCATATCATAAATAACATTTTCATGTAAAACATATGGTTATTGAATCAAAAGAATGTCAGGTGAAGGATATTCGCATATCAAACAAAATGTTAACGCGGGATTCGATCCCGGTTCATGACTGTCTGGAAACGAGGGTGTTACCCACTCGTCCTTGTCAGGTGGGTCATCTCTAGTGTTGGCCTGTAGTTTACTTATCGCAGTAAAACTTTTTCTTACATTTTGTTGAATACATCTCACATTTTCAATTATATAGGATATTAATCTATTTAAGATTAAGCTTTAAATTGTATTTGCTACATCATTTCCCTCGTATATTTGTGAATATTGTGTCCTTTGGATAATTTTGTTTATTTGTGATTTGTAAATCGGGCATTCACTTGAATTTGATTTATGGTTTGTAGAAAGGTTTTTAAATTTAGGGTGCTTAGAGAAATTGTGACAATTTGGCGCTTCAGTACAGTTGTGGCTACCCTGTACACCGCATATTTTACATATTTTAATGTTTTGGCATTCTTTTGTTTTATGGTTCGGATTAAATTCAAAACAATTTTGGCATTGTCTTACAAATATTCTGTCTTGTGTAGAACATCGCTCAAAATAGGTGTATATCTCATTACCCATTTTTCTTAAAATTTGGTAAACTTTAGGAGTTACTTTTAATACTATATTGTGATATGCAGAGTTAAATCCCATTCGCGGTACGAGACAAGCGATGCCAAACACGTCCGCACAGTTGGCTTCAGAAGCCATATATCGATTATGTTTATTTTAATTCATTTGAAAAATTCAACTATCCCTGATCATTTATTTTACTCTGGGATGCCGTCACTACAGGATAAAGTACTCTTGGTGAAATTTTATTATTGCAATTCAGAATCTTCCACTGAAGCTTTACGAGCGTTTCGTAACTTTAAAGGTATTCGAAGAGGTAAAGGACCCATGAGTTGCTACTCTCTAAGGAGAATGATAAAAAATTTTGAGAAGACTGGATCTCTGGAAGCAAAACCTCGGAGTGGAAGACCATCGACACGCAGGTCAGTGGCTGTTACGGTTTCGCAGAATGTTGAAGCTATTGAAACGTTATCCACGTATGGAGAAGTAAGTGCTCGACAAGTTTCTCGACAAACGGGGATTTCGTATGGAACAGTTTGGAGAGCTCTAAGAATTTTTCTTGAAAAATACCCGTACAAAATTCAAAGATTTCACGAGCTAAAAGTCGGCGATTTTGAGAAGCGTCAAGAATTTGCTGCATGGGTTTTCCGGCAAATTGATATTGATGAAAACTGGCTGTCGAATGTTCTGTGGACAGATGAAGCTCACTTTTCTCTAAATGGAGAAGTCAACACTCAAAACAGCCGCATTTGGGCAACAGAAAATCCTAGGATTTTTACAGAAATGCCACTTCATCAGCCCAGAGTTACAGTTTGGTGTGGGTTCACTTCTTCTTTTATTATTGGGCCATTTTTCTTTGAAGAAATAAATGGAATAACTTTTAAAACCGTTTCTGTAACTGGTGAACGTTATGTTCAACTTTTGAGAGAAAAGGTTATCCCCATATTGCAGGACAGACAAGCACTGAGCGAAATAACATTCATGCAAGATGGAGGACCTCCTCATATCTCCCGCGGTGCCAAACAATTGCTGAAGGATACGTTCGGTGAAGATCGTGTGATAAGTCGCCACTTTATACACCAGTGGCCTTCAAGATCACCAGACTTGACGCCTTGCGATTTTTGGCTATGGGGGTACATTAAGTCGCGTGTTTATCGATGCCAGCCTACCACATTGGCCATGTTGAAGGCTTCTATCAGACTGCACGTTTCATCAATTTCAACAGATATTTTATTTAATGCTGTCCAATCTGTCATCTATCGTCTGCATGCGGTGTTTGAGAATGAAGGGCGCCACATTGAACAAGGATTGTGATCTAATACAAGAGACAAGGCCTCCAAGAGACAAGTTACCTCATGTGTTATAGAAGCTGTCATGTATTATATTATCTACCAATATTTTGAAGCTCTTTGTATTGGGTTATGGGTAAATAAATTCTGTCCTCATATCTTGTCTCTTTTTTATTTGTGAACAGTATTTTTGTTTGTTTGTCATTTGCTCACATCTTATATTATGTCGTGCAGGCCAAAGTGTTATAACTTCTCGAATAACACTGTACACACAATTTTACCCCTTATGTTTAATTTATCGCTTTTCGCTCATTAAAAGAAATAGCATAAGGAATATTCTCTGTAACCCCCCACCTTTGAAATTTTGGGCAAAAAAAAATAATACAAAATGATTTTACTACCACGTTTTTCAACGCAAAAGGTTGATTTAAAAATTATATTTATTTGAGGGGATACATTTTTAAAAATCGTGTACAGTATAATAAACAATGATAACATTTGACAAGCCCATAGGATATTTGGAATAAAGTACGACAAATGTATTTTGTCACTCCCATCTATATTTCATTTGTTGGATCATGACAAATTTCCAGTTAAATAGTCGAGTGTCGCCAATTATTCAAGAAATTACACATTCCTTATAGCAAGAAATCCTATTAGTAGTACCATCATAATTTTTGGTACTATATTAACCTTTCAAAAAATCGTGTATTGAATTCAGCTATGTTTTTCAAACATTCTATATATTTAACAAAACTCTATCAAAAATATAAATATTTTTTTGCTACATGTTTTAATTTGCATATACCTATTTTACATATCTCAGATTGTATTTAAAAATCGTTAACCATTTCTTCTAACTTTTAGCAAAATGGTGCTTTATTAATTAACGATTTGATATTATTAGGATTCTTTCCTGGTATACAAAAAGGAAAAATACGTGTCGATCAGTTATATTTTTCAATTAATCAAACAATTTGGCCGCTGAATTTCTGATTCTGGTACAGCGCCATCTAGGGAATGAAATTGTAACTAAAATCAATTTCGAAATTTTCAATATTTGCCATAAAAAATCCCATTGCATTCTGAACACAATGGTGTTTACCGCATTGCTCTAGCGCAAATATTCGCGGAGTTATTAATTTTTAAAGTTGTGCGGGACTTTTGGATCACCCTGTATATATACAAATTATTTTTAGTTTTAGAGAGATAGAGGGAAAGTTATTTAAATTTACATTATAGAACAATAAATTATACAAGAAACAAAGATTATTTACATGTATATTATCAAAAGTCCAATGCACCAATACCTCGCTTTGCGTCGTTTTGTTTTGCGTTTTTTTCGAAGTTGCGTCGCCGCTTAATTTTTACTGATTTTCACTGTGCATCGTTAGATTTTCGAAGTTGCGTTGTTTTGGATTCGAGTCTTTAATTTTTTTTTGAATTTTTCCCTAAATTATGGCAACACTTTTGTTTTTGATTGCGCCTTCACATATTTTCACTTTGCGTCGTTTCAATTTGCGTCGTGTTTTTTTGGAACGTAACCCCGACGCAAAGCAAGGTATGGGTGTATATCTTTAGACTTACAACCACTAAACCAATGGCACAAATATAGAACATTCCAAAACAATGGGTAAGGTATTGTACCCTGCTATAATAGTAAGTAGACAAAAATGTCTATACGCGCAGGTATAAATCAGTACGAATTTTGATTTACAAATTGTCTCCGTATTTAATTTAAAAAAACTGACCAATGCGGGATTCGATCCCTGGTGTGTTGTTGTAAATCAACAGGAAGTACTAGCACATGTCATACTACAACATACCTGACATTACTTAAGCCTTCAGGGACGGACATTCCAGGCGGCAAGATGATAGGATGAATTGAAGGTAGTTGCTGATAGGACCTCTCTTTTTTATCCCTAGTACACGTGGTACAGGTGGTAGTTAGCGACTGCTTTTACTGTAAATGCACCACATGTCTACACATTTGAAAAGCAGTACGGCTTCTGCATTTATAAATTTACCAGAGCTTCGTTTGGTTATTTGCACTCGCTAGTGAGGTTGAACTTTTTCAAGAATCGGGGGCCATTGGAGAATTTTTTTTAATTAGAAAAAAGTGCCCAATGCGAGATTTGATCCCGGGTCGTAGCGGTTAAAAACCAATTGTTTAGAACACTCTTCCGCCGATTTCCTTAGGATCTCACTTGATTATCCTGAATTCGATAAAATTGATTATGCATAAAGCGTCAAATGTTACTGGTAAAATAATCACAAATTCTTCTGTGAATTACGAGATTTCAGTTATCTTGTTTTTCTTTGAAGGATCTGCGAATAACGACTTCGGTTGGTATTCAATCGATAAGTTTCACAAAATAGCATCAGCTCTTCTCAACAAGCAATTCAAATAACATGAATTCAATCTTGAAGAAACAATTATTCTACATTTTCTAGATTAATATAATTTAATCCAATATTTCTTAAAGATAAAACATTTGAAGAATAAAATGAATCTTGAAAAAAGCTAGCTTTGTGAAAATTTTCATTGATAAACTTGGTATTGGAAGATGAAGGCATAGTCTCCAAGCCGAAGCCATTCTCCACATTGTCTTGAGAGACTGATGAAATTTATTTGAGAATCAGTAGGCAATTGTTTAAGTATTTTAATATAATAAGATGTTCAATACTGAATTAATCCCAGAATTAAAAAAATATCAAAACGATTGCAAAATGCAAACTTTTGCGGATATGGGATAAGTTTGATAAAAAATTTCGTTGATGAACTTGGTATTAGAAGATGAAAGTGTAGTCCTCAAGCTGAAACCATTCTCCACATTGTGGAAGCATTTTGAGAATCAGAAAGCAATTGTTTGACTATTTAATAGAAAAAGATATTCAATACTGAATCACAATCCCAGAATTTAAAAATATATCAAAACGATTCCAAAATTCAAATTTGAGAGAATATGGGATGAGTTTGAAAAGGCAATTCTTAAGGCATTGCTAATATCCAGATATAGCGATTAATTTCGAAGGCCAGAGGACAGGCTTCAAAACACGAAGCGACCAAAAGTGGCATCAAAAGAATCTTCTTTAGAAATAATCTAGATCCAAGCAGGAAATAATTGCGAAGAAACTAACATTTCCATCTCCATTGTTGCTCGGTATGGCGAAAAAGAAGGAATTCTGTGAGAGAAAGAATGATATGTGATAAAATCTCTCATGAGCAACCCATATGATGATCTTAGTAAAATCTAAAATGGTTGTGACCTGACACAAACTTATTTGAGAGAGAAGGTTCACGCTAGACTTGGAGTATTCACATTTTCAAGGCAATCAATCATAAAATGGTCTATTCTATATTTCGACAAAAAAGTTACTATTACGGGTTATCACACTAAAAGCAATAAACTAAGGCCTAAAGTAAGAGTAACTTAATACACAGAAAAGCGTACACTCAAGAGTACAACACTAACAACAAAAAGGAGATAAAACAACTCACTATTTGCTAAATAAAATAAAACAGTACTTATCTTTAATGTAGCGTTGGTAGGGATCGGACTCGGGTGACACCGGGATGCCAAGAGATCTCCAAACACGGAAAAATCACGTAGAAAAACACTTTAAGCGTCTCCACACCAATTCTCCACGCTCTGGCCCCCTCGCATTCCCTTAGTACCCTCTTATATACAGACATGGCCACATTCGTCCAATGAGAAGGCGTGAGAGATTGGTTCACTAACAAACGAAGACAACATCCCGCTAAAACTGATCAGCAAAAACTAAAAATGTTTGTCAATATAATTTGACAATCTATCATCATAGTTCATTTGAACAAAGCTCTAAAAGATAAACATGGAAAGCCATGTGTATATCATGTAGATATATACATGTTTATTGTCTGAATTCCGATATACATACTAAAAGTTGAAACTTTCTTAAGTTTTGTCGATGAGTGTAATATATAATTTTATAAACAGTTTATTAAATATGATAAAGTACAGCGCTGGGAACATGCACACACACATTTCACATATGAAAAAATAGTATAAATTTGATATTGTACTGGGATAAGGTGCATAAATTATGAAAAAAAAAAGGCATCTCCTTATCGTGCAACTGAAAGTTGCAGTCCGAAACGCGTCCGTGGTTATCCTTTTTTTTTTTTTCTTGATTAATCAAGAATGGGTATTTGGAAAATTCTGGAATAATTAAAAATCAACGAGAATAGTTGATATTTATTCCGATAGATGGCGCAAGCTATCAGCAACTTTCAGTTGCACGATAAGGAGATGCCTTTTTTCATAGCACATTCCAATATAACGATATATTTATAAGAAACAACAAAATAAATATTTGACATTAAACAATTAATTTTTTAAATCATCCAAAGATATATCCTAAACTAAATAAGTTTTATGGAATATAGCAGCCCAATCCATAAATTGAATAGGATCAATATTCAGGTATATTTTGGATTTGATTGAATAATATTCATTCAGAACCGAATAACACAATTTTTAGAGAGGCAAAACTTTTTAAAAGCGCATTTATTCCCAATAAAGTACTACAATAAAGTACAACAATACAGATTTCTGCAGTTATGTCGAAATAGCCTTTTTTTCTGGGGCCGTAGATTATGTATTCCTTGAGGATCTGTTTATACTGTTATTATATAAATTTACATTCAGCTCCCATGGCAGAATTTAACTAGTGACTTCCCACTTCCAGTCAAACTGTGCATTGTGCAATTAAGAATCTTGTTTACATTTTTTATTGAAGACCATATAAAAACTATGAATTCAGAAATTCTCGTATGTGTATTGTGCAGAGATTAATTTGAGTCAGAACAAACTCACTTTACCTGCAATCATCTGGATGAAGAAAGGAAATTACTTTTTAATAATACGAGCGCTAATCATTTATCGCTCTGCTGTCAGAAACGGTGGAAAGTAGACACAATAGATTTATACACATTTTGTGAGAAGGCGAGAAGGATGAGAAACATGTGTAAATAGTTTTTCTCTTTTTGGGCTCATGTTGAATTGTATATAGTACTTGATTTATGTTCAATTAAAACCATTGCTATACTGGGAGAATCCTGTATGGGGCTTGATGATCCCTAATAAAGGTTTTGGTGTGTGTGTTTATACTGTTTTATTGGAGGACCGATATTTTAGGAACAATCTTTTTTAAGAGGATCTTATGGTATAGAATGTAGCTGGTATTCCAGTAGAACAGGTGGTACAACGTAGAATAGGGGGTGTTCTCTACTGTTGTAGTGCTTCACTCCTTCCTCAAAGGTGATTCACCTATTAAATAATACAACTGGATATGGATTTCTTTTCATCTTTTTTAATACAATCACCAGTTTGTTTGGGGGGGAGAAGAAGTCCGACCATACTAGTCCTCTCTGGTCTCTTGGAATATTTGACCAAATTCTGGTCCAAGTTGACTAACATGGCAACGGTATCCATTTTCCAATGAAGAACAACAACCAGTTTGTTTAGTTTTGAAATTGCTACTTCTCACCATTGTAAATAGAGATAAAAGAACACCATCCAAATACATCGTGCATATTCTCTAAATGTTTGAAAAGTCCTTCTATTGTGAATATACAAAGATGTGAATATATAGAAATAGAATAGCTAAAGAATTCAAAGGTTAAACTGAACCTATCATATACACCCTCGATGTTTAAGATGTATCCTTGGTATTGTGATTGTGGTACATATCTCATTAATGGGTAGTTAGCGATTGCTTTTAACTGTAAGTGTACCACATGTCTAAACATGTAAAAATTCATTTCGACTTTTTTTCATTTACAAGTGTAAAATAAACACACACACACACACTCGGGCGTGCGGCCGCGCTTTTTCGAGCTCCGCCGTTTTCGCCCTTTAAGAGCCTAAATTTGTCGCTGGAAGCGACTAATTTGGTATGGGCGGACAGCCCATTCAACGCCGATGAATTACCTGCAAGGTACGGCCTAATACCACAAACCTCAGCAGAGTTATCTGCAAATAACAATTTCCAGTTGCAAAACTCGGAAGAAACGCAAGAAATGGCCAGCTATGCAAATTTGCCTATTGGCCAAAGACATGCAAATTCCGCCTCTACGCGCGAATCTGCAACTACGTTGCCTTCATCTGGCGTATTTCTTGGTCAGCAGAACCGGGATAACTTACCTATGGATCTAAATCCTGTAACTGAAGGCGATTTTACCATCGTTCAAAATAAAAGAAAACGCCGTGACACAACAGCACCGCGCGACATGACCGCACAGCCCAACAGTGCTGGATCGGCAGCCAGGCGACAAAGATCCTCGCCTGCACTCATTCCTCGAGTCCAAGAGATCAGGACCACGAGGACGCACATCGCGGAGGCCAGGGCTCGCCAGGCGAACTGCACCGAGGAGCAGTGCTTCTTCTTGGAGTACTGCCCTAGCTACGAGACTTACCAATACCTCAGGGCCATTGGAGGTATTATTGGAGGAACAAAAAACATCGTTCAATTCTCCAAAGTGAACGGCCAGTACCTGGTGGGCCTCACCAGCAGATCCATGGCGGAACAACTAATCCGTGAAGGCCTTGAAATTGAGGGAACCCTCCTGAGGACCTTCCCCTTCAGGAGAAGTGCAACCAGAATCACAATTGGGAACCTGCCCTTCTTCGTGCGGGACGCCGTTGTGATTGACGCCCTTGCACGCTTTGGGCGTGTGACCTCCATAGCCCCCAAACAACTTAAAGCGGGCGAATTCGAATTCACCGACGGCCGCCGGGAGGCCTTTATCCTCCTCCATGACGGCATAACCGTCGACAAGCTGCCCACCCGCTTCGAGATCAAGATCAAGGGTGAGGCCTGGCCCGCTTACATCTCATATGGCATCAAATGCTCAAGATGCCACGGACAGGGACACAGGAGAGCCAGCTGCCCTCTGCTCTATGGGCAGTCCACCACCTCCAGACGAGCCTCACCGCCCTCTACCACCGGCCTTCCACCATCGACCGCGCCTGGGCTGCCTAGGCAGTCTTCGGCCGTGCCTTCTGCGCCAGCGCCTCCCAGTCCAGCTCTCGGGCCTTCCGGCGCTCAACCAGATGCCCAAGCTGTGTCCCCACCATCTGCGGCGCCCCGGCCGACTGCACCAGCGCCTCCGGCCTCATCTGTGCACGTGGCGGCTCCTGCCCCTCCACCAGAGGCCCCTACACCCGAGCACCCCGCGGGCCCTCGCTCGGCGACGACTGAGCCGACGCCTCCCGCCCGGCCGGACTTCACTGCCCCGTGTGGCCCTCTGCCTGCGCAGGGGACCCTCGGACCTGCGACCCACACACCGGATGTAGACATGACCACCACTGAGGAGCCCTCTGCTCCCCCACCATCCGCAGTTTCAACACCCCCACTGCCTACGCCTCAGCCTGCTAGGCCGACGCCGCCTGTTCCCCACGGGAAAGAATCAGCCCCAACTAAAGTGGCCTCTCCGCCTGCACTGCCTGTCAAGACCGACGAAGACCGTAAAAGATGGCTCCTTGACACTTTCAAGGATCTGAATTACAGAGCCATCTTAAGACCCATAATGGTGTGGAGCGATGATAATACTCTCATTAACTCGGTCCTGTGCTACGAGAAGGCTTGGAACAGCTATCATAACGTACCGCGAGACCAAAGGAGGATTCTTTCGGGCTTCTTGGACAGCGTCATACGGCGCGCCCGGGGTGGCGACCAGACTACTCTGGACGGACTGTTAAAATTCAGGTCAGCTCTGTAGCTACCGACTGGGACCAAAACGTCCCTTCGAGAAGGGCTCCATACTTCCAAGATTACTGTAAATATTTCTTGACTCTTGTTTTCTTGCAACTACTCTTGTAAATGTAAATATCTATTAACTCTTGAATGTAAAGATTGACTGGTATGTCAATAAAATCAGTTTAAATTGTCAATTGTCACACAGCTTTATTAAGACCAACGGTCTTATACAGATTTACCACAGGAATAAATAATAGATGGAGCTCCTATACTCCAAGCAACTCAGCACCCAACAACAGCCTCCAAGTCCTACGCATGTTCAATGGCCACACGTTCCTTTGTGCATACGTCATGGTTAGCGAATCACTGAACAGGCGAGTGTGGAATCAGCTGCGTTCTAGTCTTCGCTTTCCTCATCCAAATGGACCACGGCATTCGGCGATTCAATTAATCTCCTCCGAACGGTGAAGTGTGGAATAAACCCGTTTGGTTACTTTCAGTTACTGGTAAGGTTGGAATTTGCCTTCGGAGGCCATTGAAGCAATTTTTTTCTTTAGAAAAGAGTGGCCAATGTGGGCTTTGATCCCGGCTCGTGGATGTCAGTTTATACCTCACCTCTAGCAACCCTCTCACCTCGATATTGTAAATAGAGATAAAGAAGGACTACCATCAACTGTAAGCCAGCTACACACACGAGACACATGGTGAGTGTAAATAAAAGAAGGTAGAAAGACAGATGTCTCTCCCGCCAAATCCAGCTTGCGGCTTTATGTTTACATATTTGGAGTTATCAGAAGCGGTGGGTCGATGAGACGACGGTTGCCTGGCAACCCAGATCACCTGTGACCATTCTGTGTGGCCAGGCGCGGTGGATTCTTTCACTCTCTCACTGAATATTGGGAACTGGTCGATGTTCTCTTCCCCATTGAATGGCTTTGTGGGGGATGATGTTTCAAAAAAACGGATTTTTATCTAGATCTCCTGGAGTGATCTGGAGAAACTTATAGAAATCCAACCTTTTTGAAGGATCGAAACGAATGTCCCTTGTACGGACTTCGTTTTTAAGCAGAAATTTTATAAAAATAATTTTTATTTACGTCAAGATATATATTCATGGGGCCAACAGCCCGAAACGCGTCCGTGGTTAACTTTTCTTGATTAATCAAGAATGGGTATTTGGCCAATTCTGGAATGATTAAAAATCAACGAGAATAGTTGATATTTATTCCGATAGATGGCGCAAGCCATCAGCAACTTTCAGTTACACAATAAGGAGATGCCTTTTTTCATAATATATAAATTCATGTCAACATACAAGTTTATATATCGAAGACACAAACGAAAATAATAGATTGTAAACTTTACTCTAATGCTTATCCAGATTGATAAGGCACAATTTGGATTATAGATTATAAACACAAGGTAATAAGACCAAATCCAAATAAATAAATAGTGTGTGACGTTTCGGTAACAGCGTTGTTACCATCTTCAGACAAAAGTACTGAATTATTTGGATTTGGTCTTATTACCTTGTGCTTATCCAGATTATTGCCTTGTTTGTTCTTGTTCCAAGTTGTCTCTTTTTTAATTTCGAGAATGTATCGCCGTTCCGTCTATAGTGTGAATTAAGACAGACGTTATAACAGCCTATGTTATATAACAAAGTATAGATTTCACTTATTCTCATTTAGCACACTTATTATAACATAGCCAGTTTGCTAATAAAAAGAGATGGTTTCAAACATTCTATCGAATCAAACATTAAGAATTATCTTCCAGCCATCATCATTGCTCCAGAAATTCAAGGAGTATTATATAAAGTACAAAATCATGAGGCAAAGAGTTTCAACAACAACAACAAAAAGGCTTTTATTAGGGCCCATTGCCCTGTATGGATTAGCCATACAACAACAAAATAATACAGTATTTTTTTCTCCATTTCCCCATGTGCACGTGAGCCTTTGTTTGAAAAGGGATTTATTTATATATCTGTTTTAAAACTTTCCTCACTACCTCTTTTGTGCATGATTCTATTGTGAAGAGTTTCTTGCAAGTTTTTTTATTTATAATTGAAAATAGAAGTTGCCTGGCCGGCATTCATATACAAGGTTATCCCAAAATTTCATAAGTACTTGCAAAAAATTGAAATACCAATATTATTCGCTGTTATGTATAATGTCTTTGTATTATGTATAAAGTAATTATATTATGTATTATTATGTATTCGCCGTAATTATATTATTCGTCAAGTAAAAAGAAAAATAAGGTTTTAAGAAAAACACGAATTTTTGGGACAACCTTATAGTTATTTAAAAAAAGATGCTTCGACCAGAAAATTATTTTTATTTTCTCAACGTTTCGACAAAAACTTTTGTTCTTTATTTAATCGAGCTTTCAAGAATTTCTGCTAGAATTGCTCATGTAGAAAGACATATATGCTCGAAAGATCGGCTAAGTAAAAACCCTTTCAAGAAACTCTTTTCCTCATGATTTTGTGCTTTTAAGAATTCACTGTTCCAAGCGATTATCCAAGTATTATGTTAGAGATGGGATTCTGGCATTCATTGAATCACAAATGTGTTTCTCCTTTTGACAGTTCCCAGTGTCTTCTTAATTCTGCTTATATCGTCTGCATTTGGAGTATCATTCTTGGTGATGTTGTTTGATGGCAAAGTGTAGATTGTGTTTTATGATTGTCGATATTTTTACACCTAATTTTGATTAGAGCATATCTTCAGCATAAACTACAAAATAACAAAGTGGTCTGTGTTCGGTTAACATTAGGGAAAAGAACATGTAGCATCATCTGGATTCTAAAGATATGCTCGAAGTAAAAAGGAGACGCAATATTTTAGACCTAATTTTGCTTCGAGCGCAGTTCTTTCGATTAAAGGACAGGACAACAAACACACAAATCCCAGGGAAGGGTCCACGTGATAATGTAGGAAATTTCCATTCTGTCTTATCTAATCTCGTCAATTCTTAGTTGGGCCTTGCCTGGGTCGTAGCTGACTCTCTTTTAAAACTTCATTGTCTTATATATGTAACTAGCAAACTTAGCGCGCCTTACGTCGCTCTAATAAAAGAAATTAAAGCACATACAATCCTGCCTTCTTCACAGACATAATAACATTTATGAAGAAAATCACACAAACAAAAACGAATATGGTGGATTATTTATTCATTTATTTCAACTTAGAGTGCTATGTCCCCCTAGGGACACTTGCACTTGTACAAAGAATGGATATGCTAATTTAGTTAGATTAAATCAATTGTTAGTGTATTCGTGAAATCTATTTACAGATTGAAGGTAGCATTTAGGGGTTATTTATAAAGAAGATGCAAATATGCAGGATTATAGAGAATTATATACAAAAGAGTAAAGATATATATTCAAAATTTAAACAGAATTCATTTGAGTAACTCCGGTTCCTGGAGCGTACAGACGTCTCCAACTACCCGGACTGGTGTTATTTACAAGGCTTGCAGGAGTCCATTTGAATAAGTGAAGCCAAGCAAACTACCTTATTGGAAGGTTTCTTCCTAGAACGGTAGCTGTCTGGAACTTCTCGTATTGGAAGGCTAGACAGGGGAAGAGAAGATGGCTAATGGGTTAGTCTTCATTTTAACAGTGGGGGCAAATTGGGTCTTGTTTGGATATGTTCAGGTAGTCCGCTTAGATGTAGTCGTGGTTAGTTAAAATTGTGTTTGATGTGGGGCAGTGATTAATTTTGGTAGCATGGAAAGTAAATTATTGGAGTGGCAGCTATTATTCTTAAATTCCTGTTGAAATACTTTCAATATATTAAGGTTCGTCCACATTTTCTTTGCGAGCTCTGTGAGCAAGACTTTTTGGGCGGTTTATGAAATATAGTGGTAGGTCAGATTGTGAAGCCGTTTTGGCCATTTTTTCTTAATTCCTTCAATAGCGCTGCGACCCTTGACTCAAAATAGTTGAACATTTAGTCTCATATGTAGGTCACAGTTGATCTCAGCTAAATGTTGTGGTCTTGGGGACCAAGGGCTACTTATGGCTGAGCATTCACGGTGAAGTTGTATGAGTATGGGTCCAAGGGGAGATGGCAAGATGTCCCCAGCGCCAACCTCTTTTGTAGATTTGGATCTGTCTGCATCTATAGTGGGAAGATTTTGTTGCAATGACTTGTTGTACTGAAGCTTACCTTTGAAAGGAAAATAAAGAACAATGGAAGGACTTGAGAGGTGATTTCAAAATCGCCAATAATCAGGGGTTTCCAACTTACAATGGAGGCTATGTAGTTTGCGAGCGGCATTTGAAACGAATATAGAGCTGATGGCGAATTTGAAGAGCTTTTTTAACTTTTTTTTTTCGCGTTATTTCCCAAAGTTTCTAATTAATTTTGAAAAGACTTGTACACTCTTCCGGGACCCCTTTATATAGTTAGCGAAATATTGGCGTATAAAAATAAATATTGGGTGAGGAGAGTTTGGTTACAAAATTATTACGGTATAAAAATATAGAATAGGGATGCAATTTATTGATATTTTATAAGATTTCTCTGTAGACAATGTTTTGTGTAAAGATTGCTGAATTTCCCTCAATTAAATGCCCTTGATTTTTCTTTTCCTGAATTAGAATTTTTATATTTTCTTTTTTTGTTATTCTTGATAATGCTACGTATAATTGCCCATGAGCAAATACTGGATTCGGCAAATATAGTCCTACCTTATTAAATGTTTGTCCTTGAGACTTGTTGATGGTCATAGCGAATGAGATCCTGATTGGAAACTGTCGTCTAATCATTTTAAATGGATAATCCGATTCTCCAGATGAGCAATCAATTCTGGGTATATAAACTATTTCATTTTTGGCTGGACCTGATAAAACTTCACAATATATTAAATTTGTTTTTAATTCTGTTACAATCATTCTTGTTCCATTGCAAAGCCCTCTTTTTGTATTAACATTTTTTAAAAGAATAACAATGGCTCCTACTTTTATATTTAATTTATGTTGAGGCATTCCTGATAGAGTTATTGAATTTAAAAACTCAACTGGATAATTCAATTGATCTTGTTCAAGATTATCAGATTGAATGTCAATAAAATCGATTGAAACATAATGATGAAAAGTGCCACCTAATTTGTCCAGCAAAGCATTATTAATTTGAAATGTATCCTCATTTGTTGGACATAAAATTGCCCTATCGGGATTGTCCTTTAAGCTATTGAAATTCAACTTCTCACCAAAAATTTCAGAATTTAGGTCACCGGAAGAAATCATAGCTCGAGGAACTTCAATTATATTTTGAGGAAGATTATAATCATTTAACAACTCTCCTTCGCCCACTTTTAAAAGATATTCAGCAAAAATCACTTCATCCTTTGTCCTCATATTTAAAGTTAGTTTCTCATATTTGACATGACACCACAATGGATTTCTCTTAACAGTAGATTCAATTATTTGCGCTGGATGACCATGTTTGATAACGGGTAAATTTTGCCTAAAATCGCCTCCAAATAAAATAACTTTGCCACCGAAAGGTCTTTCGTCTCTCATGACATCTCGTAGTTTTCTATCAATAGCTGTAAGAGCATATCCAATAGCCATACTTATTTCATCCCATATAATTAATGATGAGGAGATAATTTCATTTTTAAGGTTACTATCTTTATCAAAATTTGCAATGGATGTTTCATTCAAAGGAATTGGTAATTTAAATAAGGAATGATAGGTTCTTCCTCCTTTAAGAAGTGTTGCTGCAATTCCAGTTGATGCACAGGGAAGAACTATTTTACCAGCTCCCCTAAGAAAGCACATTAATGTTTGAAAGAGAAAGGTTTTTCCTGTTCCAGCAGGTCCATCGACACAGAATAATCTTTGATTTTCAGCATTATTTTCTACAGAATTTATAACAATATCAAATATTTTCTTTTGCTGTGAATTTAAATTAGAGATGTAGGCATTTCCCAATATTCTTTCTTCTTCTTGATTATATTCCATTATGATCTCATCTTGTGCAAATGGAACAGGAAGATTGTAATTAGCGCAGGTTTTCCCATGAGCTTTAAAGAATGATTCAATATCTAATAATGCTTGGTTTTCATAATTGTTAATATTGCGGTGTACAAAATCCTCTGTCATAAATTCTTTGTACTTATTCCATAAATATAAAGGGTTTTTAAGCTCTGAGTGGAATACACAAATCATTGCAAATAATTGCCGGATTTGATAAGGCATTTTTGATTCTGTTGCTTCATTGATAGTTTTGTCCCACATCATGTCATCGTTTACCAAATTCAATGCAATTGCTGCGCTTTTAAAATCCGGATATATATAATTTCCTATTTTTTTCAGGTCCTCATAAGACGTTGCTCCTTTTCTGTGCAATAATAATGTTCGTAAATAAAATAGTTCAGAATCGCTAATACTCACAGGATATATTCTTGATATTACCTTTTGACCACCTCTGCTTCTTTTATGATATTTTCTTTCCTTCTTATTATAAATATAGTGTTCAGGAATTTGTGCATATGTATAGTTTCTAGCTTCTGGATCATTTATATTCAAATCAAAATATGCAGTAAGCATAGATTTTTTATTATTCGGCTTATTTATAACTTCTAATATATCATCTTGTTCTTCAAACACCAATGAATGCATATCTTCTAAATGAATAGGAAGGCGCTCAATTTTATGAGACTTGCTATACAAATCAAAACCAAAGATTCTGTACATAGACTCAGGAGCGCAAACATACCTGGAATTCAAATATGTTTTTATTTCATTGTATTTAATTTCCAAATTTGCACAATCATGACCTTTCAGTATATATTTAAATATATACTTTACACTTTTAATAGACGTGCAAACTTGCACATTAATATGGCAGTCATATTTTTTCAGAAGAAATGGGCTATATGGCACAACCCATCTGTTGTCCACACTTATATTCTTATTTTCTAATTTGAACGATTTCCCTGTATTTCTGCGCTGATACTTTGGGTAGCCGTTCAAATTTGCGATTGTTTCTTCTAGAAAATATTTAGGGAATTCTTTTTTGCATTTTCCTCGACTGTCTAAACAGAGAAATTTCCCTGAATCAGATCCGATGCATGGGCCATGAATCATATGCTTCAAAACATATGGATTCAAACCAGATGGATCATTTTCTTCTGGAATTTCTGCCCAAATAATCTTGTCAATTAGTTCTGAATTATTAGGTTTACTTTTATCGTCAAGAATACACAATAAATGCATATGTGGAAGACCACGCTTTTGAAATTCTATGGTATAGACATATGCTACCACTTTGCCAAATATTTGATTCTTTATTAGGTCCCTAATTAGTTCTTTACTCTTCAAATTGAAGACTCTTGATACTATATCTGGCCTGTTTACAACTGAGCTGCCGTTCAGGTTTTCTGTTATTTCTAGCCATTTCGGATTACACGTCATGGTTATGAACAAATCAGGCTTCCCATACTTTCGCACAATTGCCATAGTGTCTCTATATCGTTCTTGCATATTTCTTGAGCTTCCAATGAAAGACGATGGCAATACAATTGGATTTCCAATTTGATTCCATTCCGTATTGTGATGGTTATAATTTTTTCTCAAGCTTTCATATAAATCTACCCTAAGTTTTGATTGGTGAGTTTTAATATAATGTAGGCGGGATGCTTCCATTTTTGTGTATGCATCAACAGCGTAAATTTGCACTAATTTTCCAGATTGTAAAAATTGATTAAATTCATCTCTAATTGCGAATCTATTTGAATAAAACATCTTTTGAGTAACTGATCTATTAGTAGTTGGGATTTTCAATTCAGAATGCCACCCTGCTTCAGCATGTGGAATCAATAGTGGATATGTCATTGCATCCAAATGCTGATGTAAAATTGAGATATTTGTGGTTTCATTAGAATTCTTATTGTAAACTCTGATATCTCTATTAAATGGTGGCTCTCCATCAACATTTTGAAATACAGCTGCAATTTCATTTGTTCTAGGTGCATTATAACGTCTTTGGTCTTGAAAAGGGTTTTCAACTATTGAAAGCATCAAATTTGGAGCAATTCCTTCTGTTTTAGTAATTTCTTTTTCTAATTCGATCATCATTTTATATGAATTCTTCAATATATTGTGCTCGGTCAAGAAAGATGATATATCCCTAAGAATATTAGAATCCAAGTTTCTGTTTGCGGGATTTGCACTTCGAATATTAAGGGCCTGTTGAGAATCCAAAATATAAAACTGAGCATACCTAGGAACGTTACCTTCAGTTGGATAAATATTCTTAGAAGTTAAATGGTAAATATTACCATTAATTTTAAATATATCTGGGCCACCTTTTGGGATATTTATGTCAGAATGTGCACATCCAAATGATGCAAAAGCAAATGTACTATTATATTTCCAAATATTTTTCTGAAAACATTTGCTTTCTTTAGAATTCTCTGTAAGTAGATTTCTTAAGAACACCGGATATTTAGGTTTATGCAAATGCACTAATTTTCCTTTTTGACAACAATAATTGAACTTTTTATCCATCGGCCTTTCAAGTTTGAAATTCTTTGAATAACAATGTTCACAAATTTCTGTTAAGCCACCTAAATAATTTTTTTCTATTATTATACTATTTCCCTTAATAATATATCCTTTAAATTTATCATCAGGGTTATTAAGTATAATAGAAGCTCTTTCTCTATTTAGTCGTAATCTTTGCAAGGTACCTTCTGTAGTTTCATTTTCCCGACTTATAGCCTTATTGTGTCTATCCTCCAATAACCTTTCAGTAGCTTCTCCTTTAGTTTCATTTGCCCGTCTTATAGCCTTATATTGTCTAGCCTTCAATAACCTTTCAGTAGTTTCTCCTTGAGTTTCATTTTCCCGACTTATAGCCTTATTGTGTCTATCCTCCAATAACCTTTCAGTAGCTTCTCCTTTAGTTTCATTTGCCCGTCTTATAGCCTTATATTGTCTAGCCTTCAATAACCTTTCAGTAGTTTCTCCTTGAGTTTCATTTGCCCGACTTATAGCCTTATTGTGTCTATCCTCCAATAACCTTTCAGTAGCTTCTCCTTTAGTTTCATTTGCCCGTCTTATAGCCTTATATTGTCTAGCCTTCAATAACCTTTCAGTAGTTTCTCCTTGAGTTTCATTTCCCCGACTTACAGCCATGCTTTGTTTAGCTTCCAATAACCTTTGAGATGTTTCTCCTGGAGTTTCATTAGCACGAATTCTAGCCATATTTTGTCTAACATTTAATAATCGTTGAGATGATATTTTAGAAGTTTCATTTCTTCTACTAATTGCAACAGATTTAGCCTTTTTCGTTTTCTGTCCTAAGTCAGTAGATTTGCGTTTTTTCGGCATATTCTCAGCTCAATGAAATTGGTTATTAACAAAAATATGTAACGATTTGAAAAGGAAGAAAAATAATTTAAATAAAAAGTAAGAAATCGCTACTACCTCAGTTTGTATAATACGATTTTTCGAAATAATTATTAGAAATTTGTTTCTGTTTTTTGATTAATGTAATTTATAAAAATTTACGCATTAAAATATTTTTCAAAACGTGAATACAATCAGGTGATATATATGAATATATTCATTTAATAAAAAAATATTGTTAGAAGTTGTCAAACAATAAAATACCTGCAGTCTTTTGAAATAGATATTTGAGAAATTTATATATTTAAAAAATATTTCATCATATAAATTATATACTTCAAATATTTATATATATATATATATTAGTTAAACTGATATTTTATATTTTATAATTTTTCAAATCGCCAGAGATAAAATTTTCGAAATAATTATTAGAAATTTGTTTCTGTTTTTTGATTAATGTAATTTATAAAAATTCACGCATTAATATTTTTCAAAACGTGAATACAATCAGGTGATATATATGAATCTATTCATTTAATAAAAAAAATATTGTTAGAAGTTGTCAAACAATAAAATACCTGCAGTCTTTTGAAATAGATATTTGAGAAATTTATATATTTAAAAAAGATTTCATCATATTAATTATATACTTCAAATATATATATATATTATTTAAACTGATATTTTATATTTTATAATTTTTCAAATCGCCAGAGATAAATAAATATATTCGCAGTTTTTTTTGTTACCAAGCAAACCAAATATGATGATAAATATCGAATATAAAGTTATAAGTCAAAAACAATTATATTAATTAATATAATAAAGAGAAACGGTCATTCTTTTTTCTTTATATACAGGTTTTGCAACTTTAAGACATTTATTAGAGACAACAATAAAAAACAATAATATAAGACAGCACAATTTAATTTTTTACTTTAACAACATTTTCATTTTTAGATTTTCTTTGAAACTCTAACATCAATATGTTTTCCTTAATTGGAAATAACATTATTTTAATATATTGCATTTATAATTATATTATATAATTATATTATTCTTACTATTTTATTTAGTGTGTACTCTCAGTTGTAAAAATGCAAAAAAAAACGTTACACTATAATATAACACTATATACACTATAATATAACAATGTGACATAGATCAATAAGTTTAAAATTACAATATTCGATATATATTGAAATTTTAATCTATTTTATTTTGAGCGTCTATTTTGAATATTAACTAAATATCGAATAAAGAATATAAATATATGTTTGTAAAAATTAATATTTAATAAAATAAAATATACGCATAGGCATATTTAATATAAGCAATATTAAAACAGCCAATTTCTGGCGTAATTAAATATTGGCGTATAAAATAGAATATTAATAAATATGAAAAATGACCTTAACAAAATGATTTACTAAAATGAAAAATGTCGTCGTTAAAAGTACGCATTTAAATATTTAGACTATATCAAATACACATATCAAATACGGACAAAACGGACAAACGGACAAACAAAAATTTTTTGGTAATTAGATATTATAGATAATCTTAAAATATAAAAAATATGAACAAAATAAAAACGGTGCTAAAATGAACAAATTTATTTGTAAATAAAAGTGTTGCAAAAGTGGTGAAAGTGTTGAAAAATAAGAAAAAGTAAAAAAAGAAAAATGTTAAAATGTTTAAAATGTTTAAAATGTTAAAAATGAAAAATGATTTACTAAAATGAAAATGTAAATGTAAATGAAAAAAGTACGCATTTAAATATTTAGACTATAAAAATTAGAAATGAGAAGGCAAGTATGAAAAGTATTTATGAATATTATCAAATATGTGGCTGATATTAGTATTATTATTGAATATTAATATTTATTTCGTTTTATTTCAATCAATGGCCGAGCGTGTCGCTAACGTCGAGCTTAACGTCGAGCTAAATGCGTATTTTTGCTAACTGCGTTATTTTTAAAAGTTTAAATATAATTTTGAAGTTACCTGAATAATTCCGAGACTAAATGTAATATGTATACGAAATATTGTCGTATAAAATAAAATATTAAGAGAGGAGTTAGGGAACAAACAAACATCCAAACATCCAGACATCCAGACATTTTTTGCGCTTTAATAATAAGATTGCGCTTTAATAATAAGATATCTCCATTTAGGTAAAGATCGCCAAGCTGGCGCGTTGAATTGTATCTGCATTTTGGGGCTGCTACACTATAATTATGTTATATACGAAAATATAGTGTATATTGACATATATTACTACATATATATATATCGTATATTTTAAACTGTATAATAATGACACTTTTAGTATATGTCACATATCTTCCAATTAGTTAGAGCCGATACCTTATAAGATCCTACCCTTCTATTAAAATGTACACTGTTTCTATTTACTACCACCCCATATTTTGTATATAAACTATTTGTATTTAAACTGAAAATGGTGGCGTCAAAATAAAGATCCAAAGAGCGGTCAGGTGGGGACAGCTGCGTCCCAGTGGGGAGGAAAAAGCTAACGCCCAACCCATGTGGGGCCCACAGGGACATTTTATAGACGACCCCTGTAAACAGGACAGGTTTGAGCAGGGGTCATCAGCAGATGGTTGTAGAGTGTGTACATCGGCAGACGGCTTCTGTCTCTCTCGGTCTCTCTCTCCATGTCTCGGTGATAGGCATCCAAGTTTGTAACATGGCCTCTACCTCTGTCCTGTGGGCTGTCCCCGATCACTCTCGGTGCTAACATCTAACCCTGCCTCTGCTTCTTGTTGTCCGCGTGTGGGAAGAACATCAACACTCGCCTCACGTACACGACTGCCAGCTTGTCCATACGTCGGCCGTATCACATTTGCAACAATATTACATATATATATTGGTGTATTCTGGATATTAATTGAGCGAAACCGCTTAAAGAACGATCACCCCCAATTAGCCAAACCCTTTCATCTAATTTATCTAACATCACAGTAAGAGGGAGTTTTTATAAGATTAGTGCACTAGAATTATATTAATGTATTCGATAGATGACAGTTTATATAACAGATTATAATGTTTGTTCTGTATTATCATATACTCACAATATAAGTGAAAATATTTTTTCTAAATTAAACTATATTAAACTTAAAGGTTATTTTTGGTTATATAAAATTTTACAATTAAGTATCTATGTTCACTTATATATATATTTTTTGTACTATATTCCAAGAGTGTTAGGATTAATTACGTAATATAATATTCTAATATTGCTCAGTGTAAATATTTTCTAACAGAACTAAAAAAACTCATAGAAGAATAGTTAAATTTGACCATGGAGCGACGAGGGTAATTAAGGGCGCCATGTTGACCCTGAAGATGAGACGATAGATCGGGTAACGCTGCTCGACACGCTGCCAGACGATCTTTTCCAAACAGACGATAATTTAGAGAGTGGCGGGAACGGTGAAGTCAGGCTTAGCATCCTCTTATCCCTACTCATCATCACCATTCTATTTATCATCATATTTTAGATGAAAGAAGTTTTAAAAGCTTCATGTTAAAATACGTTTTCAAATAAGAGTACAGATTTTTTTAATAATCGTCTAATAATAGATAAGATTTTAACTTAGATTGTGAAATAATTGAAAAGGATTTAAAAACCATATATTAATAGGGATAATTGAAAAAAAAAAGTTTCTTTACTCAATAAAAAATGGAAAGCTTTCAAGCGTTAGCTTATCATCAGGCCAATTGTTTCGCAAATTCCTACAATATATATATATAGAGGTGTAGGAGGTATTTTTACTTATTTACACTTGAAAAAGTTTAACAAATTCTCTGAGAAATACTTTAAATAAATATATCTTAAAACTTATTTACTTATAACGGAAATAAAATCTACAAAATATGCTATGCAAAAACTATTGAAAACATGATTCATTTTAAATTACAAATAAAATATTAAAGAAATCCTTTGATGAATGGATGACATAACTCAAATAGGTAAAGACTATGGATTTATCTTCGTGATGTGTTGATACTGCTGTGGTATATCCATTCTTCGGTTTATACTGCTATTATTATTTGAAATTAGTGTTCCAGAATGAGTCCAAAAGTATATTTACATATTTGGTTTTGCTCTTGCTACAAGCCTGATGAATAGTTTATCACTTGAAAGCTTGCCGTTTTACTATAGGAACCAAGGTCTTGTAATTAGTCTTTTTATTCTTACCTTAACGCATTTTGCAAGTAGCTTTTAATTTCAATCTACTCTGGGTATTAGATCCAATGGTACAAATTATTCATGGGAGATATTTCGTGAGAGACTCTTCCCCCCCCCCCACTCTCCAGATATATTGTTGTTGTTGTTTCTTATCCCCGTGTGTAAAGATTACGCAAATTCCATGGGTTCATGCTCCACGAGCCCAGATATATTTGTCTTACATAATGCTTAACAAGTCCTAGATATGATGCACTAACGCGCCATCTATTATCAAAATTCGAAACTATTTTAAACGCGTAAGATTCTTTTTGAAATTAAACAATTTCTACTGCCCTTACTGCAATAGAAAAATTAATGGGAGGGCCTTTAAGTTTTCCATTGCAGTTAGGGCAGTAGAAATTGTTTAATTTCAAAAAGAATCTTACGCGTTTAAAATAGTTTCGAATTTTGAAGTCCTAGATAGTATGCCAGGATCATGTTTGATAACACACAAGCAGCTATGACTGTCAGGATTGTCGACAGTACAAACAGCTATGTCTGCCATGTTTTCCAACAGTACAGCCAGCTATGTCTGCCATGATTGTCGACAGTACAGCCACCTATGTCTTCCATGTTTACCGAGAGTACAAAGAAGAGCTTAGCTCAATCCTCCAATACACAGAAGAAGAACAAAGAACCGCCGTTCTCATTTATTTTTTTACCTCGTCCATTTCATTTAAATCCTCGACGTTGCTAGGAGGGGCTGCATGCTCGATTTGCCTTCTCTCAGAGTAGTCAATTAAGGCCCTGAGAGCTCCCGGGACAAAAGGAGCTAGCAGCCAAGTGGGGATCAATGGCACGTGGACTCATCCTATTGTTGTAATGACTTGTATTGTCACCGCTGTGGTCCGCGGATAATCCCCCGTTGAGAGGAGAGGTGAGCTCTTCTGTGTGCGGGATGTCACGTTGTTTCCCGTGTGTACATCATAGTACTTATACCAACACATCTCTGGTTAAAAATGCTCTCCTATAGTTTCAGTTCGTAGTGTGAAAGTTAAAGACACAATACGCCCACGTTTTTTTTTTATAAAAATCCATGATGAAAGGAATATTGCACCATAAAGCGGATGCTAAGAAGATATTTGACGTGTTATCTTACAAACTTGTTTTGTGATTTTGCGGAAGAGCATTGTTAAATGCATGTCCCACACAATAATTCCTAATATTATAACTCAACAAAGGGTGAAACATTTGTATATAAATATGTTATCCTAAAAGCTTATCTCCAAAGTTTGCTTAAATACCATATCTAAAATTCCACCCTTCAGTGTAGAATATAAAATCAGAATCGTCCAATATAGTATTAGAGCTCTAAAGAAAGCAGTCTGATAGATTAAATTGGCAAACCCGCTGGGAGGGTTCACCACTAATGAGCCAAGCTCTCCCAATATTTTTTCATCGCAGTAAGGACAGTAGAAGTTTGTTTTATTTATAAAAGAAACTTTCTTGCTTTAATGTTTTATTTTCTTATACATAGATGGCGCGGTATTGCCCTATGAAAGTTTTTATAATAAAAGATGCAACATTTTTAACCACGCTGATGAGGGCCAAACAGCCCGAAACGCGTCCGTGGTTAGCTTTTCTTGATTAACCAAGAATGGGTATATGGCCAATTCTGGAATAATTAAAAATCAACGAGAATATTTTATATTTATTTCGATAGATGGCACAAGCCATCAGAAACTTTCAGTTGCACGATAAGGAGATGCTTTTTTTCATAATTTTTAATTTCGTTATTTCAGTGTTCCATGGCATTTATTAAACATTCCCACAATCTGCACAACAATTCAACAAACAAACCAACTTAAATTTTTTGACAAACTTGAAGTACTTCATCTCTGTAATTTAAATAAAATTGTGAATTCTAATTTAAATCTATTTTTAAAACATTTTTTTTTCCGAGGCAATTCGTATTATCTTATTTCCAAAAAGAGATCACGCTAATTACAGTTTTTAAAACGTAAACATTCAACTAAATGGTAAAAAGATTGCTCGTCAAAAATTGTTTGTTTTTTTTTTCACTCGGTTTCCCAGAAAATTGGGAGTAAATCTTCTGCCGAGTAAATTATTCCAGAATAATCTAGCAGCAGACAATTAACGGGAAATTAGGAAATGGTCGCGCCCCCTCGTGTTCATCAACACGCCTTCTCCCCTACTTATGTAATCTTCCCTTCAACACCCTGGTGACACTTTTCATACATCGTCATTTTCCGTGGTTGGAAGGCTACTTACTGAATCTCTATCGATGTTTATTACCCGTGTTGTCTTTTGATTTGAATGTGTTGTGAATTTTTTGAAAAACATAAGCAGTAAATCTTCCCAGTTATGTGGGAAGAATGTTGTTTATTTGTTAAGTGAATTGATCTCCCACACCGTTGGACGAATATGGCCATGTTTATATATAAAAGAGGGTTGAAACGGAATGCGAGGAGTTGAGAAGTGGTGATCATGCGGAGACGCTTAAAACGTTCTTTATCTGGTGATCTCTCATACCCGTGTAACCCCGGTCCGCTCCTTATCAGCGCTGCAGTATTAGTTTTGTTAAAATAATCGAGTATTTTCATTTAAGTCCTTCTTTTTTATTTTGTTGTATTTCTGAGTGTACGCGTTTTCTCTATGTGTTAAGTTACTTTTAATTCAGGCCCTAGTGAATTGCACTTTGTGTGTTAACCCGTAAAAGTAACGTTTGTCAGTGTAAGTCATTTCTATATATCTTGAAGAATATGAACAACAATAAAGCCTTTATTAAGGATACTCGTCCCATACAGAATTCTCTCAGATGGGTAAACATAAGTAGCATATGTATCTACAGAAAGATGAAAAAATGATAAAGATACAGATTCTACCTTTCTCTTTAGGGATATGGTGCCGGCGTCGTGTTATAAGAATGCGATTTTATTATTGGGAAATTGAGATATCCTAGAAATGATCAAGGAATATATATGGCCTTCTGGTAAGGATTGCGAGTACAAGCATCTTGTCCGACACTCAGAGCAGTTAACGACGGTATTACTGGAGAAAATAGCTGGAAAATAAAGGCTGAGAATTGAGTTGAAGGAAATTTTCGGGAGACGACCCTATCATACCATCAAAAGCCTGGCCATACAGAGATATATCTGGGTACAAGAGTGCTACCTCCCAACCTAGGATTGACAATGAATGGGACAGGTTTGATGACACAATGTCATCATCATCAAGTACACTCCCAAGTTTCATGAAGTTTCATCTTCCTTGATCCTAGACCTTTATCTTCAGCAATATGTACCTTAATCCACTCCAGTCTTTGTCGATATCACTGCTCCACATTCTTCTTGATCTTTTTTTTTTTTTTACTCATGGACAAAACTTAAGAAAGTCTTTTAATTTCGCTGGTCTTCTGCTTTTTTTTTTTTTTTTTGAAGAGACAGAAGCAATTTTGTTCACACTTGGTTATCTCTTGTGTCTACAATAAAGGTTATTGTGTATCAAATATCTTTCATAGCTATTGTCTGGAATCCCGATATACATGCTGAAAGGTATAACTTTCTTGAGTTTTGTCCATGTGTGTATATCCTTTAAGATATCTCTTTCAAGAAGTTACAATGAAGAATAGAGAAGGTTGGTAGAATCAGGTATTTACTTTGGTGTCAAGATATGTCTGTGGATGGCCCAACCATCTGTGGATTAGATTACGTGATCGCTCTGGGGAATATTTTCCAAGATAAAAGACGGGAGCAAATTGGCTCGACGAGTTCTCCGAAGTCACGTGGAGCTGTATCGATCATCCCTCCCTCCCTCCCCCGCACCGTATCATCATCATGTTTCATCATCCAAGTGGTTGGATGGGGCCTGTTGAAGTCCCCGTAGTTCGTCTGATTGAAGTTCACTCAAGATTTGTATCGTCTGAGATGGATTGGAAGATGGTAGATTGTATATGCTGGTTATAAACTTACTTAAAAGAAAGATTGAAACATGATACTTGTGAAAAACGTGAAAAAGACAAATAAAGTGGTTGTATGAGGCCTGTTGAAGTCCTGTAGTTCGTCTGATTGAAGTTCACTCAAGATTTGTATCGTCTGAGATGGATTGGAAGATGCTAGCTTGTATATTCTGGTTAGAAACTTGCTTTAAAAGAAAGAGTGAAACATGATATTTGTGAAAAACGTAAAAAGGACAAATAAAGTGGTTGTATGGGACCTGTTGAAGTCCCGTAATTCGTCTTTTTGAAGTTTATTGAAGATTGTATCGTCTGGAATAAATTGGAAAACGCTAGATTGTATATGCTGGTTAGAAACTTATTTAAAAGAAAGAGTGAAACATGTTATTCGGTAAAAAAAATGTGAAAAGATATAAAAATAAATACTTATTATTTTGGAAAATTATAAATTTTATCGTCTTAAATTAGCTTGAATTTCTAATATAAAAGCTAAAAAAAAAATAATACAATTACTTTATATATAGTACAAACACATTAGCGCGCCATCTGTTATGAAAATTCGAAACTATTATAGACGCGTATGATTCTTTTAAAAAATAAACAATTTATACTGCCCTTACTGCAATGGAAAAATTAATGAGGGGCCTGGCTCATCAGTGGTGAACCCTCCCAGCGGTTCACCACTGATGAGCCAGGCCCCCCATTAATTTTTCCATTGCAGTAAGGGCAGTATAAATTGTTTAATTAAAAAAAAAAAAATACGCGTCTATAATATTTTCGAATTTTCACAAAGACATTATACATAACGGCGAATTATATTTGTATTTAACATGTTTGTTTACCAACTTTTGGGACAACCTTGTATTATGATATTATATTAAAAGCGACGAGTTTACAAACCTCTATGAAGTGTGTCCTGATCACACGCGACCAAACAAGGCCAGGCCGTGGAACTGATTGGCCACGCGACATCTGTCCTACTTGTGTCTCTCTCACAGACCTTGGGCAAGTTTGGCCTATTTCTTAACTACCTCGTTAAAACTCAGAATACATTATATTCCAAGTCGATCATGTTGGTCGATAGCAAATTATATCCCAAGATATCAACGTGGTGGGCTGTTGTCCCTTATTTCAACTAAGACACAAACTACAGGACTTACATGAAAAGTAGGCTTCGGTTCGGTTCCAAAATCACTTTATTAGGTACCGCTCAACAAGAGAAACCTAGTTTATGATAATTGAAACAATGAATAATATGTGAGTTATTCACATATATTAAACAAAAGGTTATGGCGGGATTAAATCCCGGTTCATGACTGTCGGGAACACCGGACGGGTTACACCCAAAAATAAAAAGTACTAGGGCCTAAAGTAAAAGTAACTTAACATAAAAAAACGTGAATACTCAAAAATACCACAAAATTAAAAAGGAAAGACGTAAATTAAAAACACACGATTAGAAATATATAACAAAAACAGTACTTATCTTTTATTGCAGCCTTGATAAGGAGCGGGTTACACAGGTATGTGAGGAGATCACCAGACACGAACCAGTACACAGAGAACGCTTTAAGCGTCTCCATACAATGACCCTCTCGCAGAGACCTCGCATTCGGAAATATCTCTATTTACTGGGCTGCTAACCAAAATGAATGATTTGTGAGCCCCATCGACCTATAACAAAATTCTTTCACCAAATTATTTCACCACTTTTTGACGACTATTTGAAAAATGAAATGTGAATATATCTTTCTTCGTATATTTACTAATACATATATATATGTCATAATTTGCATATATCCAAGATATATAATTTCCTTTCGGCAAAATAAGTATGTTAAACTGTAAATATGTTAAGCTTGTGTTAAAATGTAAATATACAAATTCATCCATCTATAAAAACTGTACAAAAATAAACGTGGCAGACATCGCGGGCGAATGCTACGGCACGTCGCAGGTGCGCTGCTCACTTGGCTGGAACTAATTCTTGGGATTGCAAGCATAACGGGTACACCTTCCATTCGATCACGACATATGTATTTGAGACGTTTGACCAAACCAAATATATAGAACTATGTAACGTGGAAATTTGAGCACAAATTCAAACTTTTGATATAAAAGCCACGATGGTTGATATTCTAATAATACAAGTTTAGAGAAGCTCTATACCTGTGATATATTTCTGAGATATAAATATAACATATTTATATGTCATTAATACACATTTTATGTCATTAATACACACATTTTTGAATAATTTACTTTACATATTTCATAAATACGATCATGATTAAAAATAATAAATTACCATTTTCATATTGTAAATATATATACATCTATAACTTCTGGCGACACCTCATTAATTGGACTTCCACTGGCATTGTATATAAATCCAAGAAGACTTAGGTCAGAAGGACATCCCGGGTAGTTGGCGACTTCTGTACGCTCCAGGAACCTGGGTTACTTAAATAAATAATAATAATCTATAACTTACATGCTTGTTCGGCGGTACAACTACTACAATAGGAACAATACAGAGATAATTAGCATGGCCCCTGTGATACTTGTTCGGCGGTACAACTACTACAATAGGAACGATACAGAGATAATTAGCATGGCCCCTGTGATACTTGTTCGGCGGTACAACTACTACAATAGGAACGATACAGAGATAATTAGCATGGCCCCTGTGATACTTGTTCGGCGGTACAACTACTACAATAGGAACGATACAGAGATAAGTGAGAGAGAAGTGGCCCATATATTTAGATAAAAAAAATGTCCGGGAGGAAAGTGATCTATAAAATTAAAGGTCGCTTCTTTTGTTAAAATATCTAAACACCTCTTTGGCAGATTGTAAAGATTTCATTTGAACCTTTGTGGATCTCATGGAATAAAGTCCACCCTAGACTGACGAGGGCCATTAGCCAGAAACCATGGTCTCTAGGTGGACCCTTCTCTGTTTGCTAAAGCTGGTGTTGTGGCTTTGTCACCGACCTTAGTCCGCTAGTTTGCGGAGATGGTTAATAGATGGCTCTTAGCGTCTATTTTTCCGGGAGAGACGACTTCATGTGTTCTTTCTATAATCCACAATAGAGTTCATGTGACAAAAGTTACTATTTACGTGTTAACACAAAATGCAATAAACTAGGACCTACAGTAAGTGTAACTTAATGCACAGAAAACTCGTACACTCAAGAGCACAACACAAAAAAAAAAAGGTAAATAATAACTCCCAATTTGTTAAATAAAATAAAAAAACAGTACTTATTATTATTGTTGCGTTGGTATGGATCGGACCGGGGTTACACAGGTATGCGAGGCCAGACACGGATAAATCATGCAGAGAACACTTTAAGCGTCTCCACACGATAATCCACCACACTCTCCTCTTGCAATTACTCTTGAATCTGGCGCCTTTGACTCCTCTCGCAATACCATAGTCCCCTTTATATACAAACATGGCCACATTCGTCCAATGAGAAGACGGGAGAGATTGGTTCACCAACAAACGAAAACAAAATTCTTTCCACTAAAACCTGAGATAAGATAAAAGTGCAAATATTTGTCAATATAATTTGACACATGAATTTATTAAATTTAGTTTTATATCTCGAGATATCGTTCAACCTACGAGTACCTAAGATGTATATTTTTCAAAAAATGTTTCTTTATAAATGTTGTTAATGTATTTCTCTTAATATCATAAGTATTTAAAATATGTAAATAATGATTCGTATAAAAATATATATCTTTCATTTAGTTAATGTGATACTCCTATTGAGAAGGGGTGATAAAAGTCTGAAAGCTTGAAAATAAAAAAAGTTATTCAAGTAACTTAGTCCTTGGAAGCTTTATTTATTTTATTAATATATATGTAAAAATGGCATATCCTGACCAGAAGCACATGTGCTTTACAGAAGGCAGAGCACCATCATATCAACACCTGACCTTTTTATTTTTTCTATTATTTTATTATATATGTGTGTCATAAAAATGATTTTATATATATTTTATTAAAGATAGACATTCTACTATGTTTTTGCCATCATATGGTCGTTGCTCTTTGAAGTTTGGAGTAAAAAAAATCATATCTTCCCTCTTATTCTTACCTGCTATACAGCGTAAACTTCAGCCGTTTTAAATAATTCTTAACTAGTTATTGTCCTTGTGTTGTTGTTGTTGTTTCTTATCCCCTTGCGTAAAGATTGTACGAATTCCATGAGTTCATGCTCCTCGAGCTGTTTTATAATAAGCAGCGGCCTCCCCCATTGTAAACAAGCTATGTTTAACACACCGTGATTGAAAAATCTTCGAATTTATTCGTTATCTTCTCTATATGCTAATATACTTGTTAACTAATATCAGTATACTTTGTGTTAGAGCAGAAACCAATCTTAAAATATTAAAAAAAAGAATCTTGGAAAAACTACCTTAAAATAAATAAATGTCGAAAAGTTAGAAACAAAAAAAAAAAAAGTAAATCTACAGAAAAATACAAAAAAAAGGTGAACAACTAAGCAGACGTTAAATTAGGATTCAGTGGAAGAACGCGACTAGGGTTCTACGAAGCAAAAATCGCGAGTTACCAGAGAGCTGTAGAAATCTGCCGCTAGGCGGCTACGCCTCATTAACATAATCTATGTGGGGCGGAGCGACGTGGCCACGCCCCTCGCTGACGCCTGATGGACATAAAGTCTGAAGTGCGGCGTTGCCGACCTGAACCTACCGAATGCCATCATCAACGTTACGAAGGTGTCTACCGACTGTGGGGAAAGGAGTGGGTGCCTTATAGCCCGATGTTATTTACAGGTGGGTCCCTTGCTTAGTTACACTCTCTCTACAACACTCTATCTCACACATTTATATACATTTCTCTACAATACCTTTCATAGATTTATTCCGTTATAATTTCAATGTAGATTTTAGATTGTATGATATGATTAATGGACCTATTTTTATTTACAAATAGGTCCTCTATCGCTTATTTACATTCAATATATCTCTCTCTATATAAATTATTTATGTTTAAACTCCACTTTTCTATATTTTACTACAGATTTTTCTATTTTCATTTCGTTTGCATTCCGATATCTCCAGTAGATTTATATACATTGTAATATGTAATTTAGCCTTTTTATTTACAGAGGTAGTTTTGACAGTGTTTATATTTCGATTTCTACATTTCACTACAGATTTTCTATTTCCATTTTGTTTATAATCCCCGACTTAAAGTAGATTACTCAAACTGGGATATGAAATCTAGACCTCTGTATTATTTACAGAGCTATATTATCCACTTCGTTACACTCTATATCTGTCACTTTTCTACATTTCACTACAGATTTTCTATTTTCATTTAGTTCATAATCTCCCCCGACCTAAAGTAGATAATTCAAACTGGGATATGAAATCTAGACCTCTGTATTATTTACAGAGCTATATTGTCCACTTCGTTACACTCTATATCTGTCACTTTTCTACATTTCACTACAGATTTTCTATTTTCAATTAGTTCATAATCTCCCCCGACCTAAAGTAGAAAATTCAAACTGGGATATGAAATCTAGACCTCTGTATTATTTACAGAGCTATATTATCCACTTCGTTACACTCTATATCTGTCACTTTTCTACATTTCACTACAGATTTTCTATTTTCATTTAGTTCATAATCTCCCCCGACCTAAAGTAGATAATTCAAACTGGGATATGAAATCTAGACCTCTGTATTATTTACAGAGCTATATTGTCCACTTCGTTACACTCTATATCTGTCACTTTTCTACATTTCACTACAGATTTTCTATTTTCAATTAGTTCATAATCTCCCCCGACCTAAAGTAGATAATTCAAACTGGGATATGAAATCTAGACCTCTGTATTATTTACAGAGCTATATTATCCACTTCGTTACACTCTATATCTGTCACTTTTCTACATTTCACTACAGATTTTCTATTTTCATTTAGTTCATAATCTCCCCCGACCTAAAGTAGATAATTCAAACTGGGATATGAAATCTAGACCTCTGTATTATTTACAGAGCTATATTGTCCACTTCGTTACACTCTATATCTGTCACTTTTCTACATTTCACTACAGATTTTATATTTCCATTTAGTTTATAATCCCCGACCTAAAGTAGATTATTCAAACTGGGATATGAAATCTAGACCTCTGTATTATTTACAGTGTTATATTGTCCACTTCGTTACACTCTATATCTGTCACTTTTCTACATTTCACTACAGATTTTCTATTTCCATTTTGTTTATAATCCCCAACCTAAAGTAGATTATTCAAACTGGGATATGAAATCTAATCCTCTGTATTATTTACAGTGTTATATTGTCCACTTCGTTACACTCTATATCTGTCACTTTTCTACATTTCACTACAGATTTTCTATTTCCATTTGTGTACTGTGTGTGTGGTTTAGAATGCAAAAAAAGGATTATATAGATTAATATTTTTTTTTTCAAAACGCTACTTTTAAATATAATTTTTAGCGATAGATGACACTAAAATTGATGAAGATATTTTGTAAAATGTGAAGAGAAACATAACTTTGTTATTTACAGTATCTTCAGCACTTAGTTACACTTTTCAATCCCTAAATGGTATAAACCTTTGAAGTTTAGTTGTTCTACAAGTTGTGTATGTTGTGTACAACTTGAATATGTTGTATATGACTTTTATACAAACAACAACAACAAAAAGGCTTTTATTAGGGCCCATTGCCCTGTATGGATTCGCCATACAACAACAAAACAATACTGTATTTTTTTCTCCCTTTCCCCATGGGCACGTGAGCCTTTGTTTGAAAGGGGATTTATTTACACATCTGTTCTAAAACTTTCCTCACCACCTCTTTTGTGTAGTGAATCTATTTACAATTGATCTGTAGAAATTATAGAGTTCTATTGCTATATTTTTCTTTTATGAAATAGTTCTCAGCGTCTTCAGTGGGTTGCTAAGTCTCCAGAAGGTGTTTTAAAGAGTTTTTTCTCTTTCTTTACCTAAATATTTGCATTCTATGATATAGTGGGAGATTTCATCAGATATACCATGGTATATGACTTGTATACAAGTCTACAACTTGGATATGTTATGTGTGTACTTTACCTTTCAGTTAGTTCTCACGTTTAGGTCTATTCAACATGATTTTCAGCTACCTGACGTGGGGAATTAGTTATTTACAAGTGTACTTATTTACACGATACTACTATATCTTACTCCGATTTTATAAATTTCACTATATTATTTCATCTATATTCGACCTAAGGTAGATTTTGTAAACTGAAATATAACACCTAGACCTGTTATTTACAGATGGAATCTGTTTATTGCTTAGTTACACTCATCTTTGCGTGCACTTTATTTTTCTACATTTAACTACCGAATTGATATATGCATCCAGATTATTTCTTTCTCAATGTAGAAAGTAAAGTGTGTTATTATTTATAGCATTGTTATTTATATAGCCGCATTTATTCCATCTATGCTTCCTTCCTATGGTGAAATTGTATAAGACCGGTGGTCTTAATAAAGTTGTGTGTATTTATAGCCGCATTTATTCCATCTATGCTTCTTTCCTATGGTGAATCTGTATAAGACCGGTGGTCTTAATAAAGTTGTGTGTATTTATAGCCGCATTTATTCCATCTATGCTTCTTTCCTATGGTGAATCTGTATAAGACCGGTGGTCTTAATAAAGCTGTGTGTATTTATAGCCGCATTTATTCCATCTATGCTTCCTTCCTATGGGTGAATCTGTATAAGACCGGTGGTCTTAATAAAGTTGTGTGCCGCATTTATTCTATCTATGCTTCCTTCCTATGGTGAAATTGTATAAGACCGGTGGTCTTAATAAAGTTGTGTGTATTTATAGCCGCATTTATTCCATCTATGCTTCTTTCCTATGGTGAAATTGTATAAGACCGGCGGTCTTAATAAAGCTGTGTGTATTTATAGCCGCATTTATTCCATCTATGCTTCCTTCCTATGGGTGAATCTGAATAAGACAGGTGGTCTTAATAAAGTTGTGTGCCGCATTTATTTACACGGTATATTCTTCACCCTGTAGATATCTCAATATAACCAGCTATATTTTACTACATTAGGTAGTGTATATTCCTTAAGGAAGGTATGAAAACTGTGATATAACTCATACATATATCCTATTTATTTACAAGAGAAAGTCTCTTTTCACTTATTTACAAAACACAACACACTTTCTATACAAAAATACACAATATTATCGTTTCCAATATTTTATTACACTTTTGATATACATTTATATTAAATTTTTTAGATCATCATTAAGTAAAGACCAGTGAACAAGTGAATGACTTTGAGACGAAGAGTAAAGCCTGATCAATTTCTATGTAAATAACACAAGATGATTATTACTTTACCCAATTGGGAGAATCTGTATGGGGCAAGTCCCTAATAAAGACTTTTGTGTGTGTGTGTGATATACATTTCTATCGGTTACTTCTATTCAAAGTTGATATAAACTGTCATTTGACCCATAGCCCTGTTATTTACAAGAGAAATTATTTACCTGATATATTTACCTCTATATATAGCTGTCATTTATACATTTCACTACATTTCCATATGTTTATTGAGTTGATTTCTTTTCTCTTATAGAGTTGTAATGTAACATATTAATCCTTTAAAAAAAGACACTTTGGCCAGTTAAACTTTTATTTTCTTAACGTTTCAATAAAAATATTTTGTCTTCGTCAGAAGAAATAAATAAAGCATTTGGTAAGGATTTAAAAATTGTTCTAATTTTATAATTGAGAACAATTTTTAATGCCTTCCCAAATGTTTTATTTATTTCTTCTGAAGAAGACAAAAGATTTTTGTTGAAACGTTGAGAAATTTTAACTGGCTGTGAAGTGTCTATTTTTACAGAACTATGAATGCCGGCCAGGCAGCCTCTATCTTTATGATAATAATCCTGTCTTCTTCTTTCTTATCTCCACTCAATCATATTAGAGTATAAAGCTTGTAAAGCTTGACAACCATCATGACTGGGTGAAGTAGAATGTGTCTGCCTTTGTCATTAAGACTGGGAGCACTACTCAGTGGCAGGCCGACTTAGCTCCGAAAGAAATGGCCGCCTCTGACATGAGGAACAGATGTCATGTGCAGCCGCTCCTAACATGGAGTACAAACACTGCTCATCCTGTATCCCTGGATCAGGAGCCCTTATAGGGTACTATCAGCCGGGCCAGCAGGGCCCAGGTTTTTTAGTGAGCTTGTTACTGCTCCCCCTCCTCCTTTTTCATCCGGGCTTGGGACTGGCAAAGGCGGAGTTTAATAATCCTGTAATGTGTATGTGTGCTGGTGTATTTATTTACACCATACATTTATCTACATTTACATCGTCTTTATACCGTTTCCTCTCTCTAACGTATTTATTATTGCGTTCATATTCCCATCTAACATATTTAGTTAACCTTAAGTTATCTCCTTTTAAACTCCTTTTATTCACAAATATTCACAACATTTATTTACATTCTTTTACAAAACTACTCAATATTTATCATGTTATACCAACTATACAGTATCTATCTATGTTTTAAACACTCGATATAATATAAATACATAATACGATTTTAAAAAATAATTATACAATACTACATAATACATATCCACAACTTTACAGTACTACACACCGCATTTTTTATACCATTTTACAGCTTTATATAATATTTATTTACAGGTGTGTGCATAGCATATATTCATACTTATACACAGAACTACAAAATATTTGAAAATATCTATTCACAACTTATAACACAACAGGGAATTTATTCATGCTCCTTTCTACAGCACACTAAAATATTTATTTACAGTTATACAACATTTAATCCTCACTAATAATGTAGTCAGTTACATACCCTTATAAAGTTATTTACACACCTTTACACACCACCATACAACGTTTACTTACACCGTTAAAGACAATAGTTGTTATGGTTTATAGTGGTTTAAGTGATTTTTTCTCTATCTATATTACAGAAAACTATTCAGCCACAAAATCATTAATTCTATCTATAAGTCAGTGCTATATTAAACATATACAGGCCAGTAAATATTCACTCATGGACAAAACTTATAGAAATGGAAAGTCTGATTAGGTGAAATGTCGCGGTATTCCGTTTTTTTTTTTTAAGGAGACAGAGGCAATTTTGTTCACACTTGGTTATCTCGTGTGTCTTCAGTAAAGGTCGCTGTGTATCAAATGTATTTCAGAGTTGTTGTCTGAATCCCGATATACATTCTAAAAGGTACAACTTCCTTTTTTCCATGAGTGTAGATTACTTATCGCATTGGGAACTTGCGATTCTTGCCCTTTCTCAACGTGTAGTTAAAATAGGTGAAAGAGATACAATAAAATATGAAACAGAAACAAGCTGGGGGGGATGAGAGAGAAATATTCTCCGTCAAAAGATTGGCTATGAAAACAATTCGCCATATGCTTTATTGGCAAAAGTAGTTAAAAGCTGGCCCAATGTATTAGTTTTTCACAAATTCTTGAGACCAACAAATACAATAGGGGGAAAAACCTTCTTATTATCTGGGCAGCCAATCTCGTGGTGGTCAAGTGGTACAAGACGGTAGGATTCTCCATACAGGTGTATATGCTGGAGATATTCCGTTATTTATTAAGATCTTAGAATGATAAATATAATTATCATTGGATCCAATGAAGTGAATAATTGAATATATCATATTAGAGAGAATATTATATTATCATAGCCGTTTCTGAAGACCTATTGAATATATCAGACTGAAGTAAAATTAAAGTAATTTCGGATGTGCTTATTGAGCATACCAGGTTGGACTGTTATCAGTGCGGTTTCAGATGTGATATTGAATATACACAGATGATGGATCCAACTTGAAGAAAGGTCGATGTTAATCTCCACTTTATCCAGATAACTGCTATGTTTACTTCTGTTTACCTGTATGGGACGAGTGTCCTTAATAAAAAGCTTTGTTGTTGATAATAAAACAATAATTGATAGTAAATAAAACTTTGAACACTTACATTGAGGCTACCTGTACTGAGAGTACACTACATGTCTACACATGTAAGGGCAATTACACGTTACACTCTCTACCTCCCGTTAGTTACTTGAAAGGTCCTATTAAGAAAAAGACTCTCTTATCCTGATAGCGCGACTGAAGTTACGGTGATGGCTATAGCCATCTATCGGAATAAATACTAACTAAACGTCAATTTTTAATTTTGACAGAATAATGGTTCAGATACTCTATCTTGATAAATCAAGAGAAACGCTTATATATAAAGCGTCAATCAGATTCGCGTTTCAGACTTGTTTGCCCTCATCAGCGTGGTTGCAGGTTGTACCTCTTTTTAATAGAGAAAGGGTATTTAGCTAGTATTCTGGAATAATTAAAAATTAACGATACTTAATGCCGATAGTTGGACGCAAGCCATCTGTAACTTACAGTTGCACGATCAGGCGATACTCTTAATTTATTCACCGGATCCTAGCACAATTTCACCCTTATACTATTTTGCAGAAAGTGTCCTACTATTATTAATTTGAAAAGAATATGTACTACGAGACAACAAAGAAAGAGACTGGTTTAATAATCTAATAGAATGGTCTAAAGAGACTCAGATTTCCGAAGAGGCAAAGAGAGCTATGCAGATAATGTTTGCAGTGGTGATGGAATTATTCGACCTAGAATTTGATTAAATCGAGTTGAAGTATCTTTAGAGATGAGTCTCGCTTCTAATTCAGCCTTGAAAACCAAAGAAGACGTGTCTTGTCGCCCACCATAGAACCTGACAAACCGGGAGTTATGGTCTGTGGTGACATTTCTTTTGATAGTTGGACACTTAGGTTGTCCTCCACGACACAGCATGGCGGTGTGTCGATGATATTTCTAGTTCTGTTGACTTTCATATCAAGGTATCCTGGACAATTCCTCCTACTGCCTGTCTTTGTGCTTTCTCAACATTACCTTAGCCATCAAGATCACCTGATCTCTCACCAAATGAACATGTTTGAACTTTGGTGAATCACAGTTCAGGATATTGCCTATCTCCCGCGACAAAGGGAAATGTTTGGCAAGATATCCTCCTGGAGAACATCCGCCAACTCCATCCATCAATGCCAAGCCGAATAACACTTGCCAAAGGGCTAGAGTTTACCCAATCTTTATTGTTGTATTCCCTAAATGCTATCCTATATTCTAAATAAAATATGAGATTCATCTGAGAATGTATGTTCACTTCTTTACATGTATACTGTTGGATCGTTTTTGAAGACAACTCTCAGATTTATAAAATTAATTTATTAAACTTTAAACATTTTAGATAAATATAGAGATAAACGAGTTAATTACCTCGTATTTAAGGCAACAAAAGAATCATCTAATTTACATACATCGTTCTAACCAGATTCAACTTGTGCAAAACAGACGACAAAGCAAAAAATAAACAAATTAATAATAGAGGGTAAGTTCCTATTTTCTACAAGCTTTCACATTCAAAGAATATTCAACTTCTTGCTTCATATACCCTTAAACAAAACTTGAAGAAGTTGTACCTTTTACCATGTATATCGGGATTCAGAGAATAACTCTGAAAGATATTACAGTGACCTTTATTGAAGATACACGAATATTGAATTTCTCAAATATTCGTTTAGCAGATAAATGGCTAAATCAATTCTATGAGCAAAATATAAATGTAAATTTTGTCAGGAAGATTTTGATGTATTAAATGAAAGGTCAACTCTCAAGTCAAAATAAACGATAAAACTGAGCGCCATCATTTTAATGGGTTAGAGAAGACTTTTTTTAAAGATAATTATCCTAGAAGAATTTCCATCTAATAAATATTCATCATATAATTATTATATTTATTAGCGGTAAAGGTTTAAATTTATACATATAAAATGAAAGGATTTGCCCACGAATGTTTCTTTTATACACAATACAAACTTCTACTGTCCTTACTGCGATGAAAAAATATATTGGAAGGGCTTGGTTCATTAGTGGTGAACCCTCCCAGCGATTTCGCCAATTTAATCTACCAGACCGCTTCTTAAAGCTCTAATACTGTATTGGACGATTCTGCTTATATACAGAGCACTGAAGGGTCTGGTAGATTAAATTGGCGAAACCACTGGAAGGGTTCACCACTGATGAGCCAAGCCCTCCCGATATATTTTTTCATCGCAGTAAGGACAGTAGAAGTTTGTATTGTGTATAAAAGAAACATTCGTGCGCAAATCCTTTCATTTTATGTGTATAGATGGCGCGTTATTGCTTTGTATTAGTTTAAGTTTATGTACAAAAAGATAAAATCTACAATGATATATACAAAGTGTGAATGAAAGGTATCGTCTGAATCCTGACGTATAGAACGGAAGAAGTAGGGCAGGCAGGTGTAGATTTGATGAGCCGGTCAAATATAAATAAATATATTTCACTGAGGGAGATTTCCCCAGGCGTCTTCTGGTTGGAATATTGACAGACTAGACAAAAAAAGGCCGTTGACAATTTCAATATTGGCGACCTACAAAAATTCACTCAAGTCAAATAATTTTCCTTGCAAATGTTTCCCGCCTTTTTTAAAACTATCGGCTGATTTTTTTCTGTGTGCTTTACGATTTATTTGTATTTCTTACTAGATATAGTTCTGCTTGCATTTTATAACTCCAGGTTTGGCTTATGAATACGAATACTTTTTAACATTTGAATTTATATATATATATAATCATATGCTGTTTTCTATATATTTTACGACATATATATATATTCTATATATTCTTTATACTATCATTTTTCATATCTTTCACATTATTTAAATTATATAATATATATATTGAAAAAATATGTTTATTATTCGAATTTTACTACCTATTTAGTATATAAAAGGTGCCACTACAAAAGTTATGTTAATACGTTTTGTTATTGTTATTTTCCTAAAACACATAGCTCTTGGTTAATTGTGATTTAGAATTGAAACTATAAAATGAATAGGATATTTTTTGAGGGGATATATCGCGCTTAATGTTAGAAATTAAAACAAAATTATGAATTATATTATGTAAAATATTTCAAGAATTATATATATAAATATATTATTTTCTTATTAAGTATATTAAATATTTCATTTTAGAATAGAAGTATTTGGCACAATAAAGATATCGTATGCGTATTATTATAGAGAAAAAAATATATATATAATTACAAAAAGTAAAAAAAAAAAGTCTGCGCGCAATTATTTTCGCACTGACCAAACGAAATAATATAAAAATACTCATAAAATATTTAAATACACTCATGGAGAAAATAAAGCTGTATTTTTAGAATATATATCGGGATTTAGACGATAATTCTGAATGATATTTGATACACAGTGACCTTTATTGAAGATACACGAGATAACCAAGTGTGGACATATTTACCTCTGTCTCCATCAAAAAATAAAAAGCATACGATCAGCGACATTAAGTGTTTTCTACTTCTTTGAATTTCGTCTCTGAGTGTAGTTTTTTTGGGAGAAATATTTCAAAATAAGATATCTAAGTTAACAAAAACTGCATTGTGAAATTCAACAATAGAGTTTTAATATTCCTCTCATTTATAAAAGTCGAAGAGCGGTATTCAAAGTGCGGTTGTTTCGACAAGACTAGAGTCAGAAAGAACAGGTCAAGACTCTATTATTGGAATTGTCATAGAGACCGCTCAATTTGAAAATCAAGTCTACCTATGGCCAACTATTCTTGGATGATGGAGGTTAGATCTTATCAAAGAGATAGTTGTAGAGATCAATCCACACTCCTTTTGCCAGACATTTAAGAAGTACAAAGGTTCATTCTAGAGGTGTCAAATGTTCTAATCACCAAAGCAGCATTTTGAAGGCCAGACACTACTGAAGGTCAAGGCAACCTTCTTACAGTTTAAAGCTAGAGAAAACTGAAAGCAAAACTACGCTCTTAAGGTCAAAATATTTTTATTATTCTTTCAAGTTACATACAAACCAAAGATAAAACAAAGGCAACACCTAGGTTCTTTTAACCAAAGTTACAGTTTAAAAGCCAGCTAATGTTTTTAGAGCCAATTTTTCCTATCATTCCAAGTTGCAGTTTGAAGGCCAAAGTTAAGAAAGGACAAAGAGCAAGACGATTACCCAAAGATAGAGTTTGAGAGTCAAAGTTAGCAAAGAACAAAGCTAGACTGCTGTGCTGCCTGGAGTATAGGAGCTCCATCTATTATTTCTTCCTGTGGTGAATCTGTATAAGACCGGTAATCTTAATAAAGCTTTGTGTTTGTGACAAAGCTAGACTCTATTAACCAAAGTTACACTTTAAAAACCAAAGTTAACAAAGCTAGACTCTACTGAACAAAGCTACAGCTAAAGATCAAGACTACATTGAAATAAGGTAATGACAATCAATTTTCAGATCGAAGCAACGCTCTATTATTCAAGATCAAAATATGAAGGCCAGATCTTATACTGAATGCCATATTTCCTACAAGGATACAATATATAGAGGAAAGGGCTACATTTAGAAGCCTAGCTGTTTCTAATGTTACAAAACCTTTGAATAAAATTGCACACATGCAACACCCTCATTATATATCAGAATAATTTGAAAATTAAGAAAGTGTTTTTATAACAAATTTTAATGTTTATAATACAAATTAAAACACCAATAGGCGAATGTTTCTTTTCATAAATGAATCAAACTTCTACTGCCCTTACTGCGATGAAAAAATATATTGGAAGGGCTTGGCTCATCAATGGTGAACCCTCCCAGCGGTTTCGCCAATTTAATCCACCAGACCGCTTTTTTAGAGCTCTAATACTGTATTGGATCATTCTGCTTTTATATGCTACACTGAAGGGTTGAAGCTTTTAGGACAGTAGAATTAATGTCTTAAAAGCTTATGTCCATAGTTTTCTTAAATACCATTTATACGATTCTACCTTTCAGTGTTGCATATAAAATCAGAATGATCCAATACAGTATTAGAGCTCTAAAAAAGCGGTCTGGTAGATTAAATTGGCGAAACCGCTGGGAGGGTTCACTACTAATGAACCAAGCCCTCCCAATATATTTTTTCATCTCAGTAAGGGCAGTAGAAGTTTGATTTATTCTCGTCTTGGTGTTTTCATTTGTAATATATAGATGGCGCGTTATTGCTATGAATTAATTTAATGTTTATCCCAAATATTTCAATATGATAAATGGAACTAATTAAATATAGGTTTTAAAATAAGAATTACCTATGCTTTTCATTTATAACACCCCCTCCTCATATCTACCATGAGTTTAAAAACCATATTGTTATTAATCAGGTGATTTGTTTCTAGACGTTATCCTAGTAGATGTTAAAGAGAGTTTATATTTTCTAGACTAGCCGAATGACCCGGGCAACGCCCGGGTTTACCCGATTAAATGCTTTTATTCAAATACTATTCGTTACAATTATAAATTGGCGCCGTGGATGTCACTCTTGTGAAACGTCCCGCTCCAAACTTTGTGTCTGAGAAGCGATATTTTTATAAAGAGATGATCTGGCTTTGTGTCTTCTGCTCGAATGAATGTTTTTCTGTTAGAATTTTGTTCCTGCATACTAAAAATGAACTGGCTTCACCCGTGGTCTCTGCTTTTTGGATTTTTTCCGGATATAATTTTGTATCTGATAATCAAATATGATACAGCAATATTGTCATAATCATTTTCTGACTAAAAAAAAAAACAACTATTTTTGCCCAGAACCTGTCAATTTCAATTTTTCTTGCCTAAAAATGCGACAAATATCTCTTCCATATTTTTTCTATGTCCTGTTAAAACACGTTTTACATGTACATTAGGCCAGCTGATATTACCTCCCATCTTCACCGCTAGAGGCGCTGCTTGCGAGCGAAAAGGCAAATTTGCAACTCAAATTTGCAAATAACTCAAAGAATATTCGGGATAGAGACCTGAAATATTCAATATAAGTTTTTCCAGATTCTACTATACATACTGCTAAAATTTCAGTCATATTAGTTACGTATTTTACGTATATTACGTAAAAGCATTCCATTCACAAAAGCAAACGATGACAGAATTGATGACTCTGATACTTGTATATTTTAATAATAATAATATGAATGAGTTTTAAAAATTGTAAAAAAAAAAAAATGCATCGGCCGGGAATCGAACCCGGGCCGCCCGCCTGGCAGGCGAGCATTCTCGCCACTGAACCACCGATGCTTATAAGAAATAGCCATATTTTGGTATTTATTCCATTCACAAAAGCAAACGGTGACAGATTTGATTGTTGATGACTCTGATACTTGTATATTTTAATAGGGGGGTCGGTGGAAGGATGATCTAAACCGTGGATTTTAGACCACTACGACCCGGGTTCGATTCCCGCATTGGGCACTTTTTTATGATTTAAAAAAATGCTCCAATGGCCCCGATTCTTGCAATATTCCAACCCCACCAGCGAGTGCAAGTAACCAAACGGGGCTTTGGCACATTTGTAAGTACTAAGTCGAACTGCTTTTCACATGTGTAGACATGTGGTGTACTTACAGTAAAATAAGTCGCTTTCTTCTACCTACCATGATTATCATGGCCCCTACCATGTGCACTAGGAATAAGCAAAAAAAAAAAGAGATTTATTTGACCTTGTTTAGTATTTATGTATGTGAATATGGCTAAATATTCAAATGATATCGATATTGTTAGAATCATTTGAAATGTCCCGTTGTTAACTTTCCAACCAGATTTATTGTTTTGAATTTTGATAATAATTTACCTAGGTAGACTGTTCGAAAACTTCGCTGGTTTTCTTCAATTCACTCTCAACCTAGAGCTATAGTTAGCGCAAAAATCTTCTTCTAAAATGTAGCGGGCTTTCCAATTTCTAACTGGTTTCAAAGCACTGGCCTCACAAAAACTCAATTCAACTTTATTTCCAACCACCATATATATTATGATGCACTAGCGCGCCATCTGTTATGAAAATTCGAAACTATTTTAAACGCGTAAGATTCTTTTTGAAATTTCAAATGTTGTTAATTTCATATACCATCGAGAAATATTATTTTGAATTATTCACAATATGTATTGTTAGCATTCCTTGTAAGTTCTCCATTGGTGACCACTCTAAAGAACCCAGAATAATTTATATCTTCGATGTATTTCTAAAAAAAAATCCATTGAATCATTGATAATTATCTCAATTATTTAATTCAAGTTGTAGACTCTTTAAACTTCAAAATTTTATTGACTGACAATTTGACGACTATCTGTCGTCGCCTTTTTCAAGGTAGGAAGTTTCAAATGAGGTTTAAATGGACAATAAACACTTTGAAAAATGTTACAAAAGTGGCATTGTACTGGGATTAGGTTAATAAATTAAGAGCATCTCCCGGTCGTTCATCTAAAAGTTGCTGATGGCTTAATGTCATTCTGATGGCTAAATCAACGATTAGTTCATAGTTATTCCGGCAGATTGCGCAAGCCACCAGCAAATTTTAGTTGCACGTTCAGGAGATGCCCTTTTCTTAAACTTTTTAATTTAACGAGTCTCAGTTAATAATCAATCCTATAATACGGCCTACAATAATGTTTATATTCTCTATTGCGTTTATTATTGACACATAGAAACATCCTGCACGGAATGTGCTATACATGATGACAAGCCATAGAAAAACCTATGTACAGCCTCCTCTCTATACAGATAAACGATCCTCCCATCAAAATCCCATGTTATTGCCATATCACGGAAGGATCTTCACAGTTCCCTGGAAGCCAAGTGGGGGAGATTATGTCCCCCCTACTCGCCGGATGTATCTCCTGCTGTTACATGTCGAATGGATTATCTCCACCACCGTGTCACATTGTGTCGCACCCTCGTTACTTGTATTTATCTGTCGTTGCAATTGTCCCCATTTGCATATGTCCCCGGCCTCAGATAATTATTGTCTACAGGGTGGTCTACAAGTCCCAAACCCTTTTATTTTTAATAAAAAAATAATAATAAAAATCAGACTTATGGGCCACTCTGTACAAAGTGAGACAAGCAGGAATTGATCTTTTTAAATAAAATCTGTTGCTTCTTTATCTATTAGCTCCGAGAAATACTTCTGAGCTACTGAATCAATCCTTAAAAAACTTTACACGTCTGACTTCTGTTTTTGAAACCTTGAGACGTGTATATTCCCAATACTTTTTTTAGATTCTTTTATTAACTCTTTTTTTTTTTTAATTTAAAAAACGTCAAATATAAATTGCACACTCCATTGTTTATACTGCCATTGTAATGAATACGAGGAGAGGTTTAAATTAAAATAAATAAAGATTTAAGAATTTATTGAAAAAATAAAAGTATTAAAATTTTCCGATCAAGATTTATTTACAATCAATAATAATTAAAGCAAGTAAGCAAGGTAATTCACATTGTATAGAATTAAAATCCCGAATATAAATGTGAATCTGTTTTATTATTTTATTATATAATTAATTAATCTTTATTACAATATATTAAATCTAATATTTTTTCCACCTTTCTATATTGCAAATTATTATTATAAACTTTATTGAAAAATCACCCCTTTGTATCGAAGACAAATAGGAACTGCCTCTTGCCACTAACACCATTTCTTTCTGCCTCGAACGCGTCTGTCCAAATTTGGACAAAGTTCAACTCGGCCAAAAGCAAGAAGAAGACGAGTCCGGGTTCAGGTTTCCTATAAAAAGGAATATTCTGTACATTTTACTTTATTTACCGTTATATTTACATACAAGTACTTGTTTTTGGGAGAAACAAGGATTCCATGTGTGCTATCGAATAAAACTGATTAAGTTCTAACGTTTATCTATTAAGTTTGTAAACATCTTTCATTTCACAATAAGTAACAATAGACAGCTATTCTTTCTTAGAACTTATTTTATTTGATTTATGAGAGGTGCTTTCTGTTTAATTTGAAACTAATAATTTCACACTTGGTCTCTAAACGGTAATAATGAAGTTTTCTCTATAAAATAGGTAATAATAGATTTCTAATATATCGCAATCCACAGATTTTAACTTTAATAGAAGAAAATCATCTTAGTTCTATATGGAATTATGTTTATTTCATTATTTCTTATACACTCATGGACAAAACTTATGGAAGTGGAAAGTTTTTGATCTCGCCGGTCGTCTATATATATTTTTTTTATGAAGGAGACAAAGGCAAATTTTTGTTCACACTTGGTTATTATGTGTCTTTAATAAAGGTCACTGTAATATCTTTCAAAGTTATTGTCTGAATCCCGATATACATGCTAAGAAATACAACTTCCTTAAGTTTTGTCAATGACTGTAAATGTATTTAGAATCATTTGTTAGATTAACCAATATTGTGTTGTGAATCCACGTTCTGTAGGCACAACGGGTTTGTATTCAACCTAGAATAAATATCTGCATCAGTATCCTTTTAAAGTTTAAATTTGAAAATGGAGACAGAGGGTCGATGTCGGTAAATAATAAAAGAGAAAAGATTAATGTGTTTTAGTATTTATTTGTTTACATTGTTGTAGTCACGGAGAAACCTTTACAAAGATGGGAGGTTTCTCATGAAATTATTGGTGTTGATATTGTCGCGCGTGACCCCTCCGGTTCTTTGCGACGATGCGCTTCTTCAGCAGTGGATCACCTGCCCGGGCTCCCGTTGCTCTTCTTTGTAGCTCTTCCCTGCAGGCCACCCGAAGACGTCCAGAAGAGCAGCAGCAACGATGATGGCGAGAGTAACGACAGCAAGCGGCACCGAGACTTCAAACACTAACCTTTATTGTCTTTTACTACTAAACATTACATATGAATGGGATAACAATCAACGCGGGTATTTACACCATGTTACCTCCTAGGGCCAATATAAAAGTGTAAGTGTAAGTTTTCCCCTGGAAAACAGGACCACCGGCGATTCCCACACCAGTTTCAGAAGCGAAACAGGCGAAAGCGCCATCTATTGGCGGAGGTTGCAAGTGTTCTTCTGGTAACAATATAAATAACTCATGAATCCAAGATTCACCTCGTGTTTAGAATAGACTGTTTTGTACAATCAAACACTTTTTCTCAAACACACAATTGATAATGTATAAGGTCAGCTTGTGAAGGTTCTGATATCTTTACAGAACCGATATCTCTCTTTTATATTTTAAAAAATAAATGCGCTCAAGTGTAATTTAGTTATTCTAATATTTTTACTGCAGGAATCTATGATTTTTCCTGAGAATACGGTTAACAGTAGAAAGTGGTAATCTGTTTATTGTGTGGTAATGTTCATTTGAGAAGATAAAATATATCTTTGCAAACCATCTTCTTTATCTTTCTTTAGGTTGAATTTGCGTGAAAGTTTCGTCAGAAACCTTTTTTTTTCGGTGAATTTTTGTCACTTGATTTCACAGATATCGAAATTATTATTTATTATTCTACAAATTATACCCTCAGTAATATCAATAATTTGTCTTTCATTCTTTTAATAATTTGGGTCAAAGAGTATTTATCCTTCGAAATCCTGGAAACATAACATTTTATAAAATCACCAATAATGTGTTTTCATTTCGAATTAAAAAAAATAGTTTTTACAATGAAATATAAATACATTCTTGTTATTTCGAATAATTAAAGTATCTTTAAATAGGACATTTTTTTTTCGCGAGAGATACAGTGCTAAAAATCATTATTTTAAAACTGGAACATCCCCTGTACACACCGTGGATTACACGTGCCAAAGATCTCGATGCACTATATAACACTAGCTGAAAAAAACAAAGCCTCAATAAAATGATAAGAAACCTAATGAAGTGTAGGATCCATCTGGTAGAACAAGATAGCCTACGCAAAAGATTGATTGGAGGATGCATTGAAGGTACCAGTTCACTAGGACAGCATCATACTACATTTGTGAACAGTCTGAAGAGAGAAACCAAGTACAATGTCACACATACCAGTTGAAATTTTATAGAGATGTATAGATCATCTTGGAAGATCTTGATAGGAAATTCTCAGATAAGTTTGACCTGAAATAAAATTTACAAACGACAAACTAAGATCTTCTATTTTAAATCACTTAATTAACACCTAACAGGCAAATTTATGAATTATTTCGAAAATAAATGCTCGATACCTATATTTATACTAGCCGAATGACCCGGGCAACGCCCGTGTTTTACCCGACTGTAGATGGTACAACGGTGATCCTTAGGTCGCTGGTTCAAATCCGGCTCGAGGGAGCCGGCGAGCACGTGACCTCCCTGTGCGCGCGCATCCGTGACAGAGGCGGCCGGCCGATGAGGAAAGACGGTCGTGACTATATATATTAATTTTTCCATAGTTTTCACAAATACCCTTACCAAATTTTCTCTTATTAAAACAGCTATAAAAGCAAAATAGTTCAATTCAGTATTAAAGCGGTGAGACAGATTAAATTGGAGAAACTGGGAAGTTTCACCGCTGCTGACCCCCCAGCTTTTCTAATATTTTCCATCTCAGAGATAGTAATTTGTTTTACACTCATTGAGACAAAAGTTAAGGAAGTTGTACCTTTTAACATATATATCGAGATTCAGATAATAACTCTGAAAGATATTACAGTGATATTTATTGAATACACACGAGATAACCAAAGTGTAAACAAAATTGCCTCTGTCTACTTAAAAAGTAAAAAAGAAAACCGTCGACATCAAATACTTTCCACTTTATTAAGTTTTGTCTGTGAGTATATTTGAAAAAATAAAGGTAAACCAACGCCCTAAGTAGTGAGGGATTCTATTCCTATAGAATTCATTAAAGAGTTATATTTTGATCCCTTCATTCATATTTAGCAAATGGCAGATCTCAATCAGAAAATATATTTTTTCCACACACACAAGCGTTTCGGTTCCTATTATATATTTTTTATATTACATTTATTTAGATTATTGAATGTGTGTGTATGTGTGATATTAAACGAAACATCGATTAAAATAGAGAATTTCTTCTGACCATGTTAACTTATTTATGCACTAAATGGCCAGTTTTTAAGTCACTAAACGGAATATCACAAGTGAGGATACAAATAGGTTTTACGTCTATTTAGACTGGGGAGGTAGAGTTTCCTTTTTTGAGATCTCTTTCCGTCCAGGAAAGTTTCGATTCATATTTTGGCCATTGAATTAGCCAATTGGGATTTCGAATGATCTTAAAGTAAGCTTTTAGAACACAGTTGTCTTATCGTTTATTTAGAAACATTAACAGCTTCTTTTTTTTTCACAAAGCTTCTACTTTGTGAAGCTATTATATGAACATACCTCGCCATGCCATCACAGAATATGGATGATGGGACCCATGGAAGAGACCCTTGCTTAACAAACTTGGGTCTTGGGATTAACACCATTTTGTCGGTTAGGATTCTTCAATGGTGAATATACAATATCGATTTCCAGCAGCCTGATATCAAATTCTACGTTGGACATTCTAAATGTCCCCACGAATCTCACAAGTAACCAAACGACGCACTGGCAACTTGTAAATGCAAAAAAAGTCGGATTACAATCACCACTTGTGGTGCACTTACACTGAAGACAATCTAAAACTCCACCCAACATCATTATCTCAGTCTGTTCTTAGATCTGATCCCTTTGAGTCTGTCTTTCTTTAATCTTCACGATAAGTTGTTGTAGCCGCTCTAAACATTGGAGGCTTCGATTTCTTCTGAAAGATTGAGCGGCGAAGGAATGTTCCATCTCACACACAGACAAAACTATTTATAAAAATAATTATAAAGGTATTTCTGTACATTATATTCCTACTCTCCTAAACGCTAATATCCATAGTTTCCCTCAATTACTTCAACCAAGAATTATTCTCCAATGTCGGATAGACAAACAGAACAGCTTAATTCAATATTGCAGCGGTATAATAGATCAAACTAGAGAAAATTCTGGGAGGATTCACCACTGATGAACCAGTCCCTCCCAATATTTTTCATCGAAGTAAGGACAAAAAAGTTTCTTTTATTTGCAAAAGAAAAACTATTCTTAATACATTTATTTCCTATGTAGTACTTATTCGGGAGATACTGTCCTCCCAATATATTTCATCTCAGTAAGGACAGTATTAAGTTTTTTATATTTGCGGAAGAGAAAATCATTCTTAACATATCCTATGTAGTACTTATTTGAGAGATAGATTCGCTTTTATTAATTCAGAGAGTGTCTATGAAAGAAAATACTTTGATTTGTTCTCAAGAAGGGCATCTCTGCCAAACGATTGATTCTACAGTGTCGACGCTGTTAAAGAAATAGCTACATATATGAATAACTAAGATCTTAAAGAACATTATTCAAGTCTACGTGAACCCAGTTCAACTAATCAGAATAATATCCGAGAAAAATACATAGCGATAGAATTGTTTAACTTTCATAAAGCGTTTTAGAACAAGGTAATCTCTAAGAACTAAAATTACAGAACAATTTCCATCCATAGTTAATTTGTATAGTTATGTTGAATACTTTGATTTTCTTTTCATTTTCCTTTCTCTTTTTTGTTTATGTTTTTTTTTTCCTTTTTCTTCATGAAAATGATGTATGGCGAGTCCTTACAGGACGGAAATGTCCTAATAAAGCTGTTGTTGTTGTTGTATATATGGATAACTAAGCAATAGATACTCCCTATGTGTAGATGATGGATCCATTAGACGATATTTCTTAAAGTAATGAACGAATTTACATCATTATTAAATTGAAAGTGTAAAAAGGAGAATCAGAAAGGCTTTTTAAATTTGTTTTTAATTTCAATTTAAAGCGCTATGTCCCCCTAGGAACACTTGCGTTGTCATACATGTATGCCTTTACATTTGTCTATACATATATATACAATACTTTTAGGCCGTGAATAGAATAGACCTACGATGTTAACAATGAGAAAGAGAGAGAGAAAAAAAAACGAGAAAAAAGAACTGTGTACAAAAGAAAGGAATGTCTGGCTATATGTACAATCAGCATAATATAAATTATCAGTTTCTTAAAATATATTTGTTGCTATATAATTTAAAATATATCTACAAAAGGGTATTGAATATAATATACATTTCTTCACTGGAAATAAAAATACTTGGATCTGTTACTATTAAATTGCTGTCGATTCTATAGTCTTGAAAAACAGGACAATCTAGTAAAAGATGTATTGAGGTTTATTCCTCATGTCTACAAAACAACTCGAGTCTTCCACCGTTTTAATTCTTTTTAAAAATCTTCTTCAAAAGGCTTGGCTGATCAGTGATGAGCCTTCCTAAATATTTCGCCAAATCAATCCAACAGATCTAAGCTACAACTATTGTATGTACAGAATTAGTTTGCAAGTTAGTTAGAAGAAAAGATAAAAAAATATATATATCAACACAATTGATATATGTACAAAGGGTTGGTATGCAAATTTAGTTAAATGAAATTAAATTGTAAAGTATTGTGTGTATTCGAGAAAAGCAATTTACAGATTTAAAAAAAAAGTTTTAAGGAATATTTTTGAATGAAAATATGCTAAATATTAGAGAATTATTCAATTAAAACAATACTAAAAAGAATTAATTACCAAGTAAAAGCGTTCCAATAGAATTTAGTAGTTTATTATAAAATTCAAAATAAATCTGCAAAATGAGTTGAATTTTATATATTTGTCTTTTGTTGAAATTAGATTGTATGTTTATTCTGCTTATACAAACAAAGCTTTTATTAAGACACCAGTCAGATTCTCCTCTCTCATTGCCGACTTACAACGATATCACCACAATGATCAATCGCCATCATGTAGTGGAGGAGAAAATGATAATTCCAAGTTATTTTTCTTACTTGATTCAGCTTATATAGTCTGTTATTGAAGATATACACTTAGCAATAACCTTTAAAGAACTAGTTGAAAGAAAAAGTTGCTGATGGATTGCGCCATCTGTCGGAATAAATATAAACCATAATCGGTAATATTCTATTATTACAGAATTGGCCAAATAACCCTTCTTTATTAATAAAAAAAAGCTAACCACGTTTTGAGCTGTTTGGCCCTCATTACCGTGATGCAAGCTATACTTAAACGATCAAAAACTGTTCTTTCAAGCATCCTGAAAAATAATTAAAGAATTTGACCAATTCTCGAATAATTAAAAATAAACAATTTGGAGACACCGGTTATGTAAATTTCGATTTTTGCTTATTCAGACAGAAGATTTACATATTTGTAAATATAATTGTGTATATAAGGATGTGTAAGTTTAATAAACGGAGCCTTAAAATGCTTATCTGATAGCATGTAGAAGGCGGAATAATTGTTACTACTAAGTTTAATAAACGTGTGTCAGTAAAAAACGGGTGTTTGTGAATCATTAGTGTCATCAGGGTAGCCTTTCTGGTGTTGTGGACACTTTTGAGGAAGCATATAGGCTTCAATTCGGTTGGAGACAAGAAGAAGTCTGGCAAGAAGATACAGTCAAGCTCTGCCACAACTATTTCGATAGGCCAGACATATCCAGGATGCGGCAAGCTTTCCGAGCTTTGTAAGTGAGGCAGTGATCGCATCCGAAAGACAATTAATTTATATTTATTCCGACAGATGTTGCGACCCAACAGCAACTTCAGTTTCACATTCAGTAGATGCCTTTTTCTTAATTTATTCATCTGATCCCATTACACAATTTCACTTTTACAATATTTTTTTCACAATTATTGAACATGAGACAACAAACATAACCCTTCAAATGTTTCCATCACAGTAATAACAGTAAAGGATTATTTTTATTTTTAAAAGAAAAATTCGCGCTTAATAGTTTCATTTTGCAACTATAGATGGCGCGTTGTTTCTCTAAGTTTTAGTTTCGTTTTATCACCAATAAGTAAAAATCTCGGATGACTTGTCAACATTTTCTACGGAATATGATCCGTCGGCTCAGCTATTGAAACTCACTGATTAAGCAAATATCAAATCTCAGAATTTATTCTTTCACCTTCTTAATTACAATAAAAGCATAAGACGTTTCAACTCTTTTTATTTACTTGGTTAAAGAAGCTTTCGGATAAACCCTTCTTTTAGTTTTAGTTATCTGAAAAAGGGCTTGCGCTAAAACTTCCTTTAATCAACGTAAAGATAGAGGTTGCCTGGCCAGTATTCATATTTCTTGAAAATAAAGATACTTCGGCCAGTAAATCTTTTTATTACCTCGACGTTTCGACAAAAATCTTATGAGGACAAAAGATTTTTGTCGAAACGTCGAGGTAATAAAAAGATTTACTGGCCGAAGTATTCCTTTAATCAAGTAAATAAAAAAGGTTGCGGCATCTTAAGCTTTTTTTTTGTAATATGTCGAAATCCACAATCCTGTGATAATAAACACACTTGATTATACCAAAAAGAAAACTCTAATCATATTTGAAACGTCAAATTTGAAATTTATATAAACATCTAAAATAATCTTTCAACTTAATTCACCAATAGTAAAGTTAGCTTCAACAATTATATATGTGAGTTAATATAATAAATATTACTCATTACACTTATATCTATGAAAATTTGAAACTATTATAGTCGCGTATGATTCTTTTCAAATATAAGCAATTTCTACTGCCCTTACTGCAATGGAAAAATTAATGGGAGGGCCTGGCTTATCAGTTGTGAACCCTCCTAGCGGTTTCGCCAGTTTAATTCATATTAAATTCATCATAATTAAAAATTCATGACTTATATCTATATAAGAAAAGAAAACTGAACTATAAGATTTAGTTTAATTAAGGCCACAGTCTCCGTTCGGATGAGATTGATAGAATCGCCGAATGCCGTTGTCCTTTTGGACGAGGAAAGCGAAGACTAGAACGCGGCTAATTCCACACTAGCCTGTTCAGTGATTCGCTAACCATGACGTATGCACGAAGGAACGTGTGGCCATTGGACATGTGTCGGACCTGGAGACTGTTGTTGGGTGCTGTGCTACCTGGAGTATAGGAGCTCCATCTATTATTTCTTCCTGTGGTGAATCTGTATAAGACCGCTAGTCTTAATAAAGCTTTGTGTGTGTATGTGTGATTTATTTTAATTATATTATAAATACGAGAGAACCACAAAAGACCCCAACAGATTATAAAGATGATATGTTCCTTCATTATAAACTGGAAAGTTTTCGTAAAGAAGATCCTCGATGGGCTTAATATTTTGTCCATCTTATTAAATCCATTTTGATTAAAGATTCCATATTAATTTCAGAAGTAGAAACATAATTTATCAATCAAGAGACTTGGAACAAGTTTTTTTTTTTTACAAAACAATTGGCTTGATGGTAAGCTGAGGCTTGAAAGCTTACCATTTTAAACTCAAACATAAACATGATGTTATCCTCTGATATATAAATTGTCTAAATCCATAGTGTCGGATTTGTTAAATCATGTCTATATAGAGATAGAGGCTGTCTGACTGGCATTCATATTTCTTAAAAATAAAGATACTTCGGCCAGTAAATCTTTTTATTACCTCGATGTTTCGACAAAGATCTTTTGTCCTTGTCATCTTGAATACCTCGGGACCAAAATTGGTCTTGATTATCGTAAAGATAATGGCGAGGACAAAATAGTCGAAACGTCGAGGTAATAAAAAGATTTAATGACCGAAGTATTTTTATTTTCAAGAAATTTATATAGAGATTCAAGCTATTAGTAATAATTACTACTTCGCTGTGTAACCTGTGTTTCACTATCTAACCCCCGGCCATTGGTTCCAGAACCCTCCTACAAAGGGGCTTGGGGATCGCCGTCCCCCACTCCTTCACAAGGTAGGAGACTCCCCTAACTTACCTCTCTACACTGTACACAAACCTCCAGAACGCTGAATGCCATGTCAATTTTCTCTATACATGTCGCAGAGTGTGTCGTAGAACCAAACCTCTCACTTGGAACAACAGTATTATATAGAAGCCTTTACTTCACTCTCTCTTCTTCAACTCTTTCCACACAACAGTAGAATGGTTAGGCTGTAATTATTGTAAACATTTAAATTAGAAACTATTTTAGACGCGTAAGATTCTTTTCTTATGTCCATAGTTAATCTAAAATACCCCTTCCAAAAGTCTAACAACAGTATCACTATAAAAGGAAGATCGAAAAAAGCAATAAAACAGCGGTATGGTAGATTAAACTGGCGAAACCGCTGGGAGGGTTCACCACTGATGAGCCACGCCCTCCCATTAATTTTTCCATTGCAGTAAGGACAGTAGAAATTGTTTAATTTCAAAAAGAATCTTACGCGTCTAAAATAGTTTCTAATTTTCATAACAGATGGCACGCTAGTGCATGGTAAACATTTAAATAGCACGTGTGTTGGCTCTGACTATGTAGGTAAGTTCTGTATCTGCATAAACATTTGTCGGAGTAAAACGATATTTTTGGTGTGTGAGGAGTTACATTAGGTGTTACATGTAAATTAGCTTATATAATGACGATTTGTAACAACCTCTATGTTTTTGCGATTAGCGAACAAGATAAACGCTATGTGATATTATGGCAAACTAATATGCAATAGGAGATAGCCGTAAAGCCATTTTATAAAAACGATCCTGACAGTAGTCGAACAGGAAAATCTTCTAGTCTGTAACTAATAGCGTTATAAACGTTTTTACACGTCAACTCTATAAAATAATACATTTTAAAACACATCTCTATTTTATTTTATAAAATAGACATCTTCTGATCGTACAATTAAAAAAGTTGCTGATGGCTTGCAACTTCACGGTCAGGAGATGCCTTTTTATTATATAATTTATCCACATGATCCCAGTACATATCTCTATATGCCAGCTACATTGCTGACAGTGTTGGAGGGAAAATTTCAGGGAAAGAGATCGAGGGGAAGGAGACGACAGGGATACACAGACGATCTCTTCTTCTTCTTCTTTCTTATCTCAAAGCCATGATAATCATGGTGGGTAGTTAGTGACTGCTTTTACTGTAAGCGCACCACATGTCTACACATGTGAAAAGCAGTTCGACTTTGCACTTACAAATGTGCCAGAGCCACGTTTGGTTACTTGCACTCGCTGGTGGGGTTGGACTTTTGAAAGAATCGGGGGCCAATGGAGCATTTTTTTTAAACAGAAAAAGTGTCCAATGCGGGAATCGAACCCGGTTCGTAGTGGTCAAAAACCAAACGATTTAACCAGCCTTCCACCGACCCCCTCACAGACGATCTAAAACAATGGACTGGACGACACACCTACAAGGAGAAGAAGAGGATGGTCGAGGAGAGAAATGGAGAGACCAATTAGCCCACCCTCATAAGAGGAAGGTATTGAAGGAAGGAATATGCCAGCTGGGAAAATATGCAAATATGCATTAGGTAGATTCAAATTATACAAGCGATAGACAAGAAGTAAACAAGAAGCATAAAATATGTAAACGCGAAGTAAATCTCTATACTTTCAAGCGTTAAGTAGACAAGAAGCCCGGTGAAGAAGAGAAATAACATTTACCATGCACTATACTTTCAAGCGTAGTATATAAATAGATGTTGCAGAGGGAGTTCAGAGGGATCTTGCGTCTTTTGTGAAGCGCAAAGTGCACTTTTGTCAGACATAATATCTTATTAATTCTTTTTTCATAGATTTGGAGACCTTAGCGAAAAACACCTTTATGGTAAATGGGATGATTTCTGTTTAGTTCTCTAGCAAAACTTGCACCAAGCCTCTCTGGCCAAACAAAGGCCAAAACCAAAGTCTTCATTTGGAGATTCCGGGTTTATCAAAGTAGGTGTTGAGATACCGACCCGATTCTACTAGATTGCAAAGACTACGCGTAGTTTTTTGCATTTTCTTTTCATGTGGTGATATGTTTTATTAATTTATTCATTTTGCAAATTGCTTTAATATCGAATATAAAATATAATGCTATAACATTTTATAAAAGATAATTAAATAGCTTTAATATGATTATTTTGTCAGAAATACCAACTTAGGCATATCTGTGACTTCCCTACAAATGAGATTTTTTAAATATAAATTTATTCTTTTTTTTTTTATTTGAACATAGGAAGCCTTCGAACAATATCTTCATCATCTTATTAGAATACGCTTTAAAATAGAAGAGACACCAAACAAATCTACAATTTATGATGTAAATATTTTGATGTAAAATTAAATAAGACTTAATTTGATTCTTTAAAATTATCCTATTCACTCGATTTACGCACTTTTGGTAACCTTCCTGTTAATTAAAACAGAAATCATATGGGCAATGTAAAGAGAAAATGAAGAAATAAAATGTGAAAATAGGGAAATTTTCATGAACCAAAGAGAATTGTGTTAAAAATCGAAAGTAAAAAACAGAATGGAGGTATATGAGATAATGAAAGTTATATAGGACCAAAGTTGACGCTATAGGAAAGTGCGTCTGAGCTATTTTTAACTTTTTCATTAGAATAGGAATCTCTCTCGTCTATCTCAAAAAGACCTTCTACAATGAAACATCGCCCAACCATAACAACTCTAAACCCAAACCAGTTTATGTGCAAAACAATTCATTCAGCATTGTTACAAATAAAACTCAAACAATAGATATATTCAACAATTAAACAACAATTCATTTAGCATTGTTACAAATGTAACTCAAACAATAGACATATTCCACAATTAAACAACAATTCATTCAACATTGTTACAAATAAAACTCGAACAATTTACATATTCAACAATTGAACAACAATTCATTCAACATTGTTACAAATACAACTCAAACAATAGACATATTCAACAATTAAACGGAATTCGTTTAGCATTTTTACAAATAAAACTCGAACAATTTACATATTCAACAATTGAACAACAATTCATTCAACATTGTTACAAATAAAACTCGAACAATATACATATTCAACAATTGAACAACAATTCATTCAACATTGTTACAAATAAAAAACTAGAACAATTTACATATTCAACAATTGAACAACAATTCATTCAGCATTGTTACAAATAAAACTCAAACAATTTGCATATTCAACAATTAAACAACAATTCATTTAGCATTTTTACAAATAAAACTCGGACAATTTACATATTCAACAATTGAACAACAATTCATTCAGCATTTTTACAAATGTAACTCAAACAATTTACATATTCAACAATTAAACAACAATTCATTCAGCATTGTTACAAATAAAACTCAAACAATAGACATATCCAACAATTAAAGAACGATTTATTCAGCATTGTTACAAATAAAACTCAAACAATAGGCATATTCAACAATTGAACAACAATTCATTCAGCATTTTTCAAATGTAACTCAAACAATAGACATATTCAACAATTGAACAATAATTCATTCAGAATTTTTACAAATAAAACTCAAACAATAGAAATATTCCACAATTGAACAACAATTTATTCAGCATTTTTACAAATAAAACACAAACAATGGGCACATTAAACAATTTCACAACATTTCAGATTCTTTTGAAAAAGACGAATGTTCTGATCTTCGAAATATCAACAAACACCGTTTATATTTCGATTGAAATGTACCTTTTTATTTGAAT
>CP092875.1:65437359-65575857 GCA_030710605.1 Cordylochernes scorpioides | reverse complement strand
GATCTGATTGTTAGCGAATAAATAACTTGCAGCTATTGTTAAAAATGATGGAATTTATTTTGAATTTTACATCTCTTTATACTACCAAACTTTTCAATGTGAAGATATAGTACAAATGTGTAATATTGTACTGGGATAAGGTGCATACATTAAGAAAAAAAGGCATCTCCTTATTTTGCAATATTTGCACGATAAGGGGATTGCCTTTTTATCTTTCTTAACCTTTTAATCTTTTAAACTCAAAAATTGGAAAAAAACCCTTTTTATATTTAAAGGTGATTCAAAACTTTGTCTTCAACACACCGTCCAGGAGTGTATTAATTAAAAAACAACAACAATGATTTCCTAAAAGTAATGGACACAATTTTTATATATAATTAATAATAAATAAATATAATATAATTTTATTTTTAAATTATATAATATATACATGCACAGAAATTGTTTATGGAGAAATTGTTTTAACGAATCAACAATATAAGGAATTTCAAAAGAAAGTTTAACTTATTAATTAAATATAAAAATAAGACTTTATAAAATAAAATAAAGTTCTTTATTCACCAAAGTAAAATATTGTTTTAATTCTCTCCTAGAAATATTTATGGTGAAAATTCCATACGTATTTATAAATAGTACTTTATTCTTACGGTAGATGTCGCTAGCTGCTATTTAAAGTCCATTTGAATTATTGATGGGCCATCCTTCTATCAAAATCATTATTTGTATATTAATATTTATTTTTATTTCGGAAACAGAGTAAAACACAAAAAGACAAATATTGAATTTTGAATATGATTTTTTTTTTTTTTTTAATTAGAAATTGATACCATTTTAGATGCATATGATTCTTTTCAAAATTAAACAATTTCTACTGTCCTTACTGCAATGATAAATTAATGGGAGGGCCTGTCTCATCAGTGGTGAACCCTCTTAGAGGTTTCGCCAGTTTAATATATCATACAGCTGTAATATTGCATTCAGCTGTTTTTCTTTTTATACCGATATTGAAACTGACCTCTTGTAAATGGCGTTTTAAATGAAATCCTTATTTTTGGTTTATATAAATTCTACAAGGCCGCAGTCACCGTTCGGAGGAGATTAATAGAATCGCCGAATACCGTGGTCCATTTGGATAAGGAAAGCGAAGACTAGAACGCGGCTGATTCCACACTCGCCTGTTCAGTGATTCGCTAACCATGACGTATGCACAAAGGAACGTGTGGCCATTGGACATGTGTCGGACCTGGAGGCTGTTGTTGGGTGCTGCGCTGCCTGGAGTATAGGAGCTCAATCTATTATTTCTTCTTCTGGTGAATCTGTATAAGACCGGTGGTCTTAATAAAGCTTTGTGTGTGTAATTTAAATGAAATATGGACATGAGATTTGAGGAGAGTATAAATACCTATATGATATGACCTAAAATGATAAATATATAATACGAGTATGCTCGTATGCTTCGAGCAATTTCTTTTCTGTAAACATCAAGTAGGGTATTTTTTCTTAATTTACCATTGCAGAGTAAGGGCAGTAGAAAATTATTTAATTTTAAACAACCGACAAACGGCGACATCAAAAACTTTCCACTTCCTTACGTTTTGTCCATGAGTTTATCTCCAAAAGAAACGATCTAAATAGTTACAATAGTAATAAATCCAAATAAACTTTATCTTTTGGTTATATATTCCAATGTTGTCAACCACAAGATTCTATGAACATAATATTTAATCTTTTTGTTTCATTGATAATAAAAAGGAATTAAAGGTATTAGTTGACACTTTTGGTTTTTAATGCAATACGTGTTGGTGCTCTTGACAAAAGTTACTATTACGGGTTATCACACAAAAATGAAATATACTAGGGCCTAAATTAAATGTAACTTAATACACAGAAAAGCGTACACTCAAGAGTACAACACCAACAACAAGAAGGAGGTAAATAAAACTCACGGTTGGTAAAATATAAACAAAACAGTACTTATCTTTATTGTAGCGTTGGTAGGGATCGGACTCGGGTGACACAGGGATGCGAAGAGATCCCCAGACACGGAAAAACCACGTAGAAAAACACTTTAAGTGTCTCCACACCAATTCTCCACGCTCTGGGCCCCTTCGCATTCCCTTATTCCCCTCTTATATACAGACATGGCCACATTCGTCCAATGAGACGGCGTGAGAGATTGGTTCACTAACAAACGAAGATAACATTCTTCCCGCTAAAAACTGATCAGAAAAAACTGAAAATGTATGTCAATATAATTTGACACTCTATGCAGATAATGAATAATTATTTACATATTTACAAATTTTGAGGAAATTTTCTCGGCCGAAGAACTCCTCCGAGCTTTCAAGGATTGCGGTGTCTGTTAATAGAACTCAGTATGTTGTGAATTTGTCAAATTTTGAAATAAGCTCTGGATCTCGAAATCTGGAAGTTTGCATTCATGGTTTATAAGTATTTATATCGTTTTGAAAACCCTTGAATGAACACCCTTATTTTACAAAATTTATTTTGTCCATATTATAAATTTATATATCAATGTTTTTTTTTCTTCCCATTGAATATAAGCAAAAATATTTTAAACCTTAATTCTATTGACGTTATATGGCACTGAGTTTATTGTTGATATACTTTAATATGTTATAACACCTCTCGATAAAGATTGGCGTTCAGCCAACTGAAATATTGGTAAAATAAATGATATTTTGATCCAATATATGTCTTTTTAATTAAAGTATTTATATTTACAAAATGGAAACATCAAAACACATTTTAAACATAAAATAAACTTCTACTGTCCTTACTGCGATGAAAATACATTGGGAGAGTTCACCACTAATGAACCAAGCCCTCCCAATATATTTTTTCATCGCAGTAAGGATAGTAGAAGTTTATTTTATATTTAAAAAACATTCGTGTTTCAATGCTTCCATATCTTATATATATATATGACATGTTATCGCCTCATAATTAAGTATTTTTATACCAAAAGAATCACATCTTTCTTTATTTGTACATCAGGAAGATGCACTGTACATCACCCCAGTAAAATACTGTGTAAAAGAAATATTTCTGCTTCAATGCTTCTATTTCAACAACAACAACAAAAAAGGCTTTTATTAAGGCCCATTGCCCTGTATGGATTCGCCATACAACAACAAATTAATACAGTAATTTTTCCTCCCTTTCCCCATGTGCATGTGAGCTTTTGTTTGAAAAGGGATTTATTTACACATTTGTTCTGAAACTTTCCTCACTATCTCTTTTGTGTATGAATCTATTTACAATTGATCTGTAGAAATTATAGAGTTATATTGCTATATTTTTCTTTTCTGAAATAGTTCTCAGCGTCTTCAGTAGATTGCTAAATCTCCAGAAGGTGTTTTTAAGAGTTTCTTTTCTCTTTCTTCATCAAAATATTTGCATTCTATGATATAGTGGGAGATTTCATCAGATAAACTGATGTTGTATTGATCATTCTTTTAACATCATTAGTAAAGGTTTTAGCCAGGGTGATGCCCAGTGTATCGTTCTGGTGGATAAATAAAGGGAGAGATGCCTCTTTTGATACATGCATTTCATCCTCCCGCAACTTTATATTGGTATTTATATGTTGAAATATATGCTGATAATGTGAAATCGAGGTTCTTTTCGTGTCAAAAACATTTTTTCTACGTGAAATACAGTTAAAATATCTCCTAACTGTAAATCGCGTTAACTACCTAGATCAAATGCTATGAGCTGGTGTACAGCGATGATTCACTTGAATGAGTTCTGTAAACTTGGGAACTCTACGTAAATTGAACAAGGAATTTCTGATTAAATGATTCTTAAATAAAAGCTACATTAATGAATTTGACTAGCCTAACATGAATTGATGGCTCGATTTAACTAGACTAATGAGTAAACTAAGCAAAACACAAAATATATAGACAACATACTGTTGCCGAATCAATGAAAATATATACAGATTCAAATAAAACAATAAAGAATTAATTATGTAAAACAATGAATTATATAAATTAACAATAAAGAATAGAATAACACCAATGAATAATATTTAACAACAATTTCTATAATAATTAACAATTAATAACAAAAATAAGAATAAAACATACATTTTTAACCAAAGACTAACATTCTCTTACATTTTGGAGAAAATATTTCTTATCTGACCATTTCAGACTATTGTAAAACTGTTAATTGAAAATAATTTACCAAATAATTATATTTTCTCATAAACCTTACATATAGAGAAAATATGAAAGATAATAATGACATTTCAATATAATGTGCCATTTGTACTAGTTGTTCCGCTAAACAACGCGATAACAAGAATCTTTTTTTATTTTTTTTATTTCGGACGCGATATCCCAGCTTGGGATACTTGCGCTTAAATACATTTTGTCAAATTATATACAATTCATTTTATATACGATTCAATCAATAACCGGACTAAAAACAAAATCAAAACGAAAGGTTGGTTTCTTCAAACAGAAAAGGAAATCCAAAATGAATTTACAAAAATTAATGAATTTTACATAAGTGTCTTTGTTATATACAAATTCGCAAATTTCTTCGATGGGATAAAAATGATTACTTATGTAGCTGTGAAAGATAGGACATTCTATAATAAATGTATTGAGTTTTGGTTTTCTTTTCCACAGAAGCAGCTAGGATCATCCGTTGCCCCTAATTTTCGCCAGAAATTCTCCAAAATTACCATGATTTATGATGAACTGGGAGTTATAAAAATTTGGACGAAAATAAAAAGGAATTTCAAATGGAAAAATATTTCATTAGTGTTCGATATAATCTCAGCCATTCTTGTTTCTATGAAGTTATGAATAGTTAAGAATCATGCTAATATTCAATTTGAAACAGCCGTACTATCGATCAAAGAATTATCAGCAATCGCACTAATACCGTATCGTTACTTGTTAGCAGATCTAATCAACGACATTTGAAAATTAAACCGCATGTGATTCTTTTCAACGAAAAATCCAAATTTATTTTAAGGAGAAACAATAATTATTTCCAACCTTAGGGATGAGGTATGAAAGGATGACTTGTGAAGAGTAATGATAAACGGAAAAATAAAAGTGTCCAGGGATGGGAACCGAACCCAACAGTGTTCCGCTTACCGGGAAGATGCCATGTCCACTAGGCACTTTTATTTTTCCGTTTATTATTGCTCTTCTCACGGTTCACCCTTTCATACCTCATCCCTAAGGTTGGAAATAATTATTGTTTCTCCTTAAAATAAATTTGGATTTTTCGTTGAAAAGAAACACATGCGGTATAATTTTCAAATGTCGTTTTACAATCACAAGCCGCATTATATTATATTGTATTATAGATATAATCAAGTACAAGATAATCGTTACTGCATCATTGGCTGCATTATTATCCAGATATCCGAAAAAATTGATAAGAACCGGGCGAATTTTCCGGTTGTACCATCAGAGAATAAAAGATCGGCCACGTGGCCAGGGATGACCTTGCATCCATCCCACCGATGTGCCGTTTATTCCCACGACGATGCAGGTGGACAATTAGACTGTGCCGTGGACTGGGAGCATATTTCCCGCATCATCAATGTCAAATGAAATTGATGAGGTCCACGCGCGACGTTTCACGCTCGGGCGGCCCGCGTGAGACCGGCAAAAAACGGCCCCCTATGAAGTGGCCCCCGATTGTTCACCCGAGCGTGGCCCCATCGTGTTCTCTTCGCCTGATTTCCCAGTCAACACGGGCCTTGATTAACTCTGTCTGTCTGTCTGTGGTCCCGGTACACGGCCTTTTGCTTTCTCAATGGATGGATCGTCCTTTAGGGAAGTTTTCTCTAGATTTTTTTTTTTGTCTTTTTTATTTCGACTCTACTGTTTAAAAATAACTTTTTTCTTGTTTTTCCCTAGCACACGTGCTACAGGCCATGATAATCATGGTGGGTATAAGTAGGCGACTGCTTTTACTGTAAGTGCACCACATGTCTACACATGTGAAAAGCAGTTCGACTTTGCACTTATAAATGTGACACAGCCCCGTTTGGTTACTTGCACTCGCTGATGGGGTTGGACTTTTTCAAGAATCGGGGGCCATTGGAGTATTTTTTTTAGCAGAAAAAATTGTACAATGCGAGAATCGAACCCGGGTCGTAGCGGTCGAAAACCAATGGTTTAGACCATCCTTCCAGCGATTCCTCAAAATAAACTTATACCTGGAAGAGCCTGATATTTTCACCTTACTATTTAAATCTTATTTTCTCACTTCTACGCTAGCCATTTTGAAACATCAAAATAGGTTTTAAGCTGTCATCAATCAGACAAATTTGGTCAGAAGCACAAGTTTCCCCGGTGGTTTTGAGCATGAGATTATACATAAGTACGTGTATGTACAGGGTAGCCTAGTGGACATGACATCTGCCCTGTAAGCGGAACACTGTGGGTTCGATTCCCATCCCTGGATACTTTTATTTTTCCGTTTATCATTACTCTTCACAATTCATCCTTTCATACCTCATTCCTAAGGTTAGAAATAGTCGTTATTTCTCCTTAAAATAAATTTTGATTTTTCGTTGAAAAGAAACACATGCGGTATAATTTTCAAATGTCGTTTTACATGTATGTGTATATTTTGAACTTTTTTTATGTGTATGATGTATATGTATGTTTTATGATCTATAAAAATAAAGTTCGCCTCTCCCGTCAATAATATACGCCCAAACTATGTGCCAACCGTCTCCGTAAACTGGCGTACTCGGTTTGGTGACAAAGCTAAAGACTGGTAGTTCAATATCTAATTTGTATATTATTTAGTCAAAATTCGAAACTATTTTAAAGGCGTAAGATTCTTTTTGAAATTAAACAATTTTTCTGCCCTTACTGCAATGGAAAAATTAAAGGGAGGGCCTGGCTCATCAGTGGTGAACCCTCCCAGCGTTTTCGCCAGTTTAATCTACCTAAGTAGTAGTACCTAAGTGGTAGATTAAACTGGCGAAACCGCTGGGAGGGTTCACCACTGATTAGCCAGGCCCTCCCTTTAATTTTTCCATTGCAGTAAAAATTGTTTCATTTCAAAAAGAATCTTACGCCTTTAAAATAATTTCGAATTTTGATAACAGATGGCGCGCTAGTGCATCATATTATTTAGAGTCGAGGAAATTATATAAAAATACATTAATGAATTTCTATAATCACAACCGCTAGTACTAATACAAAATAGTAATAGAAATTGTTTAATTTTAAAAGAATCATTCGCGTCTAAAATAGTTTCAATTTTTTTATAACGTTTTGGGGTTAAGACATTATTTACTCGGGTCATTCAGCGCTAGTGAAATATTCACAGATAAAACATATTCATAGAGTTATTTGAGGAATTGCTTATACTCCTAAACACAGCCCACACCTTTTGGTTGGATGGAATTGAGGACTCCCTCATCACCTGGAAGAGGACACTTGTACGGTGGAGAAAACTCCCCGGCTGATAATTTGAATTTGTAAATATTAATTCTCCTTTAAATTATTATATGATAAGGTAAAATAGCCTAGCTGCGAAAGCTCTAGGCTTTAGAACCTGATGTCCCTGGTTCGAACACGCTTTTCGCTATCTTTTTATTTTTTCTAATTATTTTTATGATCTCTTCCTTATTTTGTAAATATTGACTGAGTTGTAAATAAATTTGTTTTAATTGTCAAAAAAAAATTGTCACACCTTTTCGGTTATTTATAAGCTTGGAAGAGAGAAGCCTAAAATATTATTAAATATTATAAATAAAAAAGGCATATCCTGACCCCAGGAGCACATGTGCTTTTTAGATGGCAGAGCGCCATCTGGTGGAACAGAAATCAACTAAACATTGATTTAGCCTGTTCCCTGATATTTGGCTAATCAAAATAATTAAATAAATTTGCAAAAAAAAATTTTTTTCTGAAAAACAATTCAATGATATAACAACACAAAAGGAAAGGCCGGTAATACGAAAAAAAATCAAGAAATTATAGAATATATATTTTATAAGAACAGAAATGTGTGTAATTTGCATATCTCGAATCATATCTACATAGTTACAGGTACATTCATTAAAATAATATAGTCACGACGATGATCCAACACACCTAACCATCACGATATAATCCGAAAATAAGTAAAACAAACCCACGACGATAATCCAACACACAACTAACGGTATAATCCAACACAAGAGGTACAACACCCAGGTTGGGGTCAGGTGCCAAAGTCACCGCGGCTCATCAACATTCACCCGTACTACCGCCCAGTGAATCACCATATAACCGGATTCCGCCTTTGTTGACTTGGATGGGCCTCGTTAAAAAGAAAATGGACTTAATTTTCCATCAACGCCACTCGCATTCAAGACACACTCCCATAATCGGATTCCGAGGTGCTATAGCTCCTTGGTCTGCTGCTATCCGGGCACTGATTGGATAAATCCAACATTGCTTGACCAACCAACAGCTTGATTTGTTGTGGCAACCCTCAAAAAATTGTTATACAACTGTTTATTAATACAAAGCAATAACGCGCCATCTATACACATAAAATGAAAGGATTTAAAAGCACGAATGTTTCTTTTATACATAATACAAACTTCTACTGTCCTTACTGCGATGAAAAAATATATTAGGAGGGCTTGACTCATCAGTGGTGAACCCTCCCAGCGGTATCGCCAATTTAATCTACCAGACCGCTTCTCAGAGCTCTAATACCGCATTGGACGATTCTGCTTATATACGCAGCACTGAAGGGTAGAATCTCAGAAATGGTTTTCAAGAAGACTATGAACATAAGTTTATAGGACATAGGACTGTTTATAAAGGCGGCAAGTAGCGCATGGTGGTTTAAAGAGAAATTAGAAAAGAGCGCTAAAAAATCTCAATCGAGCGCAGCTAGCAAAGCTTGTTACTATACATATCTTTTTTGCTTTAAATTGATTATATATTTAATACGAAATATAAATTTTTGTAAGAATTATTTATTTTGTTATATGTATATATCATCTCTCAAAAGTCTAGATTTGCCGTTGTAAAACTGTTAAAAATATATATGACCTTTTTGTAAAATATATTTACATATACACATTATATAAAATGGCGTACTTGGATCTGTAAAGGGAAAAAAAAAAACAATTTTTTTCTCAAAATATTTCGAGAGATTGCTCCCTCTTTATAAATTTATTGCACAATAAAGCAATATTGCACTGTGCAATAAATTTATAAAGAGGAGCAATCTCTCGAAATATTTTAAGAAAAAAAATGATTTTTTCCCCCTTTACAGATCCAGGTACGCCATTTTATATAATCCTAATTAATGGATCGCCTTTTGACTCAATTATACACATTAGCTAGTGAAAAACAATTCACACAGAGCGGGAAAATCACGATCAATGAATAAGCCATAAAACCAGTTTAGTCAAATTCCAACAAATGCTAACCGTTATTTATTCGAATTTATTCAAAACTGGTAGTGGTCTTTTAGATGAACTATATTTGAACACTCTTGGCGTTAAGAAGATGACAGAAATGTATTGATTTTACACACACAAAGCATTATTAAGACCATCCGTCTTATACAGATTCACTACAGGAAGAATGAAGCATAGATGGAGCTCCTATGTATTGATTTTATACAATTAATAAATGCTTTTTATATGCAATTATTTAAAAGGAAGCGATGTCTTTTCGCACATTGAGTACCATGTTGACAATGAATACCATTATGACCACTGATTTTTACCGTTTCTCTACACGGAAACAGAATATTAAGAACAAAATAAAACTGACTTCAAAATGATACATTTTCGCAATATTTTCAAAATCTTTAATTTCTACAGATCAACGCATGTCTTCTCTACTTTTGTAATTCTATGTAGATTTCATGTTAAGGTGGTGTAAATATAAATACATGGAAGGTTTAAGAAATATTTTTCAAGAGTCAATATATAAAGGTCTTAATTAAACGAAAAAACATGGTGAAGGAAGACGAGTTTCTTTTATTGATGCATAGGTGCAAGCTTTCGGATAAAAACCCTTCAACAGGCAAGAAATGAAGCGCGACTTATATATTCTCGCCTGTTGAAGGGTTTTTACCCGAAAGCTTGCACCTATGCATCAATAAAAGAAACTCGTCTTCCATCACCATGTTTTTTCGTTTAATTTCAAATCAGGAAGATTCCTTTATCTATATATAGAGGTCTGTTAGATTCTTTGCATTAGAGTCGCCCATGATATATCATGAAACCATTGCTATACCCGGTATTTCCTGGAGGGTGATCTCTCATCAGAGACGCTCTGTCATGTTGGGTCAAGTCAAGAGGAGTCTTTCAAACTAAACAGAGATTCTGATCAGAGACCAATTCCAGGAGACACCGGGTTTATCCATGTTATCAGGATATGGCCTCTCATGAGAAGCTCTACTGTATTGTCACGTAGAAAGATCAGGAAATATACACACACAAAGCTTTATTAAGACCAGCGGTCTTATACAGATTCACCACAGGAAGAAATAATAGATGGAGCTCCTATACTCCAGGCAGCGCAGCACCCAACAACAGCCTCCAGGTCTGACACATGTCCAATGGCCACACGTTCCTTCGTGCATACGTCATGGTTAGCGAATCACTGAACAAACGAGTGTGGAATCAACCTCTTTCTGGTCTTCGTTTATCTCGTCCAAATGGACTACGGTATTCGGCGATTCAATTAATCTCCTCCGAACGGTGACTGCGGCCTTGTAGAATTTATATAAACCAAAAAGAAGACCTTGATCAAACGTCATTGCATTCATCCAGTTATAAATTTGTTGACATCAGAATGATAAGACACTTTTTATCAAAACTTATTTACATAGGAGAACAGAGTGGCGCAATGAGACAAATATGCTGAGTAAAAAAATATTAAAGAGACAATCTGTTTATTAAATAAAACTATTGTTAGAATCATAAGCCGTGATCCAACATGAAGAGTTGGGGAAAATTGCAATTAGAAGTGAAGAGATCAACCTGGGCTAAGCTTGAGTTGATAACTCGGCACCCCACAATCCCAGCCATCTGCGATTCCCACAGATTATCACAAGATCTATTTTCCGAACGAGCCAGGCTGAAAACTCGGCAAAAAAAATGGATTTGTCCGATGGGATTATTTTTTACATCTGGGTGCGTATGGCAGAAAATACGGCTAGGGATGGCAAGCGTACTGGAATGACAACTTTTCACATCAACGGTCATCTTTCTGTCTAGCCGCACATAGTGATTATGATTGTAGAACAAAATTTGAAAATTATTCCGCATGTGTTTCTTTTGAACGAATAATCGAAAAATATTTTAAGGAGAAATAACGATTATTTCTAACCTTAGGGATGAAGTATGAAAGGATGATGAATTGTGAAGAGTAATGATAAATGGAAAAATAAAAGTATCCAGGGGTGGGAATCGAACCCACAGTGTCCTGCTTACCGGGCAGATACTATGTCCACTAGATTACCCTAGTGATCATAATGCTTTGTTACGTTGAAGAAGCAGGGGTCATCTCACAGTTAAGGTGGATAAAACTACTGAATTCCAATGGAACGCTTATATTTAGAAATTAACTCTTTTTAGTATTGTTTTAATTGAATAATTATTTAATATCTAGCATATTTTCATTCTAAAATATTCCTTAAAACTTTTTTTTAAATCTGTAAATTGCTTTTCTCGAATGCACAGAATACTTTAAAATTTGATTTCATTTAACTGAATTTGCATACCAACCCCTCGTACATATATCAATTGTGTTGATATATATATATATTTTTTTATCTTTTCATCTAACTAACTTGCATACTAATTCTGTACATATTTAAAATATCTTTTTTTTCATTTCTTTTAAAATTTTTTGTTTATCCTTAAAGTGCAAGTGTCCCTGGGGAGACATAACGCTCTAAGTCGAAATAAAGAATAAAACTTAGGAAATATATAATATTAATTTTCAAATAGGAACATGTTCAGGGCTTATAAATATATTTTTAAAATCAAATAAAAAATAGGTAGCAATATTTTAAAAATATTTAAAAATTTAGAGCTTACACACACACATACATTTATTTCTATAATTAAAAAGGCATATATTGGATCAAAAAGGCATTTATTTTAATCCAATATATGCCTTTTTAATTAAAGATTTATTTATGGATTGCTTTATTTTCAAAACATTTATTTCTATCTCTCTCTAATGTAACGCTTCAATTAATTTATAAAAATTGTGTAAAATAATAATTTTAGACACATACACATATGTAAACCCTATATTTTAACAATTTTTGGCGTTATTTTTAAATTTACACTATTTTAAAATCTTCCCTTAATTTGCTTTCTATAATCGCTTTTGTTAAAAAAATAGGAAGGAGAATGCCGGGAAATTGTCTTTAAAGATAGAAAGTTTTATTAAGTTATGCTGTAATTTTACATAAAGTTAAAGCAGCTTGCTTTACATACTCCACTACGACAATGATAGAAATAATTTATATACATGGCGGTCAACTGGTCAAAACAAATAAAAGAAGAGTAGAATGTTGAAATTGATTATTCCAACACCCTCCCTCAATTTCTACATTCCCAATCCAGCAACATGTTTATCATACAAGACTCTTGGCAGACCTTTAGTAAGGATGTCGGCAACATTTTCCTGGGTTGGTATGTGAACGACCTCGATAAGACCATCGCTGCAAATGCTTCTAATATAATGCCATTTGATGTCAATGTGTTTAGTTCTGGCATGATGGACTGGATTTCTCGCCAGCTGTTGAGCGCCCTGGTTATCAGTCTTTAAAACCGTAGGTTCATTCAATAATTCACCAAATCCCATCTCATCCAACAGCGTTCTAAGATAGACTGCCTCCTTTCCCGCTTCACAAAGTGCTATGTACTCTGATTCCGTGCTCGAAAGAGCGACAGTCTGCTGCTTCTTCGATTCCCAAGCTATTGGACCTCTTGCCAAGAAGAAAACAAGTCCCGTTTGAGACTTTCTATCCGCGAGGTTTCCACCCCAATCAGCGTCGACACAACCATAAAGGGTCCCATTAGTTTTCTCGTAAGTTATTTTCAAACATAAAGTGCCCTTTAGATAGCGGAGGACTCGCTTGGCCGCATTCCAGTGCTGTCTCCTAGGATCATTGCTGAATTGTCCCAAAGCACTAACCGCATAGGCTATATCAGGCCTTGTCGACACTGAAAGATATATTAACGATCCAATCAGTGATTGGTATTCTTCCTTTTTTACTGGCTCATTCTCACCCTCTATAGATGAAATCTTTGTTAACTTGGAGTTCGAATCCATGGGTGTAGAAATCGGCTTGGCCTCCTTCATTCTATATTTCGCCAGAAGTTCTTCAATATATTTCTCTTGATCTATGGATATTGAGCCATCCTTTTCCGTTTGTATTCTTATACCCAAACAATAATTTATCTTTCCAAGATCTTTTATTTTGAATATCTTCTTCATACTTTCTTTAAAGGATATCAGCGTGTCTTTTCTTTCAGCTGCAATTATCAAATCATCAACATAGATTGCGACCAGAAGAACTCCTTCTTCTCTTTTAATGTAGACACAGTTATCAGTTTTCATCTGTTCTAGGCCCATTTCTTTTAATACTGAATCGAGCTTTGCATGCCAAGTCATTCCAGCCTGTTTCAGACCATATATAGCCTTCTTTAGTTTACATACCCTTCTTGGATATTTCTTTGACTCGAAATTTTCTGGTTGTGTCATGTAAATTTCTTCTTTGACATCACCATTCAAGAAGGCAGACTGAACATCCATTTGATGGACCAGCAAATCATATTCAACGGCCAAGGCTAAAACTGTTCTGATCGTACTGTGGCGTACAACTGGTGCAAAGGTTTCCTCATAATCAATACCGTATTTTTGGGAATAACCTTTTGCTACAAGTCGAGCCTTATACCGTTCAAGAGAACCATCACTACTATACTTTCTCCTGAATACCCATTTGCTTCCAATTACGTTTTGGCCCTTAGGGGGATCAACCAGTTCCCAAGTTTTGTTTTCAATCAATGAATCAAACTCCTCCTTCATTGCTTTCCTCCAAAAATAAGAATCTTTTCCAGACAGCGCTTCCTCTGCGTCTTTTGGATCTGGGGAGTACTTCACTTCTGAAAATTCTTGCGTGGATAAATTTGCCGTAGGATATTCCTTTCTTGGTCGGCCAGGTTTTCCCGTTCTAATATACCTTGGTCTTCCTCTTCCTCTCTGCGAGATGACTTCCATTGTTTCTGATGGTTCGCCTAAAAAATCCGAATCAGTTCCGGGCAAAGTGTTTTCATCATCCTGAAGACTTTCCTCCTCCAATGATATATCTACCTTTTTCTGTGGTATAGCTTCAATTTGCACCACGTCATTCCTAGAGGTAGAGTTTTCAGATTCGAGGAAACGTACATCTCGACTTTTTATCATCATGCCTGTTCCAGGCTTCCATAATCTGTACGCCTTTGATTCGGGAGAATAGCCAATCAGTCGGTATTCTTCACTGCGAGGAGCGAATTTTCCTCTTCTTGGACGGTTGTCAACAGCGAAACATTTACATCCAATAATTCTTAAATGAGAAACGGTTGGTTTTCTTCCTGTAAATATTTCATACGGAGTTCGACTTTCATTAGTTCTTGGGCATCTGTTTCTAATGTATGTAGATGTATGCACAAGTTCAGCCCAAAGTGGATCTGGGAGGTTCGCTTGAATTATGAAACATCTGGTCATTTCTACCAGAGTTCTGTTCGCTCTTTCAGCAACTCCATTTTGTTGCGGAGAATATTCAACTGAGAGCTGATGTCTAATTCCTTCCTCCGATAAATATTCTTTAAAATCTGAACTCAAATACTCTGCGGCATTGTCACTTCTGATTGCTTTAATTTTCTTGCCAGTTTGTTTCTCAGAAAATCTTTTAAATAGTTTAAATCCTTTGAAAATTTCACTTTTTTGTTTCATAACAAAAGTGAATATCATTCGTGAGAAATCGTCAATGAAAGTTGCGAGGTACAATGCACCGCCATATGACTTTGTTCTCATCGGTCCACATATGTCAGAATGAATAAGTTGCAGTGGCTCGGTTGACTTTGTCAGAGAGATTTCTGGGAATGGTAATCGAGTCTGTTTACCCCTAATACAAGTTTCACAACTTGTTATACTTTTAAATTCACCCTTGGGTAATCCATTAACTAAATTTTCTCTCTGCAATTTCCTAAGGTCATCAAAATTAAGACGACCAAACCTATTATGCCAAATTTCACTGCTATTTTTGTCTATACACATTCTGGTAAATTGCGTTTTTGCATATTTAGTTTGACGCAGTATGTAAAGTCCGTTTCTTTTGTAAGCTTCTATGCAAATTTTCCTCAATGGATTCACAATTTCCGCTTTTCCTCTCATAAATTTTACAAAAAATGATTTTTCTGTGCAGGTGCTGACCGAAATCAAATTTCCCTTCAGTCCTGGGACAAACAACACATTTTCTAATTTCAATAAAAATGGTTCACCATGTTCGAGAACTTCCAATTGTACCGTTCCTGTACCTAAAGCTTCTATGCTTTGGTCGTTCGCTAATTTAACGGGTATTGGCTCTGTTTCTCTTAAATCTGAAAATGCTGTTCTTAAGCAGCACATGTGTGCAGTTGCACCGCTATCCAGGCACCACTCGTTAACATCAAGAATATTTTCATCTCGAATTCCTAGAGAAGCAGCCATTCGCGTATTGTTTGTTCTAGAGTTCCTTTTTGACCAGCAGTCAGCCGCTTTGTGGCCTTTCTTGCCACAGTAATGGCAGTTAAATTTAAAATCCTTCCGAGTTGGTGGTTTAGTGGAATTGGTAGTTTTTCTTTCTGGATTTCCAAAAAATGCATTCTGTTCTCCAGACGAAGTTCCCTCCATTTCACGTTGTCTTTGATCTTCTTCTATGATCTTGACCTTTAAAGTTTCAAGTTTTGGGAGCTCATCTCTGGTTTCTATTGCAGTTCTGAATCCTTCGTACGATTCTGGAAGACTACACAACAAGAGTATAACTAAAAAGTCTTCGGGTACTTGAGCCCCAATTTCACCTAGATTGTCCACTAATGAGGTAAATTTACTCAGGTAATCTTTCAAATCATCATTAGGCCTCATTTTCATCTGTATTAGCCTTTTGGTTAGGGAAACTCTCGTCGCAGGTCCTTTAGGTCGATAAACTTCTTCTATCTTTTTCCAGGCCTCCTCGGCAGTCTTGCAATTCTTAACATGAACTAGTTCTGATGGATTCAAGCTCAATACAATTGTAGCAAGAGCCTTCTGATCCTTATTTTGCCAATTAGTAAACTCTTGGTTACCGGGTTCAGGTTTGATATTGGCTTCATTCACATAAATCCACAGATCAGAGTGAACAAGAATCATTTGCATTTGAAGCCTCCATGTCTCAAAGTTTTGCTTATTCAACTTCTCAATTTGATATAGACTGGACATGCTTAATTCTTAATTTTCTTAGACAATCAGTTCTGGGCCCATAACCTGTTAAAAAAATAGGAAGGAGAATGCCGGGAAATTGTCTTTAAAGATAGAAAGTTTTATTAAGTTATGCTGTAATTTTACATAAAGTTAAAGCAGCTTGCTTTACATACTCCACTACGACAATGATAGAAATAATTTATATACATGGCGGTCAACTGGTCAAAAACAAATAAAAGAAGAGTAGAATGTTGAAATTGATTATTCCAACAGCTTTTAATATACATAAATTTAAAAAAAGTTGTAAATAAAAAAATTCACCAAAAGTAAAAAAAAGTTTATTTATACTCTTAATTTATAATATTCATTCATAAATTACTTATTTATATAATAAATTAACTTAATAATTTATAGCCTCTATTAAATATAATATTATATATAAATACTATAAAATAATATTTGATCTTTTCAATTATATTTTTAAAGTTTATGCCTTTTAAAATTATTTATATTGCAATATATATAGTATATGCATATATATTATTTAAATGCGTATAAAAAATTTACTTTTTTTCCACAAAATGCTTATTTGGTCTTTATAGTATGAGAAAAGAAAAATATATACGTTTTTAATAGCAATATAATGTTTAATATATTGAAAGTAAAACAATTGTTTTCAAATTTTCAAAACAAAAGACCCAAAATTAATAATCGAAATGTGAAATTTTATTTTACAAAGCTCTAGAATAAAAAAACGAAATTCAATTTAGAAGTAATCAGACGAACAAAGAGGTTGACAAAATGGCGGTGGCACATGCCAGTGCAGAAGAAAGCGTAGGCCGGCCATTATTGGTGGTAAATTGGGGCAGAATGGGGCGGGTGATGAAGTCGGCTGCTATTATTTCATATTTTGGCGGGATAACCCACTTAGCGCCGCCTGGTGCTACAACAGGTGGCTTGATTGACTCGGTGGTGTGCACTGATTGCATTTTTAAATCGTGCCTTGCATAATTTACTTTCTCCGCCCTTTTTACTTTTTTTTTAAAAACAATTTTTTGTTTTCTTTTCGTTTGTCTGCTGATTTAATGAATAATTGTTGATGCATGATGATGTGCTAATTTTACTGTTTTCACGCCATTTGGGGTGAATTATTGAAAGTTAATTTATCTGGAATATTTTGCCAGGGAGAAAGTAATATAATTTTACATTTGCGTGGAAGTAGATAAAATACTGAAAAATATATATATATATTATATCCTTATATACATATATTGATTAAAAAACGGTATTTTGTAACATATTTAATCACATTTAAACCTAAAAATATTATATTTGAAATTTATATCGAATTTAGAATCTTATAAAAGGTACTTAGCTCTAAGATAGATGCTATTCCCCTGGTCGATTCTATTTACGCAATATGTTTGAAAATATAAGACATGGTGAAAGCGTGTTCTCTGAATAATATAATAATAAGACAATTTCTTGTCTACTTTCTTTTATAATTCCTTTAGTTTGCTCAGCACATATTTTTCCATCTGATAATTTAAACACAGTATAAGACAAAAAGAAGAGACTCACTAAGAAAGAGATATGCAAACTGGACAACATTTGATATGCAAAGCCGTTTCGACTCTATATGCAAATTAATATATTTTGTCGTCCAATGAACGGACATGTTACATTGTAGCACTTCTTTTCTTCTTTCTTATCTCCACTCAATCATATTAGGGTATCAAGCTTGTAAAGCTTGAGACTTTCGATGGTGTCTGCTGGGGATTGGTAGAGCTCATCAATGGATGAGTCAATACAGTCAATAATGTTTTTTTTTGGGTTGTAGGTTGAGTATTGCACTGTAGCACATCAGGTAGCACTTCTTTTCTTCTTCTTTCTTATCTCCACTCAATCATATTAGAGTATCAAGCTTGTAAAGTTTGAGGCTTTTGATGGTGTCTGTTAGGGATGAGTAGAGCAATCAATGGATGAGTCAATACAGTCAATAATGTTTTTTTGGGTTTGTAGGTTGAGAATTGCACTTAGTACATCATTTAACACTTCTCTACTTCTTCTTTTTTATCTCCAATCAATCATATTAGAGTATAAAGTTTGAAAAGCTTGAGACTTTTGATGGTGTCTGCTGGGTAGGATATCAAGCTTGTAAAGCTTGAGACTTTTGATGGTGTCTGTCAGGGATGAGTAGAGCTCATCAATGAATGAGTCAATACAGTCAATAATGTGTTTTGGGTTTTGCTAGTTGAGAATATCACTGTAGCACATCATGTAGCACTTCTTAACTCAACAACTGGCATGTTTATGGAAGAGTAGAGATTTCAATTACAGGCGTCAATACATCTTTGCCAATTTCATTCTGTCTACTTGTATGGAGAGTAACAAAGGACAGCAAACATGTTCGAACACGAGTTCGAACGTGAGGTGGCAAAATCTCAAGGGACAAGCTAAATCAATGTTTAGTTGATTTCTATTCCCCTAGTTGGCGCTCTGCCCTCTAAAAATTTCATCTGCTCGTGGTCAAGATATGCCTTCTTTGATTATATATTATTAAGCATAATTTTTATATGAATTAATTACACACAAATTTATTTATATTTTTCTCTTAATAATTAACCTGATTTAAAAATGATGTCAAACATCGCTATTTCCATTTCAGGCGCTTCTTTCGTATAATAAAAACTCTATTCGATATTATTTAGTTGTTTCAAAGTGCTCTTGAATAAAGAATATATAGAAATGTCCATGTGTCTAAATTAAAATTGAAAATGCCTATAATTGAAAGTGTCTAATTTAATAAGCATTTCAATTAAATACAAAATACACCTTGTTGGTAAACATATTCAATGTTAGGGATTGCGCTATAGTGTTCGTAAAATATTTATCAAAATATAAAACGTGACTTTATTATAGGTATATAACTGTTTTTCATTTGTAGAAAGACAAATTCGCCCTAAATAGTTTCAATTTTAATATATAGATGTCGCTGTTTCCCCTATATTAACATATATTGTAAAAATTAAGATACACATTTAATATATCTTTAATTAAAAAGGTATATATTGGATCAAAATATCATTTATTTTTACCAATATTTCAGTTGGCTGAACGCCAACCTTTATCAAGGTGTTATAACATATTTAATGTGTGTCAACAACATGTGGCGCTGAGTTCGTTGTTGACACACATTAAAAATGTTATAATACCTTGATAAATGTTGGTGTTCACCTAACTGAAATATCGGTAAAATAAATTATATTCTGATCCAAATATATGCCTTTTTATTTGAAGATATATTTATGGATTGCTCTATTTTCAGAACACTTAATATATTATAATGCATTAGCAGGCCATCTGTTATGAAAATTCGAAACTATCATAGACGCCTATGATTCTTTTACAATAAAACAATTTCTACTGCCCTTACTGTAATGGAAAAATTAATGCCAGGCTCTCCCATTAATTTTTCCATTGCAGTAAGGGCAGTAGAAATTGTTTTAATTTTTAAAAGAATCATAGGCGTCTATAATATTTTCGAATTTACACACTTAATATACGTAATTATTTTAAAATAACAGAATTTTTAAAAAATAAACAATTTCTACTTCTTAATTTTTAAAATAATCATACACGTCTATAATAGTTTCAAATTTTCATAACAGATGGCGCGCATAATACACACTTAATATGTAGTTATTTTAATATAACAAAATGAAAGAGAGAAATATATTTACCATATCTTTAAAACACCAGGTCAATATTTAAATATACTTTTGATATATATTTTTCCAAAAGAAAATTGCGACGGACCTTCTGTTATCATGGCAGACGAATTTCGATTATATGGTGTCAGACGGTCAGTATGATGGATGTTTGTAGAAGTTTTATCTCGTCCGACAGAATGGGAGAAAGCCGACAACTTTGGAATGTTCCAAACCAATTCTTCTCAAACTATAGAATTCCATTCCTCTCTTTCTGAACAACAACAAATCTATGTTAAACGCCCCGTTTAAAATGATACAGCTTTATTTACAAAGATAGCCGTTGTTAATACTAAAACATATATAACAGATATTTTATAACTGATAATAATTCTAGAATATTATCAATAAACTTGTGTAATATGAATTATTGTATATAGTTTCACGCGCAATTATCGGATATAGAGTGTCTTATTTGCGCAACTGGTAATTAATAAATATATTTAATTTTTTTAAATACATATAAAATAATTTATATTATGATGCATTAGTGCGCCATCTGTTATGAAAATTCGAAACTATTTTTAAAAAATTATTATTAATTTTTCCATTGCAGTAATGGCAGTAGAAATTGTTTAATTTTTAAAATAATCATACGCGTCTATAATAGTTTCGAATTTTTATAAAATAATTTAATTATTCAATTTTGATAAAATATTTATATATAAAATGAAATTGTTTATAGAATTTTTTTTTTTTTTTATACATCTAATGTTATTTTTGGGTTGATATTTGGCATTTGAATAGAGTGGCTATAAAACATTATTTTTGCTAAAATATCTCTTTATTTAAAATCGTTGATTATTTAGAAAATTCCATATATGTGAGAAGAATGCACATAAATATATTTGATTGCTAACAAATAAATATAATTTTATCGCCACCTTTAAGATTTTTACAGGTGTTATAAACAAAATCTTTGTTTTAATACACATTTAAAGGTAGAAGTGCCTTTTTAGGAATATATATGTATTTTCTTCTTCTTCTTCTTCTTTCTTATCTCCACTCAATCCACTCATATTAGGGCATCAGGTTGTGACCCTTGATGGTGTCTGTTTGACAACCATTATGACTGGGCGAAGTAGAATGCGTCTGCCTTTGTCATTAAGACTGGGAGCACTACTCAGTGGCAGGCCGACTTAGCTCCAAAAGAAATGGCCGCCTCTGACATGAGGAACAGACACCATGTGCGGCCGCTCCTAACATGGAGTACAAACGCTGATCATCCTGTATCCCTGGATTAGGAGCCCTTACAGGGTACTATCAGCCGGGCCAGCTGAGCCCAGGTTTTTTAGCGAGCTTGTTACTGCTCCCCCTCCTCCTTTTTCATCCGGGCTTGGGACCAGCAAAGGCGGTATTTAAAAAAATATATATAATAATAAAATAAAGAAGGCATATCCTGACCACGAGCACATGTGCTTTTTAGATGGCAGAGCGCCATCTAGTTGAACAGAAATCAACTAAACATTGATTTAACCTGTTCCCTGATATTTGGCCAACCCATCCACGAACGCGTTTTTAATATCAATACCTGACCTTTTTATTTGTTTTTTTTTCTTTTATTTTTCACATTTATTTTCACTTTTTTTTTTCTTCCTTTCATTCCTTGAATATACAGGGTGATCCAAAAGTCCCGCACAACTTTAAAAATTAATAACTCCGCGAATATTTGCGCTAGAGCAATGCGGTAAACACCATTGTGTTCAGGATGCAATGGGATTTTTTATGGCAAATAATGAAAAAATCGAAATTGATTTTAGTTAAAACTTTATTCACTAGTTATAAAACCTTATCAATTAAATTTAAAATATTGATTTATCTTATTTCAAAAATAAACACTTTAATATCATCTTAAAATATCGTTAATCCATTTCATCAATCATCCCAGTCTTAATGACAAAGGCAGACGCATTCTACTTCACCCAGTTATGATGGTTGTCAAACAGACACCATCAAGGGTCACAACTTGATATCCTAATATGATTGAGTGGAGATAAGAAAGAAGAAGAATATCAATCATTTAAATAATCTATTTATAAATTCAAATGTCCATCTAGCTATGAAATTTCGTAATTATTTTGGCAATGTGTTTATTTTGATATATATCATTCATTATTATCTCTACAGGTACCTTACTATAATAATAAAAGTTGTTAAATGAGAGGGCTTCATATATAATTAACTAAATTCACAATCAAACTAACAAATTAATTATATTTAAATCTGACGGCATCCATGTTGGCATTCAGCCAACTGAAATATTTATAATACAATATAATGCGGCTTATGATTGTAGAACTGAGTATGACAACTATACCGCAAATGTTTCTTTTGAACAAAAATCGAAATTTAAAGAGAAATTTATTTTTCCGTTCATCATTACTCTTCACAATTCATTCTTTCATACTTCATTCCTAAGGTTAGAAATAATCGTAATTTCTCCTTAAATAAATTTCGATTTTTCGTTCAAAAGAAACATTTACGGTATAGTTATCAAACTCCATTCTACAACTGAAATATTGGTAAAATAAATGATATTTTGATCCAATATATGCCTTTTTAATTAAATATTTATTTATGGATTGATCTATTTTCAAAACAATATTTAAATATGTTACACCCATACCTCGCTTTGCGTCGGGGTTACGTTCCAAAAAAACACGACGCAAATTGAAACGACGCAAAGTGAAAATATGTGAAGGCGCAATCAAAAACAAAGGTGTTGCCATATTTAAGGGAAAAAATTCAAAAAAAAAAAATTAAAGACTCGAATCCAAAACAACGCAATTTCGAAAATCTAACGACGCACAGTGAAAATCAGTAAAAATTAAGCAGCGACGCAACTTCGAAAAAAACGCAAAACGAAACGACGCAAAGCGAGGTATTGGTGTATTTTTATTATCCCCCAAGACAGAGAGAATATACACAAAAACATGGTTTATACTATGATAATAAATTTTTTATTTATTTATTACAAAACACACGCTATATCCTATGTGGATATTTGCGTGCAAATATTTAATCTATTTTATGTACATAGTTTTTAAATATATATACAAATTATTTTTAGTTTTAGAGAGATAGAGGGAAATTTATTTAAATTTACATTATAGAACAATAATTTATACAAGAAACAAAGATTATTTACATGTATATTATCAAAAGTCCAATATATCTTTAGACTTACAACCACTAAAAAATGGTACAAATATAGAACATTCCAAAACAATGGGTAAGGTGTTTTACACTGCTATAATAATAAGTAGACAAAAATGTCTATACGCAGGTATAAATCAGTAAGACTTTTGATTTACAAATTGTCTCCGTATTTAATTTAAAAAATAAAAAAAAAACTGACCAATGCGGGATTCGATCCCTGGTGTGTTGTTGTAAATCAACAGGAAGTACTAGCACATGCCATACTACAACATACCTTACATTACTTAAGTCTTCAGGGACGGACATTCCAGGCAGCAAGATGATAGGATGAATTGAAGGTAGTTGCTGATAGGACCTCCCTTTTTTATCCCAAGTACACGTGGTACAGGCCACGCTAATCATGGTGGGTAGTTAGCGACTGCTTTTACTGTAAGTGTACCACATGTCTACACATTTGAAAAGCAGTTCGACTTTTGCACTTACAAATGTACCAAAGCCTTTGATTATTTGTAACTCGCTGGTGGAGTTGAACGTTTGCAAGAATCGGAGGGCCATTGGAGCAATTTTTTTATTAGAAAAAAAAAAAGTACCCAATGCGAGATTCAATCCCGGGTCGTAGCGGTCGAAAAACAATGGTTTAGAACATCCTCCCCCCGATCTCCTTAGGATCTCCCTTGATTATCCTGAATTTGAAAAAAATGATTATGCATAAAGCGTCAAATGTTACTGGTAAAATAATCACAAATTCTTCTTTGAATTACGAGATTTCAGTTATCTTGTTTTTCTTTGAAGGATCTGCGAATAACGACTTCGTTTGGTATCCAATCGATACGTTTCACAAAATAGGATCAGCCATTCTTAACAAACAATTCAAAAAAGCATGAATTCAATCTTGAAGATGCAATGATTTATATAGATTTTCTATTCAAATAATATATTCCAATATTTCTTTAAGATAAAACATTTTAAAGAATAAAATGAGAATCTTGAAAAAAAGCTAGCTTTGTGAAAATTTTCATTGATAAACTTGGTATTGGAAGATGAAGGCATAGTCTCCAACCTGAAATCATTCTCCACATTGTCTTGAGAGGATGATGAAAGTAATTTGAGAATCAGAAGGCAATTGTTTAAGTATTTTAATAGAATAAAATGTTCAATACTGTATTAATCCCAGAATTAAAAAATATATCAAAACGATTTCAAATTTCAAATTCTTGCGAATATGGATGAGTTTGATAAAAAAGTTCGTTGATAAACTTGGTATTGGAAGATGAAGGTGTAGTTCCCAAACTGAAACCATTCTCCACATTGTGGAAGCGTTTTGAGATTCAGAAGGCAGTAGTTTGAGTATTTCAATAGAAAAAGATATTCAATACTGAATCACAATCCCAGAATTTAAAAATATATCAAAACGATTCTAAAATTCAAATTTGAGAGAATATGGGATGAGTTTGAAAATGTAATTCTTAAGGCATTGATAATATCCAGATATAGCGATTAATTTCGAAGGCGAAGACAGAGGAAAGACTTCAAAAAACGAAGCGACCAAAGGTGGCATCAAAAGAATCTTCATTAGAAGTAATCTTGATCCAAGCAGGGAATAATTGCGAAAAAACTAACATTTCAATCTCCATTGTTGCTCGGTATGGCGAAAAAGAAGGAATTCTGTGTGAGAAAGAACGATATGTGGTGAAACATCTCATGATAAACACACACATATGAAGACCTTAGTAAAATCTAAAAGGTTGTAACCTGACACAAACTTCATTGAGAGAGCAGCTTCACGCTACGCTTGGAGTATTCACATTTTCAAGACAATCAATCATAAAATGGTCTATTCTATATCTTGACAAAAAAAGTTACTTTTACAGGTTATCACACAAAAAGCAATAAACTAGGGCCTAAAGTAAGAGTAATTTAATACACAGAAAAACGTACACTCAAGAGTACAACACTAACAACAAAAAGGAGATAAAAACAACTCACTATTTGCTAAATAAAATAAAACAGTACTTATCTTTATTGTAGCGTTGGTAGGGATCGGACTCGGGTCACACCTGGATGCCAAGAGATCCCCAGACACGGAAAAATCACGTAGAAAAACACTTTAAGCGTCTCCCCACCAATTCACCACGCTCTGGGCCCCCTCGCATTCCCTTAGTCCCCTCTTATTTACAGACATGGCCACATTCGTCCAATGAGAAGGCGTGAGAGATTGGTTCACTAAAAAACGAAGACATTCTTCCCGCTAAAACTGATCAGCAAAAACTGAAAATGTTTGTCAATATAATTTGACAATCTATCATCACAGTTCATTTGAACAAAGCTCTAAAAGATAAACAAGGAAAGCCATGTGTATATCATGTAGAGATATACATGATTATTATCTTTTGTCCATGCGTGTAATACATTATTTTATAAAGATTTTATTTAATATGATAAAGTACAGCGCTGGGAACATGCACACACATTCCACATATAAAAAAATAGTACAAATGTGATATTGTACTGGGATAAGGTGCATAGATTATGAAAAAAAAAAAAAAGGCAACTCCTTATCGTGCAACTGAAAGTTGCAGCCAGAAACGCGTCCGTGGTCATCTTTTTTTTTTCTTGATTAATCAAGAAAGAGTATTTGGCCAATTGTGGAATAATTAAAAATCAACGAGAATAGTTGATATTTATTCCGATAGATGGCGCAAGCTATCAGCAACTTTCAGTTGCACGATAAGGAGATGCCTTTTTTCATAGCACATTCCAATATAACGATATATTTATAAGAAACAACAAATTAAATATTTGACATTAAACAATTAATTTTTTAAAATCATCCAAAGATATATCCTAAACAGAATAGGTTTTTTGGAATATAGCCCAATCAATAGGTCGAATAGGATCAATATTCAGGTCTATTTTGGATTTGATTGAATAATATTCATTCAGAACCGAATAACACAATTTTCAGAGAGGCAAAACTTTTTTAAAAGCGTATTTATTCTCAATAAAGTACTACAATATAGTCTCACAATATAGATTTATGCAGTTATGTCGAAATAGCCTTTTTTTCTGGGGCCGTAGATTATGTATTCCTTGAGGATCTGTTTATACTGTTATTATATAAATTTACATTCAGCTCCCATGGCAGAATTTAGCTAGTGACTTCCCACTTCCAGTCAAACTATGCATTGCGCAATTAAGAATCTTGTTTACATTTTTTATTGAAGACCATATAAAAACTATGAAATCAGAAAATCTCGTATGTGTATTGTGCAGAGATTAATTTGAGTCAGAACTAACTCACTTTACCTGCAATCATCTGTATGAAGAAAGGAAATTACTTTTTAATAATACGAGCGCTAATCATTTATCACTCTGCTGTCAGAAACGGTGAAAAGTAGACACAATAGATTTATACAAATTTTGTGAGAAGGCGAGAAGGATGAGAAACAGGTGTAAATAGTTTTCTTTTTTTTTTTGGTCTCATGTTGAATTATATATAGTACTTTATTTATGTTCAATTAAAACCATTGCTATACTGGGAGAATCCTGTATAGGGCTTGATCCCTAATAAAGGTTTTTGTGTGTGTTTATACTGTTTTATTGGAGGACCGATATTTTAGGAACAATCTTTTTTAAGAGGATCTTATGGTATAGAATGTAGGTGGTATTCCAGTAGAACAGGGGGTACAACGTAGAATAGGGGGTGTTCTCTACTGTTGTAGTGCTTCACTCCTTCCTCAAAGGTGACTCACCTATTAAATGATACAACTGGATATGAATTTCTTTTCATCTTTATTAATACAATCACCAGTTTGTTTGGGGGGGGGGAGAAGTCCGACCACACCAGTCCTCCCTGGACCCTTGGAATATTTGACCAAATTCTGGTCCATGTTGACTAACATGGCAACGGTATCCATTTTCCAATGAAGAGCAACAACCAGTTTGTTTAGTTTTGAAATTGCTACTTCTCACCATTGTAAATAGAGATAAAAGAACACCATCCAAATACATCGTGCATATTCTCTAAATGTTTGAAAAGTCCTTCTATTGTGAATATACAAAGATGTGAATATATAGAAATAGAAGAGCTAAAGAAAAGAATTCAAAGGTTAAACTGAACCTATCATATACACCCTCGATGTTTAAGATGTATCCTTGGTATTGTGATTGTGGTACATATCTCATTAATGGGTAGTTAGCGACTGCTTTTAACTGTAAGTGTACCACATGTCTAAACATGTAAAAATTCATATCGACTTTTTTCATTTACAAGTGTGAAATAAACACACACACACACAAAGCTTTATTAAGACCAACGGTCTTATACAGATTCACCACAGGAATAAATAATAGATGGAGCTCCTATACTCCAAGCAACTCAGCACCCAACAACAGCCTCCAAGTCCGACGCATGTCCAATGGCCACACGTTCCTTTGTGCATACGTCATGGTTAGCGAATTACTGAACAGGCGAGTGTGGAATCAGCCGCGTTCTAGTCTTCCCTTTCCTCATCCAAATGGACCACGGCATTCGGCGATTCAATTAATCTCCTCCGAACGGTGAAGTGTGGAATAAACCCGTTTGGTTACTTTCAGTTACTGGTAAGGTTGGAATTTGCCTTCGGAAGCCATTGAAGCTTTTTTTTTTCTTTAGAAAAGAGTGGCCAATGTGGGCTTTGATCCCAACTCGTGGATGTCGATGTCCGTTTATATCTCCCCTCTAGCAAACACCTCACCTCGATATTGTAAATAGAGATAAAGAAGGACTCTACCATCAACTGTACACAGCTACACACAAGAGCCACATGGTGAGTGTAAATAAAAGAAGGTAGAAAGACAGATGTCTCTCCCGCCAAATCCAGCTTGCGGCTTTATGTTTACATATTTGGAGTTATCAGAAGCGGCGGGTCGATGAGACGACGGTTGCCTGGCAACCTAGATCACCTGTGACCATTCTGTGTGGCCAGGCGCGGTGGATTCTTTCACTCGCTCACTGAATATTGGGAACTGGTCGATGTTCTCTTCCCCATTGAATGGCTTTGTGGGGGATGATGTTTCAAAAAAACGGATTTTTATCTAGATCTCCTGGAGTGATCTGGAGAAACTTATAGAAATCCAACCTTTTTGAAAGATCGAAACGAATGTCCCTTGTACGGACTTCGTTTTTAAGCAGAAATTTTATAAAAATAATTTTTATTTACGTCAACATATACATTCATGGGGCCAACAGCCCGAAACGCGTCCGTGGTTAACTTTTCTTGATTAATCAAGAATGGGTATTTGGCCAATTCTGGAATAATTAAAAATCAACGAGAATAGTTTATATTTATTCCGATAGATGGCGCAAGCCATCAGCAACTTTCAGTTACACGATAAGGAGATGCCTTTTTTTCATAATATATAAATTCATGTCAACATACAAATTTGTATATCGAAGACACAAACGAAAATAATAGATTGTAAACTTTACTCTAATGCTTATCCAGATTGATAAAGCACAATTTGGATTATAGATTATAAACACAAGGTAATAAGACCAAATCCAAATAAATAAATAGTGTGTGACGTTTCGGTAACTGCGTTGTTACCATCTTCAGACAAAAGTACTGAATTATTTGGATTTGGTCTTATTACCTTGTGCTTATCCAGATTATTGCCTTTGTTAGTTCGTGTTTCCAAGTTGTCTCTTTTTTAATTTCGAGAATGTATCGCCGTTCCGTCTATAGTGTGAATTAAGACAGACGCTATAACAGCCTGTGTTATATAACAAAGTATAGATTTCACTTATTCTCATTTAGCACACTTATTATAACATAGCCAGTTTGTTAATAAAAAGAGATGGTTTCAAACATTCTATCGAATCAAACATTAAGAACATCCTCCAGCCATCAACAGTACTCCAGAAGTACAAGGAGTATTATATAAAGTACAAAATATCGTGAGGTGAAGAGTTTCAACAACAACAACAAAAAGGCTTTTATTAGGGCCCATTGCCCTGTATGGATTAGCCATACAACAACAAAATAATACAGTAATTTTTTCTCACTTTCCCCATGTGCACGTAAGCCTTTGTTTGAAAAGGGATTTATTTACACATCTGTTTTAAAAATTTCATCACTACCTCTTTTGTGTATAAATCTATTGTGGAGAGTTTCTTGCAAGTTTTTTTATTTATAATTGAAAATAGAGGTTGCCTGGCCGGCATTCATATACAAGGTTATCCCAAAAGTTCATAAACAATTACAAAAAATTGAAATACCAATATTATTCGCCGTTATGTATAATGTCTTTGTATTATGTATAAAGTAATTGTATTATGTATTATATATTATATATTCGCCGTAATAATATTATTCGTCAAGTAATAAGAAAAATAAGGTTTTAAGAAAAACACGAATTTTTGGGATAACCTTATAGTTATTTAAAAAAAAAAGATGCTTCGACCAGAAATTATTTTTATTTTCTCAACGTTTCGACAAAAACTTTTGTTCTTTATTTAGTCGAGCTTTCAAGAATTTCTGCTAGAATTGCTCATGTAGAAAGACATATATGCTGAAAGATCGGCTAAGTAAAACCCTTTCAAGAAACTCTTTTCCTCATGATTTTGTGCTTTTAAGAATTCACTGATCCAAGCGATTATCCAAGTATTATATTAGAGATGGGATTCTGACAATTGTAGAACCAAGGTGTGTGTGTGTGTTTCTCCTTTTGACTGTTTCCAGTGTCTTCTTAATTCTATTTATATCGTCTGCATTTGGAGGATCATTTTTGGCGATGGTTTTTGTTTGCACAGTGATGATTATGTTTTATGATTGTCAATATTTTTACACCTAATTTTGATTAGAGCATATCTCTTCAGCTTAAAGTACAAAATAACAAAGTGGTCTGTGTTCGGTTAATATTGAGGAAAATAACATGTAGCATCATCTGGTATACTAAATATATGGTAGCATCACACGGATATTAAACTTACAAGAAGTTTGATTTTCTTAGAAAAAGATAGGCGAACAGCCAGCCTCGTCGAAATATCGAATTTTAATAAATATATTTGATCCAAAATATACCCTTATTTTAATTTATCGAAAAATGGATTTCTCGATATTCAACACACACACACAAACATATATTTATAAATGTTATTTTAATTTAAAATTATAATTTCTAGAGAAAACTACTCTGTTAAGACGATCGCCAGAGGCCTCCGCTTTCTCTTTATAAACCCATTGTTGTTGTTTCCCGGCCGATGCATTTTTTTTATATATTCCGCTTTACGCGGCCATCGAGGCTCAAAAATCATTTATTTTGGTTAGCAGCCCCGTAAATAAAGATATTTCCGTTTCCCGTTGGCCGGCTCAAATCTTTTTATACATATGTAAATACCTAATCTTTTATTTTCTTCTCTTTACGCCTCAAATCAGGTATTTCTTTATTTATTATGTCTATCAGTAAAATTAAAGCAAATTATTATTCAAACTAATTTTATTATTCTGTTCACACGACTCTATAGAAATATCATAATACTCATATATCCAAAAGTAATCAGCATCAACAAGTAATAATTCTATAACTCTAATTCCAATATCCGCAGGGAAATATTTTTGTAAAATATATATAACATAAGGCAGCGGGAGGATGATATTAATGTGCCCAAAGTGGTATCTTTCCCTTTTAAAAATGCATCTGAACATTATGCTTAACACCCCAGTAGAGAACGTAATAGTGGGGATAAAGGATGAGAGACATAACACCAGTTTTGTAAAATTCAGACAAATATTCAATCTATACCATGTTTTCAGGGTTTGTCCCGCTTCGATTTCATAACATCCTACGGGAGGGGTCATGAACTCAGTCGAATTAGCCAGAAAGATGTTTAAGCTGGTGCAGTCGCAGGGGCCCAGGCTAAAATAAAACAGAGCTCTGCCATATAAAATGCTTACACGCTTGTACACGCTTGTTCGGCGGTACATATGCTAAAATTGGAACGATACAGAGAAGATTAGAATGGCCCCTGCGCAAGGATGACACGCAAAATCGTGAAGCGTTCCATAGTAAATGCTTATGTGAGCTGTCAAGATATGCCGTTTTGTTTATTATATATATGTGGTATGCAAATTATCCTTTGTTCTAATAGATATGGTACCACAAGCACTTGCAGTCATAGGGCTAAAGTGGGTTCAGGCGTCAATGGGTAACACGAAAAGACGAGGCAGGGTGGATGTCATCTGAGAGAGGCCAGCGCTGAAGACACAGACAAAGTCCAGTAGAGTGTGATCTACATGAGAGGAAGAGATGAACTGTTGTTATCTGACTGTTTGTCGGTGGGGAGACGAAAGTAAAACAAACTAACGACTTCTGAAATATGACCTTGCCCGGTCTTGGGTGTGGCGGACTCTCAATAAAACTTTATTTCTTTGTTTGTGATACATGATGGCCACACACAACACAAACTGATGCGTTGAATTGTATCTACATTTTGGTGCTGTTACACTTTTACACTTATGTTATATATGAAAATCTAGCGTATATTGACATATATTACTACATATATTTTTGGTGGCGGATTGGTGGTCGAATGCCGTGGTCCATTTGGACGAGGAAAGCGAAGACTAGAACGCGGCTGATTCCACACTAGTCTGTTCAGTGATTCGCTAACCATGACGTATGCACAAAGGAACGTGTGGCCATTGGACATGTGTCAGACCTGGAGGCTGTTGTTGGGTGCTGCGCTGCCTGGAGTATAGGAGCTCCATCTATTATTTCCTCCTGTAGTGAATCTGTATAAGACCGGTGGTCTTAATAAAGCTTTGTGTGTGTATACATTGGTGGTCTTAGATAGTAATGAACCTCCTCAGTAGTTCTAATATTAATTAGGCGAAACCTCTTAAGAAGCGATCACCACCAATTAGTCAAATCCTTTCATATCATTTATCTAACATCACAGTAAGAGGGAGTTTTGATGATCAGTGCCATAGAAATATATGAATGTATTCGATAGATGACATTCTAATATTCAATTTGGTATTTTATACGATATTTTTATTTCTATATTATCATATACTCACAATACAAGTGAACATATTTTAAAGAATTAAACGGTATTAAACATAATGGCTATTTTTGGCCATATAAATTTTTACAATTAAGTATCTATGTTCACTTATATATATATATATATTGGACTATATTCCAAGAGAGTTAAGATTAATTGCGTAATATAATATTCTAATATTGCTCAGTGTAAATATTTTCTAACAGAACTAAAAAAAAAACTCATAGAAGAATAGTTAAATTTGACCATGGAGCGACGAGGGTAATTAAGGGCGCCATGTTGACCCTGAAGATGAGACGATAGATCGGGTAACGCTGCTCGACACGCTGCCAGACGATCTTTTCCAAACAGACGATAATTTAGAGAGTGGCGAGAACGGTGAAGTCAGGCTTAGCATCCTCTTATCCCTACTCATCATCACCATTCTATTTATCATTATATTTTAGATGAAAGAAGTTTTAAAAGCTTCATGTTAAAATACGTTTTCAAATAAGAGTATAGATTTTTTAATAATCGCTTAATAATAGATAAGATTTTAACTTAGATTGTGAAATGTTTGAAAAGGATTTAAAAACCATATATTAATCGGGATAATTGAAAAAAAAAGTTTCTTTATTCAATAAAAATGGCAAGTTTTCAAGCGTTAGTTAATGTTCATATTTTAAGATTAATTCAAGGAATTATTTTATCGAATTAATATAACCTTATAGACAATTGACAATTAAATTAATTTTATTGACATCTTGTCAATACATGCAAAGTGCACAGTCTGCACTATTAAAAAAAAAAGATAATATGGATTATAAACCTTATGTACAATGAATATAGTGCCTCTGCCAGCGCTGCAGAGTTTGGTGGAGAATCGCCAGTGGATCTCCAGCGACACCACGCATTTCGCGATCTACGAAGAATACGTAGATCGCGTACTTCGCCGCTGAGGAGATGGTGATGGCGTGGTCCTCGAGACCAACTGGAAAGACCTTATAGATGCGCTGAAGGTATTTGATTCATAGAGTGTTAGGGTCAAGTTAAATAAAATAATCACTAATATCAAACTGTTATCTCCCAATCTTAATTTATAAATTAAATACTCAACACGAATATAATCTATTTTACTTTGTAATATAGAAATGATAATAGAACGTCATTTGAAAATATCCCGCATGTGTTTCTTTTAAACGAAAAATCGAAACCCAATTTAAGGAGAAATAACGATTATTTCTAACCTTAAGGATGAAGTATGAAAGGATGAATTGTGAAGAGTAATGATAAAAGGAAAAATAAAAGTGTCCAGGGATGGGAAATAGCAATTATAATCTTTGTTTCGAAAATAGAGCACTCCTTAATCAATACTTTATATTAAAATTTGTATATGAGGTCCCAAATCGATTGATTATCCATATTTCGGTTGGATGCACTTCAACCTTTATCAAGGTATAAGGTATATTTACATATTTGATTTTGCTCTTGCTACAGGCCTGATGAAGAGTTTATCATTTGAAAGCTTGCCGTTTTACTATAAAAACCAAGAACTTGTAATTAGTCTTTTTATTCTTACCTTAACGCATTTCACAAGTAGCTTTTAATTGCAAAACTACTCTGGGTATTAGATCCAATGGTACAAATTCTTCATGGGAGATATTTCGTGAGATACTCTTCCCCCCCACTCTCCAGATATATTGTTGTTTCTTATCCCCTTGTGTAAAGATTACACAAATTCTATAAGTTCATGCTCCTCGAGCCCAGATATATTTGTCTTACATAATGCTTAATGATTCCTAGATATGATGCACTAGCGCGCCATCTATTATCAAAATTCGAAACTATTTTAAACGCGTAAGATTCTTTTTGAAATTAAACAATTTCTACTGCCCTTACTGCAATAGAAAAATTAAAGGGAGGGCCTTTAAGTTTTCCATTGCAGCAAGGGCAGTAGAAATTGTTTAATTTCAAAAAGAATCTTACGCGTTCAAAATAGTTTCGAATTTTGAAGTCCTAGATAGTATGCCAGGATCATGTTTGATAACACAAGCAGCTATGACTGTCAGGATTGCCGACAGTACAAGCAGCTATGACTGTCAGCCGACAGTACAGCCACCTATGTCTTCCATGTTTACCGACAGTACAAAGAAGAGCTTAGTTCAATCCTCCAATACACGGAAGAAGAACAAAGAACCGCCGTTCTCATTTATTTTTTACCTCGTCCATTTCATTTAAATCCTCGACGTCGCTAGGAGGGGCTGCATGCTCGATTTGCCTTCTCTCAGAGTAGTCAATTAAGGCCCTGAGAGCTCCCGGGACAAAAGGAGCTAGCAGCCAAGTGGGGATCAATGGCACGTGGACTCATCCTATTGTTGTAATGACTTGTATTGTCACCGATGTGGTCCGGGGATAATCCCCCGTCGAGAGGTGAGCTCTTCTGTGTGCGGGATGTCACGTTGTTTCCCGTGTGTACATCATAGCACTTATACCAACACATCTCTGGTAAAAATGCTCTCCTATAATCTTTCAGTTCGTAGTGTGAAAGTTAAAGACACAATACGCCCACGTATTTTTTAAAATTCCTTGAAGAAAAGAATATTGCACCATAAAGAGACGTCAAGAAAAAGAAGATGATATTTGACGTGTTGTCTTACAGACTTGTTTTGTGATTTTGCGGAAGAACATTATTAAATGCAATGTCACACACAATCAATCTTAATATTAGAATGCAACAAAGGATGAAACATTTGTATATAAATATACTATCCTAAAAGCTTATCTCCAAAGTTTGCTTAAATACCATATCTAAAATTCCACCCTTCAGTGTAGAATATAAAATCAGAATCGTCCAATATAGTATTAGAGCTCTAAAGAAAGCAGTCTGGTAGATTAAATTGGCAAAACCGCTGGGAAGGTTCACCACTGAAGAGTCAAGCCCTCCCAATATTTTTTCATCGCAGTAAGGACAGTAGAAGTTTGTTTTATTTATAAAATAAACTTTCTTGCTTTAATGTTTTTTTTTTCTTCTTATATAGATGGCGCGGTATTGCCCTATGAAAGTTTTTATAATAAAAGATGCAACATTTTTAACCACGCTGATGAGGGCCAAACAGCCCGAAACGCGTCCGTGGTTATCTTTTCTTGATTAATCAAAAATGGGTATTTGACCAATTCTGGAATAATTAAAAAATCAACGAGAATAGTTGATATTTATTCCGATAGATGGCGCAAGCCATCAGCAACTTTCAGTTCCATGATAAGGAGAAGCCTTTTTCATAATTTTTTATTTCGTTATTTCAGAGTTCCATGGCATTTATTAAACATCCCCACAATATGCACAACAATTCAACAAACAAACCAACTTAATGTTTTGACAAACTTGGAGTACATCATCTCTGTTAATTTAAATAAAATTGTGAATTCTAATTTAAATCTATTTTTAAAACATTTTTTTCCGAGGCAATTCGTATTATCATATTTCCAACAAGAAATCACGCTAATTACAGTTTTTAAAACGTAAACATTCAACTAAATAATGGTAAAAAGATTGTTCGTTAAAAATTGTTTTTTTTTTCGCTTAGGTTTCCCAGAAAATTGGGAGTAAATCTTCTGCCCGAGTAAATTATTCCAGAATAATCTAGCAGCAGACAATTAACGGGAAATTAGGAAATGGTCGCGCCCCCTCGTGTTCATCAACACGCCCTCTCACCTACTTATGTAATCTTCCTTTCGACACCCTGGTGACACTTTTCACACATTGTCATTGACCGTGGTTGGAAGGCTACTTACTGAATCTCTATCGATGTTTATTACCCGTGTTGTCTTTTGATTTGAATGTGTTGTGAATTTTTGATAAACATAAGCAGTAAATCTTCCCAGTTATGTGGGAAGAATGTTGTTTATTTGTTAAGTGAATTGATCTCCCACACCATTGGACGAATATGACCATGTTTATATATAAAAAAGGGTTGAAACGGAATGCGAGGAGTTGAGAAGTGGTGATCATGTGGAGACGCTTAAAACGTTCTCTATGTGCTTGTCTGGTGATCTCCTCGCATACCTGTGTGTCCGCTCCTTATCAGCGCTGCAATAAAAGCTAAGTATCGGTTTTGTTAAAATGATCGAGTGGTATTATTTATGTCCTTCCGTTTTTATTTTGCTGTAAAGCAGGTGGTGAAAAGCCAATATATTGGTCTTGCTTTTCACTACTTTTGCCATTAAAACATTTGGCGGATTGTTTTCATAAGCAATCTTCTGGCAGAGAATTATTCTCTCATCATCCAAATCCGGACAGTAAAACCTGTAGTGTGGAAAGTCCTGGCAAATCTTGACGAATATCAACAGAAAATACTAAATCCAAAAACGTCAGGTCTTTGGTTGTCACATATCCCAATTACACTTGGTGAGGTGGTTTATTGATTTATTTCATTTCTGGATGTTAGTGACCTCACTGAGTTCATTTTTTCAGCTCTTTCTGACTATCTCTATCTCTTTCCGACTAGCTTATTATTTTTTGTTGGAGCAAGTGTTCAGTTATTGGTCTAATTCGGTTAGTTCCGTTTTATTATGGGTCCTTCTTCTCTCGTCAATTGCAAGCATCCTATTTGGGGCTCATACAGTACGAATCCAAATTGAAATCATCTCCAACCATAAATACCATGGCCGCCATGTGTATTTGGGCTAGTAGCCATCAACTGTTGTGTGATGATATGTAATACAGTTATTGTAGCAAGAAGTCACAAGGATTATATTTCAACACATCTCTATAACCTCCATGTACAGAACTATCCTCCTCACAGCTCTTAGAGCTAGAACATGGTCTGCTTTCCTAGAAAATTAATGGATTTTAAGAATGTTACATTAAACTCAGGGACAAACTTAATGAAGTGGAGAGTATTTGATTTCGACGTTATCGAAGGAGACAGAGGTAATTTTATTCACACTTGATTATATATATCTCGTGTGTATTCAATAAAGGTCACTGTAATATCTTTCAGAGTTGTTGTCTGGAATCCTATATAGATACTGAAAGGTATAATTTCTTAAGTTTTGTCCATAAGTGGATATCCTTTTAGATATCTCTTCAAAGGGTTACAATGAAGAATAGAGAAGGTTGAGAGAATCAGGTATTTACCTTGGTGTCAAGATATGTCTGTGGATGGTCCAGCCATCTGTGGATTAGATTACGTGATCGCTCTGGGGAATATTTTCCAAGATAAAAGACGGGAGCAAATTGGCTCGACGAGTTCTCCGAAGTCACGTGGAGCTGTATCGATCATCCCTCCCTCCCCCGCACCGTATCATCATCATGTTTCATCATCCAAGTGGTTGGATGGGGCCTGTTGAAGTCCCCCGTAGTTCGTCTGATTGAAGTTTATTGAGGATTTGTATCTTCTGGAATAGATTGAAAGATGCTAGCTTGTATATGCTGGTTAGAAACTTGCTTGAAAAACTTGAAAAATACAAATAAAGTGGTTGTATGGGGCCTGTTGAAGTCCCCGTAGTTCGTCTGATTGAAGTTCACTCAAGATTTGTATCGTCTGAGATGGATTGGAAGATGCTAGATTGTATATTCGGGTTATAAACTTACTTAAAAGAAAGATTGACACATGATACTTGTGAAAAACGTAAAAAAGACAAATAAAGTGGTTGTATGGGGTTTGTTGAAGTCCCCGTAGTTCGTCTGATTGAAGTTTATTGAGGATTTGTATCTTCTGGAATAGATTGAAAGATGCTATCTTGTATATGCTGGTTAGAAACTTGCTTAAAAGAAAGAATGAAACATAATATTTGTGAAAAACGTAAAAAAGACAAATAAAGTGATTGTATGGGGTCTGTTGAAGTCCCGTAATTCGTCTGATTGAAGTTTATTGAAGATTGTATCGTCTGGAATAGATTGGAATATGCTAGCTTGTATATTCTGGTTAGAAACTTGCTTTAAAAGAAAGAGTGAAACATGATATTTGTGAAAAACGTAAAAAGGACAAATAAAGTGGTTGTATGGGACCTGTTGAAGTCCCGTAGTTCGTCTGATTGAAGTTTATTGAAGATTGTATCGTCTGGAATAGATTGAAAGATGCTAGTTTGTATATGCTGATTAGAAACTTACTTAAAATAAAGATTGAAACATGATATTTATGAAAAACGTGAAAAGACAAATAAAGTGGTTGTATGGGGCCTGTTGAAGTCCCGTAATTCGTCTGATTGAAGTTCACTCAAGATTTGTATCGTCTGAGATGGATTGGAAGATGCTAGCTTGTATATGCTGGTAAGAAAATGGCTTTAAAAGAAAGAGTGAAACATGATATTTGTGAAAAACGTAAAAAGGACAAATAAAGTGATTGTATGGGGCCTGTTGAAGTCCCGTAGTTCGTCTGATTGAAGTTCACTCAATATTTGTATCGTCTGGAATAGATTGGAAAAAGCTAGATTGTATATGCTGGTTAGAAACTTACTTAAAATAAAGAGTGAAACATGATACTTATTAAAAACGTAAAAAAGACGAATAAAGTGGTTGTATGGGGCCTGTTGAAGTCCCGTAATTCGTCTTTTTGAAGTTTATTGAAGATTGTATCGTCTGAAATAAATTGGAAAACGCTAGATTGTATATGCTGGTTAGAAACTTACTTAAAAGAAAGAGTGAAACATAATATTTATGAAAAACGTAAAAAGGACAAAAAAAGTGGTTGTATGGGGCCTGTTGAAGTCCCGTAGTTCGTCTTTTTGAAGTTTATTGAAGATTGTATCGTCTTGAATAAATTGGATAATGCTAGAATTAATGCTGGTTAGAAACTTACTTAAAAGAAAGAGTGAAACATGTTATTCGGTAAAAAAGTGAAAAGATATATGAATAAATACTTATTATTTTGGAAAATTATAAATTTTATCGTCTTAAATGAGCTTGAATTTCGAAGATAAAAGCTAAAAAAATAATACAATTACTTTATACATAGTACAAACACATTATGATATCTTAACGCGCCATCTGTTATGAAAATTCGAAACTATTATAGACGTGTAAGATTCTTTTAAAAATTAAACAATTTATACTGCCCTTACTGCAATGGAAAAATTAATGGGGGGCCTGGCTCATCAGTGGTGAACCGCTGGGAGGGTTCACCACTGATGAACCGCCCCCCCCCCCCCCCCCCTCATTAATTTTTCCATTGCAGTAAGGGCAGTAGAAATTGTTTAATTTTTAAAAGAATCATACGCGTCTATAATATTTTCGAATTTTCACAAAGACATTATACATAACGGCGAATTATATTTGTATTTGACATTTTTGTTTACGAAATTTTAGGACAACCTTGTATTATGATATTATATTAAAAGCGACGAGTTTACAAACCTCTATGAAGTGTGTCCTGATCACACGCGACCAAACAAGGCCAGGCCGTGGAACTAATTGGCCACGCGACATCTGTCCTACTTGTGTCTCTCTCACACAGACCTTGGGCAAGTTTGGCCTATTTCTTAACTACCTCGTTAAAACTCGGAATACATTATATTCCAAGTCGATCATGTTGGTCGATAGCAAATTATATCCCAAGATATTAAGGTGGTGGTCTGTTGTCCCTTATTTCAACTAAGACACAAACTACAGGACTTACATAAAAAGTAGGCTTCGGTTCGGTTCCAAAATCACTTTATTAGGTACCGCTTAACAAGAGCAACCTAGTTTATGATAATTGAAACAATGAATAATATGTGAAGGTTATTCATATATTAAACAAAAGGTTATGGCGGGATTAAATCCCGGTTCATGACTGTCGGGAACACCCGACGGGTTACACCCAAAAATAAAAAGTACTAGGGCCTAAAGTAAAAGTAACTTAACACACAAAAACGTGTATACTCAAAAATACCACAAAATTAAAAAGGAAAGACGTAAATTAAAAACACACGATTAGAAATATATAACAAAAACAGTACTTATCTTTTATTGCAGCGTTGATAAGGAGCGGGTTACACAGGTATGCGAGGAGATCACCAGACACGAACCAAGTACACAGAGAACGCTTTAAGCGTCTCCACACAATGACCCTCTCGCAGAGACCTCGCATTCGGAAATATCTTTATTTACGGGGCTGCTAGCCAAAATGAATGATTTTTGAGCCCCATCGACCTATAACAAAATTCTTTCACCAAATTATTTCACCAATTATTTCACCACTTTTTGACGACTATTTGAAAAATGAAATGCGAATATATCTTTCTTCGTATATTTACTAATATATATATATATATATGTCATAATTTGAATATATCCAAGATATATAATTTCCTTTCGGCAAAATAAGTATGTTAAACTGTAAATATGTTAAGCTTGTGTTAAAATGTAAATATGCAAATTTATCCATCTATAAAAACTGTACAAAATAAACGTGGTAGACATCGCGGGCGAATGCTACGGCACGTCGCAGATGCGCAGCTCTCTTGGCTGGAACTAATTCTTGGGATTGCAAGCATAACGGGTACACCTTCCATTCGATCACGACATATATATATATATATTTGAGACGTTTGACCAAACCAAATATATAGAACTATGTATCGTGGAAATTTGAGCACAAATTCAAACTTTTGATATAAAAGCCACGATGGTTGATATTCTAATAATACAAGTTTAGAGAAGCTCTATCTATACCTGTGATATATTTCTGATATATAAATATAACATATTTATATATGTCATTAATACACTTTTTATGTCATTAATACACACATTTTTGAATAATTTACTTTACATATTTCATAAATATACGATCATGATTAAAAATAATAAATTACCATTTTCATATTGTAAATATATATACATCTATAACTTCTGGCGACACCTCATTAATTGGACTTCCACTGGCATTGTATATAAATCCAAGAAGACTTAGGTCAGAAGGACATCCCGGGTAGTTGGCGACTTCTGTACGCTCCAGGAACCTGGGTTACTTAAATAAATAATAATAATCTATAACTTACATGCTTGTTCGGCGGTACAACTACTACAATAGGAAGGATACAGAGATAATTAGCATGGCCCCTGTGATACTTGTTCGGCGGTACGACTACTACAATATGAACGATACAGAGAATATTAGCATGGCCCCTGTGATACTTGGTCGGCGGTACAACTACTACAATAGGAAGGATACAGAGATAATTAGCATGGCCCCTGTGATACTTGTTCGGCGGTACGACTACTACAATATGAACGATACAGAGATAATTAGCATGGCCCCTGTGATACTTGTTCGGCGGTACGACTACTACAATATGAACGATACAGAGAATATTAGCATGGCCCCTGTGATACTTGTTCGGCGGTACAACTACTACAATATGAACGATACAGAGATAATTAGCATGGCCCCTGTGATACTTGTTCGGCGGTACAACTACTACAATAGGAACGATACAGAGATAATTAGCATGGCCCCTGTGCAAGGATGACACGCAATATACGAGTGAGAGAGAAGTGTTCCATATATTTAGATAAAAAAAAATGTCCGGGAGGAAAGTGATCTATAAAATTAAAGGTCGCTTCTTTTGTTAAAATATCTAAACACCTCTTTGGCAGATTGTAAATATTTCATTTGAACCCTTGTGGATCTCATGGAATAAAGTCTGCCCTAGACTGACGAGGGCCATTAGCCTGAAACCATGGTCTCTAGGTGGACCCTTCTCTGTTTGTCAAAGCTGGTGTTGTGGCTTTGTCAACGACCTGAGTCCGCTAGTTTGCGGAGATGGTTAATAGATGACTCTTAGCGTCTATTTTTCCGGGAGAGACGACTTCATGTGTTCTTTCTATAATCCACAATAGAGTTCATGTGACAAAAGTTACTATTTACGTGTTAACACAAAATGCATTAAACTAGGACCTACAGTAAGTGTAACTTAATGTACAGAAAAGTCGTACACTCAAGAGTACAACACCAAAAAAAAAAGGTAAATAATAACTCACAATTTGTTAAATAAAATAAAAAAACAGTACTTATTACTATTGTTGCGTTGGTATGAATAGGACCGGGGTTACACAAGTATGCGAGGCCAGACACGCAGAGAACACTTTAAGCGTCTCCACACGATAATCCACCACACTCCTCTCGCAATTACTCTTGAGTCTGGCGCCTTGGACTCCTTTCGCAATACCATAGTCCCCCTTTATATACAAACATGGCCACATTCGTCCAATGAGAAGACAGGAGAGATTGGTTCACTTGTCAAATTATATTGACAAATATTTGCAATCTTATCATATCTTATCTCAGGTTTTAGTGGAAAGAATTTATGTTTTCGTTTGTTTGTGAACAAATCTCTCCCGCTTTCTCATTGGACGAATGTGGCCATGTTTGTATATAAAGGGAGCTATGGTATCAATCATTTTATTAGTCAGCACGTGTGCAATAATTGTAAAAATTTCAAATTTTACACGTGGCAATATTTTGAAGACAACGATGACATTAGTTCCTTCTTGAAATTGATTAATTATTTTTTTTTTCCAAATAGAGAAAAATTTTTTTTTTAAATCAAGATGGCCTCCTTTGACGACCATGCTTACGCGCGAGGCTCCCCGGATCCTCCCTCGGGCAATATGGACCCTCCTCTGGCTGGATGCAGTGACGCAGCTAAACTTAAAAAAAGCGACGCTCTATCGACGGACCCTCCTGGCACTGGGGCCGAGCTTGTGACCAAGGAGCCAATCCCAAATGGTGAGTTTCCCCGGGTTTCTCCTTCTTCTCCTACTCCAATAGGGCCACTTGATACCAACCAGGCATTTAGGGAAGGGTGGGAAGAGATGAATAAGTGCTTCACTAATTGCGCCAACATGGTTTTTGTGGAAATAGATTCGGCCTCAAAAGTAGGTCAAGACACAGCTCCTCTCTGTACCATTTACAGAAATGTCAATGGTATCTTTGCAGAACTGCAAAAGTCCGCCTTTGGGGTCCTTTCCAAAAAACTCAAAGCCTGTGACCTTTATACGGAGAAACTCCGTGAGGATTATGAAAATAAGCTCAAGGCTGCTACCGCTGCTATTCCCGCTCCCGCGGCTATCTCCGCTCCTGCAGCAAAACCCGCTGCCAAGTCAACTCTCATAGCACCCTCTGTGACGAAAACCACGCCGCCAGTCAATGTCAGTGCTAAGCTGACCAAGCCTTCTCGGCCCAGCTACGCGCAGACTCTGCGTAACAGTGCCAACCATGTAAAGTTGGACTCTGATGTTCTCTCTGTTAAGGAGCTAAGGGCGAAGATCGCTCAGACTCCCAGTTTGAAAAACCTGGATGTCGCCGCAGTGACTGGTGGGGACAAAAAACTGGTCCTCCACTTCACAAATCCCTCTGAAAAAAAGAGGTTTGTTGACAACGTCAAGACCGCCAATATTGGCGGCCTTAAAGTCCAAACGAACCCAACATTCAAGCCCAGGCTTGCGATCTTTGGTATTCCTGGAGAGAAAACCGAGGAGCAGCTTGTGGCTGACATCAGATGCCATCCCGCTGTCGAAAAGCTGCTGAAAAGCGCTGACGACATCAGGATGGTAAAACTGATTAGAAAAGAGGGTTCCTCCTCCACCGCGATAATTGAGGTGAATAAGGTAATTGAGACTGCCCTGCTCGGGCGCGGTAGGCTCACTCTAGATTACCTCTCCCTGAGACTCGCAAGGGCTAAGCGCGTCTTTCCCTGCGGTGTCTGCGGCAACCTGGAACACAGGACCCACAAAAACGGAAAGAAGTGTACCAAGGCGGCCAAATGCGGCTACTGCTCTGGGGCACATCTGACCGAGGCCTGTGACAACAAGGCCGCTCTGAAATGCCACAGATGCGGTGGCAAGCACAGCGCTAACTCAATGGCGTGCAAGCACATGCGGGACGCCCAGGAGCAATTTATTAGTTCAATGGTGCGATGAACGTGCTCAAGTGTGTTCAAGCAAATGTAAGACGCTCACCTTATTGTCTGTCCTCCTTGTGGAATGAATGTTTCAACGAAAACACGGATGTGCTATTATTACAAGAGCTCCCAGTTGCAAAGGGCAGTTTACCATCCATTCCAGTTCCCTCTGACAGAATCTGCCATGGTTCTATTGATACAAACAAACTGGGAGCTGCGGTGATAATGGCAAATCCGAGCCTGAAGTTCATCCATTTGTCCCATTTGTCCTGTGTGAACTCTGTGTTTGTCCTGTGTGAAGTCAACAACCTGTCCATCCTCCTATGTTCTGTGTATCTTTCGCCATCATGTTGTGTTAGCGATCTTTTAGATAGGATAGACATCTCTCTCAAATCTATTAATTATCACGAGGTAATTTTCTGCGGCGATTTAAATATTGAATCTTACAGATGGTCAGATAAAGCGCGGTTGCTTAGCTCAACCTGCACTAAAAGAGAAACTGTTGAGAATTTCCTTGATGCCAACCTGCTCCATGTGGTCAACGAGCACGGTACAATCACGTGGGAGGAACGTAACTCGTCCTCTTCCATTGATGTGACCTGCTGTTCTGCTGGCCTCGTTGACAGGATCGCTGATTGGAACGCGATCAACCAGGCTTTATCTGATCATAAACGCCTCGTTTTTAGCATCAATTTCGATCCCCCATCCAATAGCAATAATAATAAAGTCATTCTTAATAGCTTTAGCGAAGTAAACTTCAGCTTTGGCCGCGCCGACTGGGAATTTTTTTTTCACACTTTAAAAAAAAAATTTTTCATCTAGAGTTTTTGTTAGATAGCGTGAGTGACACACTTCAACTAGATAATGTTATTACATTACTTAGTGACGAAGTGTTTCATTCATGCATACAGACCATTCCTTCCAAGCCAAATAAACCTGGCAAAATAAAAAATGCATCTTGGTGGAAACCGGAGTTTAATCTGCTCCAAAGGGCTACTTTGAAAGCCGAGCGTGCGTGGAGACGCGCCCGCGGAGCCGTCAGAGGTGTGTTAAAAGTCTTTCACAAAAAGCTTTATAACAGATTTCGTGCTACGATCAGAAAAGCTAAGCAGGAGGAGTGGAAAAGACTCTGCTCGCAGTGCGAAGTCAACCCTTGGGGCGGTATTTACCAATTCATCAGAGGAAAGCACAAGAAAAAACCTCTCTCCTCCCTCTCGGTAGGCGCCGGCTTCACTGACAGTCAGCGGGACACCTTAGATCACGTATTACAGCACTATTTCGGCCGAGTCCCGCCCGATTCCATGTTAGGGCATAGTAATTTACATAGAGCCTTGCAGTCAACTTCTGATAACGATCCCCCGTTCTCAGAAGTCGAGTTGCAGCTGGCCGCGGATAAGGTTCGCTTATCTTCTTCCCCAGGCAGTGATGGCATGCCACCTGTTCTTTGTGTTAAGTTAATTAAAAAATTCCGGCCGTTTTTTCTGAAAATTTTTAACAAGTGTCTTGTGACTGGCCACTTTCCAGCTCCCTGGAAATTGGGCGATGTAATTTTGATCCCCAAAAAAGGTGGTGAGGACTTTCTCGCGTCTCACAGGCCTATCACGATGCTGCCTAGTCTAGGTAAAATTCTCGAGCGTCTAATCCTGGCTAGGCTGTCGTGGAGGGCTGAGAGAATGTGTAAAGCCCAGCCAAACCAGTTCGGTTTCAGACCCTGTAAATCAACCATTGCCGCACTCTTAAAATTAAAAAATACCCTCTCCCGGTCGCTAGACTTATTTAAATCTGCTATTCTTCTCTCTTTTGATGTCAAAGGTGCCTTTGATAATGTACTGCACTCCAGTATATTGCGGGCCCTGCGTAAAAGCGACTGTCCCAAGAACGTTCACGATTTAATTCGCTCGTTCTTGGCCCATCGCTCTGTCAGACTGTCTGTAAATGGATGCACTGTCACTAGACGCGTTTCCAAAGGTTGTCCACAAGGTTCAGTTCTCGGGCCCTTCCTCTGGAATATCGTCTTTGATGAATTGCTCACACTTGGGTACAAGAATAGTGTATTTCCACAGGCCTACGCAGACGACCTGGTTGTTGTGATCTCGGGATTGAGGCACGGTCAACTGTCTAAGGCACAACACGCCATCGATTTGATCTCTGACTGGTGTGGATTACATAAACTTGAGCTCAGTGTGAGCAAATGCCAGGCTATGTTTGTGCAAAAACCTCTCGGGCGCATTAGGGTGCTGCGACGCGATCTGGTCAGCAATGGCCAGGTCGTTCAATGGTGCGACTCCATCAGGGTGCTTGGTGTGAGGTTCGACAACCGTTTGACTTTCCACCAGCACGTTGCTGAGGTCTGCTCCAAAGTCCGCGGCATGCTACCGCGCCTGTCAGCAGCCGCTAACTTCAACTTCGGTTTTGGATTCCGAGCCTTGAGAATGCTGTACTTGCAGGTTGTTATTCCCGTGGTGGCTTACGCCTCCCCAGTATGGTTTCCTAATCTTTTTGAACGCTCCAGAAAGCTCTTATTAAGCACGCAACGTTTTTTCCTTATCTTAGCTTGTCGTGCTTTTAGAACAACAAACAACTCCTCTCTTATCACCTTATCTCGTGTTCTCCCTCTTGACCTGGAAATTGATGTCAAAACGCAACTGTATCTTAAAAAATATGGTTACGTGGATGCTGAATTTCCGGTTGAACCTCCCCCATCTCCTCAACCTCTGCCTTATCCACCTTTCTTATTCCTTCCCAGCAATATTCCTGAACTACCACCCGAGGTCACCTACTATACAGACGGCTCCAAGACCAATGATGGAGTTGGCGCAGGTTTATATAGAGTGTGTGTGAATGACAACTTTCATGAATTGCGTGTCTGTTATCCTTTGTCACGTTACTGTTCAGTTTTCCAAGCTGAAGCATTTGGTTTGATCAAAGCACTTGAGAACGCTTCGGAGCTCCCCATTGATACCACTGTTGAGGTTCTCCTGGACAATCTTTCGGTTGTGAACTCAGTCCTTAACTGCAGGACTGGCAACTTCCTGATTAACAGGGCTCTGCTGTTGATTTCACAACTGAACCGCAATGGGAATAGATGTTCCATTCGCTGGATCAAAGGTCACAGCGGGATCGTCGGCAACGACGTTGCAGATGCGCTCGCGAAGTCTGGCGCTGGATCTGACCTCCCGAGCTGCTACCGCCTCGCGCCGCTGTCGAAACTAGAATCCACAGCGCGCAAACTGGCGTGGGCGGCTTGGCAGAGCAGATTCAGCTCCACCACTCGCCCCATCTGCACCCGCTTTGGCCTCACTCCAATGAGTCTCCTAGACAAAAAGTATGCGTTCATTGTTCCCAGCGTGCACGCTGTTGTAGGTTTGCTGTCCGGACACACTTGGACAGACAGCTTTTCCCACAAAATGGGATTTATTGACGATCCCGCTTGTCCCTACTGCGACTCTGGGGCGGAGGAAACTCTTGAACATATTTTGCTCGAGTGTGACAGTCTCGATTCCCTTAGAACTCGCCTGCTATTTATCGCTGGAAAGGAACTTGGTCATACGCCAAGATCACTCCGCGACTTCATCCACAGTAAATCAACCTGGCATGCCTGCGTTGATTTTCTCCTGGCTAGTGACAGATTGAAACCACGGATCCGCGAGGAGGATTCAGAGGAGGTCTCTGACTCTGTTTCTTCCTAATCACGAGTTGGTACTGTTACCAGTTTCTGCGTGCATGCACTTGGTGCGTGTGAGGTCAAACTCTTTGGTCTGCCATTCTTGGGCGGACGGATTTCGACAGGGCCGTCTCTAGTTACCCAAGAGCTAGAGAGCTTGGTCGGAATTGGACGCCGCTCTCTGATTGGTCGACTAATCGCGCGACGTCACCGCTGGGTCATGTGGCTCGACGGCCGCTCATTTTCATTGGCTGGCCGCCGTGAATTTTTTAAATTTTAATTTAAATTTACCCATTTTTTGATGGTTCTCTTATTTTCAATAGTTTCAATAGCTTAATCATGGGCACTCCCACCAGATATAGGACAATTTTCTTTTTGTTCCCCATAGACCATCATTTGTCTCACATGCACATTTAATTTTTTTTTTTTTCTCGCCTTTTCTCTATTATTTTTATCATTAATTTTTTTTTTCTCTCTAACTTCCCTTCCTCTCTCTCTTCGATTTATTTAATTACTATTATTATTACTATTGTTACTTTATTTTTCTTCCCCTTTCAGCTCTTTTGCACCTTCTTCTCTCACTCCCTTACCCGGGGACACTCACCTGCGTTGCAGCACTGGTGGCTCGCCGCTGGCTTGGTTCATCGCCGCGGTGCATCTTGATCGGTCTGCTTGGTGCAGCCAGTTGACGGACTAGAAGACCATTCTCTTATGGCCAATTAGTCTCAACAACAATAATGAGTCGAGGCGAGTGTGGTGGATTATCGTGTGGGGACGCTTAAAGTGTTCTCTGCGTGCTATATCCCTGTCTGGCAATCTCGGCGCATACCTGTGTAACCCCGGTCCGATCCCTACCTAAGCAGCAATAAAGCTAAGTACTGTTTTTTATTTTATTTAACAAATTGTGGTTTATTATTTACTTTTTTTGTGTGTTGTACTTTTGAGTCCACGTTTTTTTTGTGTGTTTAAGTTACTCTTACTGTAGGCCCTAATATTGTATTTGTGTGTTAACCCGTAAATAGTAACTTTTGTCACACTAATAAACGAAAACAAAATTCTTTCCACTAAAACCTGAGATAAGATAAAAGTGCAAATATTTGTCAATATAATTTGACACATGAATTTATTAAATTTAGTTTTATATTTCGAGATATCGTTCAACCTACGAGTACCTAAGATGTATATTTTTTCAAAAAATGTTTCTTTATAAATGTTGTTAATGTATTTCTCTTAATACCATAAGTATTTAAAATATGTAAATAATGTTTCGTATAAAAATATATATCTTTCATTTAGTTAATGTAATAATCCTGTTGAGAAGGGGTGATAAAAGTCTGAAAGCTTGAAAATAAAAAAAAAAGTTATTCAAGAAACTTAGTCCTTGGAAGCTTTATTTATTTTATTAATATATATGTAAAAATGGCATATCCTGACCAGAAGCACATGTGCTTTACAGAAGGCAGAGCACCATCATATCAACACCTGACCTTTTTATTTTTTCTATTATTTTATTATATATGTGTGTCATAAAAATGATTTCATATATATTTTATTAAAGATAGACATTCTACTATGTTTTTGCCATCATATGGACGTTGCTGTTAGAAGTTTAGAGTAAAAAAAAAAATCATCTCTTCCCTCTTATTCTTACCTGCTATACAGCTTAAACTTCAGCCGTTTTAAATAATTCTTAACTAGTTATTGTCCTTGTGTTGTTGTTGTTGTTTCTTATCCCCTTGTGTAAAGATTACACGAATTCCATGAGTCCATGCTCCTCGAGCTGTTTTATAATAAGCAGCGGCCTCTCCCATTGTAAACAAGTTAAAACATGTTTAACACACCGTGATTGAAAACTCTTCGAATTTATTCGTTATCTTCTCTAAAAGCTAATATACTTGTTAACTAATATCATTATACTTTGTGTTAGAGCAGAGAAACCAATCTTAAAATATAAAAAAAAAAAAGAATCTTGGAAAAACTACCTTAAAACAAATAAATGTCGAAAAGTTAAAAAAAAAAAGAAGTAAATCTACAGAAAAATACAAAAAAAAGGTGAACAACTAAACAGACGCTAAATTAGGATTCAGTGGAAGAACGCGACTAGGGTTCTACGAAGCAAAAATCGCGAGTTACCAGAGAGCTGTAGAAATCTGCCGCTAGGCGGCTACGCCTCATTAACATAATCTATGTGGGGCGGAGCGACGTGGCCACGCCCCTCGCTGACGCCTGATGGACATAAAGTCTGAAGTGCGGCGTTGCCGACCTGAACCTACCGAATGCCATCATCAACGTTACGAAGGTGTCTACCGACTGTGGGGAAAGGAGTGGGTGCCTTATAGCCCGATGTTATTTACAGGTGGGTGCCTTGCTTAGTTACACTCTCTCTATAACACTCTATCTCACTGTTATATACATTTCTCTACAATACCTTTCATAGATTTATTCCGCTTCAATGTAGATTGTAGATTGTGTGAGATAATTAATGGACTATTTTTATTTACAAATAGGTCCTCTATCGCTTATTTACATTCAATATATCTCTCTCTATATAAATTAGTTATGTTTAAACTCCACTTTTCTACATTTTACTACAGATTTTTTAAATTTTCATTTCGTTTGCATTCCGATATCTCCAGTAGATTTTATATAAATTGTAATATGTAATATAGCCTTTTTATTTACAGAGGTAGTTTTGACAGTGTTTATATTTCGATTTCTACATTTCACTGCAGATTTTCTATTTCCATTTTGTTTATAATCCCCAACCTAAAGTAGATAATTCAAACTGGGATATGAAATCTAGACCTCTGTATTATTTACAGAGCTATATTCTCCACTTCGTTACACTCTATATCTGTCACTTTTCTACATTTCACTACAGATTTTCTATTTCCATTTAGTTTATAATCCCCGACTTAAAGTAGATTACTCAAACTGTGATATGAAATCTAGACCTCTGTATTATTTACAGAGCTATATTGTCCACTTCGTTACACTCTATATCTGTCACTTTTCAACATTTCACTACACATTTTCTATTTCCATTTAGTTTATAATCCCCGACCTAAAGTAGATAATTCAAACTGGGATATGAAATCTAGACCTCTGTATTATTTACAGAGCTATATTGTCCACTTCGTTACACTCTATATCTGTCACTTTTCTACATTTCACTACACATTTTCTATTTCCATTTAGTTTATAATCCCCGACTTAAAGTAGATTACTCAAACTGTGATATGAAATCTAGACCTCTGTATTATTTACAGAGCTATATTGTCCACTTCGTTACACTCTATATCTGTCACTTTTCAACATTTCACTACACATTTTCTATTTCCATTTAGTTTATAATCCCCGACCTAAAGTAGATAATTCAAACTGGGATATGAAATCTAGACCTCTGTATTATTTACAGAGCTATATTGTCCACTTCGTTACACTCTATATCTGTCACTTTTCTACATTTCACTACACATTTTCTATTTTCATTTAGTTCAAATCCCCGACCTAAAGTAGATTACTCAAACAGGGATATGAAATCTAATCCTCTGTATTATTTACAGCGTTATATTCTCCACTTCGTTACACTCTATATCTGTCACTTTTCTACATTTCACTACAGATTTTCTATTTCCATTTGTGTACCGTGTGTGTGGTTTAGAATGCAAAAAAGGATTATATATAGATTAATATTTTTTTTTCTCAAAACGCTACTTTTAAAAATAATTTTTAGCGATAGATGACACTAAAATTGATGAAGATATTTTGTAAAATGTGAAGAGAAACATAACTTTGTTATTTACAGTATCTTCAGCACTTAGTTACACTTTTCAATCCCTAAATGGTATAAACCTTTGAAGTTTAGTTGCTCTACAAGTTATGTATGTTGTGTACAACTTGAATATGTTGTATATGACTTTTATACAAACAACAACAACAAAAAGGCTTTTATTAGGGCCCATTGCCCTGTATGGATTCGCCATACAACAACAAAACAATACTGTAATTTTTTCTCCCTTTCCCCATGGGCACGTGAGCCTTTGTTTGAAAAGGGATTTATTTACACATCTGTTCTAAAACTTTCCTCACTACCTCTTTTGTGTATGAATCTATTTACAATTGATCTGTAGAAATTATAGAGTTCTATTGCTATATTTTTCTTTTCTGAAATAGTTCTCAGCGTCTTCAGTGGGTTGCTAAGTCTCCAGAAGATGTTTTAAAGAGTTTTTTCTCTTTCTTTACCTAAATATTTCATTCTATGATATAGTGGGAGATTTCATCAGATATACCATGGTATATGACTTGTATACAAGTCTACAACTTGGATATGTTGTGTGTGTACTTTACCTTTCAGTTAGTTCTCACGTTTAGGTCTATTCAACATGAGTTTTTCAACTACCTTACGTGGGGGATTAGTTATTTACAAGTGTACTTATTTACACGATACTACTATATCTTACTCCGATTTTAAAAATTTCACTACATTATTTCATCTATATTCAGACCTAAGGTAGATTTTTTAAACTGGAATATAACACCTAGACCTGTTATTTACAGGTAGATTCTGCTTATTGCTTAGTTACACTCATCTTTGCGTGCACTTCATTTTTTCTACATTTAACTACCGAATTGATATATGCATCCAGATTATTTATTTCTCAATGTAGAAAGTAAAGTGTGTTATTATTTATAGCATTGTTATTTATAGCCGCATTTATTCCATCTATGCTTCTTTCCTATGATGAATCTGTATAAGACCGGTTGTCTTAATAAAGTTGTGTGTATTTATAGCCGCATTTATTCTATCTATGCTTCTTTCCTATGATGAATCTGTATAAGACCGGTTGTCTTAATAAAGTTGTGTGTATTTATAGCCGCATTTATTCTATCTATGCTTCTTTCCTATGATGAATCTGTATAAGACCGGTTGTCTTAATAAAGTTGTGTGTATTTATAGCCGCATTTATTCTATCTATGCTTCTTTCCTATGGTGAATCTGTATAAGACCGGTGGTCTTAATAAAGCTGTGTGTATTTATAACCGCATTTATTCCATCTATGCTTCCTTCCTATGGTGAATCTGTATAAGACCGGTGGTCTTAATAAAGCTGTGTGTATTTATAACCGCATTTATTCCATCTATGCTTCCTTCCTATGGTGAAATTGTATAAGACCGGTTGTCTTAATAAAGTTGTGTGTATTTATAGCCGCATTTATTCTATCTATGCTTCCTTCCTATGGGTGAATCTGAATAAGACCGGTGGTCTTAATAAAGTTGTGTGTATTTATAGCCGCATTTATTCCATCTATGCTTCCTTCCTATGGGTGAATCTGTATAAGACCGGTGGTCTTAATAAAGCTGTGTGTATTTATAGCCGCATTTATTCTATCTATGCTTCCTTCCTATGGTGAATCTGTATAAGACCGGTTGTCTTAATAAAGTTGTGTGTATTTATAGCCGCATTTATTCCATCTATGCTTCCTTCCTATGGGTGAATCTGAATAAGACCGGTGGTCTTAATAAAGTTGTGTGCCGCATTTATTTACACGGTATATTCTTCACCCTGTAGATATCTCAATATAACCAGCTATATTTTACTACATTAGGTAGTGTATATTCCTTAATGAAGGCATGTAAACTGTGATATCACTCATACATATAGCCTATTTATTTACAAGAGAAAGTCTATTTTTCACTTATTTACAAATCACAACACACTTTCTATACAAAAATACATAATAATATCGTTTACAATATTTTATTACACTTTTGATATACATTTCTATCAATTTTTTTAGATCATTATTATGTAAGGACCAGTGAACAAGTGAATGACTTTGAAACGAAGAGTAAAGCCAGTTCAATTTCTATGTAAATAAACAAGATGATTATTATCTTACCCAAGTGGGAGAATCTATATGGGGCAAGTCCATAATAAAGGCTTTTGTGTGTGTGTGTGTGTGTGTGTGATATACATTTCTATCGGTTACTTCTATTCAAAGTTGATATAAACTGTCATTTAACACATAGCCCTGTTATTTACAGGAACAATTATTAACCTGATATATTTACCTCCATATATAGCTGTCATTTATACATTTCACTACATTTCCATATGTTTATTGAGTTGATTTCTATTCTCTTATAGAGTTGTGATGTAACATATAAATCCTTTTAAAAATAGACACTTTGGCCAGTTAAACTTTTATTTTCTTAACGTTTCAATGAAAATATTTTGTCTTCGTCAGAAGAAATAAAAAGAGCATTTGGTAAGGATTTAAAAATTGTTCTAATTTTATAATAGAGAACAATTTTTAATGCCTTGCCAAATGTTTTATTTATTTCTTCTGAAGAAGACAAAATATTTTTGTTGAAACGTTGAGAAATTTTAACTGGCCGAAGTGTCTTTTTTTTACAGAACTATGAATGCTGGCCAGGCAACCTCTATCTTTATGATAATAATCCTGTTATATTTACAAGGTGTATTTATTTACACGTTGTATTTATCTCATTTACATCGCCTTTATACAGTTTCCTCTCTAACGTATTTATTATTGCATTCATATTCCCTTCTAATATATATATTATATATAGTAAACTTTAAGATATCTTCTTTTAAAGCCCTTTTATTTACAAGACTTTACAACATTTATTTACAACCTTATACAAAACTACATAACATTTATCACAACCTTACAACAACCATACAGCATCTATCTATGTTTTAAGCACTAGATATAATATTAATATAAATACATAATACGATTTTAAAACATAATTATACAATACTACATATTACATATCCACATCTTTACAACACTACAACGCATTTATTTATACCTTTTTTATAACCTTATATAATATGTATTTACAAGTGTTTACATAACTACATAATATTTATTCACCACTTTACAGTATTACACACCGCATTTATTTATACCATTTTACAGCCTTATATAATATTTATAAGTGTGTGTATAGCATTAATTTATACTTATTTACAGAATTACATAATATGTATTCACCACTTATAACACAACAGGGAATTTATTCATGCTCCTCTCTACAGTACACTAAAATATTTATTTACACTTTTACAACATTTAAGCCTCTATAATCCTAACTAATAATGTATACGAATACACACCTTTACAAACGTTATTTACACACCTTTACACCACCATACAACGTTTAATTACACCTTTAAACATAGTAGATATGGTTTATAGTAGTTTAAGTGATTTTTTCTATATCTATATTACAGAAAACTATTTAGCCAAATAATCATCCATTCTATCTATAAGTCAGTGCTGTACTAAATCCCAGTAAATATTCACTCATCGACAAAACTTATAGAAATAGAAAGTCTGATTAGGTGAAATGTCGCCGGTATTCCGTTTTTTTTTTTAAGGAGACAGAGACAATTTTTTTTCACACTTGGTTATTTCGTGTGTCTTCAGTAAAAATCACTGTATATCAAATATCTTTCAGAGTATTTGTTTGAATCCCGATATACATTCTAAAAGGTACAACTTCCTTTTGTCCATGTGAGTGTAGATTACTTATCGCATTGGGAACTTGCGAATCTTGCTCTTTCTCAACGTGTAGTTAAAATAGGTGAAAGAGATACAATGAAATATGAAACATAAACAAGCTGGGGGGGGGGGGGGGGGGGGGGGGGGGGGGATGGGAGAGAATATTCTCCGTCAAAAGATTGGCTATGAAAACAATTCGCCATATGCTTTATTGGCAAAAGTAGTTAAAAGCTGGCCCAATGTAATAGTTTTTCACAAATTCTTGAGACCAGCAAATACAATAGGGGGGAAAACTTTCTTATCATCTGGGCATCCAATCTCGTGGTGGTCAAGTGGTACAAGACGGTAGGATTCTCCATACAGGTGTATATGCTGGAGAGATTCCGTTATTTATTAAGATCTTAGAATGATAAATATAATTATCATTGGATCCAATGAAGTGAATAATTGAATATATCATATTAGAGAATATTATATTATCATAGCCGTTTCTGAGAAGAGCTATTGAATATATCAGACTGAAGTGTAATTAAAGTCATTTCGGATGTGCTATTGAGCATACCAGGTTGGACTGTTATCAGAGCGGTTTCAGATGTGATATTGAATATACACAGATGATGGATCCAACTTGAATAAAAGTCTATCTTAATCTCTACTCTCTTTAAATAACTGCTATGTTTAATTCTGTTTATCTATCTGGGAGAATCCTGTATGAGACGGGTGTCCTTAATAAAGACTTGGTATTGTTAATAATTAAACAAGAATTGACAAGTAAATGAAACTTTGAACACTTACATTGAGGCTACCTGTACTGAGAGTACACTACATGTCTACACATGTAGGAGCAGTTACATGTTACATTCTCTGCCAACCGTTTAGTTGCTTGAAAGGTCCTATTAAGAAAAAGACTCTCTTATCCTGATAGCGCGACTGAAGTTACTGATGGCTATAGCCATCTATCGGAATAAATACCAACTAAACGCCGATTTTTAATTTTGACAGAATCATGGTCAGATACTCTTTCTTGATAAATAAAAAGAAACGCTTATATATAAAGCGTCAATCAGCTACGCGTTTCAGACTTGTTTGCCCTCATCAGCGTGGTGCAGACTGTACCTATTTTTTAATCAAGAAAAGGTATTTAGCTTGTTAGGTTTTCTTTTATTATCATTATTATAGTAATCTATATGTTAGGTTTTATTTATTATTATTATTATTGTATTTTATTAATTAATTATAATTCATATTCATAGAATTTTATTGTTACTTATCATCATTATTTTTGTTGTTTTTTTTTCTTCTTCTGTTTTCTTTTGTGTTAAATACAACTAAATCGCATTAAATCGTAGTGTAATTCTCTTTTGTTGTGTGAAATAAATCGAATTGAATCGAATTGAGTCAGCTCGTTCTTTCTAGAAGAAACATCAAAGAAAACGTGCTAACATAGCTAGTATTCTGGAATAATTAAAAATTAACGATACTTAATGCCAATAGTTGGCGCAAGCCATCTGTAACTTACAGTTGCACGATCAGGAGACACTCTTAATTTATTCACCTGATCCTAGCACAATTTAACCCTTTTACTATTTTGCACAAAATCCTATTATTCGTTTAAAAAGAATATGTACTCCGAAAAGCTAAGGAAAGAATGGATTGGCAATCAAATAGAATGGTCTAAAGAGACTCAGATGTACGAAGAGGCGAAGAGAATTATGCAGATCAAGTTTGCAGTGGGAGCGAGTTTATTGGATCTAGAATTTGATTGACTAAAGTAAAAGTATCTTTAGAGATGAGTCCGGCTTCGAATTCAGCCTCGAAAACCAACGAAGACGTGTCTTGTCGCCCACCATAGAACCTGACAAACCGGGAGTTATGGTCTGTGGTGACATTTCTTCTGATAGTTGGACACTTAGATTGTCATCAACGACACAGCATGGCGGTATGTCGATGATATGTCTAGTTTTGTTGCATTTCATATCAAGGTATCTTGGACAATTCCTCCTACTGCCTGTCTTTGTGATTTCTCCACATAACCTTAGCCAGCAAGATCGCCTGATCTCTCACCAAATGAACATGTTTGACTTTGGTGAAAAACAGTTCAGGATATTGCCTATCTCCCGCGACAAAGGGAAATGTTTGGCAAGAATTCCCCCTGGAGAACATCCGCCAACTTCATCCATCAATGCCAAGCCGTATAACACTTGCCAAAGGGCCAGAGTTTACCCAATCCCTATTGTTGTATTCCCTAAATGCTATCCTATATTCTAAATAAAATATGAGATTCCTCTGAAAATGTATGGTCACTTCTTTACATGTATACTGTTGGATCGTTTTTGAAGACAACTCTCAGATTTATAAAATTAAACTTTAAACATTTTAGATAGATATAGAGAGAGAAACGAGTTAATTACCTCGTATTTAAGGCAACAAAATAATAATCTAAATTACATACATCGTTCTAACCAGATTCAACTTGTGCTAAACAGACGACAAAGCAAAAAATAAACAAATTAATAATAGAGGGTAAGTTCCTATTTTTTACAAGCTTTCACATTCAAAGAATATTCAACTTCTTGCTTCATATACCCTTAAACAAAACTTGAAGAAGTTGTACCTTTTACCATGTAGTATATCGGGATTCAGACAATAACTCTGAAAGATATTACAGTGACGTTTATTGAAGATACACGAATATTGAATTTTCCAAATATTTGTTTAGCTGATAAAATGGCTAAATCAATTCTATGAGCAAAATATAAATGGAAATTTTGTCAGGAAGATTTTGATGTATTAAATGAAAGGTCAACTCTCAAGTCAAAATAAACGATAAAACTGAGCGCCATCATTTTAACGGGTTAGAAGACTTTTTAAAGATCAATATACTAGCAGAATTTCCATCTAATACATATGCATTATTTAATTATTATATTATTATCCGTAAAGGTTTAAATTTATACATATAAAATGAAAGGATTTGCCCACGAATGTTTCTTTTATACACAATACAAACTTCTACTGTCCTTACTGCGATGAAAAAATATATTGGAAGGGCTTGGTTCATTAGTGGTGAACCCTCCCAGCGGTTTCGCCAATTTAATCCACCAGACCGCTTCTTAAAGCTCTAATACTGTATTGGACGATTCTGCTTATATACAGAGCACTGAAGGGTCTGGTAGATTGAATTGGCGAAACCGCTGGAAGGGTTCACCACTGATGAGCCAAGCCCTCCCGATATATTTTTCATCGCAGTAAGGACAGTAGAAGTTTGTATTGTGTATAAAAGAAACATTCGTGCGCAAATCCTTTCATTTTATGTGTATAGATGGCGCGTTATTGCTTTGTATTAGTTTATGTACAAAAAGATAAAAACTACAATGATATATACAAAGTGTGAATGAAAGGTATCGTCTGAATCCTGACGTATAGAACGGAAGAAGTAGGGCAGGCAGGTGTAGATTTGATGAGCCGGTCAAATATAAATAAATATATTTCACTGAGGGAGATTTCCCCAGGCGTCTTCTGGTTGGAATATTGACAGACTAGACAAAAAAAGGCAGTTGACAATTTCAATATTGGCGACCTACAAAAATTCACTCAAGTCAAATAATTTTCCTTGCAAATGTTTCCCGCCTTTTTTAAAACTATCGGCTGATTTTTTTCTGTGTGCTTTACGATTTATTTGTATTTCTTACTAGATATAGTTCTGCTTGCATTTTATTACTCCAGGTTTGGCTTATGAATACGAATAATTTTTAACATATTTTTACGACATATATATACAGGGTGATCCAAAAGTCCCGCACAACTTTAAAAATTAATAACTCCGCGAATATTTGCGCTAGAGCAATGCGGTAAACACCATTGTGTTCAGGATGCAATGGGATTTTTTATGGCAAATAATGAAAAATTCGAAATTGATTTTATTTACAATTTTATTCGCCAGATGGCGTTCTACCAGAATCAGAGATCCAGAGGCCAAATTGTTTGATAAATTGAAAAATATAACTGATCGACACGTATTTTTCCTTTTTGAATACCAGGAAAGACCCCTAATAATATCAAATAACAAATTAATAAAACACCACTTCGCCAAAAGTATGAAGAATTGGTTAACGATTTTCAAATACAATCAGAGATATGTAAAATAGGTAAATGCAAATTAAAACATGTAGCAAAAATATTTATATTTTATATGGGGTATTTTGAAATAGATTGAATGTTTAAAAACACTGCTGATATCAATACACGAATTTTTGATATGTTAATATAGTACCAAAAATTATGATGGCACTATTAATGGGATTTCTAGCTATAAGAAATGTGTAGTTTCTTGACTGATTGGCGAACCTTGACTATTTAACTGGATATTTGTCATGATCCAACAAATGAAATATAGAGGGGAGTGACAAAATATATTTGTCGTACTTTATTCCAAATATCCTATGGGCTTGTCAAATGTTATCATTGTTTATTATACTGTACACAATTTTTTAAAATGTGTCCCCTCAAATAAAAATAATTTTTAAATCGACCTTTTGCGTTGAAAAACGTGGTAGTAAAATCATTTTGTATTATTATTTTTCACAAAATTTCTAAAGTTATTGGTGTACAGAAAATATTCCTTATGCTATTTCTTCTAATGAGCGAAAAGCGAAAAACTAAACATAAGGGGAAAAATTGTGTGTACCAGTGTTATTCGAGAAGTTATAACCCTCTGGTTTGCACGACATAATATGTGAGCAAATCACAAACAAAATATTACTGTTCACAAAAAAAAAAAAAGAGTCAAGATGTTAGGACAGCATTTATTATCCCCATATCCCAACACAAAGAGCTGCAAAATATTGGTAGATAATATAATACATGGCAGCTTATATAACACATGAGATAACTGCCTTCTCTCTTGTATTAGGTCACAATCCTTGCTCAATGTGGCACCCTTCATTCTCAATCACCGCCTGCAGACGATAAATGACAGAATGGACAGCATTAAATAACATATCTGTTGAAATTGATAAAACGTGCCATCTGATAGAAGCCTTCAACATGGCCAATGTGGTAGGCCAGCATCGATAAAACACACGATTTAATGTACCCCCATAAACAAAAATCGCAAGGCGTCAAGTCTGGTGATCTTGGAGGCCACTGGTATATAAAGTGGCGACTTATCACACGATTTTCACCGAACGTATCTTTCAGCAATTGTTTGGCACCTAGGGAGATATGAGGAGGTCCTCCATCTTTCATGAATGTTATTTCGCTTAGTGCTTTTTCCCTGCAATATGGGAATACCCTTTTCTCTCAAAAGTTGAACATAACGTTCACCAGTTACAAAAACGGTTTTAAAAGTTCTTCCATTGATTTTTCGAAGAAAAATGGCCCAATAATAAAAGAAGTGAACCCACACAAAACTGTAACTCTAGGCTGGTAAAGTGGCATTTCTGTAAAATTCCTAGGGTTTTCTGTTGCCCAAATGCGGCTGTTTTGAATGTTAAATTCTCCGTTTAGAGAAAAGTGAGCATCATCTGTCCACAGAACATTCGACAGCCAGTTTTCATCAATATCAATTTGCCGGAAAACCCATGCAGCGAATTCTTGACGCATCTCAAAATCGCCAACTTTCAGCTCGTGAAATCTTTGAATTTTGTATGGGTACACACAATAGAGGCATTAGGTGAAGCGTCTTCGGATATCACAATCATACTCGGCGAATTTAACGCCAAAAGTTCAATTTGGGGATCACCTGTCCAGGATAACAAAAGTCAGCAGGTTGAGGACATGCTAACCGACCTCGACCTTACACCGTTAAATAACGGAGAGAACAGCTATCTATCTAAGTCCACAGGCACAGAATCCGCAATAGACATCACAGCGATAAATTACAACATCGCACCCACAACACAATGGAAAATCCTGAGAGGTGCAATCAGCGACCACAGACCAATTTTAACAACCCTAAACTTCAAAATTGAGAATGTCTATTAGAATAAAATAACATGGAACTTTAGGAAAGCCGACTTGAAAAAAATTCACAGAAAAGCTTGAAGAACTGTGCAACGAAAAATTGAATTACAGAACGCTTGACAAAAACTTGGAAAAATTCTCTTCGAACATTTCAAAAGCTGCAAAAGCATCGATACCTAGAGGTAGACGTAAAGACCTGTGGATACCTTACTGGAAGGACCACAACATCGAGGCAAAGATTTCAGAGAGAGAGACAATATCAATGAACTTTTTAAAACAAATAAAACAGAAGAAAACAGAAAGGAACTCATTGAAATTAGTCACAAAATAGAACAAGAAATTTGGATATGCAAACAAGAAAAATGGCAGAATTCTGCGAAAAATGGATCCAAGAAAGGACAGCCAACACTGGAATATGATTAGAGTGTTAGAGAACAATCAAAACCAACAGAAATCCTCCAATACTCTAGCCGATATGAATAGAACAGCGAGAACGAGAACAAACAGATAGCTAACATAATTGCTGAATATCTTTCAAGCACTTCTATACTCAACTATACGAATGAAGACAGGACTCTAAAAATAATATAAACCAGTTAGTTAAACACAAGCAAGAAACTTCCATCAACAAGATATTTTCTCGAGAGACTTCACACTGAATGAGCTAAACTCATCAATAAAAAAAATCCAAGAGTTCACAAAGAGATAATCTAATCTTTGGTCAAATGATTAAACACTTTGAAGACAAAGCTAATAACCAACTCCTACGAATACTGAACATTTCATGGCAAACTGGTAAACTATCAAAGAATTGGAAGATATCAATTATAGTGCCAATACTGAAGCCAAACAAAGATGCCAAGGAATACAAGAACTATCGGCCAATTGCTCTCACCAGCATACTTTGTAAAATACCAGAACGAATTATCCACTCTAGGCTCATAGTCTGGCTCACTAACAATAATAAAATAAACTTCTACCAAACTGCCTATAGATTCCAGCACTGTACGACTGATCAACTGTTCTACTTCTGTCAATCAATAATAGATTCTTTCCAGGAAAAACCGCCAAAGAAGACCACGGCTATATTCCTTGATATGACCTCAGCTTTTGATCGAGTGTGGAGGGAGAAATTACGTGAAAAGCTGCACAATATAGGAGTAAGAAGAAAAACCTTAATCTGGATTGCAGACTTCTTAAGGGGAAGAAGGTTAAAGGTTAGGGTCAATGGAGAATTTTCCAAGGAAGGAAGAACATGGGCTGGTGTAACTCAGGGATCTGTGCTCAGTCCTCTACTCTTCCTGCTATATATTAACGACATCCATCCTTACCTCACTGAAGACACAAAGGTTGCCTGTTATGCAGATGATATAGCCATATGGCACACAAGTAGCAGCATAGAAAAATCGTAAAAAATACTGAACACATCAATGAGAGGACTGTAGAAGTGGGCAATGGAACACCAAATGACCATAAACCCAATAAAACCAAACCTATGCGTCTTCTCCACTCACAGGGAAAAAGGGATAAATATAGCCACAATATAAGCATAAACAAACAAATAATTGATAAAATTAGAAATCCATAATACCTAGGTGTGATACTGCAGTCCTGGATCTTTCCAGTTGGTCTCGAGGACCACGCCCATCGCCATCTCCTAAGCGGCGAAGTACGCGATCTATTCATCGTAGATCGCAAAATGCGTGGTGTCGCTGGAGACCCACTGGCGATTCTCCACCAAACTCTGCAGCGCTGGCAGAGGCGCCATATTCATTGTACATAGTGTATATAATGCATATTATCTTTTTTAATAGTGCAGACTGTGTATGTATTGACAAGATGTCAACAAAATTATTTTAATTATTATTGATGAGGAATTGGAATTTTCAGAACACTTAATTAGCACCTCAAATAGAGCTATCAGAAAACTAAACATTCTGAGAAGACTATGTGGAACAAATTGGGGAGCAAAACCCAGAATTCTCAGAACAACATATATCACCTTAATAAGGCCGATAATGGAATATGCAACACCGGTCTGGGCTCCCTCAAGCTCATCACTAAAGTAAGACTAGACAGTGTTCAAGCAAAAGCGGCCAAAATAATCACTGGTGCTGTTTCATCCACCAACAATGAGAAAATTCAGAGAGAATGTGTTCTAGACCTACTCGCTCGAAAGCAGAAGACAAAATAAAAACAACTTGGATCGGCACTTCGAAAACGAGGAACCAGAGGACGAGATCTCTCTGACCACTTGTGGTTTGGTGGATCCGCCCTTTTCTGAGAATGAGGTGAAACTGACGGCTTTCAAGTTCGGGAAAAGGAAATCTCCTGCTCCCGAAGGGATCGATAACACGGTCGTGAAAGCCCTGGTAAGGATGCACCCATCGCTTCTTTCCAGGTTATTCAATAGGTGCCTGGACACTGGTACATTTCCTGAGGCATGGAAGGTTGCCCGAGTAGTGCTTCTCGAAAAGTCTGGTATAAAGGGTAATTATCATAAGGATTATCGTCCGCTTTCTTTAATAGTGTGTCTAGGTATGGTCCTGAATAGCCTACTAGCTCAGCGACTGAAGCACTGGCTAGAGAGTAATGAGTTCCTTTCCTCTTTCCAACATGGTTTTAGGGAAGGCAAATCCACAATCACAGCTCTGAACGAGGTGTTAGAGGGGGTTGAGATGGGGTTGAATAAGGGTGCTGGGTTCTTCTCGTGGCCCTGGACATTGATGGCGCGTTCAACTCCATGAACTGGAACAAGCTGATAAGTAATTTGATGGACATGGGTTGTCCAGATAATTTGTGCAGCTCGGTTCGTGACTTCCTGAGGGATAGACGGATTAGCCTCAGTTTTGGTGGGCGGAAGTTGGAAAGACACTGTGCTAGGGGTTGCCCCCAGGGCTCCTGCTGCGGACCTATTCTGTGGAATATCCTGGCAAACACCGTTGAGCTACTATTTTTAGGAACCTCTGCCTCTCCTGTGTCGAGCCAATCTTGCTATATGCTTCCGGGGCTTGGTGGCGCCGAAACAGGGATCAGAAGGTGGCAACAACTCTAGAGAGAGTGCAGAGGACAGCGGCACTCAGAATCACAGGAGGATATCGCACTACCAGCAGTGAGGCCTTTTTGGTCCTCGCTGGGCTTATTCCCCTGGGATTGAAACTAGAGGATGAGACCACAGACAGAAGATCTGGGAGAACAGCGAAGATGCCCTGGGACTTAAAGCGGGGGGCCCTGGAATCGAAGAGGGACCCAAGGAAGCCTCAGCAGTGGTTGCCAAAGTGAAATTGGAGTCCTGGAGGGCCGATAGGGATTGGCACGGAAGATTTTACTGATGGTAGTAAGTCTGGAACCAATACTGGAGCTGGGGTAGTGATATTCACTAATGGAGAGCTGATCTTCCAAGAAAGTTTAACACTCAGAGTGGACGAATTGGTCTTTTCACCCGAGCTGGTTGCGATCAGGGTAGCCCTCAGAGTGTGTGCCGAGAAGAACTTCAGCCCGGACCGCCTCTATTCAGATTGTATGTCGGCCCTCGTCGCCATCAATCTGGAGAAAGGGCAACTCGCGCATCAAATAATCCAGGAGCTGGAGATGATGACGCGGGCTCCGGAGCTCCCTTGGTTTAGGAGACACAGCCTCTTCGAAGGTAATGAGTTCGCAGACAGGATCGCTAAGGCAGGATGCTTTAGAGGTAGATCACTGAGGACCCCAGTGACCAAGAAAGAAGTTTACGTATAGGAGGATCAGGGGCCACGTCCAGGACTTATGGTTGGACAGATGGAGGAAAGTGTGAAGGAGAGAGAGGTATTCAATGGGGTAACAACACCCAAGTACCTCTGTAAAGTAATGTCCCACAAACTCATTAGGGTAGTACGGGACATGGGCCCTTCCCCAAGTCTCTCCATAGATTTAAAATTAAGAGAAACCCGGATTGCGTCTATGGAGAAAGGGATGTGAATGCACGCCACTACGTCTTGGATTGTCCAAGGGTAGTGGGTGTGCAGGAAGAGAGAAGGAGGGCGAGGGGCGTGATCGAGAGTAAGCTGCTGAGAAATCACAGCCAGCTTCTTGAGAAAGCCCATGACGTGGCAGCTGAGCTTTTCCTCAGCTGTGAGTGAACAGAGTCGACCGGGGGTTGCCTCCCCGCGGTCCCTGCTGGACACAGTATATATTTTCCTATTTTGCTGTGATTAAAGGCCACCGGTATAGAAATCCTTCCAGACACGTTGTCTGGGAGGTGGTGTTTCCAGGTACAATGTCCAAGCACTAGCTTGGATACCGTTACTTGGCTTATGAGTTGAACAGAATAGCAGCGAAGGGCATGCTTCGCATGCCGGCTTGTGGACCGAAAGGTCTGGGTGGCCATCTGCTTCTAGGGTGTACCAACTGTGCTTAGGTGGGATCCTCCAGTTATTGTTTATTTTGGCTACTGTTTCTATTTCTTTAAAATTAAGTTTATATTTCTGTAGCAAGGGTTCTTTTGTGCCTTTTTTCGCTAGCGCACCAGCAGCTTCATTGCCTTCAATGCTAACATGTAAGGGTATCCATTGAAGGTGAATTTTTGAGGTATTGAGAGTTTTTGGAGATAACCAATTATGTTCCTGCTTACTTTGTCTCTAAGTTCCCCTGTGTGACTCAAGTGTTGTATGGCACTTCTACTATCAGTAAGAATCCATATATCGTGATGTTTAGTGTTTCTGATGGATTTTAAGACTTCATAGATGGCTATAAGTTCTGATCTGAAGACTGAGCAAAAATCTGGGTTTCTTCTGTTTATTTTCTCAATGCCATTTGTGGTTTTGATGAGAGAGCCACTGCCAGTGTGTCCTAGCTCGTCTCTGCTACCATCGGTATAGATAGTTATTGCATTATCAGGAATTTTATATTTATTATTTCTAATGATAATTGTTTTAAGTATTCTGGATTTTGGTATTGTTTGTTGGTGGGTTCATTTGAAGTGGCATTAAAAATAACATTTTGTTAGTGGTTCGCATGGAGATATTTTTCAGCTAAATAATATTTTTCCACTTTATATTTTAAAAATCCATTTCTTTTGGCCAGGTGGAGAGGGCCTTTTTTTAGTCTTATATTGGGTTCCCAATTAAGTATGTAATTGAAAGTTCTGTGTTTGTTTTCATAACTCTTGATTTTGTTTATATATTTTGGCAGATTCTAGCTTCTTCTATCCTTTAAGGGCATAATGTCTGCCTCGTAAAGTACAATATTATCAGGGCAGGTATTTCGAAGACCTGTAATAATTCTAGTTGCATTTAGTTGTATCCTTTCTAGTGTTTTTAGATTTGTTTCAGATGCTGTACCATAGATTGATATCCATATTCCAAGATAGGTCTCATTAGAGATGTGTAAGTTAATTTTAGTGTTGTTGCTTCAGCTCCCCATTCTTCCTGAAATATATTTCAAGATTTTTAGTCGGTCTCTTCCTTTTCTAACAACTCCTTCAATATGTTTACTGGAGTAAATTTCTGGATCCAGGGTGTAGCCGAGATATTTAGGATATTAAATATATTGCAATTGTTGTTCTTTCAGAATAATATTTGGTCTTATTTTGTATAGTTTCTTATCGGTAGTAAAAAGTCAGGTCTCCGATTTTTGGGGGTTAAATTCTAATTTATGTTTATTAGCAAATTTTTCTAGGTGGGAAAGAGTCTTGTTCAAATCTCTTTCAGCTTTTTTCCAGTTAGTGTTGCTGCTCCATAGAATAATGTCATCAGCGAAAAGTCCAATATTGGTTTTATGTGAATTTTTTTCTTCTATGCCTGCAATAAATAGGGTGAAGAGAGTTGGGCTAAGGACTGATCCTTGTGGTAATCCTTGGTACAATTCGAAGGTTTTAGATAGAGTGACATTATATTTGACCCTGATGTATATATTTTTAAGGGAATCATTTATCAAAGTTATAGCTTTTCCATCAATTTTGAAATGTTTGTATAATTTTGTAATTAACTTGTTTTTCCATACCTTATCAAAAGCTTGTGTAAGGTCTAAAAAGCAGCTATGATGTGGTTAGTTGGTTTTTTATTTTGTGCATCTTTTTTTACCTTTTGTGTGAAAATAAGAGTTGGTCTATTGTCCCATGTCCTTTCCTAAATCCATATTGTTCTTCTGGTAAGAGATTTCTTGTGTCGGGGTGGTAGGTGAGTCGTCTGAGTATAATTTTTTCCATTAATTTGCAGCAAATATTTGTGAGGGAGATAGGTCGATAGTTTTTTGGGTCATCAGCAGATTTGTCAAGTTTTTAATGGGAATTATTGTTGCATTTTTACAGTCTTGAGGCAATTTTCCAGTTTTCCAGGAGTTATTGAAAATATTAAGAAGTCTTTCTTTGCCAATTTTGCCCAAGTTTGATATCATTCGACCATGGATTCCATCTGGGCCAGGAGTCTTGTTTAAGTCAGTGTTTTCTAATGCATAAGCTAGCTCTTTCATATTGATTTTTTTCATGGAAAATATTGAGTGCTGGTGACATTTTTACAGTCATGAATAATCTTTCGGGCCTTTTTTCAACCTTGATTTTACTACTTATTTGAAATGAATTACCTAAAAGATTGGCAGCAATTTTGTCATTGGTTGCTGGTGTACCATCTGTATTCTTAATCATATTTGTGTTTTCAGTTTGTGGCTGGACTCTGTCAATTTGTTTTGCCAAATTCCAAAGTTTTGTATTTGGGTTTCTTGGGTTCAGGTTTTCACAGGTTTGTTTCCATTTTTCCCTTTTCACATTTACATATAATCTTTTTATTTTTGAAATCACAATGTTCAGTTCAGTTCTACAATTTGTTTGGTTTTGGGTGCACTTTTTTGTAGTTTATTTTTTTAGTTATAAGTGTTTGAATATTTTTTGCCTGGTGTGTATAATTTGGAAATTATTTCTCAATATTACCTATTGGTATTGCAACTTTGGCTGCTTCAATAATGTTGTTTTCGAAATATATCATATTAGCCTTTTTGAAGTTCCAGAAATTTTCTTAATTGAGCTAATTTTGGTCTTGGTGCTAATTCCTATCAAATTAGGCAAATGATCACTTCCAAAACCTTTTAATATTTGCTATTTGCATTTGTGGAAAATGTCAGGATAGTAAAAACTTATATCAAGGGCTTGTGCAGTATTATAGCTTGTAGGAATGATGGGTAGGATTCCCATCATTTAAGCAAATGAAGGCATTGTCGTCAAATATGTTTGATAGTATTTTGCCTCTTGGGTTTTTGGCGTAGAACATCCTCATAGTTGATGTTTGGCATTAAGGTCACCTACAATAATAGTGTTGTCTGTAAGAAATTTAGCCATTGTTCCATCGTCAATAAATGTATTGTTTAGAGGGTTATACATATTGTATATGTCGATGGCTTTGTTTTGATTGAGGTAGACTTTGATACCTTGGGCTTCGAGGTCTAATGTTTGGAATATTAATGGCTATGTCCTCATAGTACAAATTCTTGATTAAAAATGCTAGGCCACCCCCTTTAACAGCATATACAGATGGATCTTCAGACCTTACCCTGAGTAATGGAGGGGCCGGAATTAACATAATACTGCAAGATGGAACAAACATCAAAATCAAAGAAGGAGCAGGACATATTTCGTCAAACTTCACTTGTGAACTGACAGCTATCTGGAAAGCCCTTGATGTATGCCTTAACCATCCATCCCTGCATCAAGCAGAAGGATTTTTTTAATATACAGCGACTCCATATCCGCTCTAGAAGCAATTCAGAAGGGCAATACTAAAATCACACAGAAAATACACTCGTTACTTACCCAACTGGAACCATTGGAGAATAACTGCATTCTACATTGGATCCCTGCCCATGCTGGGATCGGGGGTAATGAAATGGCATTTGAATTGGCAAAGAAAGCCAGAAAGTTGAGCCAAAGGAAAGAACAAATGTCATTATTTGACACTGATTCTTTGTCAAAATACAAGATAATTAAACAAAAAAATAAGAAAAGATCAAAATGCGAAATAAACTCTGAGAGAAAAATGATAAAAACTATAACAAGACTTAGAACAAAACACTATAAAGGAATGACAATACATTCAGATGGCACAAGAACCTATAGGACATGCAACAACTGTCCTGGTGTGGATCTAACACCTACCCACATATTCTCATGTCCAGCAATGGCCGCAGCCTTTCAGAAAATTGACTTAGACCCAGAGCAGCAGCTTTACACACCCAAGATAGTGGATATTGCTGCTACTGTGATGGAGTTGCATGGATACATCTAAGGCTCTTTATTGGACACGACAACAACAACAACGGCATTCCAGAGTAAAATAAATTATCAGAGATAGATACATATTTTTCAAATGAATTAAAATAAATATAATCGATACTGAGTGAGAGTTGAATTAAAAATATTAGAAATTTATTATCTTCGGAAACAAACCGTATCTAAAATATCAAATTTCTTTTTGCTACACGTTTAAATTTGCATATACCTATTTTACATATCTCTGATTGTATTTGAAAATCGTTAACCAATTCTTCATACTTTTGGCGAAGTGGTGTTTTATTAATTTGTTATTTGAAATTATTAGGGTTCTTTCCTGGTATTCAAAAAGGAAAAATACGTGTCGATCAGTTATATTTTTCAATTTATCAAACAATTTGGCCGCTGAATCTCTGATTCTGGTAGAGCGCCATCTGGCGAATAAAATTGTAACTAAAATCAATTTCGAATTTTTCATTATTTTCCATAAAAAATCCCATTGCATCCTGAACACAATGGTGTTTACCGCATTGCTCTAGCGCAAATATTCGCGGAGTTATTAATTTTTAAAGTTGTGCGGGACTTTTGGATCACCCTGTATATTCTATATATTCTTTATACTATCCTTTTTCATATCTTTCACATTATTTAAATTATATAATATTTATATTGAACAAATATGTTTATTATTCGAATTTTACTACCTATTTAGTATATAAAAGGTGCCACTACAAAAGGTATGTAAATATGTTTTGTTATTATTATTTTCTAAAACACATAGCTCTTGGTTAATTGTAAATTAGAATTGAAACTAGATTTTGACTAGGATATTTAAAATTCGAAACTATTTTAAAGGCGTAAGATTCTTTTTGAAATTAAACAATTTCTACTGCCCTTACTGCAATGGAAAAATTAATGGGAGGGCCTGGCTCATCAGTGGTGAACCCTCCCAGCGGTTTCGCCAGTTTAATCTACCATACCGCTATTATATTGCATTTTTGGAACTTCCTTTTATAGTTATACTGTTGCTAGACTCTTGGAATGGGTATTTTAGAAGAATTATGGACATATGCTTTGAGGATAGCAGAATTACATACATTTATAAATATATAATACTAGACGAATGGCCCGGGCAACGCCCGGGTTTTACCCGAGTGCGAATATATTTTAAAAACGTTGTCTTGGGTGGTCGCTATAGACAGGGTGGTCTGTATAGACAGGTGTATGTATCACACAGCCGATAACAGGGTTGTCTAGAGTGGCCGCTATAGACAGGATGGTCTGTATAGACAGGTGTATGTATCACACTGCTGATAACAGGGTTGCCTAAGGTGACTGCTATAGACAGGGTGGTCTGTATAGACAGGTGAATGTAACACACTAATGATAACAGGGTTGCCTAAGGTGACCGCTATAGACAGGGTGGTCTGTATAGACAGGTGGATGTATCACACAGCTGATAACAGGGTTGTCTAGAGTGGCCGCTATAGACAGGTGTATGTATCACACAGCTGATAACAGGGTTTTCTAGAATGGCCGCTATATACAGGGTGGTCTGTATAGACAGGTGGATGTAACACACTGCTGATTACAGGGTTGCCTAAAGTGTCCGCTATAGACAGGGTGGTCTGTATAGATAGGTGGATGTAACACACTGCTGATAACAGGGTTGTCTAGAATGGCCGCTATAGACAGGTGTATGTATCACACAGCTGATAACAGGGTTGTCTAGAGGGGGGCAGGGAGGACACGTGTTCGCCGGCAGCCAATGGGCGCGCATTCTATCCGTGAGCTTCAGACAGAATAAGGCAATTATATATATAGATGCTTCGAGTAATTCGAGCTAGGATATTTCTTGAGGGGATATATCGCGCTTAATGTTAGAAATTGAAACAAAATTATGAATTATATTTTGTAAGATATTTCAAGAATTATATATATAAATATATATACATATTTTTCTCATTAATATTATTAAATATTTCATTTTAGAATATAAGTATTTGGCACAATAAAGATATCGTATGCGTATTAATATAGAGAAAATATATATATATAATTACAAAAAGTAAAAAAAAAAGTCTGCGCGCAATTATTTTCACACTGATCAAACGAAATAATATAAAAATACTCATAAAATATTTAAATACACTCATGGACAAAATAAAGCTGTATTTTTAGAATATATATCGGGATTTAGACGATCATTCTGAAAGATATTTGATACACAGTGACCTTTATTGAAGATACACGAGATAACCAAGTGTGGACATATTTACCTCTGTCTCCATCAAAAAATAAAAAGCATACGATCAGCGACATTAAGTGTTTTCTACTTCTTTGAATTTCGTCTCTGAGTGTAGTTTTTTTGGGAGAAATATTTCAAAATAAGATATCTAAGTTAATAAAAACTGCATCTGAAATTCAACAATAGAGTTTTAATATTCCTCTCATTTATAAAAGTCGAAGAGCGGTATTCAAAGTGCGGTTGTTTCGACAAGACTAGAGTCAGAAAGAACAGGTCAAGACTCTATTATTGGAATTGTCATAGAGACCGTTTATTTTGAAAGTAAAGTCTACTTATGGCCAACTATTCTTGGATTATGAAGGCTAGATCATATGAAAGAGCCAATTTTAGAGATCAATCCACACTCCTTTTGGCCAGACATTTAAGAAGTACAAAGGTTCATTCTAGAGGTGTCAAATGTTCTAATCGCCAGAGAAGAATTTTGAAGGCTAGAAACTACTGAAGGTCGAAGCAACCATCTTACAGTTTAAATCTAGAGAAAACTGAAAGAGCAAAACCTACGCTCTTAAGGTCAAAATATTTTTATTATTCTTTCAAGTTACATACAAACCAAAGGCAAAACAAAGGTACCACCTAGGTTCTATTAACCAAAGTTACAGTTTAAAAGCCATCTAATGTTTTAGAGCCAATTTTTCCTATCATTCCAAGTTGCAGTTTGAAGGCCAAAGTTAAGAAAGGACAAAGAGCAAGACGATTACCCAAACATAGAGTTTGAGAGTCAAAGTTAGCAAAGAACAAAGCTAGACTGCTGTGCTGCCTGGAGTAGAGGAGCTCCATCTATTATTTCTTCCTGTGGTGAATCTGTATAAGACCGGTAATCTTAATAAAGCTTTGTGTTTGTGACAAAGCTAGACTCTATTAACCAAAGTTACACTTTAAAAACCAAAGTTAACAAAGCTAGACTCTACTGAACAAAGCTACAGCTAAAGGTCAAGACTACATTGAAATAAGGTAATGACAATCAATTTTCAGATCGAAGCAACGCTCTATTATTCAAGATCAAAATATGAAGGCCAGATCTTATACTGAATGCCATATTTCCTACAAGGATACAATATATAGAGGAAAGGGCTACATTTAGAAGCCTAGCTGTTTCTAATGTTACAAAACCTTTGAATAAAATTGAACACATGCAACACCCTCATTATATATCAGAAATATTTGAAAATTAAGAAAGTGTTTTTAAAACAAATTTTAATGTTTATAATACAAATTAAAGCACCAAAAGACGAATGTTTCTTTTCATAAATGAATCAAACTTCTACTGTCCTTACTGCGATGAAAAACATATTGGAAGGGCTTGGTTCATTAATGGTGAACCCTCCCAGCGGTTTCGTCATTTTATTCTACCAGACCGCTTCTTTAGAGCTCTAATACTGTATTGGATCATTCTGCTTTTATATGCTACACTGAAGGGTTGAAGCTTTTAGGACAGTAGAATTAATGTCCTAAAAGCTTATGTCCATAGTTTGCTTAAATACCATTTATAAGATTCTACCTTTCAGTGTTGCATATAAAATCAGAATGATCCAACACAGTATTAGAGCTCTAAAAAAGCGGTCTGGTAGATTAAATTGGCGAAACCGCTGGGAGGGTTCACTAATAATGAGCCAAGCCCTCCCAAAATATATTTTCATCTCAGTAATGGCAGTAGAAGTTTGATTTATTCTCGTCTTGGTGTTTTCATTTGTAATATATAGATGGCGCGTTATTGCTATGAATTAATTTAATGTTTATCCAAAATATTGTAATATGATAAATGAAACTAATTAAATATAGGTTTTAAAATAAGAATTACTTATGCTTTTCATTTATAACACCCCCTCCTCATATCTACCGTGAGTTTAAAAACCATATTGTAATTAATCAGGTGATTTGTTTCTAGACGTTATATTAGTAGATGTTAAAGAGAGCTTATATTTTCTAGACTAGCCGAATGACCCGGGCAACGCCCGGGTTTTACCCGATTAAATGCTTTTAGTCAAATACTATTTGTTACAATTATAAATTGGCGCCGTGGATGTCATTCTTGTGAAACGTCCCGCTCCAAACTTTGTGTCTGAGAAGCGATATTTTTATAAAGAGATGATCTAGCTTTGTGTCTTCTGCTCGAATGTGTTTTTCTGTTAGAATTTTGTTCCTGCATACTAAAAATGAACTGGCTTCACCCGTGGTCTCTGCTTTTTGGATTTTTTTCCGGATATAATTTTGTATCTGATAATCAAATATGATACATCAATATTGTCATAATCATTTTCTGACTAAAAAAAAACCAACTATTTTTGCCCAGAACCTGTCAATTTCAATTTTTCTTGCCTAAAAATGCGATAAATATCTCTTCCATATTTTTTCTATGTCCTGTTAAAACACGTTTTACATGTACATTAGGCCAGCTGATATTACCTCCCATCTTCACCGCTAGAGGCGCTGCTTGCGAGCGAAAAGGCAAATTTGCAAATTAAATTTGCAAATAACTCAAAGAATATTCGGGATAGAGACCTGAAATATTCAATATAAGTTTTTCCAGATTCTACTATACATACTGCTAAAATTTCAGTCATATTAGTTACGTATTTTACGTATATTACGTAAAAGCATTCCATTCACAAAAGCAAACGATGACAGAATTGATGACTCTGATACTTGTATATTTTAATAATAATAATATAAATGAGTTTTAAAAATTGTAAAAAAAAAAAATGCATCGGCCGGGAATCGAACCCGGGCCGCCCGCGTGGCAGACGAGCATTCTCGCCACTGAACCACCGATGCTTATAAGAAATAGCCATATTTGGATATTTATTCCATTCACAAAAGCAAACGGTGACAGAATTGATTGTTGATGACTCTGATACTTGTATATTTTAATAGGGGGGTCGGTGGAAGGATGATCTAAACCGTGGATTTTAGACCACTACGACCCGGGTTCGATTCCCGCATTGGGCACTTTTTTATGATTTAAAAAAATGCTCCAATGGCCCCGATTCTTGCAAAATTCCAACCCCACCAGCGAATGCAAGTAACCAAGCCAGGCTCTGGCACATTTGAAAGTACAAAGTCGAACTTCTTTTCACATGTGTAGACATATGGTGTACTTACAGTAAAAGCAGTCGCTTTCTTCTACCCATCATGATTATCATGGCCCCTACCATGTGTAATAGGGATAAGCAAAGAAAAAAGAGATTTATTTGACCTTGTTTAGTATTTATGTATGTGAATATGGTTGAATATTCAAATGATATTGATACTGTTATAATCATTTGAAATGTTCCATTGTTAACATTCCAACCAAATTTATTGTTTTGAATTTTGCTAATAATTTACCTAGGTAGACTGTTCGAAAACCTCTTTTCGCTGATTTTCTTCAATTCACTTTCAAGCCAGAGGTATAGTTAACGCAAAGTCTTCTTCTAATCTTTCCAATTCCTAACTAGTTTCAAAGCACTGGTCTCACAAAACCTTAACTCTATTTTATTTACAACCACCATATATACTTTCAAACACACACACAAAGCTTTATTAAGACAATCGGTCTTATACAGATTCACTACAGGGAGAAATTATAGATGGAGCTCCTATACTCCAGGCAGCACAGCACCCAACAACAGCCTCCAGGTCCGATGCATGTCCAATGGCCACACGTTCCTTTGTGCATACGTCATGGTTAGTGAATCACTGATTCGCACAGATTAGAACCACCATATATATATACAATAAATTCACACACGTGACCAGACAATCCTGGTCAAATATAATATAAATATATATATACATAGATATATTAAAAAATAATAATAATAACTAACATAGACCTAGAATTAGATGTATCTGCTGTTTATTGTTGTTCATTCAATGCCAACCATTTAATTATTGTTTTGAATTATTCCAATAAGTCACACATAAGTGTGTCTAGAATTCTTTAAAATCTGTTTACCAATCAGAGAGATAATTATTGTTTTAGATATAGATTGTCCTGGAATTCTTTAAAAGCTGACTATTGTTGTTTTTATATACCAATGAGAAAATGTTGTTTTGAAATTTTCAAATAATTTGCATAGATTGTTCTGGAATTCATTGTAAGCTCGACACCAATCAGAAAATTATTGTTTAGAATAATTCTATTAATTTACATAGGTAATCCTATAAGTATATATGTCAGTTGCTTTATTTTGTTAATTCTACACCAACCATATAACTATTGTTTTGAATGATACAATAATTTATATATGCATGTCTAGAATTCTTTGAAAGCTGAATACCAACAGAATTATTACTTTGAATACACTGCGTGACATTGAAAATGGAACACCAAGAAGTAGTGGCCAGAAAGTGATGAAACTCGGCAGACAGAGAGAGACAGGGACGAACAATAGGTGATCTTTATTTCAAAATGATAGTCATAATACAGAGCGAGAACGGCGTCGGCTTAGTAGCAAGTAGGACCACCGCGGACGGCGATGCACGCAGCAACACGTCTAGGTAGAGAGTCAATCAGAGTACGGATGGCGTCCTGAGGGATGGCTCTCCATTCCCTCTCAACCATTTTCCACAGTTCGTCTTCTGAACGCGGCTGTGGCAAGGCATGCAAACGGCGTCCAATGATGTCCCAGACGTGCTCGATTGGTGAGAGATCAGGAGAGTACGGTGGCCAGGGAAGCATCTGTACATCTTGCAGAGCTTGTTGGCTAATGCGAGCAGTGTGCGGTCGGGCCTTATCCTGCTGATAAAGGGCATTGGGTACCCCCTGAAGGTAGGGGAGTGTCACCGGTCGCAGCACATCATCAACGTATCGTTGGGCCGTCATAGTGCCCTGAATACGAAGTAAAGGTGACCTGGAATCATACGCGATTGCGCCCCAAACCATGATTCCACTTTGTCGCACGGTGGGGCGTTCCAAAATTGCTGCCGGATTGAACCTTTCTCCACGTCGACGCCACACGCGTACACGGCGGCTATCACTGGACAAGCAGAAACGCGACTCATCTGAGAACACGACCCTGTGCCATTCCGTCATCCACGTCGATCTAGCCCGGCACCATTCCAAACGTTGGCGCCTATTCGGTGGGGTCAATGGCAGTCTTCTTAGCGGACGGCATGAGTGCAAGCCATTAGCAACCAATCGACGGGAAATGGTTCTGGTCGAGATGGAATGATCTAGGGTGTCTTGCACATGTTGCAGGATGGCGGTACAAGTGGCTTGTGGGGCCGCCACTGCTTGTCGAAGGATACGCCGATCCACACGTGCTGACGTCACTCTGGTTGCACCGACATTCCTATAAATTGCCACATTTCCTTGTTCCAACCATCTTCTCCACAGTCGGTGCACCGTGGACGCACCAAGGTGTGTATCAGCTGCGATTTGACGTATGGCCAACCTGCCCTTTTCAGTCCGATCACCATGCCCCTCGTAAAAGCGTCTGTCTGCTTGAACTGCCTCCGTTTACGATGACCTGGCATTCTCTGTTATTACACGTGTCTTTTGACACAAGAACAAAATTTCTACAATGATTTTCCTTGAAGAAATAACGACACGAATACTGTCCTTTCTGCAAGTTCCTTCCCTTATATCTTACTCCATGTGCGCACGAGAGCTGCGCATTTTACATCATTTCCATAACTCGGTTAGGCCCGTCTACCCTGAAATTTGCATAATTTTCTGGCCACTATTTCTTGGTGTTCCATTTTCAATGTCACGCAGTGTATATACAGTTAAACCTGTCTATAGCGCCTCCCTCTTGGGTCTCACCAAAATAGGGTGCTATAGACAGGTCACTTTTAATGCAAATCGCATCGTACTACGTATTTAAAATCGGGCGCTATAGAGAGGAAGGCGGTATTTAGAGGGGGCGCTATAGATAGGTTTAACTGTATTTATAATAATTTACATAGGTGTTCCTAGAATTCAATGTCAGTCACATTCAGTGTCAAGTTGTTGTTCATTCCATACAAATAATAATTATTGTTTTAAATTATTCACAGCATGTATTGTTAGCATTCCTTGTAAGTTCTCCATTGGTAAACACTCTAAAGAATCCAGAATAATTTATATCTTCGATGTATTCCTGAAAAAATCCATAGAATCATTGATAATTATCTCAATTATTTAATTCAAGTTGTAGACTCTTTAAACTTTAGAATTTTATTGACTGACAATTTGACGACTATCTGTCGTCGCCTTTTTCAAGGTGGGAAGTTTCAAATGAGGTTTAAACGGACAATAAACCCTTTGAAAAATGTTACAAAAGTGGCATTGTACTGGGATTAGGTTAATAAATTAAGAGCATCTCCCGATCGTTCATCTAAAAGTTGCTGATAGCTTGCTGTGATTCTGATGGCTATATTTCAAAATCAACCTTTAGTTTATATTTATTCCGACAGATGGCGCAAGCCACCAGTAAATTTTAGTTGCACGATCAGGAGATGCCCTTTTCCTAAACTTTTTAATTTAACGAGTCTCAGTTATTAATCAATCCTATAATACGGCCTACAATAATGTTTATATTCTCTATTGCGTTTATTATTGACACATAGAAACATCCTGCACGGAATGTGCTATACATGATGGCAAGCCATAGAAAAACCTATGTATAGCCTCCTCTCTATATAGATGACGACCCTCCCATCAAAATCCCATGTTATTGCCATATCACGGAAGGATCTTCACAGTTCCCTGGAAGCCAAGTGGGGGAGATTATGTCCCCCCTACTCGCCGGATATATCTCCTGCTGTTACATGTCGAATGGATTATCTCCACCGCCGTGTCACATTGTGTCTCACCCTCGTTACTTGTATTTATCTGTCGTTGCAGTTGTCCCCATTTGCATATGTCCCCGGCCTCAGATAATTATTGTCTACAGGGTGGTCCACAAGTCCCAAACCCTTTTATTTTTAAATTAAAAAATAATAAAATTCGGACTTATGGTCCACTCTGTACTATGTGAGACAAGCAGGAATTGATCTTTTTAAATAAAATTCTTCTGAGCTACTGAATCAATCCTTAAAAAACTTTACACATCTGACTTCTGTTTTTTGAAACCTTGAGACGTGTATATTCCCAATACTTTTTTTCGATTTTTTATTAATTCAATTTTTTTTTTCAAACGTCAAATATAAATTACACACTTCATTGTTTATACTGCCATTGTAATGAAGACGAGGAGTCGTTAAAATTAAAATAAATAAAGATTTAAGAATTTATATTGATAAAATAAAAGTATTAAAATTTGCCGATCAAGATTTATTTACAATCAATAATAATTAAAGCAAGTAAGCAAGGTAATTCACATTGTATAGAATTAAAATCCCGAATATAAATGTGAATATGTTTTATTATTTTATTATATAATTAATTAATCTTTATTACAATATGTTAAAGCAAATATTTCTTCCACCTTTCTATATTGCAAATTATTGATATAAACTTTATGGAAAAATCACCCCTTTGTATCGAAGACAAATAGGAACTGCCTCTTGCTACTAATTCCATTTCTTTCTGCCTCGAACGCGTCTGTCCAAATTTGGACAAAGTTCAACTCGGCCAAAAGCAAGAAGAAGACAAGTCCGGGTTCTGGTTTCCTATAAAAAGGAATATTCTGTACATTTTACTTTATTTACCGTTATATTTACATTCAAGTACTTGTTTTTGGGAGAAACAAGGATTCCATGTGAGCTATCGAATAAAACTGATTAAGTTCTAACGTTTACCTATTAAGTTTGTAAACATCTTTCATTTCACAATAAGTAACAATAGACAGCTATTCTTTCTTAGAACTTATTTTATTTGATTTATGAGAGGTGCTTTCTGTTTAATTTGAAACTCTAATAATTTCACATTTGGTCTCTAAACGGTAATAATGAAGTTTTCTCTATAAAATAGGTAATGATAGATTTCTAATATATCGCAATCCACAGTTTTAAACTTTAATAGAAAAAGATCATCTTAGTTCTATATGAAATTATGTTTCTTTAATTATTTCTTATACACTCATGGACAAAACTTATGGAAGTGGAAAGTTTTTGATCTCGCCGGTCGTCTATATATATTTTTTATGAAGGAGACAAAGGCAAATTTTTGTTCACACTTGGTTATTATGTGTTTTCAATAAAGGTCACTGTAATATCTTTCAGAGTTATTGTCTTAATCCCGATATACATGCAAAGAAATACAACTTCCTTAAGTTTTGTCAATGACTGTAAATGTATTTAGAATTATTTGTTAGATTAACCAATATTGTGTTGTGAATCCACGTTCTGTAGGCACAACGGGTTTGTATTCAACCTATAATAAATATCTGCATCAGTATCCTTTTAAAGTTTAAATTTGAAAATGGAGACAGAGGGTCGATGTCGGTAAATAATAAAAGAGAAAAGATTAATGTGTTTTAGTATTTATTTGTTTACATTGTTGTAGTCACGGAGAAACCTTCACAAAGATGGGAGGTTTCTCATGAAATTATTGGTGTTGATATTGTCGCGCGTGACCCCTCCGGTTCTTTGCGACGATGCGCTTCTTCCGCCGTAGATCACCTGCCCGGGCTCCGGTTGCTCTTCCCTGCAGGCCACCCGAAGACGTCCAGAAGAGCAGCAGCAACGATGATGGCGATAGTAACGACAGCAGGCGGCACCGAGACTTCAAACACTAACCTTTATTGTCTTTTACTACTAAACATTACATATGAATGGGATAACAATCAACGGGTATTTACACCATGTTACCTCCTAGGGCCAATATAAAAGTGTAAGTGTAAGTTTTCACTTGGAAAACAGGACCACCGGCGATTCCCACATCAGTTTCAGAAGCGAAACAGGCGAAAGCGCCATCTATTGGCGGAGGTTGCAAGTGTTCTTCTGGTAACAATAAAAATAACTCATGAATCCAAGATTCACCTCGTGTTTAGAATAGACTGTTTTGTACAATCAAACACTTTTTCTCAAACACACAATTGATAATGTATAAGGTCAGTTTGTGAAGGTTCTGATATCTTTACAGAACCGATATCTCTCTTTTATATTTCAAAAAATAATATGCGCTCAAGTGTAATTTAGGTATTCTAATATTTTTACTGCAGGAATCTATGATATTTTCCTGAGAATACGGTTAACAGTAGAAAGTAATAATTTGTTTATTGTGTGGAAATGTTCCTTTGAGAAGATCAAATCTCTTTGAAAACCATCTTCTTTATCTTTTTTTAGGTTGAATTTGCGTGAAAGTTTCGTCAGACAACTTTTTTTTTCAGATAATTTTTGTCACTTAATTTCACAGATATCGAAATTATTCTTTATTATTCTACAAATTATGCACTCAGTAATATCAATAATTTGTCTTTCATTCTTTTAATAATTTGTGTCAAAAAGTATTTCTCCTCTGAAAGCCTGGAAACATAAGATTTTATAAAATCACCAATAATGTGTTTTCATTTCGAATTTTAAAAAAATAGTTTTTACAATGAAATATAAATACATTTTTGTTATTTCGAATAATTAAAGTATCTTTAAATAGGACATTTTTCTTTTCGCGAGAGATACAGCACTGAAAATCATTATTTTAAAACTGGAACATCCCCTGTACACACCGTGGATTACACGTGCCACAGATCTCAATGCGCTATATAGCACTAGCTGAAAAAAAGAAGCCTCAATAAAATGCTAAGAAACCTAATGTAGTGTAGGATCCATCTAGTACAACAAGATAGCCTACGGAAAAGATTGATTGGAGGATGCATTGAAGGTACCAGTTCACTAAGACAGCATCGTACTACATTTTGAAACGTCTGAAGAGAGAAACCAAGTACAATGTCACACATACCAGTTGAAATTTTATAGAGATATATAGATCATCTTGGAAGATCTTGATAGGAAAATCTCAGGTAAGTTTGACCTGAAATAAAATTTACAAATGACAAACTAAGATCTTCTATTTTAAATCTCTTAATTAACACCTAACAGGCAAATTTATGAATTATTTCGAAAGATAAATGCTTGATACCTATATTTATACTAGCCGAATGACCCGGGCAACGCTCGTGTTTTACCCGACTGTAGATGTTACAACGGTGATCCTTAGGTCGCTGGTTCAAATCCGGCTCGAGGGAGCCGGCGAGCACGTGACCTCCCTGTGCGCGCGCATCCGTGACAGAGGCGGCCGGCCGATGAGGAAAGACGGTCGTGACTATATATATTAATTTTTCCATAGTTTTCACAAATACCCTTACTAAATTTTCTCTTATTAAAACAGCTATAAAAGCAAAATAGTTCAATTCAGTATTAAGGCGGTGAGACAGATTAAATTGGAGAAACTGGGAAGTTTCACCGCTGCTGACCCCCCAGCCTTTCTAATATTTTCCATCTCAGAGATAGTAATTTGTTTTACACTCATTGAGACAAAAGTTAAGGAAGTTGTACCTTTTAACATGTATATCGAGATTCAGATAATAACTCTGAAAGATATTACAGTGATATTTATTGAATACACACGAGATAACCAAGTGTAAACAAAATTGCCTCTGTCTACTTGAAAAATAAAAAAGAAAACCGTCGACATCAAATACTTTCCACTTTATTAAGTTTTGTCCGTGAGTATATTTGAAAAAATAAAGGTAAACCAACGCCCTAAGTAGTGAGGGATTCTATTCCTATAGAATTTATTAAAAATTTATATTTTGATCCCTTCATTCATATTTAGCAAATGGCAGATCTCAATCAGAAGAAAAAATATTTTTTCCACACACACACAAGCGTTTCGGTTCCTATTATATATTTGTTATATTACATTTATTTAGATTATTCTTCTATATATCTTCTTCTTATCTGTTATCTTGTTTACACACTTGATAACAGGAACTATTTAAAAACATGCTGTGGTAAAATTTCTCATTCAGTACTTTTGTCTGAAGATGGTAACAACGCTGTTACCGAAACGTCACACACTATTTATTTATTTTGATTTGGTCTTATTACCTTGTGATTATTGAACGTGTGTGTATGTGTGATATTAAACGAAACATCGATTAAATAGAGATTTTCTTCTGACCATGTTAACTTATTTATACACTAAATGGCCAGATTTTAAGTCACTAAACGGAATATCACAAGGGAGGATACAAATAGGTTTTACGTCTATTTAGACTGGGGAGGTAGAGTTTCCTGTTTTGAGATCTCTTTCCGCCGAGGAAAGTTTCCTTTCATATTTTGGCCATTGAATTAGCCAATTGGGATATCGAATGATCTTAAAGTAAGCCTCCAGAACACAGTTGTCTTATCATTCATTTAGAAACATTAACAGCTTCTTTTTTTCACAAAGCTTCCACTTTGTGAAGCTATTATATGAACATACCTCGCCATGCCATTACAGAATATGGATGATGGGACCCATGGAAGAGACTCTTGCTTAACAAGCTTGTGTCTTGGGATTAACACCATTTTGTCGGTTAGGATTCTTCAATGGTGAATATACAATACCGATTTCCAGCAATCTGATCTCAAATTCTACATTGGATATTCTAAATGTCCCCACGAATCCCACAAGTAACCAAACGATGCACTGGCAACATGTAAATGCAAAAAAAGTCGGATTACAATCACCACTTGTGGTGCACTTACAGTGAAGACAATCTAAAACTCCACCCAACATCATTATCTCAGTCTGTCCCCAGGTCTGATCCCTTTGAGTTTGTCTTTCTTTACTCTTCACGGTAAGTTGTTGTAACCGCTCTAGACCTTGGAGGCTTCGATTTCTTCTGACAGATTGAGCGGCGAAGGAATGTTTCAGCTCACACACAGACAAAACTATTTATAAAAATAATAATAAAATATAGGTATTTCTGTACATTATATTCCTACTCTCCTAAAATCTTATATATCCATAGTTTCCTTGAATTACTTCAACCAAGCTTTATTCTCCAATGTCGGATAGACAAGTATCTCAATGCAATATTACTGCGGTATAATAGAACCATGCCCTCCCAATATATTTCATCTCCGTATGTATGCCGCTCCATTGTGGGCAACAGAGCATAAAGACTTACTGGACAGTATACAAGACATATTTATCCGTAGGTTCCTGAATCTGCCCAGATACACTCCAGGCTAAATAATCAGATTAGAAACCGGTCGTATCTCATTGAGTGTAACAGCTTTAAAATTAACCCTGAAGTAATTGGCTGCGGGTGTTGAATATGAGCAGTGACAGATTGCCGCGTATATGTTTTAATAGAACACGGGAACTGTCTAATGCTTCGGGCACACCCATCGGTTTAATTAAAAAGCTCACCAATCTGCTTAACAATAATGGATCCCTTGCACTTGTTTCTTGTGATGATCCTGAAACGCTGAGGAGCGCGATTACAGGGCTCTTAAAAACAGCGGCAGAACAATCTATACAAAATGACCTTACAAGAATGGATAAATCTAAGCTATACTCTCACTACAAGGACATTCACATATCTTTCATGACGGAGGGATACCTTTTAGGGGATTTTCCTTTCCCGGTTGTAAGACTACTCGCACAAGTTAGAATACTTTCAAGTTTTTTTAGAGAAAACCACACCAAGATGCTCTGCGGTGAGGACCCGATTTGTACCTTCTGTAATTCAAAACTAAAAATGAAATCACTCACTATATTTTTGATTGCTCTGCTCTGAAAGAAGAAAGAAGAACCCTTATGCTCAAAACTGGGCAACTCTGTGCTTCACTTCCATCAATAATTGACAATATGATCCAGAATAAGTATATTGCTACGGCGTTTTATGGTTTCCACAAGTCCATATCTCAGAAGGCCAAGTGACATTCACTCCTCACTTTCTTACTGCTACACTTTTTGTATTGTTTTTCTTGCTTCCCTCTTTCTCTTTCTTGTTTTTTTTTTCCCTTTTTTTTTTTCATCTTTTTCTTCTGTATATATCGTATTTCCTTTGTCTCACTGCTTTGTTCTTATGCATACCTCTGGTGAATCCTGCATAGGGTCAGTGACCCTAAATAAAGGCTTTTTTGTTGTTGTTGTTGTTGCATTTAATCTCCGTAAGGACAGTATTATGTTTTTTTTATATTTGCGGAAGAGAAAATCATTCTTAATACCCTCATATCCTATGTAGTACTTATTTGAGAGATAGATTCGCTTTTAATAATTCAGAGAGTGTCTATGAAAGAAAATGATTTGTTCTCAAGAGGCGAATCTCTGACAAACGATTGATCTTATAGTGTCGAAGCTGTTAAAGAAATAGCTACATATGGATAACTAAGATCTTAAAGAACATTATTCAAGTCTACGTGAACCCAGTTCAGCTAATCAGAATAATATCCGAGAAAAATACATAGCGATAGAATTGTTTAACTTTCATAAAGCGTTATAGAACAAGGTAATCTCTAAGAACTAAAATTACAGAACAATTTCCTTCCATAGTTAATTTGTATAGTTATGTTGAATACTTTGATTTCCTTTTCATTTTCCCTTCTCTACTTTGTTTATGTTTCTTTTTTTCCTTTTCTTCATGAAAATGATGTATGGCGAGTCCTTACAGGACGGAAATGTCCTAATAAAGCTGCTGTTGTTGTTATATATATGGATAACTAAGCAATACACACTCTGTATCTTTAGAGGATGAATCCATTGGACGATATTTTTCAGAGTAATGAACGTATTTACATCATTATTAAATTGAAAGTGTGAAAAGGAGAATCAGAAAGGCTTTTTAAATTTGTTTTTAATTTCAATTTAAAGGGCTATGTCCCCCTAGGGACACTTACACTGTCATACATGTATGTCTTTGTCTATACATATATATACAATAATTTTAGGCCGTGAATAGAATAGACCTACGATGTTAACAAGGAGAAAGAGAGAAAGAAAAACGAGAACAGAGAACCGTGTACAAAAGAAAGAAATGTCTGGCTATATGTACAATCAACATAATATAAATTATCAGTTTCTTAAAATATATTTAAATGCTATATAATTTAAAATATATTTACAAAAGGTATTGAATTTAATATACATTTCTTTACTGGAAATAAAAATACTTGGATCTGTTACTATTAAATTGTTGTCGATTCTATAGTCTTGAAACAAGACAATCTAGTAAAAGATGTATTGAGGTTTGTTCCTCATGTCCACAAAACAACTCGAGTCTTCCGCCGCTTTAATTCTTTTTAAAATCTTCTTCAAAAGACTTGGCTAATCAGTGATGAGCCTTCCTAAATATTTCACCATTTCAATCCACCAGATCTAAGCTACAACTATTGTATGTTTCTTTATTTAGACTTAGAGCGCTATGTCCCCCTAGGGACACTTGCACTTTAAACATAAACAAAAATTTTGAAAGAAAAGAAAAGAAAGATATTTAAATATGTACAGAATTAGTTTGCAAGTTAGAGTTAGAAGAAAAGATAAAAAAATATATATATCAACACAATTGATATATGTACAAGGGTTGGTATGCAAATTTAGTTAAATGAAATCAAATTGTAAAGTATTGTGTGTATTCGAGAAAAGCAATTTACAGATTAAAAAAAAAAAGTTTTAAGGAATATTTTTGAATGAAATGCTAAATATGCTAAATATTAGAGAATTATTCAATTAAAACAAAACTAAAAAGAATTAATTACCAAGTAAAAGCGTTCCAATAGAATTTAGTAGTTTATTATAAAATTCAAAATAAATCTGCAAAATGAGTTGAATTTTATATGTCTTTTGTTGAAATTAGATTGTATGTTTATTCTGCTTATACACACAAAGCTTTTATTAAGACACCAGTCAGATTCTCCTCTCTCATTGCCGACTTACAACGATATCACCACAATGATCAATCACCATCATGTAGTGGAGGAGAACACGATAATTCTAAGTTATTTTTCTTACTTGATTCAGCTTATATAGTCTGTTATTGAAGATATACTCTCAGCAATGACCTTTAAAAAACTAGTTGAAAGAAAAAGTTGCTGATGGATTGCGCCATCTGTCGGAATAAATATAAACCATAATCGGTAATATTCTATTATTACAGAATTGGCCAAATAACCCTTCTTTATTAATCAAAAAAAGCTAACCACGTTTTGAGCTGTTTGGCCATCATTACCGTGATGCAAGATATACTTAAACGATCAAAAACTGTTCTTTCAGGAATCCTGAAAAATCATGAAAGAATTTGACCAATTCTCGAAAATTAAAAATAAACAATTCGGAGACGTCGGTTATGTAAATTTCTATTTTTGTCTATTCAGACAGAAGATTTACATATTTGTAAATATAATTATGTATATAAGGATGTGTAAATTTAATAAAAGTGTGTCAGTAACAATCGGGTGTTGGTGAATTATGAGTGTCATCAGGGTTTCTGGTGTTGAGGAAGCATATAGACTTCAATTCGGTTGGAGACAAGAAGAAGTCTGGCAAGAAGATACAGTCAAGCTCTGCCACAACTATTTCGATAGGCCAGACATATCCAGGATGCGGCAAGCTTTCCGAGTTTTGTAAGTGAGGCAGTGATCGCATCCGAAAGACAATTAATTTATATTTATTCCGACAGATATCGCGACCCAACAGCAACTTTAGTTTCACATTCAGTAGATGTCTTTTTCTTAATTTATTCACCTGATCCCATTACACAATTTCACTTTTACAATATTTTTTTCACAATTATTAAACATATGCAACAAACATAACCAAGCCCTTCCAATGTTTTCCATCACAGTAATAACAGTAAAGGATTGTTTTTATTTTTAAAAGAAAAATTCGTGCATAATAGTTTCATTTTGTAACTATAGATGGCGCGTTGTTTCTCTAAGTTTTAGTTTCGTTTTATCACCAATAAGTAAAAATCTCGGATGACTTGTCAACATTTTCTACGGAATATGATCCGTCGGCTCAGCTATTGAAACTCACTGATTAATCAAATATCAAATCTCAGAATTTATTCTTTCACCTTCTTAATTACAATAAAAGCATAAGAGGTTTCAACTCTTTTTATTTACTTGGGTAAATAAGCTTTCGGATAAACCCTTCTTTTAGTTTTAGTTATCTGAAAAAGGGCTTGCGCTAAAACTTCCTTTAATCAACGTAAAGATAGAGGTTGCCTGGCCTACATTCATATTTCTTGAAAATAAAGATACTTCGGCCAGTAAATCTTTTTATTACCTCGACGTTTTGACAAAATCTTATGAGGACAAAAGATTTTTGTCGAAACGTCGAGGCAATAAAAAGATTTACTGGCCGAAGTATTCCTTTAATCAAGTAAATAAAAAAGGTTGCGGCATCTTAAGCTTTTTTTTTTTTTGTAATATGTCGAAATCCACAATCCTGTGATAATAAACACACTTGATTATACCAAAAAGAAAACTCTAATCATATTTGAAACGTCAAATTTGAAATTTATATAAACATCTAAAATAATCTTTCAACTTAATTCACCAATAGTAAAGTTAGCTTCAACAATTATATATGTGAGTTAATATAATAAATATTACTCATTACACTTATATCTATGAAAATTTGAAACTATTATAGTCGCGTATGATTCTTTTCAAATATAAGCAATTTCTACTGCCCTTACTGCAATGGAAAAATTAATGGGAGGGCTTGGCTTATCAGTTGTGAACCCTCCTAGCGGTTTCGCCAGTTTAATTCATATTAAATTCATCATAATTAAAAATTCATGACTTATATCTATATAAGAAAAGAAAACTGAACTATAAGATTTAGTTTAATTAAGGCCACAGTCTCCGTTCGGATGAGATTGATAGAATCGCCGAATGCCGTTGTCCTTTTGGATGAGGAAAGCGAAGACTAGAACGCGGCTGATTCCACACTCGCCTGTTCAATGATTCGCTAACCATGACGTATGTACGAAGGAACGTGTAGCCATTGGACTTGCGTCGGAACAGGAGGCTGTTGTTGGGTGCTGCGCTGCCTGGAGTATAGGAGCTCCATCTATTATTGCTTCCTGTGGTGAATCTGTATTAGACTGGTGATCTTAATAAAGCTTTGTGTGTGTGTGATTTAGTTTAATTATATTATAAATACGAGAGAACCACAAAAGATTCCAACAGATTATAAAGGCGATATGTTCCTTCATTATAAACTGGAAAGTTTTCGTAAAGAAGATCCTCGATGGGCTTAATATTTTGTCCATCTTATTAAATCCATTTTGATTAAAGATTCGACATTAGTTTCATAAGTAGAAACACAATTTATCAATCAAGAGACTTGGAACAAGTTTCTTTTTTTTTTGCAAAACAATTGGCTTGATGGTAAGCTGAGGCTTGAAAGCTTGCCATTTTAAACTTTAAAAAAGAAACATGATGTTATCCTCTGATATATAAATTTTCTAAATCCATAGTGTCGGATTTGTTAAATCATGTTTATATAGAGGCTGTCTGGCCGGCATTCATATTTCTTGAAAATAAAGATACTTCGGCCAGTAAATCTTTTTATTATTTCGACAAAAATATTTTGTCCTCGTCATCTTGAATACCTCCTGACCAAAATTGGTCTTGATTACCGTAAAGATAATGGCGAGGACAAAATAGTCGAAACGTCGAGGTAATAAAAAGATTTAATGACCGAAGTATTTTTTTTTTCAAGAAATTTATATAGAGATTCAAGCTATTAGTAATAATTACTACTTCGTTGTATAACACGTGTTGAACTATATATTCCCCCGGCCTATGGAGATTTAAGCTATCAGTAACATTTACTAGTTCTCTAAACAACCTGTGTGTTGAACTATATAACCCCCGGCCTATGGAGATTTAAGCTATCAGTAACATTTACTAGTTCTCTAAACAACCTGTGTGTTGAACTATCTAACCCCCGGCCTATGGAGATTTAAGCTATCAGTAACATTTACTAGTTCTCTAAACAACCTGTGTGTTGAACTATATAACCCCCGGCCTATGGAGATTTAAGCTATCAGTGATATTTTCTACTTCGCTGTGTAACCTGTGTTTCACTTTCTAACTCCCGTCCTATGGTTCCAGAACCCTCCTACAAAGGGGCCTGGGGATCGCCGTCCCCCACTCCTTCACAAGGTAGGAGACTCCCCTAACTTACCTTTCTACGCTGCACATAAACCTCCAGAACGCTGAATGCCATGTCAATTTTCTCTATACATGTCGCAGAGTGTGTCCTAGGATCAAACCTCTGAGACCAACTTGGAACAACAGTATTATATAGAAGCATTTACTTCACTCTCTTCTTCAACTCTTTCCACACAACAGTAGAATGGTTAGGCTGTAATTATTGTAAACATTTAAATTAGAAACTATTTTAGACGCATAAGATTCCATTCTTATGTCCATAGTTCATCTAAAATACCCCTTCCAAGAGTCTAACAACAGTATCACTATAAAAGGAAGATCTAAAAATGCAATAAAACAGCGGTATGGTAGATTAAACTGGCGAAACCGCTGGGAGGGTTCACCACTGATGAGCCACGCCTTCCCATTACTTTTTCCATTGCAGTAAGGACAGTAGAAATTGTTTCATTTCAAAAAGAATCTTACGCGTCTAAAATAGTTTCTAATTTTCATAACAGATGGCTCGATAGTGCATGGTAAACATTTAAATAACACGTGTGTTGACTTTGACTATGTAGGTAAGTTCTGTATTTGCATAAACATTTGTCGGTGTAAAACGATATTTTTAGTGTGTGAGGAGTTACATCTATACATTAGCTTATATAAATGACGATTTCTAACAATCTATATGTTTTTGCGATTGGCGAACAAGATAAACGCTATGTGATATTATGGCAAACTAATATGCAATATGAGATATCCCTAAAGCTATTTTTAAAACGATCCTGACAGTAGTCGAACAGGAAAATCTTCTAGTCTGTAACACTAGTAGCGTTATAAACGTTTTTACATGTCAACTCTATAAAAGAATAAATTTTAAAACATGTATCTATTTTATAAAATAGAATAGACACCTTCTCTCTAATCGTACAATTAAAAGTTGCTGATGGCTTGCAAATTTCGTGCAACTTCACGGTCAGGAGATGCCTTTTTATTATATAATTTATCCACCAGATCCCAGTAAAATTATCTTTTTGTACTATATATATATATACAGTTATCAGCGTCATAATCAAGCAATTCTGTCACCGTTTGCTTTTGTGAATGGAATAAATACCCAAATATGGCCATTTCTCATAACCATCGGTGGTGCAGTGGTAGAATGCTCGCCTGACACGCCGGCGGTCCGGGTTCGATTCCCGGCCGATGCATTTTTAAAATTTTTTTTTTTATTTTACAATTTTTAAAACTCATTTATATATTATACAAGAATGACATCCACGGCGCCAATTTATAATTGTAACGAATAGTATTTGAATAAAAGCATTTAATCGGGTAAAACCCGGGCGTCATTCGGCTAGTTGTTTTACATATGCCAGCTACATTGCTGACAGTGTTGGAGGGAAAATTTCAGGGAAAGAGATCGAGGGGAAGGAGACGACAGGGATACACAGACGATCTCTTCTTCTTTCTTATCTCAAAGCCATGATAATCATGGTGGGTAGTTAGCGACTGCTTTTACTGTAAGCGCACCACATGTCTACACATGTGAAAAGCGGTTCGACTTTGCACTTACAAGTGTGCCAGAGCCACGTTTGGTTACTTGCACTCGCTGGTGGGGTTGGACTTTTGAAAGAATCGGGGGCCAATGGAGAATTTTATTTTTAAACAGAAAAAAGTGTCCAATGCGGGAATCGAACCCGGGTCGTAGTGGTCAAAAACCAAACGATTCAACCAGCCTTCCACAGACCCCCTCACAGACGATCTAAAACAATGGACTGGACGACACACCTAGGAGGAGATGAAGAGGATGGCGGAGGAGAGAAATGGAGAGACCAAGTGGCCCACCCTCAGTAGAGGAAGGTATTGAAGGAAGGAATATGCCAGCTGGAAAATATGCAAATATGCATTAGGTAGATTCGAATTATACAAGCGATAGACAAGAAGTAAACAAGAGGCATAAAATATGTAAACGCGAAGTAAATCTCTATACTTTCAAGCGTTAAATAGACAAGAAGTCCGGTGAAGAAGAGGAATAACATTGACCATGTTATACACTTTCAAACGTAGTATATAAATAGATGTTGCAGAGGGAGTTCAGAGGGATCTTGCGTTTTTTGTGAAGCGCAAAGTGCAGTTTTGTCAGACAAAATATTCAATTATTATTTTGTCATAGATTTGGAGACCTTAGCGAAAAACACCTTTTTGGTAAATGGGATGATTTCTGTTTAGTTCTCTAGCAAAAATTGCACCAAGCCTCTCTGGCCAAACAAAGGACAAAACCAAAGTCTTCATTTGGAGATTCCGGGTTTACAGAAGCAGGTGTTGAGGCAAATTGTCCGACTGGATTCTACTAGATTGCAAAGATTGCAATTGACAACGCGTAGTTTTTATGCCTTTTCTTTTTACGTGGTGATGTGTTTTTATCAATTTATTCATTTTGCAAATTGCTTTAATATCAAATATAATGCTATAAAAAATTTACAAAAGATGATTAAATAACTTTAATATGATTATTTTGTCAGAAATACCAACTTAGGCATATCTGTGACTTCCCTACAAATGAGATTTTTTAAATAAAAATGTATTATTTTTTATTAGAACATAGGAAGCCTTCGAACAATATCTTCAACATCTTATTAGATTACGCTTTAAAAAAGAAGAGACACCGAACAAATATACAATTTATGATGTGAATATTTTGATGTAAATTAAATAAGACAAAATCATTACTCTTCACAATTCATCCTTTCATACTTCATCCATAAGGTTAGAAATAATCGTTATTTTTCCTTAAAATAAATTTCGATTTTTCGTTTAAAAGAAACACATGCGGGATAATTTTCCAATGTCGTTCTACAATTATAAGCCGCATTATATCGTATTATGAATAAGACTTAATTTGATTCTTTGAAATTATCCTATTTCTCTCAATTTACACACTTTTGGTAACCGTCCTGTTAATTAAAAAAGAAATCATATGGGCAATGTAATAATGCAAAGAGAGAGTGAAGAAATAAAATGTGAAAATAGGGAAATTTCCATTAACCAAAGAGAATTGTGTTAAAAATCGAAAGTAAAAACAGAATGGAGGTATATGAGATAGTCGAAGTTATATAGGACCAAAGTTAACCCTATAGAAAAGTGCGTCTGAGCTATTTTTAAACTTTTCATAAGAATAGGAATCTCTCGCGTCTGCCTCAAAAAGACCTTCTACAATGAAACATCGCCCAACCATAACAACTTAAAAAACCAAACCAGTTTATGTGCTAAACAATTCATTCAGCATTGTTACAAATAAAACTCAAACAATAGACATATTCAACAATTAATCAACAATTCATTCAGCATTTTTACAAATTTAACTCAATCAATTGACATATTCAACAATTGAACAACAATTCATTCAGCAATGTTACAAATAAAACTCAAACAATTTACATATTCAACAATTAAACAACAATTCATTCAGCATTGTTACAAATAAAACTCAAAAAATAGACATATTAAACAATTAAACAACAATTCGTTCAGCATTGTTACAAATGAAACTCAAACAATAGACATATTCAACAATTGAACAACAATTCATTCAGCATTGTTACAAATGTAACTCAAACAATAGACACATTCAACAAATGAACAACAATTCATTCAGCATTGTTACAAATGTAACTCAAACAATAGACATATTCACCAAATGTACAACAATTCATTCAGCATTGTTACAAATGTAACTCGAAAAATAGACATATTCAACAATTAAACAACAATTCGTTCAACATTGTTACAAATAAAACTCAAACAATAGACATATTCAACAATTGAACAACAATTCATTCAGCATTGTTACAAATGTAACTCAAACAATAGACACATTCAACAAATGAACAACAATTCATTCAGCATTGTTACAAATGTAACTCAAACAATAGACATATTCAACAAATGAACAACAATTCATTCAGCATTGTTACAAATGTAACTCGAAAAATAGACATATTCAACAATTAAACAACAATTCGTTCAACATTGTTACAAATAAAACTCAAACAATAGACATATTCAACAATTAAACAACAATTCGTTCAGCATTGTTACAAATGTAACTCAAACAATAGACATATTCAACAATTGAACAACAATTCATTCAGCATTGTTACAAATGTAACTCAAACAATAGACATATTCAACAAATGAACAACAATTCATTCAGCATTGTTACAAATGTAACTCAAACAATAGACATATTCAACAATTAAACAACAATTCATTCAGCATTGTTACAAATGTAACTCAAACAATAGACATATTCAACAATTAAACAACAATTCGTTCAGCATTGTTACAAATAAAACTCAAACAATAGACACATTCAACAAATGAACAACAATTCATTCAGCATTGTTACAAATGTAACTCAAACAATAGGCATATTCAACAATTGAACAACAATTCATTCAGCATTTTTACAAATGTAACTCAAACAATAGACACATTCAACAAATGAACAACAATTCATTCAGCATTGTTACAAATGTAACTCAAACAATAGACATATTCAACAAATGAACAACAATTCATTCAGCATTGTTACAAATGTAACTCGAAAAATAGACATATTCAACAATTAAACAACAATTCGTTCAACATTGTTACAAATAAAACTCAAACAATAGACATATTCAACAATTGAACAACAATTCATTCAGCATTTTTACAAATGTAACTCAAACAATAGACATATTCAACAAATGAACAACAATTCATTCAGCATTGTTACAAATGTAACTCAAACAATAGACATATTCAACAATTAAACAACAATTCATTCAGCATTGTTACAAATGTAACTCAAACAATAGACATATTCAACAATTAAACAACAATTCGTTCAGCATTGTTACAAATAAAACTCAAACAATAGACATATTCAACAATTAAACAACAATTCGTTCAGCATTTTTACAAATGTAACTCAAACAATAGACATATTCAACAATTGAACAACAATTCTTTCAGCATTTTTACAAATGTAACTCAAACAATAGACATATTCAACAAATGAACAACAATTCATTCAGCATTGTTACAAATGTAACTCAAACAATAGACATATTCAACAATTAAACAACAATTCGTTCAGCATTTTTTCAAATGTAACTCAAACAATAGACACATTCAACAATTAAACAACAATTCGTTCAGCATTTTTACAAATAAAACTCAAACAATAAAAATATTTAACAATTGAACAACAATTCATTCAGCATTTTTACAAATGTAACTCAAACAATAGACATATTCAACAAATGAACAACAATTCATTCAGCATTTTTACAAATGTAACTCAAACAATAGACATATTCAACAAATGAACAACAATTCATTTAGCATTTTTACAAATGTAACTCAAACAATAGACATATTCAACAATTGAACAACAATTCATTTAGCATTTTTACAAATAAAACTCAAACAATAAAAATATTCGACAATTGAACAACAATTCATTCAGCATTTTTACAAATGTAACTCAAAAATAGATATATTCAACAATTTCACAAAAATTCATTCAGCATTTTTACAAATAAAACACAAAAATGGACACATTAAACAATTTCACAACAATTCAGAAGCTTTTGAAAAAGATGAACGTTCTGAAATTCGAAATATCAACAAACCCCGTTTATATTTCGATTGAAATGTGCCTTTTTATTTGAATTTAGGCAATATGATAAAATTCAACATGTTGTAAAAATTCCAAAATATATATTTAACATTAACCAAACATATTTGAACCACCTAAAGGGTTATTTCTTTACAAGCCCAAGATCACGAAACAAGAATTTAAGTTCACTAAATACCTAACCATCTAAACTTATTAACAAAAAAGATGATAACACTCACTAAGTACATTCATGGACAAATCTTTGATGTCGCCAGTCATCTGTTCTTTTGAAGGAGACAGAGAAAATTTAGTTCACACTTGGTTATCTCGCGCGTCTACAATAAAGACTACTGTTTTGAAAATAGAGCAATTCATAAAAATAAATCTTTAATTAAAAAGGCATATATTGGATCAAAATATCATTTATTTTACCAATATTTCAGTTGGCTGAACGCCAACCTTTATCAAGGTGTTATAACATTTTAAAGTCTTATTTTACTAGTCTTACTTTAAAGTCATTTTAAAGACTTTAAAATGTTATAACACCTTGATAAAGGTTGGCGTTCAGCCAACTGAAATATTGGTAAAATAAATGATATTTTGATCCAATATATGCCTTTTTAATTAAAAGGTTACTGTGTATCAAATATCTTTCATAGTTATTGTCTGAATCCAGATATACATGATGAAATGTACAAGTTCCTTAAGTTTTGTTAACGAGTGCAAATAATACTTCTGCAAGAAGTAGAAACATCGTTGGGGATGTTGGATACAGAATTAGTCACTTAACAGATGCAACACAGACGAATGGCTAAGGGACGAGGTTCAAGAATGGAGATAATGAGAAAACCAAGAAAAGTCAACGGAACAATGTCTTAACACCAAGAACAACAGAATAACTATACCTACTGAGTAGCAAGGTTAACATCACTTTCAAACAGCACGTTAAAATATCTACCAAATAGCATGGGGCCAACTAAAGGTCCAAAACTCAACACAAAATATATCAATTAATAAAACCCTGAGCCAACAACCTCAGCCAGCAGAAACCCTCCCTCCAGCCCAGAATGTCAATTTCCACAGGTTGTTATCAGATTTGCATGTTAGGTAATTCCCATTTTGAAAATTTGAAAGCTCCAATTAGAGGTGCGGGGCCAAAAATTGCATTGGCGCCCAATTCCACAGGCGGCAGGTTATTGTGGGGGTTTTTGTCCTCTCCCCCCTCCATCTCCCATCTTGTGTGGGCGTCGACCTCGACGCAACATGGAACGGAGGTTCTGATGTTCGACATCTCTCTCTGATGGTACGAAGGTCCTGTTTTTGGAATTTGATCTCGTTACAACATGCAACGAAGGTCCTGATCTTTGGAGTTTGACCTCCCTTCAAGATGGAACGAAGGTCCTGATCTCTGGAGTTTGAACTCCCTTCAAGATGTAACGGAGGTTCTGATCTCTGGAGTTTGAACTCCCTTCAAGATGTTAACGGAAGTCCTGATCTCTGGAGAGTGACCTCTCTTTAACATGGAATGAAGGTCCTGATATCTGGAGTTTGACATCTCTCCCATATGGAACGGAGGTCCTTATCTCTGCAGTTCGATCAAGCTACAACATGGAATGAAGGTCCTGATTTCTGGAGTTTGATCTCCCTTCAAGATGTAACGGAGGCCCTGATCTCTGGAGAGTGCTCACATTTCAAACCTATCAATCTATATATGATGGAAAGGAATCACAGTATTTATGCGTAAATATCTCCATAATCAAATAAGACAGATATTTGTGGCTAAACTAACTAGAAGGTTAAAAAGATTAGAAGAAATCTTTGCTTATTTCTGCTGAACATTCCAGCTGTTACACCAATTTAACATATACCAGACCATTTTATAACTCCTTTCAATTCTACTTATCTAGTCATCGTTTGGAAGTTTATAATTGATGAATGTGTTTGATGGAACTATGGAGGTACTGTTTTTGTAGATATGGCAAACTTTGTATAATATATAGTATTAAAAATAAAGAAAACATATCCTGACTAGGAGCACATGTGCTTTACAGAAGGCAGAGCGGGTTGGCCAAATATCAGGGAACAGGCTAAACAATGTTTATTTGATTTCTGTTCCACCAGATGGCGCTCTGCCTTCTGTAAAGCATATGTGCTCCTGGTCAGGATATGCTTTATTTTTAATATCAACACCTGGCCCACTTGTTTTTTTTTCTATTGTTTTTTCATATATAGTATAGAATTCTTCAACATGCCGATATGGCTCTGAGTGAAGGGCTAGGAGAGCTAGGAGTCCAGGACTACAAGGTCCCTATCAGATCATCCGACCCCAGATCGATGTGATGGTCGTCTGCCACTTGTCGTCTGAATCATGGCTGAAGTGGTCTGGCACTAATGGAGCCGTTGTGACCACCATGTCAGGGGCCTTTCGTCGCTGTGGCTCCTTTTCATTCTGTGGTTTCCTTTCTTATTCTCTCATCTCTGTGTATTGACAGGTTTCTGATATGTAAAGTCATATATATGTTTTTGCTTATCCCTAGTACACGTGGTACAAGCCATGATAATCATGGTGGGTAGAATTTGGCGACTGCTTTTACTGTAAGTACACCACATGTCTACACATGTGAAAAGCAGTTCGAATTTGCACTTACAAATGTGCCAAAGCCCCTTTTGGTTACTTGCACTCGCTAGTGGGGTTAGACTTTTGCAAGAATCGGGTGCCAGAAAAAAAAGTGTCCAATGCGGGATTAGAACCCGGGTCGTATAATAAGGTCAAAAACCAACGGTTTAGACCATCCTTCAACCGACCCCCAAAAAAGTCATAAATGAATATTGTGTGTGAATATATTTTTTATTCTTTTCTAAAATGCGACAAAAGCTTAAACGTTTCTTCATGATTCTTTTTTTTCGACGCTGTAAGATACCAGACGTGTATATTGATGATGCACAATTTCTGGTAATTTTAAAAATCAAAAATGAAGACTTCTTTATGCAAAAAAGCATTTTGTAAAAATCTGTTAGACCTGAGATAGCTACCTATTTAAGTAATATTTTCTTCTAATTTCTGTAATAAATCACGTTAAAAACTACAACTCACAACGTCTTCTATGTAATCTATAAAACCATAGTTGCATATATTGCCGAATCAGAACATTTCCCAAGATATGATAAATGTCTAAGCATTTCTTTATAATGTGAAAAAATAGTACAAATGTGATATTGTACCTGGATAAGGTGCATACATTAAGAAAAAGGCATCTCCTTATCGTGCAACAGAAAGTTGCTGATGGCTTGCGCCATCTATCGGAATAAATATAAACTATTATCATTAATTTTTAATTATTCCAGAATTGGCCAAATGCCTGAATGACCAATTTTTTGTTTGTCGTTGAGGTACAGCTTGCACCACGCTGATGAGTGCCGACAGCCCGAAACGCGTCCGTGGTTAGCTTTTCTTGATTAATCAAGAATGGGTATTTGGCCAATTCTGGAATGATTAAAAATCAACGAGAATAGTTTATATTTATTCCGATATATGACGCAAGCCATCATCAACTTTCAGTTTCACGATAAGAAGATGCCTTTTTCTTAATTTCTTTATAAGTTTTTGGTAATTATCTTTGTATAATTATATATCTTTGTATCTATCCTCATCGACAAAATTTAAGTTAGTTTCATATTTGAACCAAAACCATTACTTATTTGCTTATATATCGGAGGATTTCCCATACATGAGAATTCGAACGTTCTCCTTTAATAAATAATTAAAAATACAATATATTAATACATATATACTTACTAAAATAGGTTAAATTTTGTATCTATATATTGAAATAGATTTGTATTACGAAGTTATTTCATCCAATATGTTAACAAGTTTAAAAGCTATTTTAGTATTTCAACGTTTTCTCTCAAACGCCGTCAAAACTACAGTATGTTTATCATGATATATTTTTCTGGAGGATGGAATTACAGCTAAATTTATCCTCCCCATATCTAAGATACAAATATTCTTCAACCATAGCATTCTTTTGGCTCTTTAACAGCGTTGTGATTGCCACTTTGCTTATACTCCAATATATTTTATCTTCAACTTCGAAATATTTGTGGGTTGTCAGGGTCTATTCTTAACGCCTCTTTCTGGCCATTATATATAATCTCCAGTGTCCATTTCTAATAAGTAAGAAGAGAAGAAGAAATACAAGTCAGGGAGAAGAGCTTTTTTATAGAAGATGAGAGGCTTAAAGATTTTCAGTCAAGACATCCTTCTACGGGTACTACTTGTGTTTCTTCTAGTATTCGTAGAAAGGCCTCTTGCCCAAAAGCTTGTACGATCCTCATCTTATATAAAGAAGCTCTTTTCCACGACTTGTATTTATTCGTCTCTTCTTACATATTAGAAATGGACAACGGAAGAAACACAAGTAGTACCAATAGAAGAGCGTCTTGACTGAAAGCTTTTACCCTTCTCATCTACTTATATATTTGCCTTATTCTATCTGTTTGTCTGTTTGTCTGAAGCTCACGGATAGAATGCGCGCCCATTGGCTGCCAGCGAACACGTGGCCTCCCTGCCCCCCTCTAGACAACCCTGTTATCAGCTGTGCGATACATACACCTGTCTATAGCGGCCACTCTAGACAACCCTGTTATCAGCAGTGTGCTACATCCACCTGTCTAAACAGACCACTCTGTCTATAGCGGCCACTCTAGACAACCCTGTTATCAGCTGTGTGATACATCCACCTGTCTATACAGACCACCCTGTCTATAGCGGTCACTCTAGACAACCCTGTTATCATCAGTGTGTTACATTCACCTGTCTATACAGACCACCCTGTCTATAGCGGTCACTCTAGGCAACCCTGTTAACAGCAGTGTGATACATACACCTGTCTATACAGACCACCCTGACTATAGCGACCACTCTAGACAACCCTGTTATCAGCTGCCTGTCTATACAGACCACCCTGTCTATAGCGGTCACCTTAGGCAACCCTGTTATCATCAGTGTGTTACATTCACCTGTCTTTACAGACCACCCTGTCTATAGCGGCCACTCTAGACAACCCTGTTATCAGCTGTGTGATACATCCACCTGTCTATACAGACCACCCTGTCTATAGCGGTCACCTTAGGCAACCCTGTTATCAGCAGTGTGATACATACACCTGTCTATACAGACTACCCTGTCTATAGCGGCCACCCTAGACAAACCTGTTATCGGGTGTGTGATACATACACCTGTCTATACAGACCACCCTGTCTATAGCGACCACCCAAGACAACGTTTTTAAAATATATTCGCACTCGGGTAAACCCCGGGCGTTGCCCGGGCCATTCGTCTAGTATGTAAGAAGAGACGAAGAAATACAAGTCAGGGAGAAGAGCTTCTTTATATAAGATGAGGATCATACAAGCTTTCAGTCAAGACATCCTTCTATGGGTACTACTTGTGTTTCTTCTTCTAGTATTCGTAGAAGGGCCTCGTAGAAAGCTTGTACGATCCTCATCTTATATAAAGAAGCTCTTCTCCCCGACTTGTATTTATTCTTCTCTTCTTACATATTAGAAATAGACAACGGAAGAAACACAAGTAGTACCCGAAGAAGGACGTCTTACCCTAAAGCTTGTACGATCCTCATCTTATATAAAGAAGCTCTTCTCCTTGACTTGTATTTCTCCTTATTTAGAGAATAGATAGATTATCTTTGTCTTAATATGTAAACATGTTTAAATACACTCTTGGACGAAACAATTTGTCACAATGTGAAAAAATAGTACGATTGTGATATTGTACTGGGATAAGGTGCATAAATTATGAAAAAGGCATCTCCTTATTGTAAAACTGAAAGATAGATGGCGCAAGCCATCAGCAAATTTCAGTTGCACGATAAGGATGTGCCTTTTTCATAATTTGTCACATGTCTTAATTGTCCTTCTAAAAAAAAAAAACAAAAAACAGACGACCGGCGATATCACAGACTTTTTATTTCCTTAAGTTTTGTCCATGAGTATACATCAAGGGGATCATGGCCTTGTTAAATTTACTTTCCTGACCAATTTGGAGATCATTATCATCAACTGTATATTTTGAAAATAATTCTGAGTACTTATAAAGCAGTGGGCAGTAAAAATTTGAATAACATGTTTCATTTTAAGTGTACCAGGGGGTCAGTGGAAGGATGGTCTAAACTGTTGGTTTTCGACCGCTACGACCCGGGTTCGATTCCCGCATTGACACTTTTTTTCTGATAAGAAAAATCTCCAATGGCTCCTGATTCCTTCAAAAGTCCGATCCCAACAGCGAGTGCAAGTAACCAAACGGGCTTTGGCACATTTGTAAGTACAAAAGTTGAACTGCTTTTTACATGTGTAGACATGTGGTGCACTTACAGTAAAAACAGTCGCTAACTACCCACCATGATTATCATGGCCTGTACCACGTGTAATAAGGATAAGCAAAAAATATTAAGTGTACCAAAGGAAGACCCTCTCCCATTAAATGTACATCAGCACGATAGCACAGTGCATCATCCTATTAAAAAACTTTACAAATGATGATAAAGAATGAGTCACCACACCAGTTTTTGCAAATTCAGACAAAGATCCAAATGAATTTGCTAAAACTGGTCTTATTACTCATTATTTATCAACTGTACATTTTTACTAGGTTGATGCACAGTGCCATCGTGCTGATTCACATTTAAAGGGAGAAGTGCTTCTTTTGTTACATCAATATCATTCTCACACACCTCTATGTTGATATCATTGAGTATTTTGTAGGCTAATATATCAAACAATCAATAACTTTATTAAGACCTTCAGTTTCATTTACAGATTCTCCTGAGAGAGGAAGAAAGAGAATGAGAAAAAGAGAGAAAGAAATCTGAATCTACAAAGAGTAAGGGAAATATGTAAATATAGAGCTATCATTATGATATAATATTGTACAAAATAATATAATGCGGCCTGTGATCGCAAAACGACATTCCAAAATCATTCCGCATGTGTTTCTTTTCAACAAAATATTTTTTTTTCAAGGAGAAATAACGATTATTTCTAACTTTTGGGATGAGGTATGAAAGGGTGAATTGTGAAGAGTAATGATAAACGGAAAAATAAAAATGTCCAGGGATGGGAAGCCTAGTGGACATGGCATCTGCCCGGTAAGCGGAATACTGTGGGTTCGATTCCCATCCCTGGACACTTTTATTTTTCCGTTTATCATTACTCTTCACAATTCACCCTTTCATACCTCATCCCAAAGGTTAGAAATAATCGTTATTTCTCCTTGATAAAAAAAATAAAAATAAAATTTGATCTTTTGTTGAAAAGAAACACATGCGGAATGATTTTGGAATGTCGTTTTGCATATAATAATGTATTGAAAATAGAGAAATCCATAATTGTTATTGACTTGAAGTTATGTGGCGCTGAGCTTTTTGTTGACACACGTTAATATATAAAATAAGCGTTATTGTTAATATTCAAAATATTCACACCCTTATTTTACAAAATTTATTTTGTCCATAATATTAATTTATATATCAATTTTTTTCTCCCCATTGAATATAAGCAAAAGTATTTTTAAAACTCTTAATTCTATTGACGTTATGTGGCGCTGAGTTTGTTGTTGACACACTTTAAAATATTATAATACCTTGATAAAGGTTGTCGTTCAGCCAACTGAAATATTGATAAAATAAATTATATTTTGATCCAATATATGCCTTCTTAATTAAACACATTAATATGTTATAATACCTTGATAATGGTTGGCGTTCAGCCAACTGAAATATTGATAAAATAAATTATATTTTGATCCAATATACGCCTTTTTAATTAAATAATATTGTATGTACATAGTTTATAGGTATTATCCTGCTCTCCCTTTTTACATACAGGTTCCCGTAAGTTATGAGACATGGTAGGAAAACACTGGACTCGACATCTACTTGAAAAGAGAACAGGCCAAATGAAATACAGCCAAACCTGTCTATAGCGCCCCTCTCTTGGGACTCACCAAAATAAGGTGCTATAGAGAGGAGGTGCTATAGACAGGTCACTTTTAATGTGAAATGTTTACATTTTAATATTTAAAATCGGGCGCTATAGAGAGGAAGGCGCTATTTAGAGGGGGCGCTATAGACAGTTTTAACTGTAAATTAAATTAATTAAATAAATTATTCTAGTATTTTTACTAGGAGTTTTATGAATAAAAATGTACTATAATAATTTATTTTATTATGTATATACATATACAGTTAAACCTGTCTATAGCGCCCCCCCTTGGGACTCACCAAAATAGGGTGCTATAGAGAGGGGGTGCTATAGACAGGTCACTTTTAATGTAAATCGCATCGTACTACGTATTTAAAATCGGGCGCTATAGAGAGGGAGGCGCTATTTAGAGGGGGCGCTATAGACAGGTTAACTGTATATATATATATACGTATATAAAATTAAAAATAAGTTATTCTAGTAAATCTATTATAAGATATCTCCTGAACATGCAACTTGAAGTTGCTGATGTCTTACGCCATCTATCGGAATAAATATCAACTGATCGTTGATTTTTAAATTATTTTAGAATTCAAGAAAGGTTATTTGACCTATTCTAGAATAATTAAAAAAATAACTATTCATTAATATTTATTCCGACAGATGGCGCAAGCCATCAACAACTCTAGGTTGCACACGATCAGGAGATGTATTTTTCTTAATTTATTCACTTAATCCAAGTACAATTCCACTTTTATCCTATTTTTCATATATGTCATAATATTCGGGAATATATAAATAAAATGGTATGTGTGTGATTACAAAGGAAGATACCCGGGTTAACAAACAACCCCCTTGGTAAACAAGTGTCAAGTCTTCATTCTCCCCTAGGGGACTTATCTTACTCAAATCGGCTTAAAGGCGGCTAGATGTGATGTTCAGGGGACAGTCCTCACCGAGGTGGTCTCGACACCAGTTGTTCTAGGGGTTGTCCTTCTATCTTTCCTCCCCGATCTATTTCCTCACGGGGCCTCTGTCTCCTGTGTGTCCTTACCACCCATCATTCAACCACCACGACTGCTTCTAGCCAACATGCTACACTACAGTCATCCAACAGGATAAACTACATTACAACATATATGCATTCAAATTCGTATTAAGAATTTTAATGCATGCAGACTTTTAAACTCCCTCTGTATAACCAGTTTTATTTGCCTATATATCTAATATAACAGATTCAAATTACATAAATAAATAAATTTTGCGCAAAATGTATAGATAACTATCTGTTTAAGCGATTAGGAACTCTTAATAATTGGTTTATACGAATAAAAATAAAAATAAAACGATAAGAAGAGCTTCTTTTATAATTTTAATGCGCAAGCTTTCGGACCTAACGTCCTTCTACAGGCATGGATAGTGGTAATACTAACGAGTATAATCTAACATTGAGCCATAATAAAGAGGACAATATTTACATAAATTTAGGTTTCTACAGATAAATTTATGTAAATATTGTCCTCTTTATTATGGCTCAATGTTAGATTATACTCGTTAGTGTTACCACTATCCATGCCTGTAGAAGGACGTCTAGTCCGAAAGCTTGCGCATTAAAATTATAAAAGAAGCTCCTCTTATCGTTTTATTTTTATTCGTATAAACTATCTGTTTACAATAATAAATGATGCAATACTGAGTAGTTATTCCGAAACAAAAATCAGAGCAATGTTTCAATCAAATGGCAATCAAGGGAAACAAACAAGCACAGTGTAAAATAAATGGAAAATTCACAGAAGGTGGTTTATTGAAATTTGACCGTGGGCAATCAATGAGGAGGGAGGGGGGGGAGGCGGCTAATGGACCAATGTCCTAAAATGACCGTGCGGGCGCTATTTGCTCGATAATGGTGTGCGTGTGACGTAATTACTCACGCCAGGTCACGCGGTCTTCTTTATTTACATAACTTCTTGCTCATATTGGGCATGGATAAACAATCTGCAGGAATCTTTTCTTCGTTATCATCAGAGCATTGTCCTCTTCTCCTTATGTTCAAATTGAACACGCAGAACGGTGTTCAGAGATAACAATTCTACTTGTTTCAGTCTTATATTTTATTGATTCAACTTGTCTAGGCGATGTCGCTGTTTGATGTCATTAGCGACTACTCTGTTCTCTATGTCAAACTAACCCGAATGGTTATATCGTTTTCACAAATATGCACATAACATCTCTACTTGTTAGTCTACTCCATTCTTGGATTAACTTGTTTTGACGCTTCAGTTTTATTTGTTGTCATTGGCGACTGCCCTGTTCTTTATGTCAAACTAATCGGAATGATTAGATTTTTTCGAAAATAACACACAGCATCTCTACCTGTTAGTCTACTCCATTCTTGGCTTAACTTGTCTTGAAGCTGCAGACGACCTTGTTTGTTGTTATCGACGACTGCTCTGTTCTTTATGTCAAACTAACCGGAACACACAGCATCTCTACTTGTTAGTGTAAATCATTCTAGGTTCAACTTTTCTCGACGCTTTTGTTGTCTTTGTTGTCATTGGCGACTGCTCTGCTCATGTGCAATAAAGACATAGAAGAGAGACACAGGGCCCAGATGTACGATGAAGACATAGAAGAAAGAGACAGAACAGATGTACAATGAAGACAGAAGAAAGAGACAGGATATATGTACGATAAAGACAGAAGAAAGAGACAAGACAGATGTACGATGAAGACAGAAGAAAGAGACAGGATAGATGTACAATAAAGACAGAAGAAAGAGACAAGACAGATGTACGATGAAGACAGAAGAAAGAGACAGGATAGATGTACGATAAAGACAGAAGAAAGAGACAAGACAGATGGACGATAAAGACAGAAGAAAGAGACAGGATAGATGTACGATGAAGACATAGAAGAAATAGACAAGACAGATGTACGATAAAGACAGAAGAAAGAGACAGGATAGACAAAAATCTTTTGTCCTCGTCAAGAGCGAACAAAAATTAAAACATTTGGCAAGACGTTAAAAATTATTCTGTGAATATGTATTTTACTTTTTTTGTCATTAGGAATGAGACTGATAACTGAATGTTCAAACCTCCACAAGACATATATATCGCTTCTATCTGTTAATATGGTTTCTTGCTCAAATTGCCAATAAGCTAACTATCTATAAGAATTTTTAAAACACTGGGATACTAAACTAACAATCCCCATATTTCTGTAGTTATTTAAAATGAAATTTTATTTATTTTAAATAAATAAGGTAAACGAATTCTTTAAAAAAGTTGGATTCTCTTGTTTTAAATTGTATCAATAATTTATGTTTATTTTATCTTCTTCCTTGTCAAAAGGATAATGATAAAATTTCTATTTACATATTCCAACTAAATACATATGTAAATGGGGCTAAATCTAATGAGTGAAGATTTAATCTTTTATTTAAATTTAAATTATTTTTCACACATTTAAATATGTGTTTATATAAAAAAGGGCGTATCTGGATCTGTAAAGAAAAAGAAGCAATTTTTTTATCAAAATATTTTGAGAGATTTTTCGCTCTTTATCGTTTCATTGCACAATGTTTAAATATATGTTGGTGTGTGTTGTTATGGTTAACTTAGCCAGAATGTATCAAACTTGTATAGCAAGCTTATATTTATCGTCAACTAAAAGTTTCTTTTCCCACTTTAATTATAAAGTCATTTATAAATTTCAATGTGTCTCTTAAATAACTGAAGATTTTGTTTCAAGATTTTTCCGTAGCTTATAATACAGATTAGTGAAAGAAAAATGGAGATAGATTGCCTAAAGCCACCTTGGCATCAAAGAAACAGGAATAAAGACGGGTAAAGATTTAGACGAAGATCTTGAAAAGATTCAGCAATAAAAGCGACCATACAATAAGTCTTCTGTACAAATGGCCCTCTACAAAAACAAGAGCCATAGCTAACGATGTTTTCAGAAAGATGGCGGAGGTAAAGGTTCCTTTTTTTGAGACCTTCATTGTCTTGCTAATTAGCTGCAAGCCTAATAACTGCGGATAATGTCAGAGTTCCGATCGATTCGCAGTTTTTAGGAAGCCGCCAGATAGGCTGAGACAAAGCCCTCCATCTTCTGCTTCTATCCTCTTCCCCGCCATCTTGTTATATTTCAACCGTCTGCTAGGTAATTTTCACTTTTCTTAGATAATCCAACTTCTGTTCTCATTTACAACTTTTTATACTTTAATATATATGCATATATGATTTCTTTTTAGTCATATTGTTTGTTAAAAGAATGAATGTATGATAAAGATATATGTTCTTCTTGTGTTTATTTGAAAACTTTGATGGCAACATTTTGTGTGACATGTTTTTATATCTTTATATATATAATAACTAATTAATTTAAAATAGTTTTTTTTAAAGGCATCCTCTTTAGTGCAACTAAAGTTGCACGATAAGGGGATATATTTTTCGTAATTTATTCGCCTTATATCTCGGTAAAATATCACATTTGTACTATTTATTCACAGTTTTTAAAAAGTTTTTATTCAAATTGAATTAAAAAGGTAAAGATAAATATATTTCAGCTTCTATATTATTGAACAAATTTATATCTATATGAATCTCCATAAAAATAATTATCAAAATTCGAAACTATTATAGACCCGTATGATTCTTTTTAAAAATAAACAATTTCTACTGTCCTTACTGCAATAGAAAAATTAAAGGGACAATAGAAATTGTTTATTTTTAAAAATAATAATACGGGTTTATAATAGTTTCGAATTTTGATAACAGATGGCGCGATAATGCATCATAATATAATTGCTATAAAAATGAATTATATAACCTCACAAATAATTATAGCTATATTTCATACTATTTCATACCGATTTATTTTTACGAAATTTCAGACGTTTATCACGCCACAAATGGCTGCACCTATTTTCTTCTTTTGGTATATATGCAAATTATATTTTAGTCTATTCCGAAACATCAGACGGCTATCTAGAATTATGATGTTTTATGCCCTTGCGTTGTTAGCTTGATTAGTGAGTTTTAGACTTCTTTGTGGTCTAGAAGTACATTAAAAGTTCACAAAATTTGAAAAGAAATATGAAATTAGTACATTTCCGACAACCCAGAAGTCTAAAATTTTGTTTACCTGCATTGTTAACTGTATTGAGCAAGTATGCAAGCTATCAGACTTCTATGTGGTCTGGAATTATATTGAAATTTTGTCGCAAAAAGTGAAAGAAAATATAGAAATTAATCCAGTTCTGACCATGCTTGCCCCTTGGAATTCCAAAAATATAAAAATTCCCTTCTATAGTCTATTCTCGAACCCACTATGGCCAGATAGAAGTCTTAAATTTGGTAAACTTGCAATGTTATTAAGAATGAAATGGTTTATAAATCACCAGACATCTACGTGGTCAGGAATATATTAAAAACTGATCACAAAATTTGTGAAAAACATATGGAAACAATAGTATATTAACAACCACTCAGAAATCTGAAATTTTGTAAATTTGAATTGTTAGCTGTATTGATATTGTCTACAAATTTTCAGAATTCTTGGTGGTTTTGAAGAATATATTTTTTAAGTGATAATAAAATTTGCAAGCAAATATGGAAAATAAAATTAGTCCATTGCCGATCAGCCACAGAAGTTCGAATTTTTTCAACTTAATGGTCATAAGGTTTGAAGAAGTGAACCAAATTTCAGACTTCTAGGCTCTCTCTGTAAGTGTGTTAAAAATTGATTACAAGATTTGTGGACAAACAGAACGACAGACAGACATGGAAGCAAATTGAATAAAAGCTTTTTTAAAAGCCATCATTTTCGACTTTTCTTTAGGATTTTTATTTCTTCTATATTAATCTATTCTATATTTATCGGCTGTGTTTCTAGGGATTTAAATATTTAAGCATACACTAATGATATATGAAAAAAAGTGAAATTGTAATGGGATCAGGTGAATAAATTAAGAAAAAAAAAAAAGAAAAAGGCATCTCATTATCGTGCAACTAAAAGTTGCAGCTTGCACCACGCTGACGAGACCCAACAGCCCGAAACGCGTACGTGGTTAGCTTTTCTTGATTAATCAATAATGGGTATTTGGTCAATTCTGAAATAATTAAAAATCAAAGAATAGTTTATATTTATTCCGATATATGGCGCAAGCAATCAGCAACTTTTAGTTGTACGACAGGAGATGCCTTTTTCTTTTTTCTTAAATAATGATATAGGTGTATTGTATATATTATAGCGAATATTATATGTTACACAACAAGGTGTTCTAATACCTTGAAAAAGTTGGCGTTCAGCCAACTGAAATATTGGTAAAATAAATTATATTTTGATTCAATATATGCCTTTTTAATTAAATATTATAATATGTGAAATATATATAGTCATAGAAATATCTCTGTAAAACATATATAAAGAGAAAGAAAGTTTTCAACATATAAATGGTTACGGATAACTTTTAAAATATTTGTTACACTATTTAAAAACAAATATATTTCCATGTCAAAACGGCATAATTTTAAAATGTAGATTTCAAAATTCTAAAAACTATTTCCAAATTTATGCTGAACTTTAAAAACACATTTCTTTAATACAAAATAATTTAATAAAGCAGCCGAGGGTTTAAAGTACAAGTATATCAGACGATCCGATAGAAAGGGCGGGAAATCCAGCGCAGCAGCCGATCTCCTCCAAGATCTCCATTACGCGGGGAGCTCTCAGATGGAAATAACATATGTCTTCTGCTGCCTTTGTTCGCCTGCCCCCTATCGATTAATTGCAAACGATCTTGTGGCGGTCTTCTGCTTTGCTTTCTCATTTGCTTACATTGGTCAATGGAAAATTTCCACAAATATTTTCTTTTGGTCGATTTTTGTTTATTTTTTCTTTACACTCTACTCTAAATATATTTTAAATAAATTTTAAAATTTTAATACTCAACGATTTTAAATATTATAATTATAAATATTAGATATACTTTATTACTCTATTATAATTTATATTTTTTCTTCTGTATTAAATATTATTAATATAGATTGTATATAATACTTTAATTAAAAATTAAAAATAATACTTTATATTAATCTACTATATATAATTGTGTGTGAACGCTTCAAATTAATGAAAAATATTACTTAAGAAGTTTTTGATAAAATTATTAAAATGTTATAATATATAATACTTTAAAATATTGGCTTAAAAATTTAAAACACACATATATATATTTATATATTTTATATAAATATATAAAAAATATATAAATTTCTGAAATACAAATACTTTTCACACACAGTCTTAAATATAAATGATATTTGCAATTAAAATATTTTGGCAACGTATTTCTTATGGTTATTATTATCAAATAATATCTCTACAAACCTTATTACAATTATTAAAATTATAAAATGAGGGGGTGTGGCTCATTATCTCATTTAATAACTTTGAACATTGCAGTAAGGTTTGTAGAAATAATATTTGATAATATTTATCATAAAAAATATTATCAAATATTATATTATTATATTATAAATTTATATGATGTTATCTTTCAAAATCCAAAAATACGATGAAAATATTCAAAATAAGTATGCATTTAGTAAATTTATTAACTAGAAAATATTTGAAATTAGTCTAATTAATTTTGGACAAAATAATTTAAAACTATGCAGTCAACAAATATACATTAACACACATATATAGAGATGTTCTAAAACTATTATAATACATCTTTCCAGTAATAAACAGCATTGTATCTTGAGATGTTATCTCAGCAGAATTCTATTTTATAGCAATATATCAAGTGGGTCAACGGTCAAATATAATTAAATATAATATTCACAGAATGCTGCCTCTTAGTGTTGCTAAATTAGTATATATTAATCTTCAAATTCCTTGCATAAATACTGCCGAGCTAAACTAAATAGATAAATGGTATCTAGTGTTTCTTTCATATTCGTTCATGCATGTGGGGAATGGAATTGGTTAACAAAATTCCATTTCATAGCAATTTTTATTATATTCATATATTTTATTATATTCATAGCTATTTTTCATAGCCATTCCATAGCAATATTCCTGTGAATATTGGCTAAAATTTAATAATAATAATAATAGGGTAATAATAGTATTTTAAATATTCTAAATAGTGATACAATATAATGACATTTTTTTTTAAAATAGAGCAATCCATAAATAAATCCTTAAATAAAAAGCCATATATTGAATCAAAATATCATTTATTTTACCTTAAAATAAATATTATTTTATATTATAATAAATATGATATTTTGATCCAATATATGCCTTTCTATTTAAATAATAAAAAATATTTTTAAAAATTGAATAGTGTTTGCATGTATCATTTTTTGCATCATTCATCATAGACTCAGCGAGAGTGTTAACTGAAACAAAGATACCTAATCTAAGGTGGCTTCTTCTTCCTCCCCTATCTCATGTATTTTATTAATATTCCTTTACAATATTTGTTTTCAAGGATTTCAGAGAATTTAGAAAAACATTTATAATTTATAAATTTATAAAAGCCCATATGAATGTGCTATATTATTTTATTATATCCTTTCTCTAAAAATATAGATATGGATATGAATGAAACATTTTCCTAAATGGGATTTGATCTCAATAAAGGAAAGAGGTTATCTCTTCGTCTCGCTCTTTCTTTCTCTCAAAAAGGACTGAAGGAGTATTAATGAAACCATGGTCTCCATATTCAGATTTTGTCAAAGCTGGTGTCACAGTCTGATAGATATGTAGAGACGGTCAATAGATGACTGCTGGTAGTGTTTGTGCCAATATTGACTAGAGATATAATCTCGTTCTTTTATTTACTTTTCAGATTTGAAAGTAGTTGAAAGCGCACAAACACATCTTAGTGTAAATATTGTGGCGACGAAATAATTTATTATTTAATTTAATTATTCAATGAAAATATTTGGAAATAGATTTATTATTTGTAAAATCATCATTTAGTTGCCTAGCTTGCTTTCTCGATATTCTCTAGCTGTAGATAGTTGGGTTGATAATTGTCGACTAGTCGTGGTGACGCCATCAATAAACACTTTCCAACCTTCAGATATACAAAGACTTGATTTCTACGCTACAATATATAAAAAGTGTTAATATCTTATATTTAACCGATATATATACTTCGGCCAGAAAAGTTTTAATTTTTTCGACGTATTTAGATAAAAATATTTTTTTCTCGTCAGGAAAAAAAAAAGAACTTTATGAAAATCCGTTAAAACATGTTTGAAGTATACATATTTTTAACATATTTTCATAATATATAAAGTAATTGATAATACAATATAATGCAGCTTATGATTGTAGAACGACATTTGAAAATTATCCCGCATGTGTTTCTTTTAATTCAAAAGAATAATTTTCAAATGTCTCATTCTACATTTTCATAATGTTTATTTTTAATTTTTTGCTGACGAGTACAAAAGAATTTTGTCAAAACGTCGAAAAAATAAAAACTCTGACAGCCAAAATGTATTTTACTTCAAGATCAATGAATGCCAGCCAGGCATCTTCTATCTTCAAAATCTTATATAAGATGTTCAAAATATTTAGATCTCAAAGGATGTAAAAAGAAAGAGAGAAGAGTAAATTCTTTATTAGAATGTGTTACAATACCTAGTATTCCTGAATATATTATGTACACTAATTTCTTGTGGTGAAATATTTGTAATTTGAAGATGTCGTGATGTGTCCAGGTTATGGTCACAATGCCATCTCGGGGATGGCTAAAACAGGGTCCTTGGACACTCACCCACACGCCCATATTAGGAACATGCAAGGTACGTTATCATATATATATGGTATAAGAGGTAAAAATATAGCAATAGAACTCTATAATTTCTACAGATCAATTGTAAATAGATTCATACACAAAAGAGGTAGTGAGAAAAGTTTTAGAACAGATGTGTAAATAAATCCCTTTTCAAACAAAGGCTCCCGTGCCCATGGGGAAAGGGAGAGGAATTGCTGTATTGTTTTGTTGTTGTATGGCGAATCCATACATGGAAATAGACCCTAATAAAAGCCTTTTTGTTGTTGTTGGCATAAGAGGTAAAAAATGGTTAAACGCACGAAGAGCTAGAAGATTTTTATTTCCAAAAGTTAATCTAATGTTGAAAGAGATAATATTTGACACTTTTGATGAAGCACTGCAAGCCTTTATCAATGCCGTAAATTCCTACCCGAAGATGACTGGTGTAAGTGCTTCGATAATTGGTTTTCACGGGTGAAATCTTGCATAGGTTCTAAGGGTGAATACTTTGAGAAACTCTGAAAAATTGAAAATTGCAGCTTTAATAAAAATAAGGGATTGCTAAATATTTTGAGTGACCCTTGTATTATCACGGTAGTAATGATGAGGAGTCGTTCAATTAAGTTAATCAAAATGTTTATTTATCAATAAAGCAGGTTATACAAGATAAAGGTGTTAAAATCACAGTTAAAATTGTTTTACAATCATGTTTGTTGACAAGCAGGATGATTTACATTAGAGCAAATTAGATTTCAATAATGAATATAGATATTAATCTGTTTCTAATATATTATTTAATTAATTTTATTCAGTGATTATATATATAAATTCATTTATAAAATATATATATTTAAAAGCAAAATTATAACAATCTTCATCAAATTATCATAATAAATTTTATTTCTTAACCGCCATTTTTGAAAATAATAACAAACAAAATGGCTGATCTACTCGAGGATTTTGCATGCTTGAAGAAAAAAGATAAGTTATAAGATATTTGTATAAGGAAGGAATTACAACATCTGAATCTTGTAATATCTGGAATACTCTATCGCGTCTGTAATTACTTTTTTTTATCATGAAAACATCATTAAATCGTTTGATAAATTTGGAAATGGACGAAAATACCTCGCCTATAAACTTCGCACATAAGTGAAATCACGAAGTATGCTTACAGAGATTGAATCATTATTTCAAACAACTGAAAATTCAGCCTGAAATTTTAGGAAATTAATATTAATTATGGTCCTGTGCATTAAATTGTTACTTAATTACTGAAAATGAAGAAATATTTTAGCTGTGGTGTACCTCGCTACCTGACAAATGACCAAAAACAAAACAGGTTTTAATAGCAAAGGCTTATTTGGATAGATATTTAAAATAGGATGATGGTTTTCTCAAGAAAATGTTCACAGATGATAAGACATGTTGTCGACACTATAACGCAGATTCTGAAAGAACTACTATGGAATGGAAGTGTCAGAGATCCTTAACTCCCATGTATTCTAAACTCTTTAAGGGAAAATGTTCTTTTGACAAATTCCTGTGATAAAATCGGGCTTTTTGCATTAGATATTTTGGTAGTAAAAAGAATTAACAGAGGAAAAATACTGCGACATTCTTAGGAATAAGCTTAAAAATAATATTCTCACGATAGGAGATGGGAAAACTAAGCAAATTTGTGGAAAATAACATGAAAATTCCCAACTTCATACGACGAATCTAACAAAGAACAAAAATCAGGGTTTGAGATCCTATAGCATTCACAGCTTTGACATTATAATTTCAGATTATAGATTTTGGTCTTCTAAAAATAGAGTAAGGTTCAAAGAGATTGGAGAATGATCAGAAAGTGATTGAAATGATGCAAAAATATATTTTGCAGGTTTATTTATAAAGTTCAATAGAAATGGTATTTTTAAACTAATAAAAAGATTCAAATTATGCGTTGATAAGCATTAAGATTATATTGAATAATCATCAAGAGAGAGGAATTTCTATTTTTTATTTTGTTTATTTTCACAAGTATATTCACCTTATTTATTTACCTTTGTATAAAGGATATTTTATATTTTACAAGTATTATATATAATATTAATATTATATTTTTTGCAAACAATTTATATTTTGAAAATTATGTTCAGAAATTTGCTAACTTTATATTTTGCAAATTATACTCAGAAATTTGCTACCTTTATATTCTTGCAAGCATTATTTAAAAGCTTCATTTATATATTTTTGCAAAAATAATTTTATTGTTATTATAATGAAAATCTCTGTAAAATATATCGTTATTAATGGTTGCTAATTTCTGATTCTTAATGAAGGTGTAATAATTTATGCCCGAAATATAAAATATATTTCTTTATGAAAATAGACATAAGAAATGTATTGAATCAGAGATTTTACGAACATTTATTGATCCAGTATATGCCTTTTCATTTTGAAAAAAAAGAAGAATAAATATATAATCGAGTTTTACAGGTACCATTTATATTTTTGAAAATACATTTATATTTGTTAAAACTCTATATATATATGTGTGTGTGTGGGTAAATAATTTTTATTTTTCAAATATAAAAATTGGAAAAATATATGTGTTTATTCAAAGAAAAATACGCGCCATATATACAAGGGTTAAAATAATTTGCAAGGGAAAAAAATGGGGCAGAATAAATTTTCTAAAAAGGTAAAAACCAAAGAAGGAAAAAAGACATTTCAGAGACGCTTAAAAAATAATTTAGCACCACTGTTGCTCACTAATTTATAATCCATATCTAGCAAATGAACTTTTTTTTGCTCACTGATGTCGGAAACTGTCCGGAAATGGAAGCATACAGCATTTGGCCCCCCTGCTCGTCTATCTTCTGCATCCCATTCATCTTCTGCTTAAAAAATCGTCTTTTTATGCTTAGTAAACTTGCAGCCAAATTTATTGTAAATAAAAAGATTTTTTTAATGAAGTAACCCTAGACTCTAAGCAATCGACTCTTTCTTTTTTGCTTTCTATTCCTTTTTTAAAAGGAGCTCTGCTTCAATGAATTCTTTATTTGTTAGTTCTTTTTATATTTCTTTCCAATTAGAATACATTTTATTCTTTCGTCATTTTTTTTTATTTGATTAGGGCTACATTTAAAGAGAAAATGGAATTTATTAATGCATGAAATGTTTCTTCTCTTTAGAGAAAGTAGCCATACTTTATTCCCATTTAAAAAATATTAATTTCAAAATATAATTAATACGTTAGAAATATACTTTGATGAATAGTGCTAAATATATAATTTGTAATATGATTTTTTTTTATTAAACGCTTTAAAATAAGTAAAACTAAAATTTAAAAAGTATATTTAATGTGATAAATTTACAATTTATATTTTAATTATATATGAAATTGATATATAAATATAATAATTTATCATATTTTATATAAATTTTCATATAAACAGGTATATGATTCGAAAACAATCTCTCTCTTTAGATTTAAAATTATTTACATATTTTGATAATATATTTGTGGGTGTGTGTTTAAAATATATGAAATATATAATAAATATTGTATATATTTTTATTGTGAACATAATTTATTTTCAATATATAATAACATATATGTATTAGTTTTACGTATTTACTCAAATATCACATATTTTGTTTTAAATCAAAATTCATACCTTATTAAGTGTTGGCTGCAATTCCTTGCCGATGCGCCAAGTTCCAAACAGGTAGCTAGCTTCTTTACAACATTTTTAATCTTTTAATATGTAAGAAATAGAAAGAGAAAAAACTCTTAAAATCACCTTCTGGAGATTGATCAACCCACTGCAGACGCTGGGAACTATTTCAGAAAAGAAAAATATAGCAATAGAACTCTATAATTTCTACAGATCAATTGTAAATAGATTCATACGCAAAAGAGGTAATGAGGAAAGTTTTAGAACAGATGTGTAAATAAATCCCTTTTTCAAACAAAGGTTCACGTGCACATGGGGAAAGGGAGAAAAAATTACTGTATTATTATGTTGTTGTATGGTGAATCCATACAGGGCAATGGGCCCTAATAAAAGCCTTTTTGTTGTTGTTGAAATAGAATCATTGAAGCAGGAATATTTCTTTTACACAGTATTTTACTGGGGTGATGTACAGTGCATCGTTCTGATGTACAAATAAAGAAAGAGGTGATTCTTTTGTTATATAAATACTTAATTATGAGGCGATAACATACCATCTATATACGAGGGGTGTCCCATAAGTCGGTGGCCCGACATATAAAGAAAATGACTAATAAAATAATTATGATTTATTTTTCAACATAATTCCCTTTAAGGTCTATACACTTTTTCCAGCGATGTTCGAATGCTTTTATGGCCTCCAAAAAGAACGATGTTTCAAGTGACTCAAAAAATGAGGTTACAGACCTCTTCGTCAGATCTAAAATGAATGCCAGAAAGTGATTTTTTTCAAATAAGGAAATAGGTGGAAGTCAGACGGAGCTAGATCTGGTGAATAGGGTGCATGTGGTAACAAAAAAACGGTTAGTTGTAGAAACTTAAAAATTTACATATCTTTATACAAGACTTTAAGGTATATATGGTAAAATTTATCAGTTTCTAATATTTCGTTCTCATGGTCGGGCCACGGACTTATGGGACACCCCTCGTATATAAGAAATGGAAGCATTGAAACAGGAATGTTTCTTTTATACATAAAACAAACTTCTACTGTCCTTACTGCGATGAAAAATATTGGAAGGGCTTGGCTCATTGTCATCGGAGTAAGGACAGTAGAAGTTTGTTTTATGTATAAAAGAAACATTCGTGATTTAATATTTTCATTTAGTATATATAGATGGCGCGTTATATAGCTTTATAATTAATCTTTAATATCATATAAAAATTAATGATATTATGCATTACCTACGTGTACCGAGTTTAGATATCTCTGAGAGCAGATTTTAAATTATTCATTTATGAAATTCAGTTTTTTGCTTTTTTAATATGCGTCATTTTAGAAATGATATACATATATATAATGATCTATAAATATGTTTTAATGAACTTTTAACCATCGCTTTATATTATGGCTTTGATTATTACCTTTTAAAACATCACTATTTTGTGATATAAAGGTAGTTTTAGAGAAGTCATGGATAGAATGTAGGATAACTGCTAAAGGAGAATGTAGGATTAAGTCTATGGAGAGAGATATAGAGAGAGAAACATGCAAGAAAACCTCTAGGGAAAATTTCAATGGAGGAATGGAGGAGCACAGTTCTAGAGAAGAAGGCAGAAACAGGTCTAGAAGTAAATATAGGAAAACGTCTAGAGGAGAATTAAGGAAATAGTTAAGAGGGAGAAAATAGGAACGGGTCTAAGAAAGAATGTAAGAAAACGTCTATAGAAGATTAGAAAACATCTGGGGAGGGTGTTGGAAAGCGTCTATGTGATAATTTATGAGCAGGTCTAGCAAAGAAGACAGGACTGAAGGTCGGAGAAGTTCGAGTGAATAGGTCTAGAAGAGAAGCAGAAAATGTTAAAAGGTGAATGTAGTGGAAGGTTAGGTATAAAAGCAGGATCAAGCGCAAAGTATGCAAAGTATAAAGGAACATCTAAAACAAGAGAGTATACTAAATATATAGATGATTATTGGATTAAAGATATTTATTTCCACACACATTTGCCTCTAGTTATTTTAGTGGATCATGACAAAAAAGATAAAATTTCAGAGAATATCTTTACTCTACACGCAGTTTGATCTTAGCCAAAAGGCCGAGTAGCTCTATTTTACATCCATTATGGGCTGTGGCAAGATTCTTGTCTATAATCGATATGTAATCATGTCACACCATTGAATAGTGGGATACCTAGACCGAAGTCTGTACGTCTGCCTATGTTTTCACATCGTAGGATGGAATGGCTACCTGCCTATGTTGTCAGAGTCTATAATCGATATGTAGAAAAGGAGATTATACAAACACGCTAATCTTTTAAAGTTCAGAATGCAATCAAATAATTGAGAACGCCAATGAAAAATAAATGTATTTAAGTAAAATAAGCGTATCACATGCTGTTCTATTTAAGAACATATTCAGAAGAAAGCATAGTTAAAAGCCAAGAGCAGAATGGCGTGAACATTCCTGTAGTCGCTAATAAGCTCTGGTGGGAGGATCATCCGCGCGCCTTGAAATCATTAACTGCGGCCGTTGTCATGGCGACCAGCGTCCAATCGAACGGCTGGCTCTCTGCGCGGTATTATCATGACTGGAGGAATGCCTCCTCACCCTATCTACATACCTCCGTGACAATATGCAAATATGTTGATTTCAAGAAAGTGGGAAACACGATCAGAACGCGGTTGACTTAAGACATTCAGTCTTCGCTACATGCGCTTAGTTCTTTTTTAAAGGTAACTCGATTATACATCGGTCAAACCTCTTCAAGCTAAGCAGAGCGAACCAATCTCATTTACGGTATTGTAGAAGGTCTATTGAGAGATCCCCTAAAGACACTGATACTCCTGGTCCCTTCTAGAGGAGGTCTCTCAATAAAATTGAGCTATGGCTGTTTAAGGCATTTTTATTTTGAACACAAAGCGCCATCTAGATTCGATAAATCGCACTATTAAAGTATTATATTTTCAAATAGAACACACCTCCTAGTATCCTTATCTGCGATGTAAAATATTGGAAGGGCCTGGAACATTCTTGATTTTACAAAGGTCACTCAAGGATGTGGTCAGATAGGTAATTCAAGAGATAGGTATCTTGAAATAATACAAGTTTCTTGAGATGAGATTGAGACTAGATCATAATGGGTAGGGAATCTAACGGTTAAGCTGTGATGACCGAGAACTGATTTATAAGATACTTATCTATCAATTTACTTTATTTAAATCTAAAAATAGATTAAAATAATGCAACAGATTTCTGGAGATGAGTTTATTTTTATTAATGAAATCTCAAGCTTTCGGGCATTCATGCTCTTCTAAAGAAGTACATAAAACGAATAATAATAATAAACGGCGTTTATTATTATTCGTTTTATGTACTCTTGTAGACGGGCAAGGATTCCCGAAAGCTTGATATTTCATTAATAAAAAGCAACTCATCTCCAGAAATCTGTTGTATTAATTTAATCTATATTTAGAAGATTTAAATAAAGTAAATTGATAGAGAAATATCTTATAAATCAGTTCTCGGTCATAACAGCTCAACCGCTAGATTATCTACCCATTATGATCTAGTTGCATAGATGCTACCCAGAGCCTTAATACTGTATGAAGATATACCGATATATGATTAATGTCAAATACATTGGGATCCTAAATTGAAAAGTAACATAATTTTTGTATGCAAAGCAATAAAGCGCTATCTATATATAACGAATGAAGACATTAAGATGCGAATGTTTCTTTTCATATAAAAGCAGAATGATCCAATACACTATTAGATCTCTTAAAGAAGCGGTCTGGTAGATTATATTATATATATCTGGAGGGTTCACCATTGATGAGGCAAGGGCCCTTCCAATATATTTCCATCGCAATAAAGACAGTAGAAGTTTGATTTATTTGTGAAAAGAAACATTCGCCTCTCAATGTCTTAATTCGTTATAAATTTTTGTATATAAATATATCTTTATTCAAAATTATAAATTCTATTTTCTCCAATAAGATAGTTAGTTTTCAATAAGGCATGAAAAATTTACAAAAGTGCGCAGTATAAAAATAGAACGTGAATAAAAACACCCAATGTCGCTAAATTCTTTGTTTTGAATTGCAATCTGTGAGCTAGAGCTCACACAAAATTTTAATTAGTTTTGAAAATTATAATTTTGGAATTTTAGAATTAAAATTAAAAGTTCGTTATAAGCATGGTATTTTTGATAGAATTTAATATTTTGGGACCAAAATTGGGTTCGTTATAGCGACAGTAGAATTTTTGGTATGCTATATTGATCTATCCTATTATATAAAAAACGATATATCTGTCACTCAGAGGGATGCCAGTTAAAATCGGAGCCCCTTGGTACTTGAAACTTGTGATCGAACGTTTAAAATGTCGAGATAGACCGATATCTCAATTCTTAAAATTCTAATAGCTTTGAACTAACCAAACCCTATCATAATTCGTATATAATCATATATCAAAACTCACTCTATTATTACACATTACAAAAAAATCATAAGACGCTACAACTCTTTTTCAAAATTCGAAACTATTTTAAACACGTAAGATTCTTTTTGAAATTAAACAAATTCTACTGCCCTTACTGCAATGGAAAAATTAATGGGAGGGCCTGGCTCATCAGTGGTGAACCCTCTCAGCAGTTTCGCCAGTTTAATCTACCGTACCGCTGTTATATTGCATTTTTGGAACTTCCTTTTATAGTGATACTGTTGTTAGACTCTTGGAATGGGTATTTTAGAAGAACTATGGACATAAGCTTTGAGGACAGCAGAATTACATACATTTTCAAATATATAATATGCTTCGAGCAATCGCTCTTCCGCAAATATCAAATTGTGTCTTTTATTAGAACATTTAAAATATGATGCACTAGCGCGCGATTTTTATTTACTTGTATAAAGGAAGCTTTCGTGTAAGCCATTCTTCAGCCAACTAAAACAAAATTATCACTCTATATTATGAAGGGTAGAATAATTTCTGCAGAGATGAAAGGGACTTAGAGGTTATCGTGGATCAATTTCTCAAGTTTTATAACTCTATCGTATGACCCGGTTCCCCCTGATCCGAAGCCTGACACCAATCTCTTTCCACCCCGATTGAACCATTATGGTTTCTATCTTATAAAAAAATCTCAAAACACAATTAGCAATTGCTATCTTCAATTTTTACTAGAAACCTTTATATAATCTAAATCTCTTATTTAACAAAAATTTTATATTAAAATTTGCATAATAAAAACTTTAATACATATTTACATATTATTTGTTTGATTAAACATCATCATAGAGCAATCTTTAGTTCTTTATATACTCTATCTTCACTTATATTCCGCATTTATGACGCATAACTGCCGAAGCCTTAGAGTGAACTTTGTTATAGCACTTAGTTTTTTTATTGTAAAATATTTTTGAAATATTAAATATATATTTCTCTTTTTAATTATTGATTTTTTACTCCTTTTTATAAATAATTTCTTTTATTCTCTGAATTTCTGATTATAGCTTATACTGCATCTAATGAACAATGAACAGTTCAACTATTGCACTAACAAGGTACTAGAGCCCCTAGTTTGGTTATCTGCACACGTTGGTAGGGATGATTCTTGTACAAAAATAAGGAGTTATTGGTGTGATGTAATCTCGGTTCAAAATCACATTAATAGGTACCGCTCAGCAAGAGCACCCTAGTTCATGATAATTGAAACAGTGAATAATATGTGAAGGTTATTCACATATTAAACAAAATTTTAACGCGGGATTCAATCCCGGTTCATGACTGTCGGGAATCGAGGGTGTTACCCACTCGTCCACCGACTTTTATTTGTTTGATGTAATCTGTAAATTTTTCATAGAATTTAAAAAAAGAAAGGTTATCATCATGATTGTTTATGTTTTGATATAGAGAGACAGCTCGAGTTAGGCTGTATTCTATATACAGTTACGAGCGTCATCCGTTCTTAATTCTTCATCTCCTAATCATTTGTCATCTCTGTCACCGTTTGCTTTTTCTTTGGAATGGCGCCCTCCTATTGGTTGGCTACGATCACGCCACCTTTGCCCCCCCCCCCACTCGCTTTTTCGTTTTTGTAACTATTGTGTTGGAGCGGGTCGCTCCTTAAATAAATGCATATATTAGTTAATAACTAAATGGAATCTTCTCTTTCTTTTTCCCAGTAAGAGATGCCTACGGAAGCCAACAGTACATAGACAGATAAAGCACATAGGCTATAGTTATTAACTAATATATGCATTTATTTAAGGCGCCAATTTATAATTGTAACAAATAGTATTTGAATAAAAACATTCAATCGGGAAAAAACGGGCGTTGCCCGGGTCATTCGGCTAGTAGATATATAGTTGATATATAGGCCATAAGTCAGGAAGTTCCCTCTCTTAAAATAAATATAATTGATTATTCATCTTCGCATTCTGATTTGTAAAGAAAACAAAACAATTGGGACCATTTTCAGCCCAAATAACCCAATGCCAGATTCAATCTCAGATCATGGTTGTGAAAAAGCGATCATACCGACCATTACGCCGCGAACACAGGTATAAGTTCCAAATATCAATTTTGAGCCAATTTGTTCCTACGAAGCTTGAACTATCAACTTCTTCAGATTCTCTATGTCCTTGAGCAGGTCTCCATTAGAATAATTTTACAGATTTTGCATATAGTATTTGGTTACTTGAATTGAGTACATCACACACAGTGTAGATATACATTAAAACCAAGCAAACAAAACGAATTTTGAAAAATATTTACACCTATTTACTCAGTACATTTAGTAGTTCTACAGGTAAAGTTAATGTAATAGTGTTGTGGTGTATTCATACGTGAAATGACCAAAGTAAAAAAATCAATTAACTAAATTGTAAGACATTTCAATTCATGTAAAAAACCTGTAGCAGATAGACCTGTCTTCGGTAAACATTCAGTTTCCCGAGGTTACTGAACACATATTAACGTAATAATGGGAGAATAAATAGTTTTGACCTCTTACAGCATGTTTATATTTTAGATAGAGTGTATTCAAGACAGGGGCCGTTCAGACATAGTTATTCAATACAGGGCCCGTTTTAGACAGACTTCGTTCAAAACAGGGCCCGTTCACACAGACTTCGTTCAAGACAGGGGCCGTTCAGACAGACCTCATTCAAATGACGGAGCCCGTTTCAGACAAACTTCGTTCAAGACAGGGGCCGTTCAGACATAGTTGTTCAAGACAGGGCCCGTTTTATCCAGATCTTGTTCAAAACAGGGCCCGTTCACACAGACTTCGTTCAAGACAGGTGCCGTTCAGACAGACCTCGTTCAAATGACGGGGCCCGTTTCAGACAAACTTCGTTCAAGACAGGGGCCGTTCAGATATAGTTGTTCAAGACAGGGCCCGTTTTATCCAGATCTTGTTCAAAACAGGGCCCGTTCACACAGACTTCGTTCAAGACAGGTGCCGTTCAGACAGACCTCGTTCAAATGAAGGGGCCCGTTTCAGACAGACTTCGTTCAAAACAGGGGCCGTTCAGACATAGTTGTTCAAGACAGGGCCCGGTTCAGACAGACTTCGTTCAAAACAGGGCCCGTTCACACAGACTTCGTTCAAGACAGGGGCCGTTCAGACAGACTTCGTTCAAATGACGGGGCCCGTTTCAGACAGACTTCGTTCAAGACAGGGGCCGTTCAGACATAGTTGTTCAAGACAGGGCCCGTTTTTTCCAGATCTTGTTCAAGACAGGGCCCATTTTAGCAAGATCTTGTTCAAAACAGGGCCCGTTTTATCCAGATCTTGTTCAAGATAGGGCCCATTTTATCCATAACTTGTTCAAGACAGGGCTTGTTTTAGCCAAATATTGTTCAAAACAAGGTCCCTTTTATCCATAATTTGTTCAAGACAGTGCCTGTTTTATCCATATGTTGTTCAAGACAGGGCTTGTTTTAGCCAAATCTTGTTCAAGACAAGGCCCCTTTTATCTAGAATTTGTTCTAGACAGGGCCTGTTTTATCCAGATCTTGTTCAAGACAGTAATATGTCCTGGTCTGTTATAAAGAGAGAGAAATTAATGAAGGTTGATCTGTCTTGCTGTATTTCCAGAATATTCGACTGATAGGCAGTACATTCCGTGATCACTGTTTTAGTTCCCTTATCTGAGTAACAGATTACTATTGTCTTCTTGTTTTTACACTTTTTAAAGGCCGTGATGTCAAGAACGAATACTTGTGGGTAGGTTGAGTGGGTTCTTTAATACGGATGATACTGTTCCTCTTATACTGATTTTTCTTGATGGTTTTGAGATTTGATAGACACCTTTACACTACTGTATCTGGTTTTCCGCTATTCTATATTTTAGACCTTTGGATAAGTTTCAAGGAATCGCCTTTATTTCCATTACAGAGCATGACAGATCCCTAATATACGAAGAATTAAAAAATCACTTAATAGACTGAATAGAGCAAACCATATCACTCCTGATGGCCACAAGATATTCATCTTTTTATCATACTACAGTCCATTATAAAAGAAACTTTAAACTTGATTACACCCATTTTAGTTCCTACTGACCACTGACCCACAAGATCGAAATAGTTAAAACATTAACTAAACGTATCCATACCCATTGCTCCCTCCCTATTTTTAAAACCATCGAAAGAGAGAAAAAACAATCAGTCATCTTACCGCTGTCGTATATCCATTGACCTTTATCAACAGACATACACTCGGACCTCCTCCAACCTCTACAGTCTCTACAGATACAATCATTCCCTTTCTCCCCAAGCAGTAAGCATAGCAAGATTTATAAAAATGTATGGCGTCAACAACTACTTTAGCAACACACCTAACCTTGCCAACCGTCTTAGACACGCATTTACCAAAACCAATTCACCATCTAACCGATTCAACAAATCCTGCGCGGTCTCCTGCGAGCAGTGTAGAGCTACATACGTGTGAGACTAGGTCCGTAGGTGTTAGAATATCTGAGCATTATAGAAATGTAAAAACAGAGATTCCTGGTTACTAAGATTCCAACACACAGGGCTGCTACAGACCTAAAGCTAACCCTTCCTCTCTATCTCTCTAACACTCACTATGACCACAACTTACACCGAGATTGGTGTTGAAAGCAATAGTGTCCAATAAATTATACAGCATCAATAGTAAAATAAAATTGACGGATATTTATACTGAAATTTTATCTCGATCCCAGTCCTCCATGCAGAATTGTATTTGGTTTTCTTTATTTGCTACTGCTCTCCAGCTTCCACCGCATATAGGTGAATTTTGGGTGCTGCGCTGCCTGGATTATAGGAGCTCCATCTATTATTTCTTCCTGTGGTGAAACTGTATAAGACCGCTGGTCTTAATAAAGCTTTGTGTGTGTATATAAGTAAATTTACATAGTTATATACACACTTTATAACAAAAAAAAATAGACGCACCAAAAGGGAGTTGTTCGATTGGAGAAAAAATTGGTGTATGTGAAGAATATGTATAGGGGAAAACGATTAAAATTTTAGAACAATAAATTATTTTATTCCAGAGTTTGATCGTCACAAATTGAGAAAGTCGATATGTCGTTGGATCCCCACTGGTCTGGATATAGGCTGTCACCCGGCGTGTCATGGACTGATAGAGATTCCGGATGGTGTGCTGCGGGATTTCTTTTCGAATTGTCTCTAACTGTCGGGCTAAATTGTCCACATGCCGGGATGGTTGCAATCTCATCACGTCCCAGATGTGCTCTATGAGTGAGAGATCAGGCGACCTTGCTGGCCACGGAAGAGTTCGGCAAGATTGAAGCAATCCATAGTAACACGTGCCGTGTGTGGCCGGGCATTATCTTGTTGAAAAGTAAGCCCGGGGTGATGGGAGAGAAACGGCAACAAAACAGGCCGTAGAATGTCATCTACGTACCGTTGTGCTGTCAGGATGCCAGGAACGACTACCAATGGAGTCCTGCTATCAAATGAAATGGCACCCCAGACCATAACGCCCTATTGTGCAGCTGTGTGGTATTCGAAAGTAAGGGCAAGGATCCATACGCTGCCCAGGATGTCTCCAGACACATTTGCGACAGTTGTCATGACACAGTAAGAAACGAGACTGGTCACTAAAGATTATACGTTCTCGAAGACAACGCCGAATATATTGAAGAGTGTCCGTCCAGAGGTGCCAGTAATCTGTACAGTGGGACCAGATGTATTTAAGAATTCCACTCCCCACGACATCTCTAATCCACGGACCGGAAGTGGCAACTCCTGCAGAGCCCCACAATTTCCGGCAGCGTGGCCAAATCGACACATCTGAGACGTGCCACCGACTTCCAAGCAGCTGACTTTTTTTATCCTCTGTTGTTTTTTGACCGGTTGACTCAGGGTTTAGTGGGGAGGCGTCGCCTATTTGCACGTTGATGGTTTTTTCTATTTATCTTGTCGGATCTATCAGTACGTACATTAGTGATGTCAATTGTTCAGTGTTAGTACACTTTTTATGTTGATCAGAGATCTGTTTGTGTTTTTTTTATATTGCTATCAAAAGAAATTCAAAGAATTACAATCAAGACCTCGAATATTTACAATCACTTCTGATTATCCGAAATAATTCTGAAGAACTTGGGAAAGTAAATAAAATACTGCAATACTGAAAATTTCAAATATTGATATGCAACTAAAACGAAATTTGATTACCTATTTTTATGTTGATGTATACAGTTAAACCTGTCTATAGCGTCCCCTCTTGGGACTCAAAAAAATAGTGTGCTATAGAGAGGTGGTGCTATAGACAGGTCACTTTTAATGTAAATCGCATCGTACTACGTATTTAAAATCGGGCGCTATAGAGAGGAAGGGGCTATTTAGAGGGAGGGCGCTATAGACAGGTTTAACTGTATTTTGAATGTGCACATTTATCTATATTAATCTTTTGGGAGAGGAGATTATCTACATGTGTGATAAGAGAGGGGCACATTTCCCTTTATAAAATTCATTGAAACAATGTGGTTACTTTGTCTTCTCAGCGTTGAATGCACAGATTCACGACTAGTATATCTTGTATGTTTATGTATATTTTAAATGTACAAATTTAACTATATTACTCTTTCGCGAGAGGAGTTGATAAACATGTGTGATAAGAGACGGGCACATTTTCCTTTATAAAATACATTGAAACAATGTGGTTACTTTGTCTTCATAGCGTTGAACGTACAGATTCACGACAAGTATACCTTTTATTACAAGAGAAGGAATCGCCAGACATCATCTTGAAGAAGGAACAAAAGTTAACAGCGACGTGTTTCTTTTATTACAGTTATAAATTCGGCAAGTTTATCGGACTTTGACGTTCTTCGACAGGCAACTTTTATGTTGACGTATATCCAAATTGATCTATTTTACTCTTGTGCGGGAAGAGTTGATAAACATGTGTGATAAGAGAGGGATACATTTCCCTTTATAAAATACATTGAAACAATGTGGTTACTTTGTCTTCATGGCGTTGAACGTTGAGATTCACGACCAGTATACCTTTTATGTATATGTATATTTTAAATATGCAAATTTAACTATTTACTCTTGTGCGCGAGAGGAGATATATATATATGTGTGATAAGAGACGGGCACATTTCCCTTTATAAAATACATCGAAACAATGTGGTTTCTTTGTCTTCTTAGGGCTGAACGCACATATCAGCTGATAAACCACAACAACAACTTTATCAAATTCGAGAAAGAAACTATCTGTATTCCATATTTTCACGACCATCATCCATTCAGGGATTTGATAACATCTTCCATCAATTCACCTAACATACCATTTTGACAGATTCGGTCAATTTGCACAACTCTCTTTAGCAAGATATACTGATAAATTCCCGATACCATGGTATACCGGTTGTATTTTGTTCGAATTTGTCGTGTTGTGGCTTATTTAATGAGCTATGTGTCCTCTGAGCTGATTCCATGCACCAATATCCAGGCACCAGCCTGCTTTGAGCACCCTAATTTTTTCAAAGTAAAATTGCTCTGAGCTGATAAGATCGAGAACTTCATGGTTTAAATTCAGATAAGAGTGACGTACTCCACAAGATGTGATATAGTAGGAGCTTCCATGAACACCGCTATAAATAATGAAATATTTTGGTCTCTCTACAGGATATAGCTACTCTATCTGGGTTTAGGATTCATTCCGAACTACCATCATACTACCGCAGCAACACACTAATCTTATCCTCATGTTGATCTGGAAGATCCCATATTGCAACATTGACTGATACCACTAGGACATCTTGCTATGTAAAGACCATTAGGAAGATCATATCAATGGTAGACATCCCCGAAATGCCCCATATGCGATTCCCAACCAGCCAGTCCTGAACATCTATTCAATTGTATCAAATCCTCCTAAAAAGACCTCTAGCAAAACCCCAGGACTATAATAGAAAAGCTGAGACAATGGAACCTAATGAAGATCATTTAAACGAATTGAGGAATAAGCAACAACAACATATCAATGGTGATCCGAATCTTCTCTTAAATATGGTCACGTTATCTCGTTTCAAATCATATTTTGATGTTACACACATACAAGAATTGTCAATACTTGATCAAATGGAGGTTGTTCCTTATAAGTAAGCGTGTAATAAGAAAATGGACGAAAAAGAATTATAATAATAACGTCATATAATAATTCTATTAATCTTTACAAACTTTCGGGAAATCACAATTATGAAAAAAAAACGAAATACACCATCGTTAGATGAAAGCTAAACGTTAGATATTTACCAAAAAAATGATATAGCCTAGGTTTGTTCGTGGAAATTTGACAATACTTATTGAGTATGCAACTTGAAATTGAAAGATATCTAAATAAAATTGATAAACTTGTTTGAAATTTTCATTAATATCTTTAGAATTTAAAAAAGTGTACTTAAAAGTCGTTACGAAAACAGTTAATGATTAGGCTGTTCCTACAGCTATAAGTGGATAAAGATATGCAAATATAATGAAATTTTATATACATATTAAGGCGAATATTACAGTGGTTAGGTAGGAAGGAAGCCATCAACACCAAAAAGGTAATCCACTGTATAAAACTTTATATATATTCCTGTTCAATATCAACACCTGACCTTTTTGTTGTTTTTTTTCTATCAATTTTTCATGTATTAGGCGTATTTACGCAAGTTTGGCCTTAAATACCTATTTCTTGGTTTTTCAAGAAGCCTCTGGGACCAAAGATCTTTTTGGTTGCAGAGGTACAGTCTACTCCACGCTGACGAGCGCCAAAAAACGCAAAACGCGTTCGTGGATGGCTTTTCTTGATTTATCAAGAAATTGGGTTGGCCAAATATCAGGGAACAGGCTAAATCAATGTTTAGTTGATTTCTGTTCCACCAGATGGCTCTCTGCCTTCTGTAAATCACATGTGCTCTTGGTCAGGATATGCCTTTTTTATTTTTAATATAATCCTGTATAATCCTAATTATTAAGATGGAAATATCTTGTTATTTATTTTCATCTTCAAAACGCCTTCCAATATGTTCAGTGAAAGAAAATAGCTTTGATTTGCATATCCTATAGAACGACGTTTAACAAGTTTTACCGCAAATGTTTCTTTTTTTCAGAACGAATAGTCGAAATTTTAATTATTTTTTAAGAAGAAATAATGACTATTCCTATCCTTAGGGATGAAGTATGAAAGGATTAATTGTGAAGTGTAATGATGAACGGAAAAATAAAAGTGTCCAGGGTAAAACTTGTTAAACGTTGTTCTATAACAACAACAACAAAAAGGCTTTTATTAGGGCCCATTGCCTTGTATGGATTCGCCATACAACAACAAAACAATACTGTAATTTTTTTCTCCCTTTCCCCATGGGCACGTGAGCCTTTGTTTGAAAGGGGATTTATTTACACATCTGTTCTAAAACTTTCCTCACTACCTCTTTTGTGTATGAATCTATTTCCAATTGATCTGTAGAAATTATAGAGTTCTATTGCTATATTTTTCTTTTCTGAAATAGTTCTCAGCGTCTTCAGTGGGTTGCTAAATCTCCAGAAGGTGATTTTAAGAGTTTTTTCTCTTTAACGTCGTTCTATAATCATAGCCGCATTATACTGTATTGCATATTATCCTAAGTCCGACCAGAATTAGGACGACAGGCAGACGATCAGGCCGGGAAAGAGGAGAAGTCCGGGGTGCCAAATCTTGACCCCCTGTGTTTGGAAAAGGCACGTGGACGTTGTATGAGTCATCTCCCTTATTGTGTTTGACCGGGCCACGGTCAAAATTTAAATTACTGAATTACAGCTCTCACTGAATGTTGACTCCAGGGTTGTCAGCTATTCATCTCCTCATCTGCTGCTGCCAAAATGAAATTGACAAAGTAATTCAACTCCTAATATTCGAAATATATTTTAGTGTTTGCACTCACAAAAGGTTTTTTATTATTATTGAAAATTTTGGAAAGTTATAAAATTGTTTTTTCAATTTCAATATATTTACAATATAAAAAAAATTGATCATTTCTACACTTATATATTTTATAATCAATATATATGTAGGTTGTATTATGTTTTAATATATAAAATAGCTGTATTATAGAATAAATAATTAGATGCAAAAAGTAATCTGAATTGGATCAACTAAGCGAGGAAGACCAACGAACGTTCAGTCCACATTCTCCTTCAATTATAAAAGGATTTTTGAGAACAAGAATGGAAGATATGTTTTCTAATACAAGTGATCACTTTCGTCTCTTTTTCCCTTTGGGCATTCCAAAATATTTCCGCCCTGACTTTTACAATGTGCAATTCGTTACTGGTCATGGAAATTTCGGAGATTTTCTGTTTCGAATAGGAGCTATAGACGATCCGGGATGTTTATGTGGAAAGAGAAAGCAGGATTCCAGTCATCTGCTTCTTGAGTGCCCAATCTTCCAGAACTACAGAAACCGGGAAAACATCGAATACAAGGATCTTTTTATGTTTGTAAATAGTAAGGACTCGTATTTTAAATTTAGAAAATTCTGTAAATATATCTATGATTTTCTCTCTTGGTTAAAAAAACCTTAATTATTACCTATTTGTATATATGTATTTTTTGGTTTGTTTATTTTGTTGGTTGTGATGTAAAATCAAGAATGATTTTAATGTCCTCTTTCTTATCTTTTCAAATCTTGTAATTATTATTATTTTTTAATGTAATATAGTATCTGAATTTAGTGTTGTTATTGACGCAAGCATCCCTTGTAGGGATATCGCGTCTGATTTGATAAATAAATAAATAAATCTATAAAAAAAGTTTAAAAGCAGCCAATATTGTCATTTTTATTGCATTCTCAAGTTTTCGGGTATTACCACCCCTCTATAGAAGTACAAAATGAGCAATAATAAAACGCCGTTTTAGATTCTAACCAAATTTATATATATCAACTAGGTTCTCTCAATATATATTTCCTATCCAGTTCTGTCCACTTTTTCTCTCCTTTCCTAATCTTCTCAAGACTTCATCATCTCTTACCCTGTCAATCCATCTTTTTATTTCCATTCAGATCCACATTTCGAATCCTTCCAATCATCATTACTTTCTCATTGAGCGTGTTTCAAATTCACATTACACTACACACACACACACACACAAATCAGTCTTTACCAGATTCTTAACTCTTGATTAAGCCTTTTCTTCAGTAGCTCTTTTATTAAAAATCTCCCTTAGTCAACTTTAGCTCCACCATTGCAAAGTCATGAAAACTGATTTCTATATGTAGAGGTATATCGACAGTAAAGACTGTCCTAAACCTCTACCCAACACCATGATTACCATAACCTATACAACATATACTTGGGGAAATCTCTTTCAAAAAGTGTTATGCCTAGAGATAATCCCGAGAGGAAATGCACATTGATTTATTTTAATATAGAAGTTATCTAAAGAGACAACACCAGCTTTGGCAAATTGAAAAGCGTCCATCTAGAGACCACGGTTTCGAGCTAATGGCCCTCGTCAGTCTAGGGCGGACTTTATTCCATGAGATCCACACGGGATCTAATGGAATCTTGACAATCTGACAAAGAGGTATTTAGCTGGCAAGGTGGCTAGGCCAAATCTATGGCTATAATATAGATGGAAATTTTGCCGCGAGGATATTGATCTAAAGAGATTAAGGTCGCCTCTTCCGTCAAAATAGACATCAAAACTAGATGCCATCTATTAACCGTCGCCGTAACTAGCAGCCTCGGGTCGGTGACAAAGCCACAACACCAGCTTTGGCAAATTGAAAACCGTCCACCTAGAGACCATGGTTTCGGGCTAATGGCCCTCGTCAGCCTAGGGCGGAGAGGCGACCTTAGTCTCTTTAGATCAATATCCTCCAGGTAAAATTTCCATCTATAATATAGAAGTCAGTACTCTTTTTCTCGTAAATATCATTCTTCAACGCAATAATATCATTATATATAGAGATTGGCTTTTGTTCGAATTTGACAAACTGGTGCTGTTGCATGGTCATTTATACATATCTGTATGTTCTGAGCATGGTCATTTATTCGAATATTTGCCTTCTGAGCAGAGAGAAAATCTAATGTATGTATTATATATATATAGTGTAAAAACTATATAATAAAAATATAACAGTGATACTACATTTAAAACTTAAGGAGCAAACTGATCAGAATGATAAATCATATCAAGTAGATTTGGTTAGATTAGCAAGCTAAATCTAAATTAATTATAAAAATAAATAGTTGTATAGTTTTATAGTTAAGTATTCTATTAAAATTATCTTCATTATTTTGATTATTTAAATTCAAATTATAAAATTTGTAAATTGTTATTATTTAGTATAGATAGAGAGAAAAAAAAATTCCTTAACTTCTAAAACATCATCTAGTTAATTATATATTTATAATTAATAACAATAAAATTTAACAACGTAACGTCTTTTGTATCGGCTTTTACACGTCATTTAGACATACTCTAATCCTATATATAAAATAATAGAAGTGAGAAACTTAACTATAAAACTATACAACTATTTATTTTTATAATATATATATATATGCATATTTAAAGGGAAGGATGCATCTTTTGGTAAATGAATATCATTCCCTGAAATTTTAGACTCTATTCTGGTCTGAAAATCGGCTCTGATACTTCAACAGCTTAAACGCTTTTTTGACAAATTCGACCGATTCCAAAACTTCCCACGTATGATATTATGAAATCGGAGCAGCCCTTATACTGATGAAGTCCAAAGCTCAAAACCATAGTATACAGGTTGTTGGCTTTTTGTCTGGATTTCCTAAAACTGGTGTTATGGCTGATTCTTTATCACCAACTCGATGTTTTTTACTGGCGTGTTAACCTAGAATGCATTATTTTAATGCATTTTAAAAGGGAGAAGTGCCACTTATATGATTCATGAATATCATCCTCCCGTAACTCTCTATGCTATATATATTTTTCATTTTATTTCAACACACAAAACGCGATATCCCGGCTAGAGATAATTGCGTCGATTTACATTTTTAAACAGAAACAGTTATAAATATATTGTTGCGTTGTTGATTGACAAAGAATAACTTCCGTGGGTACAAAGGATCTTTAGGACTTTATTTAAGCCTAATCGATAAAATAATTACAGAAGAGTGCAAAAATAAAACAACAATAAAGAAAACAGCCGTTACAAACTCACCAACTGCAGCACGGTGAGGGAAAGCAGGAGCAGAACAGGAGACAGAAGTTCGTAGATCCTTCTAGAATCTTCCAAGAAGTACACCGGCTTCGGCGGTAAGCAGCATTCCGACCTCTTGAGACAGCAGCTTGCTTGGAGTACACCACGTAGATTCGTTCTTCGACTTCTCTGCATGAGTTCCTCATCCCTATATATACCGGAGTAGATCTTTCCAGAACGGTCATGGTTGGTTAGCCAATCAGAAAGCCGCCAGGCTTAAGCATTGCGCAATCGCTACTGATTGGCCAATCAGTTGTCTTCCGCTTTTTCTACATTATTCTTAAATGTTCTAGAATATTCTCTCTCCCCCTCCCATTCTGGAATGTGCTTTTTTACGTAACAATATTATACAAAATAAATAAAAGAGAAACAATAAGATATATTATGAACCTGATCCTTTCAGATTAGAGAGATAATCATAAATACATTTACAAAAATGGTTAAATCTGCACAATTCTCTCTAGTATTTACAAATTGATATAGATCTACAACATTATTTATTTTCTGTTGTCTAGCGATAAAGAAGAGTAGACATTCCAGCAGTAGGTGTCTCGAGTCCTGGATTCCCTTGCCACAGTGACAGCTAGAGTCCTCAACCGCTCCAATTGTTTCTAAAAATCCCTTAAAATTTCCGTGATTCGTTGTAAACTGGGTATTATAAAAGTTAGAACGGAAATATGATGTAATTCCAAACGGTAAAAAGCTTTGGAATGTTTGATTTGTTTTTACAATTTACAATATATTAAACATATATAATCTTTACACAGAGTGGAATTCTGACAAATTTAGGGTCATTGTCTGTAATTTAAGGGCAAAATTAATATTCATATGAACTCAATCAAAATAATATATTCAAACTTCGATAATTAAAATCATCCATCAACTGGGGCATTTTAAAATTAGAATCAACAAAAGTTACATTTAAATTATTTACAAAGTGAATACAAAAAGAACATTTTTTTAACTTCAAATGGAGTAGAAAATACGTCCGTTTTACTTAAGTAAAAAACCAGTCCCATCAGCCTATCTCATTATTTTAATTCCGTTGAAAAATGAAGTAAAAATGTCGTTTTTTTTGTTAGTTCCCTGTGGGGAGGGAGTGATTTAAATGAAAGAAACAGTGTCGTCTGCGTTTTTATTCCTGAGTTCTGATTGGACGCTTTTTAAAAAGTGTTTGTTGGAGGTAAATTAAATGTGTCGCCAGGATTTTTGCCTAACTTGCGGATAACTTTTTCATTCAAATAACGTTTTTCTTTTCTGTAATTGTTGTACATTTTAATCAGTTTTTTTTTCGGGTTCGCTTTTTCTTTTTACTTCTCCTTTTTTTTGTTCCAGTCGTTTCTATTACATTCTGTGTTGATTTGTAGACTTCTTGTGATGCCGATATCAAATTACCAAATATTATATATTATAAAATTGGTAATATACTGTATATTTATAAAAATAGCTTTAATATATTTTCCGCAAAGGCCGTAAAGTAAAAATCACTTCAGTTGATATATATTCTGGGAGAAATGAGACCTTGCTATCAGTAAAGTTTCTTTGAATGGCAAGATTATATTATTTTTATATTATACGTGAATGTAATAATATACAGTTAGACCTGTCTATAGCGCCCCCTCTAAATAGCGCCTTCTTCTCTATAGCGCCCGATTTTAAATACGTAGTACGATGCGATTTACATTAAAAGTGACCTGTCTATAGCACCCACTCTCTATAGCACCATATTTTGGTGAGTCCCAAGAGGGGATGCTATAGACAGGTTTAACTGTATATATAAGGAATATTTTAAAGTAATATAAAATATAAGAAAGAATGTATATATGATGGAATAATATGCAGGATATAGAATATACATGTAATAAAATATAATAAAAGTCGTTACACAGGCGAATGATAAGTAAAACATGGCTGCGTCAGAATAGCTAAGTTCAGAGAATCTTTGTCACCAATATGTCACACAGACAATGTCCTGTACCATCTGGACCATAGGAGGATCATCCATTCTGTCTCATTGCTGAGCCAAGATCAAAGAGTTTGATAATCTTAAAATGAAGTTCTCCAAGCCATGATAGATGACCTTACCTTTCCAGTTAGTATAACGTTCGGAATTATAAAACATGGTGCACATACCTGAATATATTATCTATTTATTGTAAAGATAGACGCTGCCTGGCCGGCATTCATAGTTCTTCAAATTAAATATACTTCGACCAGTAAATCTTTTTTATTGTCTTGACGTTTAGAATCATTTTTAACGCTTCGCCAAATGTTTTAATTTTTGTTCGCTCCTGACGAGGACAAAATATTTTTGTCGAGATAATAAAAAAGATTTACTGGCCGAAGTAACTTTAATTTGAAGATTTATTATCTATTTCTTATGTTTTTTTGTATATTCACTTCTTGGATACCTATTGTCAGCCATTTATATACGTCTTGGCTATTTCTTGTGTTTAATTCTAGTTTACTTAGCGTATTTTTCCTATTTGGGTGTTGTAACGTTTTCTATTTAGAAATCAGTGATAATAACAATATACTTTTGTATGTGGATTTGAATTTATTTTAAAAACAACATATTTAACTATAATATGTAAGTATAGTTATAACTAATACAAAGGCACATAAAAAAAAAACACATATAATGTTGCCAACTACCTAACTATAAAGAAAAATTCAAAGCAAAAATGAATATTCTGATAAATAAATACAAAGCATGTAACAGGTGCATACAAGTATTGTGTATACCTATATAAATATTAGCTAAAATTATAATTTTTATTGTTGTAGTGACGCAATAGTTATTGTATCAGAAGATTCCATGTTCGAATTATAACAAGCTGTTTTAATAATTGTAAGACTATCTCCTAGCCTAAACGGGTTTTCCCATTATCTTGCTAGAAACTCATTGGGATTCAATGCACCACTAAGATCTACAAATGTTGAATGAACATTTGTGACACAAAAGGTTTTTTTATACTTCGGTATGGAATATTGATGAGTTTTCTGTCTCTCCCTCTACGTGGATGAACTAATGTTCTCATTTATAAAATAATTTTACAGTACCGAGTATGTTATAAAATCCTTCAGGAAACTATGATAATCAAATAAAACAGTGGTTACGACTATTTTTCATCGACGCCGCACTTCGAGGTTAAAATGTTTTCACAAGCCTCTATAGGAATTATGAAGGCAAGTAAGAACTATGCACTAGGTTCGTACCACACACAGAAGGTCTTTTTTGAAAACATAAATTTCACGCATGGATTAACCTGGTAAGCCAAAGATACAAAGAATAAAATAATAAAACATATTTACATATAATAAATCCAATTATATATAGTGTGTGAGTAGAATATACCTCGCTAGTTGATATTGTTTCTGTCTTTCAATTCGATCTTCATATCTTTATCTTTTTCTATCTCTTATAAAATTGATATTTCTTTAAAGAGAGACTTGATTAGACAAAGAAGTAGCCAATAATTTAGAATTTTCTAAATTTCTGTGATGGCATTGATCAAAATCACTCTTTCTTCTTGTGTTAATTTGTACCAGACATTTTTGGAAGCGTATACACCA
>CP092875.1:65371007-65437259 GCA_030710605.1 Cordylochernes scorpioides | reverse complement strand
TTAGGCAATATGATAAAATTCAACATGTTGTAAAAATTCGAAAGTACATATTTAACATTCACCAAACAAATTCGAACCACCTAAAGGGTTATTTCTTTACAAGCCCAAGATCACGAAACAAGAATATTAGTTCACTAAATACCTAACCAGCTAAACTTATTAACAAACAAGATAATAACACTCACTAAGTACACTCATGGACAAAACTTTGATGTCGCCAGTCATCTGTTCTTTTGAAGGAGACAGAGGAAATTTAGTTCACACTTGGTTATCTCGCGTGTCTTCAATAAAGACTACTGTTTTGAAAATAGAGCAATTCATAAAAATAAATCTTTAATTAAAAAGGCATATATTGGATCAAAATATCATTTATTTTACCAATATTTCAGTTGGCTGAACGCCAACCTTTATCAAGGTGTTATAACATTTTAAAGTCTTATTTTACTAGTCTTACTTTAAAGTCATTTTAAAGACTTTAAAATGTTATAACACCTTGATAAAGGTTGGCGTTCAGCCAACTGAAATATTGGTAAAATAAATTATATTTTGATCCAATATATGCCTTTTTAATTAAAAGGTTACTGTGTATCAAATATCTTTCATAGTTATTGTCTGAATCCAGATATACATGATGAAATGTACAAGTTCCTTAAGTTTTGTTAACGAGTACAAATAATACTTCTGCAAGAAGTAGAAACATCGTTGGGGATGTTGGATACAGAATTAGTCACTTAACAGATGCAACACAGACGAATAGCCAATGGACGAGGTTCAAGAATGGAGATAATGACAAAACCAAGAAAAGTCAACGGAACAATGTCTTAATACCAAGAACAACAGAATAACTATACCTACTGAGTAGCAAGGTTAACATCACTTTCAAACAGCACGTTAAAATATCTACCAAATACCATGGGGCCAACTGAAGATCCAAAACTTAACACAAAATATATCAATTAATAAAACCCCGAGCCAACAACCTCAGCCAGCAGAAACCATCCCTCCAGCCCAGAATGTCAATTTCCACAGGTTGTTATCAGATTTGCATGTTAGGTAATTCCCATTTTGAAAATTTGAAAGCTCCAATTAGAGGTGCGGGGCCAAAAATTGCATTGGCGCCCAATTCCACAGGCGGCAGGTTATTGTGGGGGTTTTTGTCCTCTCCCCCCTCCATCTCCCATCTTGTGTGGGCGTCGACCTCGACTCAACATGGAACGGAGGTTCTGATGTTCGACATCTCTCTCTGATGGAAGGAAGGTCCTGTTCTCTGGAGATTGACCTTTCTCCCAGATGAAACGAAGGTTCTGGAGTTTGGCCTCTATTCTCGGTGAAACGAATGTGTTGATCTCTGAATTTCGACCTCCTTCCCAGATGGAACGGAGGTCCTAATCTCTGTAGTTCGATCAAGCTACAACATGGAACGAAGGTTCTGATCTCTGGAGTTTTACCTCCATTCAAGATGTAACGGAGGTCCTAATCTCTGGAGAGTGCCCTCTCTTCAACATGGAACGAAGGTCCTGATCTCTGGAGTTTGACATCTCTCCCAGATGGAACGAAGGTCCTGATCTCTGGAGTTTGACTTCCCTTCAAGATGGAATGGAAGTCCTAAACGAAAGTTCTGGAGTTTGGCCTCTCTTACCGATAGAACGAATGTCTTGATCTCTGGAGTTTGACCTCCCTTCAAGATGGAACGGAGGTCCTGATCTCTGGAGAGCGCTCACATTTCAAACCTATCAATCTATCTATAATGGAAAAGAATCACAGTATTTCTGCGTAAATATCTCCATAATCAAATAAGACATATTTTTGTGGATATACTAACCAGAAGGTTAAAAAGATTAGAAAAATTATTTGCTTATTTGTGCTGAACATTCCAGCTGTTACGCCAATTTAACATACCAGGCCATTTTATAACTCCTTTCAATTCTACTTATCTAGTCATCGTTTGGAAGTTTATAATTGATGAAGGTGTTTGATGGAACTATGGAGGTACTGTTTTTGTAGATATGGCAAACTTTGCTTAATATATAGTATTAAAAATAAAGAAGGCATATCCTGACCAGGAGCATATGTGCTTTACAGAAGGCAGAGCGGGTTGGCCAAATATCAGGGAACAGGCTAAATCAATGTTTAGTTGATTTCTGTTCCACCAGATGGCGCTCTGCCTTCTGTAAAGCACATGTGCTCCTGGTCAGGATAGGCTTTCTTTATTTTTAATATCAACACCTGACCCACTTATTTTTATTTTTTTCTATTGTTTTTCATATTTAGTATAGAATTCTTCAACGTGCCGCTATGGCTCTGAGTGAAGGGTTAGGAGAGCTAGGAGTCCAGGACTACAAGGTCCCTATCAGATCATCCGACCCCAGATCGATGTGATGGTCGTCTGCCACTTGTCGTCTGAATCATGGCTGAAGTGGTCTGGCACTAATGGAGCCGTTGTGACCACCATGTCAGGGGCCTTTCGTCGCCGTGCTTCTTTTTCTCTCTGTGGTTTCCTTTCTCATTCCCTCATCTCTGTGTATTGACGTGTTTCTAATATGTAAAGTCATATATATTTTTTCGCTTATCCCTAGTACACGTGGTACAAGCCATAATAATCATGATGGGTAGAAGAAGGCGACTGCTTTTACTGTAAGTGCACCACATGTCTACACATGTGAAAAGCAGTTCGAATTTGCACTTACAAATGTGCCAAAGCCCCTTTTGGTTACTTGCACTCGCTAGTGGGGTTAGACTTTTGCAAGAATCGGGGGCCAGAAAAAAAGTGTCCAATGCGGGAATCGAAACCGGGTCGTAGAATAAGGTCGAAAACGAACTGTTTAGACCATCCTTCCACCGACCCCCCAAAAAAATTCATAAATGAATATTTTGTGTGAATATTTTTTTATTCTTTTCTAAAATGTGACAAAAGCATAAACGTTTCTTCATGATTCTTTTTTTCGACGCTGTAAGACATCAGACGTGTATATTGATAATGCACAATTTCTGGTAATTTTAAAAATTCGAAAATCAAGACTTATTTATACAAAAACACTTTGTGAAAATCTGTAAGACCTGAGATAACTACCTATTTAAGTTAAAGTTTCTTCTAATTACTATAATAAATCACGTTAAAAACTACAACTCACAACGTCTTCTATGTAATCTATAAAACCATAGTTATAAATTGAAAGGCTTTAAAAGCACGAATGTTTCTTTTATACATATTACAAACTTCTACTGCCCTTACTGCGATGAAAAATAAATTGGGAGGGCTTGGCTCATCAGTGGTGAACCCTCCCAGCGGTTTCGCCAATTTAATCCACCAGACCGCTTCTCAGAGCTCTAATACTGTATTGGACGATTCTGCTTATATACGCAGCACTGAAGGATATAATCTCCGAAATGGTTTTCAAGAAAACTATGGACATAAGCTTATAGGACAGTAGAATTACATTCTAATATTTGCATCGAGCAATGCTCTTCCGCAAACAACAACTTACTGTCCTATAAGCTTATGTCCATAGTTTTATTGAAAACCATTTCTGAGATTATATCCTTCAGTGCTGCGTATATAAACAGAATCGTCCAATACAGTATTAGAGCTCTGAGAAGCAGTCTGGTGGATTAAATTGGCGAAACCGCTGGGAGGGTTCACCACTGATGAGCCAAGCCCTCCCAATATATTTTTCATCGCAGTAAGGGCAGTAGAAGTTTGTAATATGTATAAAAAAATATTCTTGCTTTTAAATCCTTTCATATGTATAGGTGGCGCGTTATTGCTTTGTGTTAATTTAAAACCATAATTGCATATTGCCGAATCAGAACATTTCCGAAGATATGATAAATGTCTAAGCATTAAAAAGTAGTACAAATGTGATATTGTACTGAGATAAGGTGCATAAATTAATAAAAAGGCATCTCCTTATCGTGCAACTGAAAGTTGCTGATGGCTTGCGCCATCTATCGGAATAAATATAAACTATTATCATTAAATTTTAATTATTCCAGAATTGGCCAAATGCCTGAATGACCAATTTTTCGTTTGTCGTTGAGGTACAGCTTGCACCACGCTGATGAGGGCCAACAGCCCGAAACGCGTCCGTGGTTAGCTTTTCTTGATTAATCAAGAATGGGTATTTGGCCAATTCTGGAATGATTAAAAATCAACGAGAATAGTTTATATTTATTCCGATATATGACGCAAGCCATCATCAACTTTCAGTTTCACGATAAGAAGATGCCTTTTTCTTAATTTCTTTATAAGTTTTTGGTAATCTGTAAGTGAAGGATCTTTGTATCTATCCTCATAGACAAAATTTAAGTTAGTTTCATATTTGAACCAAAACCATTACTTATTTGCTTATATATCAGAGGATTTCCCATACATGAGAATTCGAACGTTCTCCTGTAATAAATAATTAAAAATACAATATAATAATACATATATGTCATAATATTACTCTTCCAGGAATAATAAAGTAAACCTAGAGTCAGCCCAGAGAGAGACAGCAGCTAAAGTCCAGTCATTTGAGACACCAGCGACATTCCAGGGGGCGACCACAGGGGCGTTACTTGGAACCTCAGGACTAATTAAGACAGTTGGTGATTTTTTGTGTTCGAAACGAACGGTCGGCCGCTCAGCGGCGGCCGGGCCCAGCTCTCTCCATCTCTCTCTGGTTGTCTAGGATTTCTCTACCAAATTGTGGTGTGATTATTTCTCTTTCCCCACATTATTATTATATTGCCACATATATACTTACTAAAATAGGTTAAACTTTGTATCTATATATTGAAATAGATGTGTATTACGATGTTATTTTATCCAATATGTTAACAGGTATAAAACCTATTTTAGTATTTCAACGTTATCTCTCAAACGCCGTCAAAACTACAGTATGTTTATCATGATCTATTTTTCTGGAGGATGAAATTACAGCTAAATTTATCCTCCCCATATCTAAGATACAAATATTCTTCAACCATAGCATTCTTTTGGCTCTTTAACGGCGTTGTTATTGCCACTTTGCTTATACTCCAATATATTTTTATCTTCAACTTCGAAATATTTGTGGGTTTTCAGGCTCTTTTCTTAACTCCTCTTTCTGGCCATTATATATCATCCACATTTCTAATATGTAAGAAGAGACGAAGGAAATACAAGTCAGGGAGAAGAGCTTCTTTATATAAGGCCAAATATATATATGTATGTAAAATGTTTTTTAAATATTCTAGTAAATCTATTATAAGACATCTCCTGAACATGCAACTTAAAGTTGCTGATGACTTTCATCATAAATAAATAAATACGGAATAAATATCAACCGATCATTGATATTTTAATTATTCTAGAATTCAAGAAAGGTTATTTGACCTATTTAGAATAGTTAAAAATCAACTATTAGTTAATATTTATTCCGACAGATGGCGGAAGCCATCAGCAACTCTAAGTTGAACGATCAGGAGATGTCTTTTTCTTAATTTATCCACTTGATCCAAGTACAATGCCACTTTTGTATTATTTATCATATATATATATATAGTATAGTTATGAAAAATTTTAAGATTAATAAATTTTTTTATTTAATTTAAATGTGTGAGGTTTGTTAATAGTTTACTTTTTCTCTATTTTCCAAATATAAAAAAATTACTATTAATATATATATATATATATATATAGGATTGTTGCGTGATGTGTTTGGTGTGGCTTGTGGAAAGGCTGCTGATAAAATTATAATTAAAATTAATTTATTTAAAGCCAGAAATATAAATATATATACACTGCGTGACATTGAAAATGGAACACCAATAAATAGTGGCCAGAAAGTGATGAAACTCGGCAGACAGAGAGAGACAGGGACGAACAATAAGTGATCTTTATTTCAAAATGATAGTCATAATACAGAGCGAGAACGGCGTCGGCTTAGTAGCAAGTAGGACCACCGCGGACGGCGATGCACGCAGCAACACGTCTAGGTAGAGAGTCAATCAGAGTACGGATGGCGTCCTGAGGGATGGCTCTCTATTCCCTCTCAACCATTTGTCACAGTTCGTCTTCTGAACGCGGCTGTGGCAAGGCATGCAAACGGCGTCCAATGATGTCCCAGACGTGCTCGATTGGTGAGAGATCAGGAGAGTACGGTGGCCAAGGAAGCATCTGTACATCTTTCAGAGCTTGTTGGCTAATGCGAGCAGTGTGCGGTCGGGCGTTATCCTGCTGATAAAGGGCATTGGGTACCCCCTGAAGGTAGGGGAGTGTCACCGGTCGCAGCACATCATCAACGTATCGTTGGGCCGTCATAGTGCCCTGAATACGAAGTAAAGGTGACCTGGAATCATACGCGATTGCGCCCCAAACCATGATTCCACGTTGTCGCACGGTGGGGCGTTCCACAATTGCTGCCGGATTGGACCTTTCTCCACCTCGACGCCACACGCGTACACGGCGACTATCACTGGACAAGCAGAAACGCGACTCATCTGAGAACACGACCCTGTGCCATTCCGTCATCCACGTCGATCTAGCCCGGCACCATTCCAAACGTTGGCGCCTATTCGGTGGGGTCAATGGCAGTCTTCTTAGCGGACGGCATGAGTGCAAGCCATTAGCAACCAATCGACGGGAAATGGTTCTGGTCGAGATGGAATGATCTAGGGTGTCTTGCACATGTTGCAGGATGGCGGTACAAGTGGCTTGTGGGGCCGCCACTGCTTGTCGAAGGATACGCCGATCCACACGTGCTGACGTCACTCTGGTTACACCGACATTCCTATAAATTGCCACATTTCCTTGTTCCAACCATCTTCTCCACAGTCGGTGCACCGTGGACGCACCAAGGTGTGTATCAGCTGCGATTTGACCGTATGGACCAACCTGCCCTTTTCAGTCCGATCACCATGCCCCTCGTAAAAGCGTCTGTCTCCTTGAACTGCCTCCGTTTACGATGACCTGGCATTCTCTGTTATTACACGTGTCTTTTGACACAAGAACAAAATTTCTACAATGATTTTCCTTGAATAAATAACGACACGAATACTGTCCTTTCTGCAAGTTCCTTCCCTTATATCTTACTCCATGTGCGCACGAGAGCTGCGCATTTTACATTATTTGCATAACTCGGTTAGGCGCGTCTACCCTGAAATTTGCATAATTTTCTGGCCACTATTTCTTGGTGTTCCATTTTCAATGTCACGCAGTGTATATATATATATATGTAGTAATATTCGGGAATATATAATTAAAATGGCCTGTGTGGGAGTACAAGGGAAGATAACCGGGTTAAACCCCCTTGGTAAACAAGTGTCTTCTTTCAACCCTAGGGGATTTATCTTACTTAAATCGGTTTAAAAGCGGCTGGATGTGATGATTAAGGGACAGTTCTCACCGAGGTGGTCTCGACGCCAGTTGTTCTAGGGGTTGTCCTTCTATCTTTCCTCCCCGACCTATTTCCTCACGGGGCCTCTGTCTCCTGTGTGTCCTTTCACCCATCACTCAACCACCACGACTGCTTCTAGCCAACATGATACACTACAGTCATCCAACAGGATAAACTACATTACTACATATATGCATTCAAATTCGTATTAAGAATTTTGAATGCACGCAGACTTTTTGAACTCCCTCTGTATAACTAGTTTTATTTACCTATATATCTAACTAGACGGGTGACCCGGGCTTCGCCCCGGGATTGACCCGTGTGCATATCTACCCGAGTGATATATATTTAGATAAGATTTTTTTTTATAATTGTTTGTTATTAGCATTATATATTTGTTTGTATCAGCATAATTTAATCTAATCTTTGATATAGGGCGCTGTTCGTGAGCTAAGTAGAATAATTTGAATATATAGTTTTAATAATTGATTAATATATTTTCAAAAATAGCCTATCGTCTTCCCCGTATTTTTTACCTATGTATGGAAATTTTGGTTTGAATTAGTGAACTACTGCGAATTTGTATACCGGACATATAAACAAACAAACATACAAACATTGATTTTTATATATATAGATAGATATAACAGATTCAAATTACATAAATAAATAAATTTTGCGCAAAATGTATAGATAACTCTCTGTTTACAATAATAAATGATGGTATACTGAGTAGTTATTCCGAAACAAAAATCAGAGCAATGTTTCAATCAAATGGCAATCAAGGGAAACAAACAAGCACAGTGTAAAATAAATGGAAAATTCACAGAAGGTGGTTTATTGAAATTTGACCGTGGGCAATCAATGAGGAGGGAGGGGGGGGAGGCGGCTAATGGACCAATGTCCTAAAATGACCGTGCGGGCGCTATTTGCTCGATAATGGTGTGCGTGTGACGTAATTACTCACGCCAGGTCACGCGGTCTTCTTTATTTACATAACTTCTTGCTCATATTGGACATGGACAAACAATCTGCAGGAATCTTTTCTTCGTTATCATCAGAGCATTGTCCTCTTCTCCATATGTTCAAATTGAACATGCAGAACGGTGTTCAGAGATAACAATTCTACTTGTTTCAGTCTTATATTTTATTGATTCAACTTGTCTAGACAATGTCGCTGTTTGATGTCATTAGCGACTACTCTGTTCTCTATGTCAAACTAACCCGAATGGTTATATCGTTTTCACAAATATGCACATAACATCTCTACTTGTTAGTCTACTTCATTCTTGGCTTAACTTGTCTTGAAGCTGCAGACGACCTTGTTTGTTGTTATCGACGACTGCTCTGTTCTTTATGTCAAACTAACCGGAACACACAGCATCTCTACTTGTTAGTGTAAATCATTCTAGGTTCAACTTTTCTCGACGCTTTTGTTGTCTTTGTTGTCATTGGCGACTGCTCTGCTCATGTGCAATAAAGACATAGAAGAGAGACACAGGGCCCAGATGTACGATGAAGACATAGAAGAAAGAGACAGAACAGATGTACAATGAAGACAGAAGAAAGAGACAGGATAGATGTACGATAAAGACAGAAGAAAGAGACAAGACAGATGTACGATGAAGACAGAAGAAAGAGACAGGATAGATGTACGATAAAGACAGAAGAAAGAGACAAGACAGATGTACGATGAAGACTTAGAAGAAAAATAGACAAGACAGATGTACGATAAAGACAGAAGAAAGAGACAGGATAGATGTACAATAAAGACAGAAGAAAGAAACAGGATAGATGTACGATAAAGACAGAAGAAAGAGACAGGATAGATGTACGATGAAGACATAGAAGAAATAGACAAGACAGATGTACGATAAAGACAGAAGAAAGAGACAGGATAGACAAAAATCTTTTGTTCTCGTCAAGAGCGAACAAAAATTAAAACATTTGGCAAGACGTTAAAAATTATTCTGTGAATATGTATTTTACTTTTTTTGTCATTAGGAATGAGACTGATAACTGAATGTTCAAACCTCCACAAGACATATATATCGCTTCTATCTGTTAATATGGTTGCTTTCTCAAATTGCCAATAAGCTAACTATCTATAAGAATTTTTAAAACACTGGGATACTAAACTAACAATCCCCATATTTCTGTAGTTATTTAAAATGAAATTTTATTTATTTTAAATAAATAAGGGAAACGAATTCTTTAAAAAAGTTGGATTCTCTTGTTTTAAATTGTATCAATAATTTATGTTTATTTTATCTTCTTCCTTGTCAAAAGGATAATGATAAAATTTCTATTTACATATTCCAACTAAATACATATGTAAATGGGGCTAAATCTAATGAGTGAAGATTTAATCTTTTATTTAAATTTAAATTATTTTTCACATTTAAATATGTGTTTTTATAAAAAAGGGCGTATCTGGATCTGTAAAGAAAAATAAGCCATTTTTTATCAAAATCTTTCGAAAGATTTCTCGCTCTTTATCAATTTATTGCACAATATTTAAATATATGTTGGTGTGTGATGTTATGGTTAACTTAGCCAGAATGTATTAACTTGTATAGCAAGCTTATATTTATCGTCAACTAAGTTACAAAGTTTCTTTTCCCACTTTAATTATAAAGTATTTTATAATTTCAATGTTTCTCTTAAATAACTAAAAATTCTGTTTCAAAATTTTTCCGCGGCTTGTAATACAGATTGGTGAAAGAAAAGTAGAGATAGATTGCCTAAAGCCACCTTGGCATCAAAGAAACAGGAATAAAGACGGGTAAAGATTTAGAGGAAGATCTTGAAAAGATTCAGCAATAAAAGCGACCATACAATAAGTCTTCTGTACAAATGGCCCTCTACAAAAACAAGAGCCATAGCTAACGATGTTTTCAGAAAGATGGCGGAGGTAAAGGTTCCTTTTTTTGAGACCTTCATTGTCTTGCTAATTAGCTGCAAGCCTAATAACTGCGGATAATGTCAGAGTTCCGATCGATTCGCAGTTTTTAGGAAGCCGCCAGATAGGCTGAGACAAAGCCCTCCATCTTCTGCTTCTATCCTCTTCCCCGCCATCTTGTTATATTTCAACCGTCTGCTAGGTAATTTTCACTTTTCTTAGATAATCCATCTCCTGTTCTCATTTACAACTTTTTATACTTTAATATATATGCATATATGATTTATTTTTAGTCATATTGTTTGTTAAAAGAATGAATGTATGATAAAGATATATGTTCTTCTTGTGTTTATTTGAAAACTTTGTTGGCAACATTTTGTGTGACATGTTTTTATCTTTATATATGTAATAACTAATTAATTTAAAATAGTTTTTTTTTAAAGGCATCCTCTTAAGTGTGCAACTGAAGTTGCACGATAAGGATATATATTTTTCGTAATTTATTTACCTTATATCTCAGTAAAATATCACATTTGTACTATTTATTCACAATTTTTAAAAAGTTTTTATTCAAATTGAATTAAAAAGGTAAAGATAAATATATTTCAGATTCTATATCATTGAACAAATTTATATCTATATGAGTCTCAATAAAAAAAAGAATTATCAAAATTCGAAACTATTATAGACCCGTATGATTCTTTTTTAAAATAATCATACACGTCTATAATAGTTTCGAATTTAATTTTTCTATTGCAGTAAGGACAGTAGAAATTGTTTATATTTTAAAAGAATCATACACGTCTATAATAGTTTCGAATTTTGATAACAGATGGCGCGCTAATGCATCATAATATAATTGCTATAAAAAGAATTATATAACCTCACAAATAAGTATAGCTCTAGTTCATACTACCGATTTATTTTTACGAAATTTCAGACGTTTATTACGCCACAAACGGCTGTACCTATTTTCTTCTTTTGGTATATATGCAAATTATATTTTAGTCTATTCCGAAACATCAGACGGCTATCTAGAATTCTGATGTTTTATACCCTTGCGTTGTTAGCTTGATTAGTGAGTTTTATACTTCTTTGTGGTCTGGAAGTACATTATATATTCATCATAAATTTAGAAAATAAATATGAAATTTGTCCATTACCGACAACCCAGAAGTCTTAAATTTTGTAGACTTGCATTTTTATCTGGATTGAGCAAGTGTGCAAGCTATCAGACTTCTATGTGGTCTGGAATTATATTGAAATTTTGTCACAAAAGTTGAAAGAAAATATGGAAATAGTCCAGTCCCGACCACCCTTATACCTTGGAGAACTCCAGCTGCTCATTCGGTCAGTGAAGCTGCTGCGTTTACTTACCTTCGTTTGAAAGGAAATCTACAAATTCTTTATTCCCGACTACTACGGTCACCTATAAGTCTGAAATTTTGTTAACTTGCAATGTTAGTTGGATTGACCGAGTCTATGAAGTACTAGACATCTACGTAGTCAGCTTGTATAGCTATCTTATATTTATCGTCAACTAAATTACAAAGTTTCTTTTTCCACTTTAATTATAAAGCCATTTATAAATTTCAATGTTCTCTTAAATAGCTGAACATTTTGTTTTAAGATTTTTCCTTGGCTTGTAATACAGATTGGTGAAAGAAAAGTAGAGAAAGATTGCCTAAAGCGCGCCACCTTGGCATCAAAGAAACAGAAATAAAGACGGATAATCACAAAATTAGTTTTAATAATTGAAACAATCTCTATTATCGACCATCAATAAGTCTGAAATTTGCTTTACTTGAATTGTTAGCTGTATTGATATTGTCTACAAATTTTCAGACTTCTGTGTGGTTTTGAAGAATATATTTTTTAAGTGATCATAAAATTTGAAAGCAAATAAAGAAAATAAAATTAGTCCATTGCCGATCAGCCACAGAAGTTCGAATATTTTTCAACTTAATGGTCACCAGGTTTGAAGAAGTGAACCAAATTTCAGACTTCTAGGCTCTCTCTGTTAGTATACTAAAAATATTATAAGATTTGTGGACAAACAGGATGATAGACAGACATGAAAGCAAACGGAATAAAATATTTTTAAAAGGCCATCAATGTCGATTTTTCTCAGGATTTTTATTTATTATATAAAAATTTTACAAATTTTATTTTGTCCATACTTAGTCTAGCCATAAATATTGTTACAAAACCAAATCAGTGATAAAAATTTTAATTTGACCGCGTGAAGTATTCAAAATACGGTAGTTGTTATTTGAATATCTCGTGCACACGTGTTTAGAAAAAAATCGGAATAAATTTGTTTTTTGATAATGGATTGGGGTGTTAAAGAAAACCGTATATCTGTAATAGCCTTACACAAGGTAGGACAAAGTCCTTCATCCATTTTTAAACTTTTATAATTTATTAATATTACGCGTCAATTTGTTTATCGAACCATTGAAAGGTTCAACAAGGCTGGCACTATTAATGACCTTGAAAGATCTGGTCGACCGCGCGTGCAACGAACGCAACCAGCTATAAAAGCCATTCGCGAAAGAATTCGTCGAAATCCACGCCGCAAACAAAATATCTTAGTAAAGCAGATGAATTTAGCTCCAAGAACCGTTTCCAGGATAATCAACGAAGTCCTTGGACTGAGAGCTTTCAAACGACGTACAGGTCATTTGATAACCCCTGCTCTTAAAGATATTAGAAGGGTTAGATCAAAAATGTTGTTGCCGCGGCATGATGATCGGTGGCATGAGAGAATCCTTTTCACAGACGAGAAAAATTTCACTGTCGAGGAAAAGATTAATCGTCAGAATGATAGGATATATGCTCCTAGCTCTCTAGAAGCTTCTTTGAAAGTCAGAAGACTTGAAAAAAGTCACCAACCTTCTTCTGTCATGGTTTGGTGGGGAGTTAGCTACCAAGGTGTAACAGATCTCCACTTCTGTGCCAAAGGGGTAAAAACTACAGCTCAAAACTATCAAGAAGATATTTTGGAACAAATAGTAAAGCCTCTGAATGCAAAAATGTTTAATGGAGAACATTGGATATTTCAAAAAGATTCAGCTCCTGATCACAAAACTAAATCAACTCACCAATGGTTGGAGACGAATGTTTAGGAGTTCATAAAGGCCAATGGATGGCCCTCTGGAAGCCCTGATTTAAACCCCCTTGATTACAGTTTGAGGGCATTATTAGAGGAGAAGGTGTGCTCTAAAAGATATCATGATTTGGATCAATTGAAATCAGCATTGGTGAGAGCAATGAAAGAAATATCTTTAGAAAAGGTACGTGTTGCCATAGATAAGTGGCCCAAACCTTTGAGATCCTGTATCAAAAATAAGGGAGGACATTGTGAATAATTGTATATATTTAAAATCTATGTCCTATTGGCTAATAAAATTTGTATTTATATTCCATTAGTTTTTGTTCTTAATCATTTAATTTATAAAATTGTTTGTAACAAAATTTATGGCTAGACTGTGTAATATAAATTTATATATCAATCTTTTTCTCCTCATTGAATATAAGCAAAAATATTTTAAAACTTAATTCTATTGACGTTATGTGGCGCTGAGTTTGTTGTTGACACACATTAATATGTTATAATACCTTGATAAAGGTTGGCGTTCAGCCAACTGAAATATTGGTAAAATAAATGATTTTTTGATCCAATATATGCCTTTTTAATTAAATATAATAATATATTCTATATTTTTCGGCTGTTTCTAGGGATTTAAAGATTTAAGCAAACACACTAAGGATATACTAAAAAAAGAGTACAAAATTGAAATTGTAATGGGATCAGGTGAATAAATTAAGAAGAAAAAAAGAAAAAGGCATCTCTCTCCTTGTCGTGCAACTAAAAGTTGCACCTTGTACCACGTTGACGAGGGCCAACAGCCCGAAACGCATACGTGGTTAGCTTTTCTTGATTAATCAAGAATGGGTATTTGGCCAATTCTGGAATAATTAAAAAATCAAAGAATAGTTTATATACACACACACACAAAGCTTTATTAAGACCACCGGTTTTATACAGATTCACCACTGGAAGAAATAATAGATGGAGCTCCTATACAGCGCAGCACCCAAGAATAGTTTTATTTATTCCGACAGATGGCGCAAGCAATCAGCAACTTCTAGTTTTACGATCAGGAGATGCCTTTTTCTTTTTTCTTAACTAATATAATTCTTAACTATAGTTGTATTATATATATTATAGCGAATGTAAAATGTTACACATCAAGGTGTTCTAATACCTTGAAAAAGGTTGGCGTTCAGCCAACTGAAATATTGGTAAAATAAATTATATTTTGATCCAATATATGTTTTTTTTTTTAATATTCAAATATGTGAAATATACAATCATAGAAACCTTTCTGTAAAACATATATAAAGAAAAGTATATAACATATAAATGGTTACGAATAACTTTTAAAATATTTGTTACACTATTTAAAAACAAATATATTTCCATGTCACAAACGGCATAATTTTAAAATGTAGATTTCAAAATTCTAAAAACTATTTCCAAATTTATGCAGAACTTTAAAAACGCATTTCTCTAATACAAAATAATTTAATAAAGCAGCCGAGGGTTTAAAGTACAAGTATATCAGACGATCCGATAGAAAGGGCGGGAAATCCAGCGCAGCAGCCGATCTCCTCCAAGATCTCCATTACGCGGGGAGCTCTCAGATGGAAATAACATATGTCTTCTGCTGCCTTTGTTCGCCTGCCCCCTATCGATTAATTGCAAACGATCTTGTGGCGGTCTTCTGCTTTGCTTTCTCATTTGCTTACATTGGTCAATGGAAAATTTCCACAAATATTTTCTTTTGGTCGATTTGTGTTTATTTTTCTTTACACACTACTCTAAATATATTTTAAATAAATTTTAAAGTTTTAATACTTTAAATATTATAATTATAAATATTAGATATACTTTATTACTCTATTATATTTTATATATTTATATTTTTTCTTCTGTATTATATATTATTAATATAGATTATATATATAATACTTTAATTAAAAATTAAAAATAATACTTTATATTAATCTACTATATATAATTGTGTGTGAACGCTTCAAATTAATTAAAATATTACTTAAGAAGTTTTTTATAAAATTGTAAAAAAGTTATTATATATAATACTTTAAAATATTGGCTTAAAGGTTTAAAACACCTGTATAGAGTATATATATTTATATATAAATGAATAAAAATATAAATTTCTGAAATATAAATACTTTTCACACACTGTCTTAAATATAAATGATATTTTTAATTAAAATATTTTGGCAACGTGTTTCTTTTGGTTACTATTATCAAATAATATCTCTACAAACCTTATTACAATTATTAAAATTATTAAATGAGGGGGTGTGACTTATTATCTCATTTAATAACTTTGAACATTGCATTAAGGTTTGTAGAAATAATATTTGGTAATATTTATCATAAAAAATATTATCAAATATTATATTATTATATTATAAATTTATATGATGTTATCTTTCAAAATCCAAAAATACGATGAAAATATTCAAAATAAGTATGCATTTAGTAAATTTATTAACTAGAAAATATTTGAAATTAGTCTAATTAATTTTTGACAAAATATTTTAAAACTATGCAGTCAACAAATATACATTAACACACATATATAGAGATGTTCTAAAACTATTATAATACATCTTTCCAGTAATAAACAGCATTGTATCTTGAGATGTTATCTCAGCAGAATTCTATTTTATAGCAATATATCAAGTGGGTCAACGGTCAAATATAATTAAATATAATATTCACAGAATGCTGCCTCTTTAGTGCTGCTAAATTAGTATATATTAATCTTCAAAATCCTTGCATAAATACCGCCGAGCTAAACTAAATAGATAAATGGTTTCTAGTTTATCTTTCATATTCGTTCATGCATGTGGGGAATGGAATTGGTTAACAAAATTCCATTTCATAGCAATTTTTATTATATTCATATATTTTATTATATTCATAGCTATTTTTCATAGCCATTCCATAGCAATATTCCTGTGAATATTGGCTAAAATTTAATAATAATAATAATAATAGGGTAATAATAGTCTTATAAATATTCTGAATAGTGATAAAATATAATGAAAATATTTTTAAATAGAGCAATCCATAAATAAATCCTTAAATAAAAAGCCATATATTGAATCAAAATATCATTTATTTTACCTTAAAATAAATAATATTTTATATTATAATAAATATGATATTTTGATCCAATATATGCCTTTCTATTTAAATAATGAAAAATATTTTTAAAAATTGAATAGTGTTTGCATGTATCATTTTTTGCATCATTCATCATAGAGTCAGTAAAGCGTTAACCGAAACAAAGAAATCTAATCTAAGGCGGCTTCTTCTTCCTATCTTATGTATTTTATTAATATTCCAACACTATATATTTTTTGCAAGGATTTCAGAGAATTAAGAAACGTTTATAATTTATAATTCTCTAAAAGCCCATATAAATATGGAATATTTTTTTATTATATTCTCTCTCTAAAAATATGGATATGGATATGAATGGAAATTTTGCCTAAAGGGGATTTGATCTCAATAAGGGAAAGAGGTTATCTCTTCGTCTCGCTCTTTCTTTCTCTCAAAAAAAAAAAAAAAAAAAAAGACTGACAGAGGATTAACGAAACCATGGTCTCCATATTCTGATTTTGTCAAAGCTGGTGTCACAATCTGATAGATACTGTAGATACGGTCAAGAGATGGCTGCTGGTAGTGTTTGTGCCAATATTGACTAGAGATATAGTCTAATTCTTTTATTTACTTTTCAGGTTTGAAAGTAGTTGAAAGCACATGAACACAACTTGGTGTAAATATATAAAAATTGTTAATATATTATATAAAGCAGATACTATAGTTTTAAATTTTTCAACGTTTTGACAAAAATAATCTTTTTCCTTGTAAGGAAAAATAAAACGTCTAAAAATATATATACTTTTCTAGGCGAAAAATCTGTTATTTCAAAAACAATGAATGCCAACCTCTATCTTCAAGATCTTATATAAGAGATGTTTAAAATGTTTAGATCTCAAAGAGCTAAAAGAGAGAGAGAGAGTGGGTCCTTATTAGAATTTGTCACAATACCTGGTATTCCTGAATATATTATGTACACAAATTTCTTGTGGTGAAATATTTGTAACTTGAAGATGTCGTGATGTGTCCAGGTTATGGTCACAATGCCATCTCGGGGATGGCTAAAACAGGGTCCTTGGACACCCACCCACACGCCCATATTAGGAACATGCAAGGTACGTTATCATTCATATATATATGGTACAAGAGGTAAAAAAGAGATTATTGGACGCACGAAGAGCGGGAAGTGTATATTATTGTCATGGCAGTAATAACGAGGTGTCGTTCAATAAGTTAAACAAAATGTTTATTTATAAATAAGACTGGTTATACAAGATAAAGGTGTTAAAATGACAGTTACAAATTATTTTACAATCATATTTGTTGACAAGCAAGGTGATTTACATTAGAGAAAATTAAATTCAATAGTAAACCCAATTATTAATATGTTTTGTATATTTTATTATTTCTTTAATTATTCATTGAGACAATATAAATATTAAATATTTAAATTATTAATGAATAATAATATAATAAAAATAAAATAATTAATGTTCAATTATTTAATTTGTGCCCAGGCGATTTTTAAATCAATTGAAACAATATAAATATTTATTGTAGCACCAAATGGCAGTCTGGCAGATTCGTCAGCCTTAATTTTCTCCTCATACATATATAGCGTCTTTCCAGATCGTTTTTCAATCATCATACAAAGTTATATAAGCTATAGACGATCCAGGGTGTGGAGAGAGAAGGCAGGATTCCAGTCACCTGCTTATTGAATGTCCAATCTTCCAGAACTACTAGTAGTAACATAAAGGTAACCCAGGCTCCTGGAGCGTATCCTTAGATCGCCAACTACCCGTTCCAGAACTACAGAAAGCGGGAAGACATTGAATACAAGGATCTTTTTATGTTTATAAACAGTAAGGACTCATATTTAAAATTTAAGAAATTTTGTAAATATATCTATGATTTTCTCTCTTGGTTAAAAAACCGTAATTGTTAACTATGTATATATTTGTATTTAATTCATTGGTTGTTCTGTTGTTATATTTTGGTTTCAATTGTTTTTGTAAAATAGTTCTCTGTTTTAGTGTTGTTGCTTGACGCAAGCATTTCATGTGGGGATATCGCGTCTGATTTGATATATGATAATGAATAAATATATATATATATTTGAAATTAATATTTAGAATATATGAAAAATATTATTAGATATCATTGTGAAAATATATGCGTGGCAACCATGGTACAACAATAATTAATAGGAGGTTAGAGCAGCGAATTTTAACATAGAAACATTTTAAAGATCAAAATAATTTTCTGCTTTAGATTAAAATATTATTTTGAAAAATGATATTCCCTTGTATCAAATGATAAGTTGAAAATAAGAGCAAATTTGTGGAAAATAACAAGAAAATTCCCTAATTCACACGGCGAATCTAACAAAGAACAAAAATCAGGGTTTAAGGTTCTATAACATTCACAGCTTTGACCTTAAACTTTCAGATTATATTTTTTGGTCTTCTAAAAATAGAGTAAGGTTCAAAGAGATTGGAGAATGATGACGAAGTGATTGACGTGTTGCAAAAATATATTTTGCAGGTTTATACATAAAGTTCAATAAAAATGGTATTAACACAAAGCAATAACGCGCCATCTATACATATAAAACAAAAGGATTTAAAAGCGCTAATGTTTCTTTTATATATAAAACGAACTTCTACTGTCCTTACTGCGATGAAAAAATATATTGGGAGGGCTTGGCTCATCAGTGGTGAACCCTCCCAGCTGTTTCGCCAATTTAATCCACCAGACCGCTTCTCTGAGTTCTAATATTGTATTGAATCATTCTGCTTTTATATGCTACACTGAAGGATGGAATCTTAGAAATGGTTTTTAAGTAAACTATGAACATAAGCTTATAGGACAGTAGAATTATATTCAAATATTTGCTTCGAGCAATGCTCTTCAGCAAACCATAAAGACAAGGTCATTAGGAATAAATTAACACAAAGCAATAGCGTGCCATCTATACATATAAAACAAAAGGATTTAAAAGCGCTAATGTTTCTTTTATATATAAAACGAACTTCTACTGTCCTTACTGCGATGAAAAAATATATTGGGAGGGCTTGGCTCATCGCTGGGAGGGTTCACCACTGATGAGCCAAGCCCTCCCAATATATTTTTTCATCGCAGTAAGGACAGTAGAAGTTCGTTTTATGTATAAAAGAAACATTAGCGCTTTTAAATCCTTTTGTTTTATAAAAATGGTATTTTTGATCTAATAAAAAGATGCGAATTATGCGTTGATAGACATGTAGATTATATTGAATAATCATGAAGGGATTTCTATTTTTTTATTTTGTTTAATTTCACAAATATATTCCCCTTATTTATTTACCTTTGTATAAAGGATATTTTATATTTTACAAGTTTTATATATTATATAATATTAATATAATATATATTTTTTGCAAAACAATTTATATTTTGTAATTTATGTTCAGAAATTTGCTAACTTTTCTATTTTGCAAACATTATTTAAAAGCTTCATTTATATATTTTAGCAAAAATAATTTTACTGTTATTATAATGAAATTCTCTGTAAAATATATCGTAACTTAATAAGTTTTTAATATCGTTTTTATGGTTACTAAATTCTCATTCTTAATGAAGGTGTAATAATAAATGCACGAAATATTAAATATATTTCTTTATGAAAATATACATAAGAAATGCATGGAATCAGAGATTTACAAACATTTACTTTAAAATATGGAAAAATAGAGTATTAAAGAGGACAAATAAAAATACAAAAGGTTTTAAATGAAAAATGCAAACCCTTTAACAATTAATAAATATTTTTGAAAATAGAGAAATCCATAAATAAATCTTTAATTAAAAGACATACTCGTATATTCGATCAAAATATTTAAAAAGGCATATATTAAATATGTGATAACACCTTGATAAAGGTTGGCGTTCAGCCAACTGAAATATTGGTAAAATAAATGACATTTTGATCCAGTATATGCCTTTTCATTTTGAAAAAAAAAAGAAGAATAAATATATAATCGAGTTTTACAGGTACCATTTATATTTTTGAAAATACATTTATATTTGTTAAAACTCTATATATATATATATATGTGTGTGTGTGGGTAAATAATTTTTATTTTTCAAATATAAAAATTGGAAAAATATATGTGTTTATTCAAAGAAAAATACGCGCCATATATACAAGGGTTAAAATAATTTGCAAGGGAAAAAAATGGGGCAGAATAAATTTTCTAAAAGGTAAAAACCAAAGAAGGAAAAAAGACATTTCAGAGACGCTTAAAAAATAATTTAGCACCACTGTTGCTCACTAATTTATAATCCATATCTAGCAAATGAACTTTTTTTTGCTCACTGATGTCGGAAACAGTCCGGAAATGGAAGCATACAGCATTTGGCCCCCCTGCTCGTCTATCTTCTGCATCCCATTCATCTTCTGCTTAAAAAATCGTCTTTTTATGCTTAGTAAACTTGCAGCCAAATTTATTGTAAATAAAAAGATTTTTTTAATGAAGTAACCCTAGACTCTAAGCAATCGAATCTTTCTTTTTTGCTTTCTATTCCTTTTTTAAAAGGAGCTCTGCTTCAATGAATTCTTTATTTGTTAGTTCTTTTTATATTTCTTTCCAATTAGAATACATTTTATTCTTTCGTCATTTTTTTTTATTTGATTAGGGCTACATTTAAAGAGAAAATGGAATTTATTAATGCATGAAATGTTTCTTCTCTTTAGAGAAAGTAGCCATACTTTATTCCCATTTAAAAAATATTAATTTCAAAATATAATTAATACGTTAGAAATATACTTTGATGAATAGTGCTAAATATATAATTTGTAATATGATTTTTTTTTATTAAACGCTTTAAAATAAGTAAAACTAAAATTTAAAAAGTATATTTAATGTGATAAATTTTCAATTTATATTTTAATTATATATGAAATTGATATATAAATATAATAATTTATCATATTTTATATAATTTTTCATATAAACAGGTGTATGATTCGAAAACAATCTCTCTCTTTAGATTTAAAATTATTTTACATATTTTGATAATATATTTGTGGGTGTGTGTTTAAAATATATGAAATATATAATAAATATTGTATATATTTTTATTGAACATAATTTATTTTCAATATATAATAACATATATGTATTATTTTTACGTATTTACTCAAATATCACATATTTTGTTTTAAATCAAAAATCATACCTTATTAAGTGTTGGCTGCAATTCCTTGCCGATGCGCCAAGTTCCAAACAGGTAGCTAGCGTCTTTACAACATTTTTAATCTTTTAATATGTAAGAAATAAAAAGAGAAAAAACTCTCAAAATCACCTTCTGGAGATTTATCAACCCGCTGCAGACGCTGAGAACTATTAAAGAAAAGAAAAATATAGCAATAGAACTCTATAATTTCTACAGATCAATTGTAAATAGATTCATACACAAAAGAAGTAGTGAGGAAAGTTTTAGAACAGATGTGTAAATAAATCCCTTTTTCAAACAAAGGTTCACGTGCATATGGAGAAAGATAGGAAAAATTACTGTATTATTTTGTTGTTGTTTGGCGAATCCTTACAGGGCAATGGGCTCTAATAAAAGCCTTTTTGTTGTTGTTTGTTGTTGAAATAGAAGCATTGAAGCAGGAATGTTTCCTTTACACAGTATTTTACTGTGGTGATGTACAATGCATCGTTCTGTTGTACAAATAAAGAAAGAGGTGATTCTTTTGGTATAAAAATACTTAATTATGAGGCTATAACGTGCCATATATATACGAGGGGTGTCCCATAAGTCGGTGGCCCGACATATAAAGAAAATGATTAATAAAATGATTATGATTTATTTTTCAACATAATCCCCTTTAAGGTCTATACATTTTTTCCAGCGATGTTCTAATGCTTTTATGCCCTCCAAAAAGAACGATGTTTCAAGTGACTCAAAAAATGATGTTACAGACCTCTTCATCTGACCTAAAATGAATGCCAGAAAGTGATTTTTTCAAATGAGGAAATATGTGGAAGTCAGACGGAGCTAGATCTGGTGAAAAGGGTGCATGTGGTAACAAAAAAAAAACGGTTAGTTGTAGAATCTTGAGAATTTACATATCTTTATACAAGGCTTTAAGGTATATATGGTAAAATTTATTAGTTTCTAATATTTCGTTCTCATGGTCGGGCCACGGACTTATGGGACACCCCTCGTATATAAGAAATGGAAGCATTGAAACAGGAATGTTTCTTTTAACCATAAAAAAAGCTGTCCTTACTGCGATGAAAAATATTGGAAGGGCTTGGTTCATTGTCATCGGAGTAAGGACAGTAGAAGTTTGTTTTATGTATAAAAGAAACATTCATGATTTAATACTTTCATTTCTTATATATAGAAAGCGCGTTACATAGCCTTATATTTAATCTTTAATATCATAGAATGCGCTATTATATATTACCTCAGTGTACCGAATTTAGATATATCTGAGAGTATATTTTAATATTCCCATTTCTGGACACTTTTATTTTTCCGTTTATCATTTACTCTTCACAATTCACCTTTTCATACCTCATCTCATAGTTTAGAAATAATCGTTATTTCTCCTTAAAATTAATTTTGATTTTTCGTTGAAAAGAAACACACGCAGGATAGTATTTCAAATGTCGTTTTACAATCACAAGCCGCATTATATTATATTGTACTATATTTTAAATTATTTATTTATGAAAATGAGTTTTTTGCTTTTGTAATATGCGTCATTTATAAATGATATCTACTTATATATTTGCCTTATTCTGTCTGTCTGTCTGAAGCTCACGGATAGAATGCGCGCCCATTGGCCGCCAGCAAACACGTGACCTCCCTGCCCGCCCCCCTCTAGACAACCCTGTTATCAGCTGTGTGTTACATCCACCTGTCTATACAGAACACCCTGTCTATAACGACCACCCTAGACAACCCTGTTATCAGCTGTGTGATACATCCACCTGTCTATACAGACCACCCTGTCTATAGCGTTCACCCTAGACAACCCTGTTATCAGCTGTGTGATACATCCACCTGCCTATACAGACCACCCTGTCTATAGCGACCACCCTAGACAACCCTGTTATCAGCTGTGTGATACATCCACCTGTCTATACAGACCACCCTGTCTATAGCGGTCACTTTCGGCAACCCTGTTATCATCAGTGTGATACATCCACCTGTCTATACAGACCACCCTGTCTATAGCGGTCACTTTCGGCAACCCTGTTATCAGCTGTGTGATACATCCACCTGTCTAAACAGACCACCCTGTCTATAGCGACCACTCTAGACAACCCTGTTATCAGCTGTGTGATACATCCACCTGTCTATACAGACCACCCTGTCTATAGCGACCACCCTAGACAACCCTGTTATCAGCTGTGTGATACATCCACCTGTCTAAACAGACCACCCTGTCTATAACGACCACTCTAGACAACCCTGTTATCAGCTGTGTGATACATCCACCTGTCTATACAGACCACCCTGTCTATAGCGACCACCCTAGGCAACCCTGTTATCATCAGTGTGATACATCCACCTGTCTATATAGACCACCCTGTCTATAGCGACCACTATAGACAACCCTGTTATCAGCTGTGTAATACATCCACCTGTCTAAACAGACCACCCTGTCTATAGCGACCACTCTAGACAACCCTGTTATCAGCTGTGTGATACATCCACCTGTCTATACAGACCACCCTGTCTATAGCGACCACCCTAGACAACCCTGTTATCAGCTGTGTGATACATCCACCTGTCTATACAGACCACCCTGTCTATAGCGGTCACTTTCGGCAACCCTGTTATCATCAGTGTGATACATCCACCTGTCTATACAGACCACCCTGTCTATAGCGACCACTATAGACAACCCTGTTATCAGCTGTGTAATACATCCACCTGTCTAAACAGACCACCCTGTCTATAGCGACCACTCTAGACAACCCTGTTATCAGCTGTGTGATACATCCACCTGTCTATACAGACTACCCTGTCTATAGCGACCACCCTAGACAACCCTGTTATCAGCTGTGTGATACATCCACCTTTCTATACAGACCATCCTGTCTATAGCGGTCACTTTCGGCAACCCTGTTATCATCAGTGTGATACATCCACCTGTCTATACAGACCGCCCTGTCTATAGCGGTCACTTTCGGCAACCCTGTTATCAGCTGTGTGATACATCCACCTGTCTAAACAGACCACCCTGTCTATAGCGACCACTCTAGACAACCCTGTTATCAGCTGTGTGATACATCCACCTGTCTATACAGACCACCCTGTCATAGCGGTCACCCTAGGCAACCCTGTTATCAGCTGTGTGATACATCCACCTGTCTATACAGACCACCCTGTCATAGCGGTCACCCTAGGCAACCTGTTATCTGCTGTGTGATACATCCACCTGTCTATACAGACCACCCTGTCATAGCGGTCACCCTAGGCAACCCTGTTATCTGCTGTGTGATACATCCATCTGTCTATACAGACCACCCTCTATACAGACCACCCTGTCTATAGCGACCACTCTACAGCTGTGTGATACATCCACCTGTCTATACAGACCACCCTGTCAATAGCGGCCACTCTAGGCAACCCTATTATCAGCTGTGTGATACATCCACCTGTCTATACAGACCACCCTGTGTATAGCGGCCACTCTAGACAACCCTGTTATCAGCTGAGTGATACATCCACCTGTCTATACAGACCACCCTCTATACAGACCACCCTGTCTATAGCGACCACTCTACAGCTGTGTGATACATCCACCTGTCTATACAGACCACCCTGTCAATAGCGGCCACTCTAGGCAACCCTATTATCAGCTGTGTGATACATCCACCTGTCTATACAGACCACCCTGTCTATAGCGGCCACTCTAGACAACCCTGTTATCAGCTGAGTGATACATCCACCTGTCTATACAGACCGCCCTGTCATAGCGGTCACCCTAGGCAACCCTGTTATCAGCTGAGTGATACATCCACCTGTCTATACAGACCACCCTGTCATAGCGGTCACCCTAGGCAACCCTGTTATCAGCTGAGTGATACATCCACCTGTCTATACAGACCGCCCTGTCATAGCGGTCACCCTAGGCAACCCTGTTATCAGCTGAGTGATACATCCACCTGTCTATACAGACCACCCTGTCATAGCGGCCACTCTAGGCAACCCTATTATCAGCTGTGTGATAAATCCACCTGTCTATACAGACCACCCTGTCTATAACGACCACTCTAGACAACCCTGTTATCAGCTGTGTGATACATCCACCTGTCTATACAGACCACCCTGTCTATAGCGACCACCCTAGGCAACCCTGTTATCATCAGTGTGATAAATACACCTGTCTATACAGACCACCCTGTCTATAGAGACCACCCTAGACAACCCTGTTATCAGCTGTGTGATACATCCACCTGTCTATACAGACCACCCTGTCTACAGCGGCCACTTTAGGCAACCCTGTTATCATCAGTGTGTTACATTCACCTGTCTATACAGACCACCCTGTCTATAGCGACCACCCACCTGTCTATACAGACCACCCTGTCTATAGCGGTCACTCTAGGCAACCCTGTTATCATCAGTGTGTTACATTCACCTGTCTATACAGACCGCCCTGTCTATAGCGACCACCCTAGACAACCCTGTTATCAGCTGTGTGATACATCCACCTGTCTATACAGACCACCCTGTCTATAGCGGTCACTTTAGGCAACCCTGTTATCAGCAGTGTGATACATACACCTGTCTATACAGACCACCCTGTCTATAGCGACCACTCTACAGCTGTGTGATACATCCACCTGTCTATACAGACCACCCTGTCTATAGCGGTCACTCGAGGCAACCCTATTATCAGCTGTGTGATACATCCACCTGTCTATACAGACCACCCTGTCTATAGCGGTCACTCGAGGCAACCCTATTATCAGCTGTGTGATACATCCACCTGTCTATACAGACCACCCTGTCTATAGCGGCCACCCAAGACAACGTTTTTGAAATATATTCGCACTCGGGTAAACCCCGGGCGTTGCCCGGGCCTTTCGTCTAGTATGTATATAATGGTCTAGAAATAGGCTTTGAAAGGTTTTAGAAAAAGGTAATGAACTTTTAACCCTGGCTTTGAAAATTATATAGATGTCAATATATATAGAATAGTTTTCATTATTATCTTTTAAAATGTCGCTATTCCTGTGATAAAGGTAATTTCAGAGAGGTCATGGGGACAATGTAGGATAACTGCTGAAAGAGAATGTAGAATCGAGTCTATAGATGCATGAAAGAAAATCTCTAGGGAAAATGTCAATGGAGGAGCACAGGTCTAGAGAAAAAGGAAGAAACAGGTCTATGGGGAAATATTGTAAAACGTCTAGATATGAAATAGTTGAAGGAAGAACATAGGAACGGGTCTAAGAAAGAATGTAGGAAATAGCTATGGTGAGAAAATAGGAACGGGTCTAAGAAATAATGTAAGAAAACGTCTATGGAAGATGTAGGACACGTCTGGAGAAGGTGTTGGAAAGCGTCTATGTGATAATTTATGAGCAGGTCTTGCAAATAAGACAGGACTGAAGGTCGGAGAAGTTCGAGTGAATAGGTCTAGAAGAGAAGCAGAAAATGTTAAAAGGTGAATGTAGTGGAAGGTTAGGGATAAAAGCAGGATCAAGCGCAAAGTCCAGAATGCAAAGTATAAAGAAACATCTAAAAGAAGAGAGTATACTAAAGATATAGATGATTATTGGATTATAGATATTTATTTCCACACACATTTGCCTCTAGTTATTTTAGTGCATCATGACAAAAAAGATAAAATTTCAGAGAATACCTTTACTCTACACGCAGTTTGATCTTAGCCAAAAGACCGAGTATTTTACATCCATTATGGGCTGTGGCAAGATTCTTGTCTATAATCGATATGTAATCATGTCACGCCATTGGATAGTGGGCTACCTAGACCGAAGTCTGTACGTCTGCCTATGTTTTCACATCGTAGGATGGAATGGCTACCTGCCTATGTTGTCACAGTCTATAATCGATATGTAAAAAAAAGGAGATTATACAAACACGCTAATCTTTTAAAGTTCAGAATGCAATCAAATAATTGGGCACGCCAATAAAAATAAAGGCCTTTAGGTAAAATAAGCGTATCACATGCTGTACTATTTAAGAACATATTCAGAAGAAAGCATAGTTAAAAGCCAAGAGCAGAATGGCGTGAACATTCCTGTAGTCGCTAATAAGCTTTGGTGGGAGGATCATCCGCGCGCCTTGAAATCATTAACTGCGGCCGTTGTCATGGCGACCAGCGTCCAATCGAACGGCTGGCTCTCTGCGCGGTATTATCATGACTGGAGGAATGCCTCCTCACCCTATCTACATACCTTCTTGACAATATGCAAATATGTCGAATTTAAGAACCAGAGAAACATGATCAGTACGCCGTTGGCTTAAGACATTCAGTCTTCGATACATGCACTTAGTTCTTTTTTAAAGATAACTCAATTATACATCGGTCAAACCTCTTCAAGGAAAGCATAGGGAACCAATCCAATTTACGATATTGTAGAAGGTCTATTAAGAGATCCCCTAAAGATACTGATACTCCTGGTCCGTTCTAGAGGAGGTCTCTCAATATAATTCGAGCTACGGCTGTTTAAAGCATTTTTATTTTGAACACAAAGCGCCATCTATATTCGATAAATCGCACTATTAAAGTATTATATTTTCAAATAGAACACACCTCCTAGTATTCTTATCTGCGATGTAAAATATTGGAAGGGCCTGGAACATTCTTGATTTTATAAAGGTCACTCAAGGATGTAGTCAGATAGGTAATTCAAGAGATAGGTATCTTGAAATAATACAACATTTTTTAGATGAGTTTCTCTTCATTAATGAAATCTCAAGATTTCTGGCATCTCTGATCTTCTATAGGAGTACATAAAACGAATAATAATAAACACCGTTTATTATTATTCGTTTTATGTACTCTTGTAGACGGGCAAGGATTCCCGAAAGCTTGAGATTTCATTAATAAAAAAGCAACTCTTCTCAAGAAACCTGTTGTATTAATTTAATCTATATTTAGAATATTTAAATCAAGTAAATTGATAGAGAAATATCTTATAAATCAGTTCTCGGTCATAACAGCTCAACCGCTAGATTATCTACCCATTATGATCTAGTTGCATAGATACTACCCAGAGCCTGAATACTGTATGAATACAAACCGATATATGATTAATGTCAAATACATTGGGATCTTAAATTAAAAAGTAACATAATTTTTGTATGCAAAGCAATAACGCGACATATATATTTAACGAATGAAGACATTAAGACGCGAATATTTATTTTCATATAAAATCAGAATGATCCAATACACTATTAGATCTCTTAAAGAAGCGGTCTGGTAGATTATATATATATATATCTGGAGGGTTCACCATTGATGAGGCAAGGGCCCTTCCAATATTTTTTCATCGCAGTAAGGACAGTAGAAGTTTGATTTATTTGTGAAAAGAAACATTCGTGTCTTAATGTCTTCATTCGTTATAAAATATTTGTATATAAATATATCTTTATTCAAAATTATTAATTCTATTTTCTCCAATAAGATAGTTTATTAAGATCTGTATAGATTATCGGTGTGCTTTATTGATCTATCCTATTATATGAAAAACGATATCTGTCACTCAGAGGGATGCCAGTTAAAATCGGAGCCCCTTGGTACTTGAGACTTGTGAGCGAATGTTTAAAATGTCGAGATAGACCGATATCTCAATTCTTAAAACTCTAATAGCTTTGAATTAACCAAACCCTATCATAATTCGCATCTTCTCAAAACTCACTCTATTATTACACATTACAAAAAAATCATAAGACGCTACAACTCTTTTTCAAAATTCGAAACTATTTTAAACACGTAAGATTCTTTTTGGAATTAAACAATTTCTACTGCCCTTACTGCAATGGAAAAAATTAATGGGAGGGCCTGGCTCATCAGTGGTGAACCCTCTCAGCGGTTTCGCCAGTTTAATCTACCATACCGCTGTTTTATTGCATTTTTGGAACTTCCTTTTATAGTGATACTGTTGCTAGATTCTTGGAATGGGTATTTTAGAAGAACTATGGACATAAGCTTTGAGGACAGTAGAATTACATACAATTATAAATATATAATATGCTTCGAGCAATTGCTCTTCCGCAAATATCAAATTGTGTCTTTTATTAGAACATTTATATTATGATGCACTAGCGCGCGATTTCTATTTACTTGATTAAAGGAAGCTTTCGGATAAGCCATTCTTCAGCCAACTAAAACATAAAATTATCACTCTATATTATAAAGGGGGAAAATAATTTCTGCAGAGATGAAAGGAACTTAGAGGTTATCGTGGATCAATTTCTAAAGTTTTAAAAATCTATCGTATGACCCGGTTCCCCCTGATTCAAAGCCTGACACCAATCTCTTTCCACCCCGGTTGAACCATTATGGTTTCTATCTTATAAAAAAATCTCAAAACACAATTAGCAATTGCTATCTTCAATTTTTACTAGAAACCTTTATATAATCTATATCTCTTATTTAACAAAATTTTTATATAGAATTTGCATAATAAAAAACTTTAATACATATTTACATATTATTTGTTTGATTAAACATCATCATAGAGCAATCTTTAGTTCTTTATATACTCTATCTTCACTTATATTCCGCATTTATGACGCGCAACTGCCGAAGCCTTAGAGTAAACTTTGTTATAGCACTTAGTTTTTTTATTGTAAAATATTTTTGAAATATTAAATATATATTTATCTTTTTAATTATTAATTTTTTACTCAAATTCTCCTTTTTTATAAATAATTTATTTTCTCTCTCTGAATTTATTATTAGCTATACTGCATCTAATGAACAATGAACAGTTCAACTATTGCATTAACAAGGTACTAGAGCCCCTAGTTTGGTTATCTGCACACGTTGGTAGGGATGGTTCTTGTACAAAAATAAGGAGTTATTGGTGTGATATAATCTCGGTTCAAAATCACATTAATAGGTACCGCTCAGCAAGAGCACCCTAGTTCATGATAATTGAAACAGTGAATAACACATGTGAAGGTTATTCACATATTAAACAAAATTTTAACGCGGGATTCAATCCCGGTTCATGACTGTCGGGAATCGAGGGTGTTACCCACTCATCCACCGACTTTTATTTGTTTGTGTGATGTAATCTGTAAATAATTCATAGAATTTAAAAAAAGAAAGGTTATCATCATGATTGTTTATGTTTTATATAGCTCGAGTTAGGTTGTAGATATATAGTTGATATATTGGCCATAAGTCAGGAAGTTCCCTCTCTTAAAAATAAATATGATCATTCATCTTCGCATTCTGATTTGTAAAGATAACAAAACAATTGGGACCATTTTCAGCCCAAATAACCCAATGCCAGATTCAATCTCAGATCATGGTTATCAAAAAGCGATCATACCTACCATTACGCCGCGAACACAGGTATAAGTTCCAAATATCAATTTTGAGCCAATTTGTTCCTACGAAGCTTGAACTATCAACTTTTTCAGATTCTCTATGTCCTTGAGCAGGTCTCCATTAGAATAATTTTACACATTTTGCATATATTATTTGGTTACTTGAATTGAGTACATCACACGCAGTGTAAATATACATTAAAACCAAGCAAATAAAACGAAGTTTGAAAAATATTTCCACCTATTTACTCAGTACCTTTAGCAGGTCTACAGGTAAAGTTAATGTAATAGTGTTGTGGGGTATTTATACGTGAAATGACCAAAGTTACAAAATCAATTAACTAAATGATAAGACATTTCAATTCATGTACAAAACCTGTAGCAGATAGACCTGTCTTCAGTAAACATTCAGTTTCCCGAGGTTACTGAACACATATTAACGTAATAATGGGAGAATAAATAGTTTTGACCTCTTACAACATGTTTATACTTTAGATAGAGTGTATTCAAGACAGGGGCCGTTCAGACATAGTTGTTCAATACAGAGGCCGTTCAGACATAGTTGTTCAAGACAGGGGCCGTTCAGACAGACTTCGTTCAAAACAGGGCCCGTTCACACAGACTTCGTTCAAGACAGGGGCCGTTCAGACAGACCTCGTTCAAATGACGGGGCCCGTTTCAGACAGACTTCGTTCAAGACAGGGGCCGTTCAGACATAGTTGTTCAAGATAGGGCCCGGTTCAGACAGACTTCGTTCAAAACAGGGCCCGTTCACATAGACTTCGTTCAAGACAGGGGCCGTTCAGACAGACTTCGTTCAAATGACGGGGCCCGTTTCAGCCATAGTTGTTCAAGACAGGGCTCGTTTTATCCAGATCTTGTTCAAGACAAGGCCCCTTTTATCCAGAATTTGTTCAAGACAGGGCCTGTTTTAGCCAAATCTTGTTCGAGACAAGGCCCCTTTTATCCATATCTTGTTCAAGACAGGGATCTGTCCTGGTCTGTTATGAAGAGAGAGAAATGAAGGTTGATCTGTCTTGCTGTATTTCCAGAATATTTTGACTGATAGACAGTACATTCCGTGATCACTGTTTTAGTTCCCTTATCTGAGTTACAGGTTACTGTTGTCTTCTTGTTTTTACACTTTTTAAAGGCCGTGATGTCAGGAACGAATACTTGTGGGTAGGTTGAGTGGGTTCTTTAATACGGATGATACTGTTCCTCTTATACTGATTTTTCTTGATGGTTTTGAGATTTGATGGACACTTTTACACTACTGTATCTGGTTTTCCGCTGTTCTATATTTTAGACCTTTGGATAAGTTTCAAGGAATCGCCTTTATTTCCATTACAGATCATGACAGATCCCTAATATACGAAGAATTAAAAAACCACTTGAGAGACTGAAAAGAGCAAACCATATCACTCCTTAAGACCATAAGATATTCATCTTTCTACCATACTACAGTCCATTATAAAAGAAACTTTAAACCTGATTACACCCATTTTAATTCCTACTACCCACTCACTCACAATGTTAATATAGTCAAAACATTGACTAAACGTATCCATACCCATTGCTCCTTCCCTATTTTTAAAACCATCGAAAGAGAAAAAAAAAGTCAGCCATCTCACCGTTGCTGCGTGTCCATTGACTTTTATCAACAGACATACACCCGGACCTCCTCCAACCCCTACAGTCTACAGATACAATTGTATTAGTCCCCCCCAAGCAGTAAGCATAGCATTATTTCTAAAAATGTATGCATCAACAACTACTTTAGCAACACACCTAACCTCGCCAACCGTCTTAAACACTCACTAACCAAAACCAATACGCCATCTAACCCCCTTAACAAATCCTGCGTGATCTCCTGAGAGCAGTGTAGAGCTACATACGTGTGTCCGTAGGAGTTAGAATATCTGAGCATTATAGAAATGTAAAAGCAGATTCCCAGTCACCAATATTCCAACACAGAGCTGCTACGGACTTTCATATACTCCTTCCTCTCTATCTCTCTAACACTCACTATGACCACAACCTACACCAGAGATTGGTGTTGGAAGTATCCAATAAACTATACAGCATCAATAACAAAATAAAATTGACGAAAATTTGTATTGAATTTTTATCCCAGTTCTCCATGTAGAGGTGTATTTGGTTTTCTCTTTTTGTGTGATTCTGTTCTCCTCTTTCCACAGCATATAAGTAAATTTACATAGTTAATTCATGTGTTAAGCGCGTCTTTACGCAAATTTGGCCTTAAATACCCATTTCTTGATTTTTCGGGAAGCCATTGGGATCGAAAATCGTTTTGGTCGCAGTGGTTACAACCTTCTCCACGCTGACGAGCGCCAACAGCGCGAAACGCGTTCGTGGATGGCTTTTCTTGATTTATTAAGAAATTGGGTAGGCCAAATATCACGAAGCAAGCTAAATAAACATTTAGTTCATTTTTGCTCCACTAGATGGCGCTCTGCCATCTAAAAAGCACATGTGCTCGTGGTCAGGAGATGCCTTCTTTATTTTTAATATCAACACCTGACCCACTTATCTTTTATTTTTTCTATTGTATTTTCATAGTTATATATACACTTTATAACAAAAAAAAATAGACGCACCAAGAAGGAGTTGTCCAGTTGGGACAAAAATTGGAGTATGCGAAGAACGTGTATAGGGATCTTTCGGCGAGGCTTTGATACAGTAAAAAATTTGAACGGAATTTTTGAAAATCAGCTCGTGCCGCGCCGAATTTTGAGTCTAGAATACTCATGCTTGATTCGCAGTACAGACACGCTGGAGCTCTTGGTTTATTAGCATAAATCGGCAACCAAATTTTAATCATTTCCATGTTTGGTCAAAACGTTTTTGTATACGTATTTTCATATAAATCGCACAACTCCTTATTGGTGCATTGATATTTTTGTTATAGAGTGTATTTATCAATCTTTTAAATTAGGTATATACTTTATATTATATTTTTTATTTGTAATATACATAGAGAGAAATTTTAAATTTATTATCATACAAAAGTTTTCACCTTTGTAAATATATTGTTGGATTTAATTTCCAAGCTTATTATCATTGATGACATTTTTATTGATTTTTGACCACTCTGATGTTGTTGTAATTGTTCGATAGCACATATATATTTTGATTGCTGTATTTCCCATTATTTTTTCTTTCTATTATGTTATAATTGTAATGTTTGTATGATTAAATAAAATTATTAATTAAAAACTCCTTCATATATAAATTCTTATCACTATTACTTCTTTGATCTATTGTACCCGTTGGAGGGTGTCTTGCCCGAAGAAGCTTATACAGCCGTTAATAAATGAAATAAACTCTTCTTCCCGTCTTATGATTTCTCTTCTATTAACGAAGATCACCATCGTCTTAACTCATCAATATAACGCTATACAAGAAGAGGAAGCGTTTCTTTTATTCCTTTACTATTCATTGCAAGCTTTCGAACTTGCATATCTCTCTCTCAACAGTTGCATAGAAACCAAGCTAGAGGCTTCATTTAATTATCTACGTCTGTTGTGTGAAGGACCAACATGTATACGAAAGTTCCGGATGTATGAAAGCTAATTTTTAAACGCTTTCTCTTCAGTCTACTCGTTTTAACGTATCATCTGGGATTATCGCGTCTGATCAATCTACTCATCATCATCATCATTTTTATTTGCATAAAGGCACAAATAGAGTTGCAGATATAAAGATATACAACAGATATACAACAACAAAAACTTTTTAAGACCTTTTAATCTTATACAGATTCTCCAAGCAGAAATGTAGGATACATGCAGGAAAAAGTAATAGTACCTTAATAGTAATATGATATTTATATACAGGAAAAATTATATAAAGACAATCAAGCTAATAAATATATTAGTCTGGGTAAATTGGAGTAAAGGAAATTTGATAAATGTATATACAGAATGTATAAATGTATATCTATAAGATAAAAATATCCAGTCACAAAGTAAAATTTATAAAATTGGATGACGTTGTGATACTTTATTAAATGGAAGAATTCCAGAGGTCTTTATCATTGGCTATATCTACAATGTTATGTAGTGGTTTGAGAGGAAACGGTGATTCATCGCTGAAATTGTTTTCAAGTTTTGAATGTTGAATGTCTTAATTTATAATTGCCTTGACTCTCTGCCAGATGTCAAACCACTCTTGACACAAATTCTGGAAGGTTTTTCTTAAATCCCATGTGGATCTTATGGAATGGGTGATTTATTCCTGAAATTGTTTTCTAGGATTTGAATGTTGATAATCTAAAATTATAATTGCCTTGACTTCTCTGCCAGATGTCAAACACATCTTGACAAATTCTGGAAGATTTTTCTTAAATTCCATGTAGATCTTATGGAATGGGTGATTTATTCCTGAAATTGTTTTCTAGGATTTGAATGTTGAATGTCTTAATTTATAATTGCCTTGCCTCTCTGCCAGATGTCAAACAACTTTTGACAAATTCTGGAAGATTTTTCTTAAATCCCATGTGGATCTTATGGAATGGGTGATTTATTCCTGAAATTGTTTTCTAGGATTTGAATGTTGAATATCTAAAATTATAATTGCCTTGACTTCTCTATCAGATATCAAACACCTCTTGGCAAATTCTTAGGGGTTTTTCTTAAATCCCATGTGGATCTTATGGAATGGGTGATTTATTCCTGAAATTGTTTTCTAGGATTTGAATGTTGAATATCTAAAATTATAATTGCCTTGACTTCTCTATCAGATGTCAAACACCTCTTGGCAAATTCTTAGGGGTTTTTCTTAAATCCCATGTGGATCTTATGGAATGGGTGATTTATTCCTGAAATTGTTTTCTAGGATTTGAATGTTGAATATCTAAAATTATAATTGCCTTGACTTCTCTATCAGATGTCAAACACCTCTTGGCAAATTCTTAGGGGTTTTTCTTAAATCCCATGTGGATCTTATGGAATGGGTGATTTATTCCTGAAATTGTTTTCTAGGATTTGAATGTTGAATATCTAAAATTATAATTGCCTTGACTTCTCTATCAGATATCAAACACCTCTTGACAAATTCTTAGGGGTTTTTCTTAAATCCCATGTGGATCTTATGGAATCTGTGATTTATTCCTGAAATTGTTTTCTAGGTTTTGAATGTTGAATGTCTTAATTTATAATTGCCTTGCCTCTCTGCCTGATGTCAAACAACTCTTGACAAATTCTGTGGAATTTTTCTTAAATCCCGTGTGGATCTTATGGAATCGGTGATTTATTCCTGAAATTGTTTTCTAGGATTTGAATGTTGAATATCTAAAATTATAATTGCCTTGCCTCTCTGCCTGATGTCAAACACCTCTTGGCAAATTCTGTGGAATTTTTCTTAAATCCCATGTGAATCTTATGGAATCAAAACCCGTCCTGTACTGACGAAGATCATTAGCCTGAAACCATGGTCTCCAAGTGGACCTTTCTCAAATTACCAAAGCTGGTGTTGTGGCTTTGTCAACGATCCGAATGCTCTCATTTGCGGAGACGGTCAAGAGATTGCGTTTATCTTCTATATTGACGGAAGAGGTTACTATTCTCTCTATAGAAGCTAAGATTCAGTCACCAAAGAGAGACAACGCCGAATATATTGAAGAGTGTCCGTCCAGAGGTGCCAGTAATCTGTACAGTGGGACCAGATGTATTTAAGAATTCCACTCCCCACGACATCTCTAATCCACGGACCGGAAGTGGCAACTCCTGCAGAGCCCCACAATTTCCGGCAGCGTGGCCAAATCGACACATCTGAGACGTGCCACCGACTTCCAAGCAGCTGACTTTTTTTATCCTCTGTTGTTTTTTGACCGGTTGACTCAGGGTTTAGTGGGGAGGCGTCGCCTATTTGCACGTTGATGGTTTTTCTATTTATCTTGTCGGGATCTATCAGTACGTACATTAGTGATGTCAATTCTTCAGTGTTAGTACACCTTTTTATGTTGATCAGAGATCTGTTTGTGTTTTTTGTTTGATATTGCTATCAAAAGGAATCAAAGAATTACAATCAAGACCTCGAATATTTCCAATCACTTCTGATTATCCGAAATATTTCTAAAGAACTTGGGAAAGTAAATTAAATACTGCAATACCGAAAATTCAAAATATCAATATGCAACTTAAATGAAATTTAATTACCTATTTTTATGTTGATGTATACAGTTAAACCTGTCTATAGCGCCCCCTCTTGGGACTCACCAAAATAGGGCACTATAGAGAGGGGGTGCTATAGACAGGTCACTTTTAATGTAAATCGCATCGTACTACGTATTTAAAATCGGGCGTTATAGAGAGGAAGGCGCTATTTAGAGGGGGCCCTATAGACAGGTTTAACTGTATTTTGAATATGCGAATTTATCTATATTAATCTTTTGGGAGAGGAGATAATAAGCATATGTGATAAGAGACGGGTACATTTCCCTTTATAAAATACATTGAAAAAATGTTTTTTCTTGGTATTCCTAGCGTTGAACACACAAACTCACGAATAGTATACCTTGTATGTTGATGTATATTTTAAATATGCAAATTTATCTATTTACTCTTGTGCGAGAGAGGCAATATCTATCCTTTATTCCTGAATTTTTCACAGGAAGGTCTAAGATATCTTGCAGATACAGCTCCAGGAGAATCTTTTCCATCTGATGTTATGAAGCAGCTTTTCGAAATGAGATCCAAGCTTGGGGAGCAACGACTTGTGCGAGAGGAGTTGATAAACATGTGTGATAAGAGAGGGGCACATTTCCCTTTATAAAATACATTGAAACAATGTGGTTACTTTGCCTTCATGGCGTTGAACGTACAGATTCACGACTAGTATACCTTTTATTACAAGAGAAGGAATCCCCAGACATCATCTTGAAGAAGGAGCAAAAGTTAACAACGACGAGTTTCTTTTATTAATGCTGTAAATTCGGCAAGCTTTCGGACTTTGACGTCCTTCGACAGGTAACTTTTATGTTGACATATATCCAAATGTATCTATTTTACTCTTGTGCGCGAGAGGAGATATATATATGTGTGATAAGAGACGGGCACATTTCCTTTTATGAAATTAATCGAAACAATGTGGTTACTTTGTCTTCATGCCGTTGAACGTTGAGATTCACGACCAGTATACCTTTTATGTATATGTATATTTTAAATATGCAAATTTAACTATTTACTCTTGTGCGCGAGAGGAGATATATATATGTGTGATAAGAGACGGGCACATTTCCCTTTATAAAATACATCGAAACAATGTGGTTACTTTGTCTTCTTAGGGCTGAACGCACAGATTTACTGATAAACCGCAACAACAACATTATCAAATTCGAGAAAGAAACTATCTGTATTCCATATTTTCACGACCATCATCCATTCAGGGATTTGATAACATCTTCCATCATTTCACCTAACACACCATTTTGACAGATTCGGTCAATTTGCACAACTCTCTTTAGCAGGATATACTGATAAATGCCCGATACCATGGTATACCCGGTTGTCTTTTGTTCTAATTTGTCGTGTTGTGGCTTATTTAATGAGCTGTATGATCTCTGAGCTGATCAGATCGAGAACTTCATGGTTTAAATTAAGATATGAGTGACGTACTCCACAAGATGTGATACAATAGAAGCTCCCATGAAGACCGCTATAAATAATGAAATATTTTGGTCTCTCTACAGGATATGGCTACTCTATCTGGGTTAGGATTCATTCCAAACTATCATGATACTACCTCAGCAACACATTGATCTTATCCTCATGTTGATCTGGAAGATCCCATATTGCTGCATTGGCTGATACCACCAGGACGTCTTGCTATGTTAAAGACCATTAGGAAAATCATATCAATGGTAGACATCCCCGAAATGTCCCAAATGCGATTCCCAACCAGCCAGTCCTGAACATCTATTCAATTGTATCAAATCCTCCAAAAAAGACTTCTGGGAAAACCCCAGGACTATAATAGAAAAGCTGAGACAATGGAACCTAATGAAGGACATTTAAACGACTTGAGGAATAAGCAACAACAACATATCAATGGTGATCCGAATCTTCTCTTAAATATGGTCACGTTATCTCGTTTCAAATCATATTTTGATGTTACACACATACAAGAATTGTCAATCCTTGATTAAATGAAGGTTGTTCCTTATAAGTAAGCGTGTATTAAGAAAAAATACGAAAAATAATTATAATAATAAGGTTCTATAATAATTTTATTTATCTTTACAAACTTTCGGGAAATCACAATTATGAAAAATAAAACGAAATACACCATCGTTAGATGAAAGCTAAACGTTAGATATTTACCAAAATAAAATGATATAGCCTAGGTTTGTTCGTGGAAATTTGACAATACTTACTGAGTATAAAAAAGAAACTCATGCGGTGTAACTTCAAGTGTCGTTTTACAATCACAGGCCGCAGTGTATTATATTGTATTATAACTTACTAAGTATGCAACTTGAAATTGGAAGATATCTAAATAAAATTGATAACTTTGTTTGAAATTTTCATTAATATCTTTAGAATAAAAGAAATTTATTTAAAAGTTGTTACGAAAACAGTTAATGATTAGGCTGTTCCTACAGCTATAAGTGGATAAAGATATGCAAATATAATGAAATTTTATATACATATTAAGGCGAATATTACAGTGGTTAGGTAGGAAGGAAGCCGTCAACACCAAAAAGGTAATCCACTGTATAAAACTTTATATATATTCCTGTTCAATATCAACACCTGACCTTTTTATTATTTATTTTTTTCTATCAATATTTCATATATTAAGCGTATTTACGCAAGTTTGGCCTTAAATACCTATTTCTTGGTTTTTCAAGAAGCCTCTGGGACCAAAGATCTTTTTGGTCGCAGAGGTTACAGCCTACTCCGCGCTGACGAGCGCCAAAAAGCGCAAAACGCGTTCGTGGATGGCTTTTCTTGATTTATCAAGAAATTGGGTTGACCAAATATCAGGGAACAGGCTAAATCAATGTTTAGTTGATTTCTGTTCCACCAAATGGCGTTCTGCCATCTAAAAAGCACATGTGCTCGTGGTCAGGAGATGCCTTTTTTATTTTTAATATAAAAAATCCTGTATAATCCTAATTATTAAGAAGGAAATATCTTGTTATTTATTTTCATCTTTAAAATGCCTTCCAATATGTTCAGTGAAAGAAAATAGCGTTGATTTGCATATCCAATAGTACGACGTTTAACAAGTTTTACCGCAAATGTTTCTTTTTACAGAACGAATAATCGTAATTTTAATTATTTTTAAGGAGAAAAAAATGACTATTCCTATCCTTAGGGATGAAGTATGAAAGGATGAATTGTGAAGTGTAATGATGAACGGAAAAATAAAAGTGTCCAGGGTAAAACTTGTTAAACGTTGTTCTATAACAACAACAACAAAAAGGCTTTTATTAGGGCCCATTGCCCTGTATGGATTCACCATACAACAACAAAATAATACAGTAATTTTTTTCTCCCTTTCCCCATGGGCACGTTAGCCTTTGTTTGAAAAGGGATTTATTTACACATCTGTTCTAAAACTTTCCTCACTACCTCTTTTGTGTATGAATCTATTTACAATTGATCTGTAGAAATTATAGAGTTCTATTGCTATATTTTTCTTTTCTGAAATAGTTCTCAGCGTCTTCAGTGGGTTGCTAAATCTCCAGAAGGTGATTTTAAGAGTTTTTTTCTCTTTAACGTCGTTCTATAATCATAGCCGCGTTATATTGCATATTATCCTATGTCCGACCAGAATTAGGACAATAGGCAGACGATCAGGCCGGGAAAAAGGAGAAGTCCAGGGTGCCAAATCTCGACCCCCTGTGTTTGGAAAAGGCACGTGGACGTTGTATGAGTCATCTCCCTTATTGTGTTTGACCGGGCCACGGTCAAAATTTAAATTACTGAATTATAGCTCTCACTGAATGTTGACTCCAGGGTTGTCAGCTATTCATCTCCTCATCTGCTGCTGCCAAAATGAAATTGACAAAGTAATTTAAGTCCAACATTCGAAATATATTTTAGTGTTTGTACTCATAAAAAGTTTTTAATATTATTGAAAATTTTGGAAAGTTATAAAATTGTTTTTTCAATTTCAATATATTTATTATATAATTGATCATTTCTACACTTATATATTTGATAATCAATATATATATAGGTAGTATATATTATGTTTTTTAATATTTAAAAATAGCTGTATTAAAGAATAAATATTTAGATGCAAAAGAAGTAATCTAAAAAAAAAGTTTAAAAGCAGCCATTATTGCATTCTCAAGTTTTCGGGAATTTCCACCCCTCTATAGAAGTACAAAATGAACAATAATAAAACGCTTTTTAGATTTTAACCAATTTTATATATACAAAGCAATAACGCGCCATCTATACATATAGAATGAAAGGATTTAAAAGCACAAATGTTTCTTTTATACATAATGCAAACTTCTACTGTCCTTACTGCGATGAAAAAATGATTCACCACTGATCAGCCAAGCCCTCCCAATATATTTTTTCATCGCAGTAAGGACAGTAGAAGTTTGTATTGTGTATAAAAGAAACCTACGCGCTTTTAAATCCTTCCATTATATATATATTTTTATTAAAAAACGAAATAAAAAAATAAAAGATAAAAAGATCAGGTGTAGAAATCAATATTAAAAATGGCATATCCTGACCAGGAGCATATGTGTTTTACAGAAGGCAGAGCGCCATCTGGTGGAACAGAAATCAACTAAACATTGATTTAGCCTGTTCCCTAATATTTGGCCAACCCAATTTCTTGATAAATCAAGAAAAGCCATCCACGAACGCGTTTCGCGCTTTTGGCGCTCGTCAGCGTGGAGTAGGCTGAACCATTGCGACCAAAAAATAATTTTTGATCCCAATGGCTTCCTGAAAAACCAAAAAATAATTTTTGATCCCAATGGCTTCCTGAAAAACCAAGAAAAAAACCAAGGCCTTAAATACCCATTTCTTGGTTTTTCAGGAAGCCATTGGGATCAAAAATTATTTTTTGGTCGCAATGGTTCAGCCTACTCCACGCTGACGAGCGCCAAAAGCGCGAAACGCGTTCGTGGATGGCTTTTCTTGATTTATCAAGAAATTGGGTTGGCCAAATATTAGGGAACAGGCTAAATCAATGTTTAGTTGATTTCTGTTCCACCAGATGGCGCTCTGCCTTCTGTAAAGCACATATGCTCCTGGTCAGGATATGCCATTTTTAATATATATTTTTATGAACAAACAATAGAAAAAAATAAAAGATAAGTGGATCAGGTGTTGATATTAAAAATAAAGAAGGCATCTTCTGACCACGAGCAAATGTGCTTTTTAGATGGTAGAGCGCCATCTAGTGGAGCAAAAATAAACAAAACGTTTATTTAGTTTGCTCCGTGATATTTGGCCAACGCAATTCGTGGATGGCTTTTCTTGATTTGTCAAGAAATTGGGTTGGCCAAATATCACGGAGCAAGCTAAATAAACGTTTAGTTTATTTTTGCTCCACTAGATGGCGCTCTGCCATCTAAAAATCACATGTGCTCGTGGTCAGGAGATGCCTTCTTTATTTTTAATATATTTATATATATCAAATAGTTTCTCTCAATATATATTCTCTATACAGTTCTTTCGCCTTTTCTCTCCTCTCCCAATCTTCTCAAGACTTCGTCATCTCTTACCCTGTCAATCCATCTTTCTATATCCATTCAGATCCACATTTCAAATCCTTCCAATCATTATTACTTTCTCATTGAGCGTATTTCCAATTCGCATTACACTCTAAATCAGTCTTTACCAGATTCCTAACTAAATTTATAAATATCAACTAGTTTCTTTTAATATATATTTCCTATCCAGTTCTTTCGTCTTTTTCTCTCCTCTCCCAATCTTCTCATCGTCATCTCCTGTCAATCTATTTTTCTATATTCATTCAGATCCACATTTCAAATCCTTCCAATCATCATTACTTTCCCATTGAGCGTGTTTCCAATTCACACTACTCTACATTCTAAATCAGTCTTTACCATATTCCTAACTCTTGAGTAAGCCTTCTCTTCAGTAGCTCTTTTCTTTTATTAAAATTCTTCCTTAGTCAACTCCAGCTTCACCAGTGTCTTGTAAACTGATTTCTATATGTAGAGGCCTGTGTCATATCGACAGTAAAGACTATCTTAAACATCTACCCAATACCATGATTACCATAACCTATACAACATATACTTGGGAAAATCTCTTTCAAAAAGTGATATGCCTAGAGATAATCCCGAGAGGAAATGCACATTGATTTATTTTAATATAGAAGTTATCTAAAGAGACAACACCAGCTTTGGCAAATTGAAAAGCGTCCACCTAGAGACCATGGTTTCGGGCTAATGGCTTTCGTCAGCCTAGGGCGGAGAGGCGACTTTAGTCTCTTTAGATCAATATCATCCAGGCAAAATTTCCATCTATAATATAGAAGTCAGTACTCTTTTTCTCGTAAATATCATTCTCCAACGCAATAATATCATTATATATAGAGATTGGCTTTTGTTAGAATTTGACAAACTGGTGCTGTTGCATGGTCATTTATACATATCTGTATGTTCTGAGCATGGTCATTTATTCGAATATTTGCGTTCTGAGCAGAGAGAAAATCTAATGTTTGTATTATATATATATATATATATATATATATATATATGGTAATTTAAGCCAACAACCCTATATTGTATAATTACTTATAACAAGATTGTCACGTTGTATATAGAAACACATCTATAAATAATTATGCGCATGATTAATCTGTGTCATTGCATCGCCATATGTAATGTGCTTTGTACAAATTGAAGACAAATAAATAAAACTATGTAATAGATTAAGAGCTGAGTTAAAGCAAGATTGAAAAGTTCAAAAACGTCTACAATCGAGACAACTAAAGGAATTCAGCAGTCGTTGCCATCAAGGTCAAAGGGTGCAGACGTCCAAAGTTCACATTCTCAGACATCTCCAACCCCCCTCCTCGGGGATGGTATATAAACACCTCGGTTTTAGCCGACCATAGTTAGTTAGTCCGTAGTAAGTCAGCAGTCACCCCTTTCATCGTCAGCGTGAGCCCTTGTCGATCTTAGCCAGGACCACCTGACCGCCATGTAAAACAGTAAGAATCCTTCTAACTCCATCTTGCTTAGCTCAACTCCTACTGTTCATGGAACTTTCCTACTACAACTGTGTCTCTTCGTTTTGTGTGTGTGGACATTCCCAAACTTTCCACTCTGCCTCGACCACGACTGCCTGTACTCTGTGAAAACTGTTAAAGGTCTTCCAAAGTGCAGAGAGGTACTGGAAAACTCTCCACGCCCTGACTGTCCCTCTCGGTTACTACAGGTTTGACCCTCGGTTACCACAGCTTATAGCGAGAGTCGACAGGATCTCATCACAGATAAGTCGACAGCAACCCTTTATCACATCTAAGTCGACAGGATTCTACAAGGCTTACCAGACCTCACTCTTTATCACACATATATATATATAAAAGCATATTTAAAGGGAAGGATGCATCTTTTGGTAAATGAATATCATTCCCTGAAATTTTATATTCTATTCTGGTCTGAAAATCGGCTCTGATACTTCAACAGCTTAAAAGCTTTTTTGACAAATTCGACCGATTCCAAAACTTCCCACGTATGATATTATGAAATCGGAGCAGCTCTTATACTGATGAAGTCCAAAGCTCAAAACCATAGTATACAGGTTGGCTTTTTGTCTGGATTTGCTAAAACTGGTGTTATGGCTGATTCTTTATCACCAACTCGATGATTTTTACTGGGGTGATAACCTAGAATGCATTATTTTAATGCATTTTAAAAGGTAGAGGTGCCACTTATATGGGTCATGAATATCATCCTCCCGTAACTCTCTATGCTATATATATTTTTCATTTTATTTCAACACACAAACCGCGATATCCCGGCTAGGGATAATTGCGTTGATTTACATTTTTAAACAGAAACAGTTATAAACATATTTCTTGAAAATGAAGATACTTCAGTCAGTAAATCTTTTTATTACCTCGACGTTTCAACAAAAATCTTTTGTCCTCGTCAGGAGCAAACAAAAATTAAACATTCAGCAAGGCGTTAAAAATCTTGTTGAAACATCGAGGTAATAAAAAGATTTACTGGCCGAAGTATCTTCATTTTCAAGAAATATGAATGCCGGCCAGGCAGCCTCAATATTTACGAGTTATAAACATATCATACAACATAAATAAAAGAGAAACAATAAGATATATTATGAACCTGATCCTTTCAGATTAAAAAGATAATCATAAATACATTTACAAAAATGGTTAAATCTGCACAATTCTCTCTAGTATTTACAAATTGATATAGATCTACACAATTATTTATTGTCTGTTGTCTAGCGCTAAAGAAGAGTGGACATTCCAGCAGTAGGTGTCTCGAGTTCTGGATTTCCTTGCCACAATGACAGCTAGAGTCCTCAACCGCTCCAATTGTTTCTAAAAACCCTTAAAATTTCCGTGGTTCGTTGTAAACTGGGTATTATAAAAGTTAGAACGGAAATATGATGTAATTCCAAACGGTAAAAAGCTTTTGAATGTTTGATTTGTTTTTACAAATATATGCTATATATATTATTTATAAATTTATGCTTATGAGGTGATACAGCAGCGTATTTACAATTAGAGAGGAGACAAAATGAATTAAATCTAGAAAAAAGAAGTGAGGACATATCGGTCATTAAAGTCTGAGAGGCAAGGCCTTCAGCCAGTTCAGGGCTTCCGGGGTGACAGAATGGAGATTGGAGGTTCCTCCATTGAATTTGTACAGCGGGCAGTCATCTAGTATATGGGACATTGGCCAGATGAGTGCATAATATATAATATATATATTATATTTACAATATATTAAACATATATAATCTTTACACAGAGTGGAATTCTGACAAATTTAGGGTCATTGTCTGTAATTTAAGGGCAAAATTAATATTCATATGAACTCAACCAAAATAATATATTCAAACTTCGATAATTAAAATCATCCATCAACTGGGGCATTTTAAAAATAGAATCAACAAAAGTTACATTTAAATTATTTACAAAGTGAATACAAAAAGAACATTTTTTTAAACTTCAAATGGAGTAGAAAATACGTCCGTTTTACTTAAGTAAAAAACCAGTCCCATCAGCCTATCTCATTATTTTAATTCCGTTGAAAAATGAAGTAAAAATGTCGTTTTTTTTGTTAGTTCCCTGTGGGGAGGGAGTGATTTAAATGAAAGAAACAGTGTCGTCTGCGTTTTTATTCCTGAGTTCTGATTGGACGCTTTTTAAAAAGTGTTTGTTGGAGGTAAATTAAATGTGTCGCCAGGATTTTTGCCTAACTTGCGGATAACTTTTTCATTCAAATAACGTTTTTCTTTTCTGTAATTGTTGTACATTTTAATCAGTTTTTTTTTTTTGGGTTCGCTTTTTCTTTTTACTTCTCCTTTTTTTTTGTTCCAGAGTCGTTTCTATTACATTCTATGCTTATTTGTAGGTTTCTTGTGATGCCAATATCAAATTACTAAATAATATCTATTATAATATTTGTAATATATATTTATAAAATGGTTTTAATATACACCTATCCTCCGATTTACACGGTAGATACGTTCCTGAGAAAAACGTGTAAATCGGGGGATAGGTGTACACAGAAATAAAAATAAAATGTATTGACAGGTTAAAATATGTAGTCAGCACATAAGCTCGGCATTCCTCGTGAGATGTGTACACAGCGCATGTGTTCAATCACAGTAGCATTTAGTATAGTGCGATAAAAATAAAAAATAAACTTATTTGGAAAACCGTGTAAAAGCGAAAACGTGTAAAACAAGTACCGTGTAAATCGGGGGATAGGTTTATTTTCCGTAAAGACCGTAAAGTAAAAATCACTTCAGTTGATATATATTTTGGGAGAAATGAGACCTTTCTATCAGTAAAGTTTCTTTAAATGGTAAGATTATATTATTTTTATATTATACGTAAATGTAATAATATACAGTTAAACCTGTCTATAGCGCCCCCTCTAAATAGCGCCTTCTTCTCTATAGCGCCCGATTTTAAATACGTAGTACGATGCGATTTACATTAAAAGTGACCTGTCTATAGCACCCGCTCTCTATAGTACCCTATTTTGGTGAGTCCCAAGAGTGAACGCTATAGACAGGTTTAACTGTATATATAAGAACTATTTTAAAGTGATATAAAATATAAGAAAGAATGTATATATGATGGAATATGCAGGATATAGAATAGACATGTGATAACATATGATAAAAGTCGTTGCACAGGCGAATGATAAGTAAAACATGGCTGCGTCAGAATAGCTAAGTCCAGATAATCCTTGTCACCAATATGTCACACAGACAATGTCATGTACCATCTGGACCATAGGAGGATCATCCATTCTGTCTCATTGCTGAGCCAAGATCAAAGAGTTTGATAATCTTAAAAATGAAGTTCTCCAAGCCATGATAGATGAACTTACCTTCCCGGTTAGTACAACGTTCGGAATTATAAAACATTGTGCACATACCTGGATTCATTGTTTCTGTCTTTCAATTCGATCCTCATATCTTTATCTTTTCTATCTCTTATAAAATTGATATTTCTTTAAAGAGAGACTTGATTAGACAAAGAAGTAGCCAATAATTTAGAATTTTCTAAATTTCTGTGATGGCATTGATCAAAATCACTCTTTCTTCTTGTGTTAATTTGTACCAGACATTTTTGGAAGCGTATACACCAGAATTATTGCATCCTTCAAGCATCATTATATCTTGTTTGTGTGTTGTCTATTTTATTTTGATAATTAAGCTTTCACAAAGCTTGAAGCATGAATTTTGACGAGGTAGCCCTTTTGTAAAAGTTGAAACAAATAATTCCAACACTTCTATAAACTGCGTCCCCTGGGTTATGACACAGAGATGGTAGTACAGGCGGTTTTTTTATAGCCAAGAAAGGGAGGATGTTCTGGTCAGCCTTACACCCGATGAAAAGATCATTCTCTAGGAGCTCCTCGACCGTGCAATAGTGGATATTGGGGACAGTGACCACTACATAACCCAGAAGCTATCCGATTTTAAGATGGCTTGTTATGCTCAATTCCAGACATCCCTTCATTGAGGGTTCTGTCTGATGTATATATACTTAATTTTGATGTTTTTTTTAAATTTTTGTTAATTTTTTTCCTGATTTGTGCTTATTTTTGCACTTTGACATTGTATTGACAAGATATCAATAAAGTATGTGAATTGTCAATTGTATAAACGAGTGAATACGAATTGATTAAGAATACCATACCATAGAATGATGCGATAAATGCTGCTAATAGGAAACATAAACAAAATGTAATTTTTAAATCTCCATCAAATTATTAAAACACACTTACCAGACATCCAATAAATAAAATAATGTATCGGAAGAATTTCGTCTGGCTAGCAATAATTGGCTGCTGACTTGGTCGCCAAATTTGCATATTATTGCCTTTCTCTGAGGGGAGACAAATCTTGTGGAGTTATTTGCATAATTCGTCTGCCGTTGTTTTAACGTCTCTAGACGATGGCATAGAGTTCTATTCGTAGAATGATTGGATGGAATATCTAACCTTTACATAGCTCTCTATATGTAATATACTAGGATATATACAAAAGACATGATGATTATAAAAATTAATATTTTTAGCTAAAGGAAATTTTTGACAACATAGACATTTGAAAAATTGTATAGAATTATTATAATATAGTTTATAAATACATTTTTCTATATATTTTCGAAAATTATATACCTTCAATCTGAATTCTCTTTATAATGAAAGTGTAGAATTCGCCTTTTTTTATACTTTGTGCATAGAGTTAGGGGGGATATTTCTGAATATATAAATAATATCCCCTCTAAACATTTTTGCACGTGTATATTCTATGTAGTAGTCACTGTACAAACTAATTATTTAAATATTTATTTAATATATATTTATTTCATCATATATTCAAAATTCTATTTTATATTCTATTCTTATATTCTAACTTTATATAGGTTTTTAACTTTTAATTAGACAATTTTAATTTATATTTAGATATTTTTCTATATTCAGACATGTGTCTAAATTAAAATGAAAAATGTCTTAATTGAAATGAAAAATGTCTAAATATATATTAGAATTGTCTAATTAAAAGTTAAAAACCTCTATATATCAATACAAACGTGCCCAAAATGTTGCATCAACTTTTCAAATATAGTGAATCAAGATGAAAGGCTGATATTAAATAATATAATCGTGTTTTTCAAAATAATTCTAAGAGTATTATTCATAAAGAAATAATATTTGTGCATTAGTTTTTCACGTCAAATAGCATCTTATTCCCCTATATATATCTTTTAGCATTTAAAGATTTTTTAAAAATATTGTTCTTGAGATATATTGCCTTATTTTTACATATAAATTGAATAGCTGGTTAACTTTTAAAATAAAATATTATATTATTGTGAATAGAGCTTTATGCGAAGCAATATATATATAAAATAAATTATTATATACTTAAAGCATTTTTAATATATAAATTCATTTAATGATCCAACTTAATAATAATTATAAAATAATATTTAGCATTAAAACCCCTGTATAAAAATATAAGCGAAAAACAAAAATAAAAATACCTCAATATCAAATTCAACGTTATTCCCAAAAGAGCAATAAATATTCAGTGCAAACAAAAGATTTTTTTAAATTTGACCTCGGTAAATGAAGCTCCTCACGGCGAGCGTTGGGGAGGAGGCTAATCATGGCGACGCTAAACCAAATCTAGAGGGGGGAAAGGATAACACATCCAGCCACCCTGGTTAAAAAAGTCCATTAGCCTAGGGCTAGGTTAAATATTTGTCAGCAGACTTGTTTGTCCTACGTCATATTGGATCACACATATTAATCTACTCCTCTCAATGTTTTCTTTACCGTGGGAGGATTCGTGGTGTCAAATTAGTCGACTGCCATTTTATTACCCAGAATTCCCGCCATTTATTTTATTCCAAGAGTGTTCGCACCTTAATCGTTTGATTTACAATTAACCCCTTGATTAGTTCCCAGTTTGTTATTTTGGTAACATTATGCTGCTGTAATTTTATTCTAGATTAAGAACAATGGTTATAATGTGTCGTTAAATTATTCTATTATATGTTTGTGTATTTAAAACGTATTTGTGAAAATTATATTTTATAATAAGCAATTTTGTTATTTTGGTAACAATATGCTACAGTAATTTTATTCTAGATTAAGAACAATGGTTATAATGTGTCGTTAAATTATGATATCTTTGTGTTTTTAAAACGTATTTGTGAAAATTATATTTTATAATAAGCAATTATTGTTATTTCGGTAACATTATGCTGCAGTAATTTTATTCTAGATTAAGAACAATGGTTATAATGTATCGATGAATTATTCTATATGTTTGGGTATTTGAAACGTGTGTGTGCTTGGAAATTATGTTTTTAATATACAACTATTGTTATTTTTAAAATATATTCTCGTATTCCTACACGCATACAAATATTTTGAATGAAAATTATTAAAAATATTTATTTAAAACAAGTATTTTCGAATATATATAAAAATAGTATATATTATATCAAATATATTCGTATTTTAAAAAATAGAATAATATATTTTATATTTTAGGCTATGTTATAACATACAAAAATAGGTTAATAATTTTAGCCTATTAAAATTGTCTCTAATTTTTGTTTTTCAAAATAGTCTACACAATTTTAAATGAAGGTTTATGCACTTTTAAGAAAACATTTTACACTTTGTTGTTGTCGTGCCCAATGAAGAGCCTCAGATGTCTCCATGCATCTATATCACAGCAGTCGCAATGTCCTCTATCTTAGGTGTGTAAAGTTAGACCAAATTCTGATGATTCTGAATCTCTTCACAATATTCCCACAACAAAAAACTGTCCAACTTGACCTCTAGCAATTTTCATAATTGTTTTTAGAATCGGTTTTCATAGGTTCAATGAAAACATCACAAAAGTTTGAATTTGTTGTAAGATTTAGGTACTTACAGTCTGTATGAAAGCATGAGGCCGTTGATGATTATATGATAATAACCTTTATTATCCATTTAGTAAAAGAAAGTTACAATAGCGAACACATTAACAGTATATAGATAAGTGAGAAGAAGTAAACAAACTGTGTTGGTGATGATAAGGCCAGTGTGGCTGTAGTCGTAGCATTCAGTTTCCAACAGTATTTCCATAGAATTTACCGAGTACTTAGATATTCATTCAGGAACTAATATTTCTGTTCGAAAATTTAAAATATATTCAAATTTGAATTATATTAACTAGAACTAGCTTATCATTATTCGAAGGAAAATTCTATTATATTCTAACTAAAATGCTAACTTATATGATATTGCCACGTGGAAAATTAGGGAAGACAACCTTCAGAATGACACAGCAATTTATTCAAGGCAAGAACAAATTATGAATGATAAAAAAAAAGATAAGCAATGAGGGAAGTTTACAGAGTAGCAAAATATAAACATCGAATTGATACTCTGTTAATAAAATAATAAATACTTTGCTACAATATTTCCAGTCAACTATTTCAAGCAATAGTTACGAAACAACTTTACTTGAGATAAATCAGAAATGCTTCATTTCCCTATTGCTTGATTAAATCGGATAGAAAAGGTTTAAAATTGATAAACTTCACTTATAAATAAAGGTCTTTCTCTTAGAGCTAATAATTATATAGAGTGTAATTATTTTTATTATTATCATTATTATTTTATTTATTCATTTTTAACCTTTAAATTTATTATTACATATTTATTTTCAAAACCATATAAGTATTTGATGATTATAATATTTGTTTTTGACTTGTGATTTATATGTGGTACTAAATTTGAAAGATCGCGTGAGAACGTCCTCAGAAACATTTATAACGCCACAAATGTTTTAATTTTATTTTTCCTCACGAGGACAAATGTTTTTTGTCGAAACGTTGAGAAAATAAAACTTTGTTTGGCTAAAGTATCTCTTACTTTTTGAAATTTTAATATCTGCCAGGCAACCTCTTTATATTTAAGATATATAATAATTGTTAAAATATTTTTAATCGAAAAATATCAATTAAAATGAAAATTGCTGTCATTAATGCGTAAAATGTTGTTATTTAAGTGTAAAATGTTATCTTAAAAGTGCAAAACCTATATAACGAACAAACAAACGGCTAAAAAATATATTTTACTTCGTAGCTATGGTCTGTTTATATCAAGTTTAATTTACATCTCTCTCTGTAAATATTTTCCGAATTGTTTATTATAATGAGAATTATAAGGCTGTTTATAAATATGTATTGTATGCCAAATTCTCAGCCAAATGATATAAATGTTTATTTTATTTATATTAGACACACACACACATATAGAATGAAAATAAACTGTATTTAACTATGTATTTTAAATATAAATATACTCATTTATTATTCAAATTAGTTTAAAATTTTAGTTTTGACTATATATTTAAAAAAAAAACATTTTGAACCATATTATTTTTCTAAAAGAAGCCTTACCATTAAAATCGATTACTGTTTAACATTATATTTTCATTTATATTGTATTCTCTCTTAGAGAACAAAAACTATTTTATAGAAATCACACACACTCTAAAACAGTAATTCATATTTCGTTTATTTTCGAGTTAAATACTATTGTTAAGGTTTTAAATAAACTTATCGTGTGGAAATGTCCTCCTCTCACCATGTGCATGTGTGTGAACAGCCGATCCATATCAGATGTTCGGCCCCACCAGCAGCAGACTGGCAAGTTCTGGCTCGGGGCAGATCCAACTATGGCAGTTCTTGCTGGAACTTCTGTCCGATTCCAGCAATGCCTCCTGCATCGCTTGGGAAGGCACGAACGGCGAGTTCAAGTTAACCGACCCTGATGAGGTGGCGAGGCGATGGGGTGAACGGAAGAGTAAGCCCAACATGAACTATGACAAGCTCAGCCGGGCCCTACGCTACTATTATGACAAGAACATTATGACCAAAGTGCACGGAAAGCGTTACGCATATAAGTTCGACTTTCAAGGACTTGCACAGGCCACTCAACCTGCAGCAGCTACAGATCCTGCTGCGTACAAATACCAATCGGACCTTTTTGGGTATCACCCAAGTCCCAAGCTCAATTTCGGACCTGCCTCTAGCCCTACGTCAATCTTCCCCACACCCAGCCCCTACTGGACTAGTACAGGGGCCAATCTGTATGCCTCCGCAGGTCACGGCATGGCACATCATCCGGGTCACTATCCTCACTACGCATGATGCATTGTACAGCCTGTACAGTTGTACATACACATTTCTTTTACCACATCTCTCCACGCCCTTTTAAATTATATATTTTGTTTCTCAAATTTTAAATTTTATTTCTATATATATATTCATTGATATAATCTATGATGTGAATAGTTGACTCTCACTTTTTGACTTTTGACTTTAATGTTATTTTTATTCCCGCCTCTCTCTCTTTTTACATTGTTTGTTAAATATTGTTATTTTATTTATATGAAAAAATGTATTTTTATCACCACAATTTCTGAAATAATTTTACAAAATATTTTTTAAATATGTACTAATCGATTAAAATATATGAAACATTAAAGAAAATATATGATTTTTTTTTAACATTATTTGAAGTTAAACGTTTAATTACAAATTTAAGTACGAAAGATGTGCTATAATATTTTGACAATCATTTTAGTTTCAACACAAAATATTATTAAATGATGGTGATAAAAATATGATGTCCATGTTATTTTATTTTAACTTACTTTCCTATTTTATTTTTGTTCAAATATTTTTTATCGATAACAAATCATCCCATCAAAAATTATTATTTATAATAAAAAGCAATTGAGCTAAATCTCTTGTAAACAAGTATACATATTTTTTAAAACATAAAGTAAATACAAATAGAATATAATTTTTTAAACCCAGTGGTTTAAGCTGTTTGTAAATTCTCCAATTTATTATATAAAAGAAATCAAGCCAAAAGATGTAAAGTTTAAATGTATAAATTGCAAAGTACAAGAAAAATGCCATTAAGATATTAACTTTTTTATATATATACATATATATAAAAAATGCAAATAATTCAATTTTAGATCTATCTTAATTATTATATATCTAGTCATTTTTTAATTTAAATTTTAAATAATGGTCATTTCATGTACGTCGTTTGGTGTACTGAAATTATCTCATTAACTCAAAATAATACGTACTAGTTCTAGTCATTTTAATTTTTAATTATATATATTTTTATTTATATATATAAATTATTTATATTATATTTTTATGATTTTTATTTATATTTTTGTTGCTTGTTATCTCTTTATTTTTAATAAAGTGTTTAATCTCTACGTTGTTAATAGTCATTATTTGTATTACAGAAGACACAAAATTAGACAATATTTTTAAAAATTAAATAATAATGTGAAAGCTTAAAAGTGTGTGGCAATTTTTTTATTAAAAAAATATATAATACATATATTAAAGCCGATTATATACAGGGTGCGGGGGCAGCTATTTGAGAACAAAATGATGTCCTTGGGAAAATATGAATGGACAAAGGAAAAAGAGCATTTATTACATGTTAAAGTTTTATATAGATGAACAAATACTTAAAGGACTACATCATTCAATGTACCCCCCATCAGTGGCATTAACAGCTTCTATTCGCTGTCGAAACAGACTTCAGGCAGTAATGATATGGGTCTTGGGAATGTTTGCCATTGCATCCACTATAGCATCTCTGAGAGCTGTGTTGTGGGAATGACTATTGGAGTCTCTCTCAACTACACCCCACACGTAATAGTCCAGCGGATTGACATCTGGGGGACCAAACGTTAGGTGTGACATGGTCGTGAAGATTCTCGGCCATCATGCTTGGGTTGTTCTGACTGTATGAGATGGTGCTGAGTCTTGTTGAAAAACATACAGACTCCCACGTGCTACAGTAGCGATCCAAGGCTTGGCAACTATGGCTAACACCTCGGTGTAAGCAACAGCATTGACTTTGGCACCTGGAGTAAAAGAATATGGAGGCATCACATCACCTTCACTACTAACAACACCAAGAACCATCAATGATGCTGGAAATTTGGTATGCATGACCGTAGGTACCTCATCTTACATAGCTACCAATAATTTTTGCGGTTCATCTTCTCTTCCTGAACAAAGTTCTTTTCGTCAGAGAAAAATCAGATCATTCTTCGGTTCTCAGAATGTTTAAGCTTGTTCAGAAGGCGCTTATCTTTGGTCAATCGGTTCACCTTGGTTCTTTCTAACATGAACTCTCCTCTCCGCATCACGTATAATTTGTAACGGAGGGCCTCATTAACCCACACGTCGGATGGTAGCCTCATCAATCTGCAGCTCTCTAGTGAGTGCCCTCATTGACTTCCCAGGGTCCTCGTAGATGGCAGCTTGGACACGGCTTATAAAGTCTGGCGTCCTGACATTGTCATAACGTCAACAATGTCGTTTCCTTTGGGAAACTCGCCACATCACCCTTTACAGCTCCAAATTCTCTCCGAACTATGAAAACAAATGATCGGGCGACTTTCAAGATTGTAGAAAAATGAACCGCACGCTGTAACCCATTCTGCCGACATGATGAAGACCGGAAAATGGGCCCAATTTCGCCTAGTGAACCGGCGCGGAGTCCTGCTGGAATGCCCAATTCGTATCGCCGAAGTGCTGTTGAGCCCATGGGAGTACGACGGCCTTGAGAATGTCGCGGCGATATACTTCTTGGTTGATTTTGACTCCCCGATTCACGAAAACGAGGAGTCTTGCCACTGGCGCAAAAACTGCGGATTTTGGCGGTGTTCGGCGATGCCCGACGTGCCGGGAGCCTCAGCGCACCAGCTTCTTCGTTTTGGTGGTTGTGCGCCTCCTCGAGAGTGAAAAGCTTCTCGTCCGTGAAGAGGATGCGCTGATCAGTGGCCCGATGCTTGAGTTGGCGACATCTCTCCAGCCGTACGCGCTTGTTCTCATCTGTGAGGAGCTGAACCTTTTGGAGTCTGAACGCCTTGAGGCTGAGTTCTTTTTTCGCTATTCAATGTACCGACGACTTGCTTATGCCGGTCTCACGGGCTATTTTTATCATGGACACCCTCGAATTTCGTTGAAGTCGCTTTTTTATGATCTCACGATTGGCGGTGCGCCTTCATGGCCAAGCTCATTAAAGCCTTGGACACAGTTTGTTGAGACACTTTGAGCAGTAGCACAATTTCACATTGACGTTTGCCTTGACGAAACAGCTCAATAATTGCACTACGTTTGTTTGACATCCTAAAAACACGACAAAATAAGTTAGCACAAAGTCGAAACTCAAAATAATGGTACATAACATGGAGAATCCGCCAAAACATAAATTAATTTATTAAGGTTCAATATTTCCGTGTTAGGATAAATTAAACATTAACTCCGTTATTTTGGGATACCCTGTATAAATGGTACATTTTCTTTTTCTAATGCCAACTAGATTTCTTATCTAGTTTTTATATTATTTTACCTACTTCTTATAAACTTGTTTGTTATTTTTCCTGTATATATCTTGTCTACTTAACGAGAACATTTTCCATTTAACACACATAGACATATGCTGAAATTAGCATTGCTATTATTGTTGTGGTGACGCAATGTTTAATGCGTCTTGATTACGGGCCAGATGATTCAGGTTAGAATCCTGGGACTAATTTTTATTAGTTACATTTGACAATTGACAATTAAAAATAGTTTATTGACATCTAGTCAAGGGCAAAAAAAAAGGAAGTTTACAGAGTTTAAAATAAAAGAGAAATTTACACCAGACAAGGCCTTCTCCGAAGAGACGTCTGGATCCTATCATTAGACAGGCACTCGCCAATCCAGCAGTTCATGTCCCCAACTTAGTATTAGTTGCATATGTGTTTATTTCCCGAAAACCTTTTCGTAACATGATGGCATAGCGTTTTTGACGCTGAGTGGTGACAAGAGAATGTACCATGCTTATAAAGAGATCTATAATTAAGAAGAAGGCATCTCCTGATCGATCAACTGAAATTTATTGGCATCCTGCGCCATCTATCGTAAAAAAATTGAATTAATTGTTGATTTATGATTATATTCCATAATATTGGGCAAATACCCTTATTGTTACATTCAAGAAAAGCCCTTAGAATTCTGGAATAAATAAAATTATACTTAATATTTAGTTCGAGAGATAGCGTAAGCCATTAGTTTATCATGATATTATTGTAGCAAAGTATTTATTATTTTATTAACAGAGTATCATTTTTTATGTTTATATTTTCTACTCTGTAAAATTCCTTCATTGCTTATCTTTTGTTTATCAATTATAGTTTGTTCTTGTCTTAAATAAATTGCTGTGTCATCCTGAAGTTTTGTCTTTTCTAATTTTCCACGTGGCAATATTATTTGTGTTTATTTACACTCTTGCTTAACTCGCGATGACAGTGCAATTATTCCAGGGGACTTTATTATAATTATTTATTAGATATTTTTAAATAACAGAACAACCGCTCTTTTCGGATTCAGTTTCAGAATTTTTTTCTGATCCCCCTAGACTCTCTTTTTTTCTTCTGTATCTTTACTATTTTTAATTTAAAAAAAATCCCTTAAAATCTCTTTTTTTTTCTGACAATTTTTAGGAACTCGTTTACGCTCTTTCTCTCCTTCCCTGACCCGGGGATGTTCACTTGTGTTTCAGCTCTGGTGACTTACTGCTTGCTTGGTTCATTTCCACAGTGCATCAATCTGCTTGGTACGGCCTATTAGTAGGACTAGAAGACCATTCTCGAATGGCCAATTAGTCTAAGAAAGTCCTCTTTCAATTAAAAATATGCATAGTAATGTCGATTATAGCACATTTAAAATAATAAGCATTGAAATTCTATTGACATTTAAATACAGAGGATGATTCAATTTTAAAATTACGATTTGCGCAACATGAACCATACGCGCGTTGGCTTGATGATTATTATTTTTTATTTAAAACACTACTTTAAAAATCCTTTAACGCTAATATTAGAATGAGAAATTTACACGTCGAAAGAAAAACGTCGTTTTGAATAGCTATATATTAACCTAAATATTGGCAAATAAATATTTTTATTCAATCCAATATATGCCTTTTTATTATCATTTTTTAATCCTAATAACTCGACATGGTACACAGGGTTTCCGGTAGTTTAAGGGCCACATGTCCAAGAACCCAGCAAACTACTTCTAGCAGAAAGTGATTTTGGATCCGTGGGAGCGCCCAGCCTTGGTGGAGATCATGACGGGGGATATGGCATCAAGCCCGTGGTCCTTTAGAATATATTATATAATACCACTCAAAATATCAGCTAACAAATCTGAGGCAATAGCTTACTATAATTTTTTTAGATCGTCATTATGTAAGGACCAGTCAACAAGTGAATGACTTTGAGACGAAGAGTAAAGCCAGTTCAATTTCTATGTAAATAACACAAGATGATTATTACCTTACCCAATTGGGAGAATCTGTATGGGGCAAGTCCCTAATAAAGGCTTTGTGTGTGTGTGTGTGTATAATACCTACGCGTAGATCAGTAGATCTGTGTCAGTAGGATTTGTAATATCTTAATTAATTAAGAGCATTGTGTAATGCCCAATTGTGTGCAACTCTTGCGTGGTAGGTTATAATGAAAGCCTCAAATGTGAATTCTACAAAATATTTTTATATTCAAACAACTTTTTAAAATTTAAATAGAAAGATTTAGGACGTTTTAAATATTTTAAAATATGAAGAGGTATATTAAAATTCTAGAATATGTTTTGGGAGGTTGCCAAACCGTTCACCTTCTTTCTGATTAGCGGCCGAGTTACAGGCGCTGCGACCAAAACCTTATCTAATTTAACCTAACCTTACATCTTGCCTAACTTAATCTAAACATGGCCATATCTCACTTGGTCTGAACTAACCTAAACACTTTTGCCTAACTTCACTTTACCTCACCTTACCTAACAATTAACCTAATATAAAACCTCCGTCTCGTTATTTCAGCTGTGCGTATTTTCGGCAATTTGCCCTCACTGCTTGGAAGAACCACAGATAGTGGATCATCTTTTATTCAAGTTTCCTGAGACACAGAATGTAGGAGGCCGTCTTACTACTTGGACTGGCCCAGCTCGATCCTGCATCGTTGGTCTGTCACCCAGATACTCTGCTACATTTGAAGTCTCGAGATATCATTCAACCAGCACGTATCATCCATCCACCACGCACGTATATTTTCAAAAAATTTTGATTTTCAAACAAAAATAATGTAGTATATTTTTCTCTCAGTATAAAGTAGGTATTTAAAATATGTATATAATAACGTGTTTATAAAAAATGTATTTATTATTAAGTTGTTAAAGTGATAATCCTGTTGAAGGACTGACAAGTCCGAAAGCTTGAAAATAAAAAGTTGTACAAGAAACTTAACCCTGGAAGCTTCATTTATTTTATAATAGCAGAAACACATTCCTGAGAATTAGTTCAACCCGCACAAGTCATCGCTGAAATTTCGACTAGCTGAACAGCCAGTATTCAACGCTTCAGGAATCCGGGTTTTATGTCTATTTCTTTCTATATATACACACACAAAGCTTTATTAAGACCACCAGTCTTATACAGATTCACCACCGGAATAAATAATAGATGGAGCTCCTATACTCCAGGCGGCGCAGCACCCAACAACAGCCTCCAGGTCCGACGCATGTCCAATGGCCACACGTTCCTTCGTGCATACGTCATGGTTAGCGAATCACTGAACAGGCTAGTGTTATTTCTTTCTATATGAAAAACCTGGTAAGTATTTTTTAAATAACTAGTTCAAGCATTTGCCTTGTTATTTTTGGATATTTACTTTTCTAAAATGCGCTATTACACAAAAATAAATATTTCCAAAACGATGAATAAATTTTAAATGAAATGTTTTTAGTTCATAATTAAGTATATATATATATTATTTTAAAATTGCCACAATTATTTGAAAAAGGTCAGATATGATTCATTAGTTCTCTCTCTCTCCACTCTGTGTAAGAATATATATATATAGTCACGACCGTCTTTCCTCATCGGCCTCTGTCACGGATGCGCGCGCACAGGGAGGTCACGTGCTCGCCGGCTCCCTCGAGCCGGATTTGAACCAGCGACCTAAGGATCACCGTTGTAACATCTACAGTCGGGTAAAACACGGGCGTTGCCCGGGTCATTCGGCTAGTATTATATGTATATTGCCACGTGGAAAATTAGGAAAGACAAACTTCAGGATGACACAGCAATTTATTTAAGGCAAGAACAAACTATGAATGATAAAATATAAAATAAGCAATGAGGGAAGTTTATAGAATAGAAAAATATAAATATCAAAATTGATAATATGTTGTTGTGGTTGTTGCTTATTCCTCAAGTCGTTTAAACGATCTCGATTAGTTTCCATTGTCTCAGACATTGTCTATTATAGTCCTGGGGTTTTCCCAGAGGTCTTTGGAGGATTTGATACAATTCAATAGATGTTCAGGACTGGCAGGCTGGGAATCGCATTTGGGGCAATTCGGGAATGCTTTGGTTTTTCCATTAAATTTGAGCATTCTAAGATGTCCTGTTCTTAATCTTGAAATCGCCGTTTGTTCTTCCCTAGTAAAGGTGTGGAAAGAAGATTCGTTAGAAATGGGGGTGTACCAGGGGTGGTTTAGGGTGGATTTCCAGAGAGAGGTTATTTTTTGTTTGTGGATGGAATAAATTTCTAAATAGTAGATAATATGTTGATAAAATAATAAATACTTTGCTACATAGCTCCTTCCCTATGGGAGCTGTGACTCACAGCTAGCAATTATTGCAGTTACTGACATGAATCTGACGTGCTTCTGCCAAGGATTCCATTGGAGTCTTGGAACTTTGTCCCTAGTACCTTTGCGTCTTTTTTCTTACGGCGTGAAGAGCGGCTTTGTCTTCGTATCGTCTATAGGGACATTATCATTTTGGAGGGAAGTCTTAGCTTTGACACGACGGTGGAATCCTGGTGTCAGTCTCTTTAAAATGTAGATCACAGCACCTATGGTCTCAAGGTCTTCTCGGCGATCTTCAGTTTGTCTTCCCTAATTTACCTAGCATCTCCACCAAAATACCACGTGGTATGAGGATGACGCAGCAATTTATTTAAGACAGGTCTAAATTATAATTGATAAAATACAAAATAAGCAATTAGGGGAGTTTACAGAGTAGCAAAATATAAATATCAAAATTGATAATATGTTAATAAATAATAAAGACTTTGCTACTACACACACAATATATTGAATCTCTATATAAAAATAATATATAAACTTTTAAAACATAAATATTCTAAGCATAAATTTTAGTAAATTTGTATTTTAGAAATTATACCTTTTATAGAATACGAAAATGTAAACGCACACATCTAATAGAACAAAGATAATAATAAGATCGTCTGCCGATGTTGTAGAAATCGCCATTTTGTCCGCTGTGAATGCACAGCGATGGCCATAATGACCGTTAACTAAAGATTCATGTATGCGCAGGGGAGAGGGGAACTCTTTGCTTACTGTTGAGCTCGTACTGTAATGAATTCTTTTATGTGCCGCTAGCACAAGTTCCATTAGCCAACGCCACGTGACCTCGGGGTAAACACGGATAGCTTGTGTTAAACACCATCAATATGACCCGCAGCGCCTCCCTTCGTTCCCCCGGGAGCGAATTTTGATTATTATAGAGGGGGGACGTTTTGTCCGCTTTTGCAAGGATTAATTGAGCAGTGAGAACTATCGGGGCTTTTCTGAATGATGGATTGGCGTGACTGGAGTCAAACACTTCACATTTGATATGGGTGTAAAATAATCCATTCCACACAGAATTTTATAATAGAATTAAATATGCTCTTAAATATATATCTTTTAAAACTATTTTTTACACGTATTTTTATTTTTAAATTGAAACAATTTTCTCTACTGTCTTTACTGCAATGATAAAATTATGGCCTAGTTAATGAAAACAGCAGAGAAATATGTGCTTTATTTTTAAAAAGAAGCCTACGCGTCAAATAGTTTAAATTTCTTTTAATAGATGGCGCACTAATGCATCATATTAATATATATTATGTATAATATTTTTTACGTGATGTATATGATTTTGGAAATGTTAAATCATTTTTAATACATTTAGGAGAGTTTATATATGTGATATGCATTAGCGCGCCATCTGTTATGAAAATTCAAAACTATTATAGACGCGTATGATTTTTAAAAAAATTAAACAATTTATACTGCCCTTACTGCAATTGAAAAAAATAATGGGAGGGCCTGGCTCATCAGTGGTGAACCCTCCCAACGGTTTCGTCAGTTTAATCTACCACTTAGATCTTTCTACCGTTAGCTTCTATATACTGTCAATTCCTTGAAGACATTGAATCAAAAAGTGTATTCTTTGATATTTTCCCCCATGCCTGGATGACTCGCTAACTCAATTGTTGTAAAGTTCGTGCTTGGCATCTGTCAATTAGAGATGGCCAAGACATTGTGCTGTGACAATCTGAAAGTCTTGTCTTATAATGGCAGGAGTATGAGGACTAGCACTGCCGTTTTGGACATTGGTCATGAAGGGCATGACATTAGACTGCCCCATCCTGCCCACATACACTGGCAGGCAGTCCTTGTTCCTTCAACATCAGCTAACTCTGTCCTATTGCTGATTGTTACGCAAACCACAATATTCTTGTGGCGCTCTGAAATAACGTTTGGGTGGGATCTTTCTCCAGAATGCCGGCGAAAACGTTGGCAACGATCACTTTGCTAAAGACAAAATAGAGACTTATCACTAAACACTCCATTATACCAATGGCATGTCTAGATAAGTCTTGTTACCCACCAGTTTGGCCTTTGTTTGGAGTGAAATGGTATTAAGGGAATTCATCGCATAAGGGGACCGTGATTGAATCTTTACTTCAAGAAGTCGGCTCACAATTGTTCGAGGATAGATTCTGTTTGTGACAGCTGTCTGAGATGTAGGAGCCCTCTTCTATCGGCAACGGCCATTCGTACAATTCTGTGGTGTTTTCGTACTTTGTCGTTTCGTACTATAGTTATTGAACCTGTGCCATGACTTATTCTGCCCATTGTCTCGCAAAACTCTGTGCTGACAGTTAGTTACGGCCAGACTTTCTAGAGATTCACAAATAGGACTTTCCCCATTTCGAAAATGCCAATAATTCGTTCTCTCTCAAAAGAGACATTGGGCTGTAGGGATATTTACTCTTCAGTTCTTAGCATAGCTTATCCCTGAATACAGAACCCCAGAATTGATCTAAATTGCATAGCTAACGGTTTATATATTAAACCAATGATAAATTTTTAAAATACGCATTGGGAATCAGTATCTAGAGACGAACAAGTACACATTGAATCACCACTCAATGTCTTGAAGAAACTACACATCACCCACACAGAAGATTTGCATTATCGCTTTAAAACAACATAATCAATGGTTCTTTAAATTGAAAGACACCTCGGTTAGTAAATGTTTTTATTCTCTCGAATTTCGATTTAAAAAAATCTTTTCTCCTCGTAAGGAAAAAATAAAAATTAAAGCATTTAGCAAAGCCTTATAATTGTATTTATAACGCCTTGCCAAATTCTTTAATTTGTATTTTTTCCTTACGAGGTCAAAAGATTGTTATCGAAACGTCGAGAGAATGAAAGCATTTACTAGCCGAGGTGTCTTTTAATTTAAAGAACTATAAATGCCCCGGTCAGGCAACCTCTATCTTCAATGGTTGACGAATCATTTCAAGATTTCCGAATTAATTCATCATTTTATGAATAAAGATTGCTTAATAAAAATATTTGTCTGTCATATATGATTTTTAACAAGGTTAATAACTTCAGCCCCTAGGCCAGAAAAAGAGAGAGAGCTGGACAATTTTATGACCCATAAATTTTTCTAAGGTTACACCTCAAGTTGAGACTCCTCCTGTATCCCTTTAAAATTTTGTATAGGTAAACATTAATGAAATTCCCAAAATTATTCCACTAAATAATAACGACTATTTTTATATTTAGAATCTTATACAATGGATTTGTCCAGTACGCTTATCTACGATATTTGTAGTACCTCACACCTATGATAATCATAAGGGGGTGGGGTTAAAATACAATATACTGTAAGGGCACAATATGTTCATACAAGTATATTTTATTAGTAAACACGGCTCTGCTTTATCACAAAGGCTAGATCACATTGTTGTTAATGCATTTTCTTTAGTTCACATTTAGTTCGTACAAATCCAGCTTGTATGCTTAAAATCAGTTTGACTTTACCAAGGATTAAAAATCATTTTGAATTCGTATACTGTAAGTTCACAATACGTTCGTACAAATCCAGTTTGCAAATCAGTTTGGCTCTACTAAAGTGTTTTACCCATTTTAAAAGTTACTTATATCACATCGGAAAGAATATATTCCCATTGTATTGTTCAATAAAGGTCACAGAGTCTAGGATTGCGCGCCACCCAGTCTCACCATATAATCAGATTTCCTAACTCTTGGTAAGAAGCTCAGAAAGAAGATATGTTCAACGGGTCTTTGGTTGAAATGGTCTATTAGCCAGAGACCGCTCGATTTTTTACCTGTCTTTTCCCCAGCGGACTACCAAGGGATGTACACAAAAGTTCTCAGCATCCTATGAATCTCTGCTCTGCATCCCATATCTCAGATGTTCTGACTTGTCAGCTGATTAAGAGATGTACTGGATATAAAAATATGGACTAACACAAATGGAGAAACATACCAAGGAAGCTATAAGTTAAATGTAGCCCAGTCCAAATAAGGGCTTAGCGAAAGACTCATTCCAAAAGAAGATTCAATTTTGAATAAGAAGATACAATAAAATTAAAAGATATACTATGACATTGCGACTATGATAACCAACATTTCCTCATTATAGTGTGAAATACCAGGAAGCCTTTTCTCTGTCTTTTATTTCATCAGTAACTTGTCTTTAGCTTTCTTAATTATTCCTCAACGAAATAGGTCTTCTGTATATCTAGTCAGCCTTCTTTATTCGTCTCTAAATCCACACATTCCATTCCTTCTAATCCTTTCCTTAATCTCATTCTCGATGTCTCTCTAATCTGTAAAATATCACATTTCAAATCTATGTTTTGGATAATTCTTTTTTGGTGTCCTTTACCAATGGGTCGCATACCATTCTTCCCATCCTATTATGTTTGAATATTGATAATTTCTCCACTAATTCACTGCAGTTGCAAAATTGTGTTTCCATTTAAAAGTAATTCTATCACTTGCTCCTCTGTAGAGGGAATACTAATTCTATATTTTGCCTTTTTTTCCAAAATCTCTTTATTAGGTACCACTCAACAAGAACAACCTAGTTTATGATAATTGCAACAATGAATAATAATATGTGAAGGTTATTCACATATTAAACAAAATGTTAACGCGGGATTCAATCCCCGGTTCATGACTGTCGGGAATCGAAGGTGTTACCCACTCGTTCACCTCTATATTTTGCTAACGATTTATGAATATCTGTAAAATAGTACAAAAGTGAATTTGTATTTGGATCAAGTGGATAAATTGAGAAAAATACATCTCCTGATCGTGTAACTAAAAGATATATACTTAAAATATTTATGCAAATAATATTATAATTGAATTAAATAAATTTAAAATATGTGCACAGTTTCTTTATTAAGGTATCGGGAGGCAAGCTTTCGCGCGGTCGCGCTTCATCAGGCCACTGACTCCGCGAAGGCGTGCAACAGATACAATAGAGATTCAGAGAAATACATTTAAATTCCCGGGTAGTTGGCGACTTCTGTACGCTCCTGGGTTACTTAAATAAATAATAATAATGCATTTAAATTTAAATGTATTTCTCTGAATATCTATTGTATCTGTTGCAAATATTTTAAATTTATTTAACTCAATTAAAAGATATATGGCACAAGCCATCAGTAACTTTTAGTTGCACGATCAGGAAATGTTCTTTTTCTCAATTTTGGAATAGTTCTCCATGT
>CP092875.1:65351119-65370907 GCA_030710605.1 Cordylochernes scorpioides | reverse complement strand
ACAATTTTTTCTTGCCAACAATAAATAGTACTCGCATAAATAATATTTGCGTATGGAACTATATAAAGAGCCGCAGGTTCACATCCAAAGAGCCGCCTGTGGCTCGCGAACAGCATTTTGCCGACCCCTGGTCTAGTGTTCTGTCATTATTGACGTTAGATAATTGACAATTAAAATAATTTTAAGATTTAGATTGAGGAATAATTGCAATAACGATTAAAAAAGGAATAAACCGATCAAATTAATTGCAAAAAGTTTCTTTAATATAAAATATAAAACGGCTAGCTTTCGAGCGTTAGCTCATCATCAGGCCAAGTAATTTCGCAATTACAACGGTATATATAGAGGTGTGGTGTATATTTGCGAAAATACTTGGCCTGATGATGAGCTAACGCTCGAAAGCTAGCCGTTTTATATTTTATATTAAACTAGCGGACGTACCCGGCTTCGCCCGGGGTTTACCCGAGTAAAGGTTTGTCTAACGAATCTCTCGATAAAGTGAACATTTTTTCCCGGTCCCTTGAAAAATACTCGATAAGTTGAATAAAATCAATATTAATTGGTTCCCTCGGTAATTGGAAGTTAAAGGAATAGTATCTTGCCTTGGAATTGTATCATTATTCTTGTCTCAAATAAATTGCCGTGTCATCCTGAATTTTGTCTTTCCTAATTTTCTACATTACAAAATCATCGTATCATCATGATAATATTTAGAGCAGATTGTTGAATTATAACAGATAAATTAGAATATTTATCTTGATTATTTTAAAGCGAAAAGTTATTTCAAAAATTTTATTTGCTAGAAACCTTCCCAGTACTATACTAAATAACTTCCCAAAGTTTCATGGCGTTCCAATGAGTGGTTTGGTCAGGCATAAAGGACAAACAGACCACACACACACACACACATACATTCATTTATATATATAAAGATAAACTTTTTGCAATTAATTTGATCGGTTTATTCCTTTTTTAAAATAATTTTATTGACATCTTGTCAATACATTCAAAGTGCACAGTCTGCACTATTAAAAAAAGATAATATGCATTATATACACTATTTAAATACATTCTAAACTTTGTACAAAATCTGGATCTCTAGTGTTTTCATGTGTTGAATAATGTAAATAACTTATGTAAATAAACTTTTCTCCTTGTTTGGCGCAAGTATCCCTTGCGGGATATAGCGCTTTGGAAATAAAATAATTAATTAATTAATATACACCATGTACAATGAATATGGCGCCTCTGCCAGCGCTGAAGGGTTTGGTGGAGAACCGCCAGTAACGTCATTGACGTTAGAGTGACAACAGATATCAATACCATAGATACGTTTTATTCAAAAGAGTATCATTATAATATCATTAATACTAATAGTGATTTCAAAATTATATTTCGATATTGAATACCAAATATTCATTTACATGGCGGGTTCATTGAATGATATCGTCTTTTAGGTATGTCTTCATCTATAAAATTTCTAACAAATAAATTTACTGGCAATGTGTTTCTTTTCAATAATGACATCAAATATTATCTCTACAGACCTTACTGCAATGATAAAAACTATTGAATGAGAGGGATTGCCGGTTCAAAATCACTTTATTGGGTACCGCTCAACAAGAGCAACCTAGTTTATGATAATTGAAACAATGAATAATATGTGAAGGTTATTCACATATTAAACAAAATTTTAAAGCGGGATTCAATCCCAGTTCATGACTGTCGGGAATCGAGGGTGTTATCCACACGTCCACCGACTTTTTTTTTGTTTGAGAGGGATTGATGTGTCAAGCCCTCTCATTCAATAACTTATATTGTTGCAGTAAGGTCTGTAGAGATAATATTTGACGATATTATTGAAAAGAAAAACATTTCCAGTAAATATGATTGTTACAAACTTTATGGATAGATGGCAATTGTTTGAATTTATAAATGTGTTCTTCTATACAAAAAATTATTATGTAATAAATTCAAATATATTCAAATGCAGATAAATACCAAGAATTATTTAACAGTGGCGGATATAAGCAATACAGCCCAATACAATATTCAAGCAGTCTGAAAGATTAAATTGATGAAACCGCTGTGAGGGTTCACCAACGCTGAGCCAGGTTCTCTTAATAGTTTCATCGTACAAATAGTAGTAGAAAAATTATTGTATTTTTTTTTATAAAATTAAAATTTTCGCTAAAAAATAGTTTTAAATTTTAGGTATAGATGGCGCGCTGTGTCATTATATCTAACGAATATGCAAATAAGCTTCATTATTGTCGAAATAGCTTCAGCCAAGAACTAACAGAGTCCCAAGTAAACAATCCGTTTAAGGTAAGTAAGTAATTGTTGGTGGACGAAGAGAGTGGTGCTAAAAAACCACCAATCAGAGTGCACCAAACAGTTCGTCTGGGACTTGCTAATTAATTAAAAGGCACCGGAAGTGGCAGGACAGGAAGTTGTGGGTCGATGTCTAAATTGCTGCTTGTGGAATCTTTAAGGAAATGTTGTCAGATAGCCGCGTTGAGGAAACCTTTGTCCTTTCTTATTTGATTTAAGTATTGTGTGTGACATCAATGTGGTACTTTTTTCCTCATTTTGATGGACCTTTTGTAGGGATCAAATTAATATTGAAAAAGACATATTTATGGTCAATAAAATAGAATAGAAGAATATAATAGAATAAAAATACGTTCGACCATCTCCTCACAGACTCTGCCATCTCTGTAACAACGCCATTACATCAATTTTGGAAGATTCCTGGAAACCGTTGTTTCTGGTTATGGCCCTCCATGGAGATTGACCTTTCACGAAGTCAAACTGTTTTATTTCAACACACAAATATCCCGGCTAGGGATAATTGCGTCGATTTACATTTTTTTAAAAAACAAAAACAGTTATAAACTATTAATACAAGAAAAAGTAATCGAAATAAAAAGAGAAACAATAATATATATTAGGAACCTGATAATTTCACGAAGTCCAATGAAGGACTCAAAAAAACTTCTGATTTGACCAAAAAACGTCTTACTTACAAGTTAGCTGTGCAAATTCCATGACTAAAATATTGGAGAAAAAAATTGTTAAGAGGTAATCAAAATTTCCCGTCAAACAGACGCAAAAACTTATCGGCATATATTAGTCATTCTGGATTTCGCATATTAAAGTTTTGCATTTTTACCGACCTGGGTCTCGCGAAATTTCAGAATGTCAATAGATGATACTTAATGTCTATACGTCTATTTTGATGGAAAGGAGACTTTTGTTTTTAAATCTCCATTCTGACTTATGGTGTCGCCACTTGGTCACGATGATATAATCGGCGTGAGTGAGTTAGTAGGCAGGGATAGAAATGTAGTGGATAAATAGTAAACAAACACCCACGAAGCCGTTAAATTTACTTCGTATTTTACTTTAATCCTTACAGCTAGATTACAGTATGCACATCTCCAAAAAGAAATGCTACCTCTCACGTCACAGAATAGACAGCGATGCTATGCGTCATCCATTAATGGTCTCTGCAAGCCTCGGTGACAAAGCCACAACAGAGAAAGAAAGATCAATTTCCTCCCGGCAAAATTCCCACTTACCTAGTACTATCTCTACTCCGAAGGGGATAACAAGAAAACTATATACACAAGTCATATCTAAATATTTTATTTCTAAAATTCATTTAGAATACTAGACAAATAAAACGATAAATAAATAAAATTAGCCTTTGTATCAATCTCTACTCCGAAGTGGATAACAAGAAAACTATATACACAAGTCATATCTAAATATTTTATTTCTAAAATTCATTTAGAATACTAGACAAATAAAACGATAAATAAATAAAATTAGCCTTTGTATCAATCTCTACTCCGAAGTGGATAACAAGAAAACTATATACACAAGTCATATCTAAATATTTTATTTCTAAAATTCATTTAGAATACTAGACAAATAAAACGATAAATAAATAAAATTAGCCTTTGTATCAATCTCTACTCCGAAGTGGATAACAAGAAAACTATATACACAAGTCATATATAAATATTTTATTTCTAAAATTCATTTAGAATACTAGACAAATAAAACGATAAATAAATAAAATTAGCCTTTGTATCAATCTCTACTCCGAAGTGGATAACAAGAAAACTATATACACAAGTCATATCTAAATATTTTATTTCTAAAATTCATTTAGAATACTAGACAAATAAAACGATAAATAAATAAAATTAGCCTTTGTATCAATCTCTACTCCGAAGTGGATAACAAGAAAACTATATACACAAGTCATATCTAAATATTTTATTTCTAAAATTCATTTAGAATACTAGACAAATAAAACGATAAATAAATAAAATTAGCCTTTGTATCAATCTCTACTCCGAAGTGGATAACAAGAAAACTATATACACAAGTCATATATAAATATTTTATTTCTAAAATTCATTTAGAATACTAGACAAATAAAACGATAAATAAATAAAATTAGCCTTTGTATCAATCTCTACTCCGAAGTGGATAACAAGAAAACTATATACACAAGTCATATCTAAATATTTTATTTCTAAAATTCATTTAGAATACTAGACAAATAAAACGATAAATAAATAAAATTAGCCTTTGTATCAATCTCTACTCCGAAGTGGATAACAAGAAAACTATATACACAAGTCATATCTAAATATTTTATTTCTAAAATTCATTTAGAATACTAGACAAATAAAACGATAAATAAATAAAATTAGCCTTTGTATCAATCTCTACTCCGAAGTGGATAACAAGAAAACTATATACACAAGTCATATCTAAATATTTTATTTCTAAAATTCATTTAGAATACTAGACAAATAAAACGATAAATAAATAAAATTAGCCTTTGTATCAATCTCTACTCCGAAGTGGATAACAAGAAAACTATATACACAAGTCATATCTAAATATTTTATTTCTAAAATTCATTTAGAATACTAGACAAATAAAACGATAAATAAATAAAATTAGCCTTTGTATCAATCTCTACTCCGAAGTGGATAACAAGAAAACTATATACACAAGTCATATCTAAATATTTTATTTCTAAAATTCATTTAGAATACTAGACAAATAAAACGATAAATAAATAAAATTAGCCTTTGTATCAATCTCTACTCCGAAGTGGATAACAAGAAAACTATATACACAAGTCATATCTAAATATTTTATTTCTAAAATTCATTTAGAATACTAGACAAATAAAACGATAAATAAATAAAATTAGCCTTTGTATCAATCTCTACTCCGAAGTGGATAACAAGAAAACTATATACACAAGTCATATATAAATATTTTATTTCTAAAATTCATTTAGAATACTAGACAAATAAAACGATAAATAAATAAAATTAGCCTTTGTATCAATCTCTACTCCGAAGTGGATAACAAGAAAACTATATACACAAGTCATATATAAATATTTTATTTCTAAAATTCATTTAGAATACTAGACAAATAAAACGATAAATAAATAAAATTAGCCTTTGTATCAATTTTAAGGTGAATTCATCAGTCTTCAGGGATAAGTTTTTTTTTAATTTAATTTAGATCTCTAGCTTTTAAAACTTTTAAATTTTTCAAAAATAAAAAATAAACCTATTCCTGGAAGCCTGATGATTACATCTTAAAACGATACTTATTTTTCAAAATGACCCACCAGCTCTAATTTATATAATCCTTAAGTCTTGGTGGCCACTCTCGTTTTAATTATGCAGGATATTCAGGGAAAATTTGGCCGGAGTACGAAGAAGATGAGATCTTTTTAAACTTTCATTATTAGTGTATCTTATATTAGAAGCTATGCCATCAAGGATAGATGTGACAACGTCCAGTGTAAGGTCGGGGTAACTTGAAGACAAATCATCTGGGGACTTTCTTCTGCTGGGTTATATTGAACTTCTTATGAACAGGCGCAGAATCCCGTTGGAAGATCCAGTTTTAATGTCCATACATAATAATCAGAGTGTCTAAAGCTATTTAACGTATACCTATATCTCAAAAACAGTTGTTTTACAATGTTTAAAAGAGAAGTTTTAGCTTCTTTTTGGGAAAAAAGGAAGCTTTGTGATTATATGACACATTCCACTACAGCACCACAGTTATTGGATGAGATCTTTGGACATGTTGGAGTAACTTAACAAAAGAGCTTGTATATTATTTATGCCGTAAACCCTGACATTTTGACTGTTCAAAAGTGAGATTATTTGAAACTGTGAAGAGTATCCATCGGTAACTTTGCAAGATTCGCTTCGATTTCATTGCTCCTCTGTCGATGTCACCAGTCATCTATTTTATTTTTGAAGGAGACAGGGGCAATTTTATTCACACTTTGTCATCTTGTGTGTCTTCAATAAAGGTCACTGTGTATCAAATATCTTTCAACGTTATTGCTGAATTCCGATATACATGCTAAAAGGTACAGCTTCGTTAAGTTTTGTCCATGATTGTAAGTTATGTGTTTCTTCTTCAAGCTTTACTAAGTATGCAGGTCATTAGTAAGCCCTCGTGATATTTAAATCCTTCAACCCTCCATTTCTCGAGTAATTATTGATTGGCATCTGGCAGGATTTCTTCTGATGGGAGCTACAAATGCTTCAACTCACTCAGGAAGTTTTAGATTTCGCTGTCATCCCACTGGTGAGGGATCATTTGCAGGTCGGTTATCCTTTGCATGATACCTTTGTCTGATTTTATACTTTTTGGCAAAGCAGAATTTCAGACCCTGTTTTTTTTTTTACTTTGTAGAATGTAATAACTGCGTATTTAATATATAATAATTAAAAAGTAACTTGAAAAACATTTTATTTTATATTTCTTGAGTTTTAGTGACTCACTGTCACCTTTATCAAGGAATCCAATCCTAAATACAAATTAAATAAAAGTTTGAATGATGACTATTCCATTTTTATATATAAATCCAAATATGCCATAATGTTTTTCTGCAATATATCAATTTCCAAAACACTTCAATTCGTTTTATTTGCTAGTAATTACCGAATACGTATTTAGGAATGAGATACATATAGAATTACTTGCTAGCATAGAACAAACAATAAACATGTGGAGGGGTCAAATCTACATGCGTGTTACCTGTTGGAAGTTTGCGATAGATTTTACAAAACATCAGTTATACATATATTGGCCATTGAATTGGTCTAGATATTTTGCTAGCTAAACATCTCTTTGGTAAATTCTTTATATTTCATGATTTCCTTGTGTATATTTCATGGAGTCCAAACCCTCCCTAGACTGACAAAGGCCATAACAGGCTATTGACAGGAATACAATCATATTCTCGAATATTAAAGAGGATCATTGATACCATCAAAGATAATTTATGACACCGAGTAAATACATTGTTTGAAGTTTATATGTTAATTTTTTGTAATTATTCTTATTTTTTAATTCATAGAAGCATTTTTCTGGAAGACATATTCATTTTTTTATCATCATCATTTTGTAATATAATTGTTTCTTTTCCTCTTAGTTATCAAAGCATTTGCAATTGTAGTTTCTTTTTTGTTTTGTTGTGTTCCTTTTTAATCAATAAAATATATAGAACTAAGGTGCAATATTCAATTCAAGCATATGGAACCAACATCGATTCATTTTTAAAACAAAGCAAAATCAAAAAGCTTATACAACTTTCACTTTTTCATACATACATTATTGATGTAGAAACTGAAGTAGAATGTGCGCGCCCGAATGTGAAAGGATTTGCTCTCTCGCCAACAAAACCAACAACTATTCCAATAAATCCAGAAAAGATATTTTCCCGGAGCGATCTTTTGAAACAGAAATTAAGAGTGTATTCGCACCCATCAAACTGAGACAACCTGTGGAGACAAAGAGAGGACTCCAAGGATGCTCTGGAAGGATCCAGGTGATGATGAGATGAGCAGTGAAAGGATTTGTTCTCTCACCAATAAAACCAACAACTATTCCAATAAATCTATAAAAAGATATTTTCCCGGAGCGATCCTTTGAAACAGACATTAAGAGTGTATTCGCACCCATAAACTGAGACAACTCGACAACCTAACCTGTGGAGACAAAGAGAGGACACCAAGGATGCTCTGGAAGGATCCAGGGGATGATGAGATGAGCAGCGGGACCAGATAAAAGCCACAATTAGCCGTGAGAACCGCTGCCACCCCATTACCACCGCTGAAGTCGCTCGCCTACGTTTAATGGCCTCAGGCCACCCACCCTTTTGATGACGCCTGCCTGTTGGCCTGAGTGAATAGGACTTTGGGCTTTCTTCTCTTTCTCGCCGCCACAGCTCTGTGTGCTCCCACCGTGTGATTAACCTATTTGGCCCTTTCCGTTGAGATTCGTGTCTGGTCAGTTCATCTCTATAGATGCCAAATATGATCTCTTAAAAAGGAAGGGTTAAACTAAGAGTTGTTCAAATGGAAATGTTCAAATGGACCGACAGAATTTCTCACAGCGAGGTCCTTAACCGATACAAAGAATGAAGAAAACTCTCAAATCTACTAAGACGTAAGACCTCCTGTCCGAGGTGACTCTACACTCCAGGGCAGATTGGACATGTGGACAGTCTAGGTGGCCGGATGACATTAAGGACTCATAGACAACAGTTTTCGGCAAATGCCATGATTAAGCAAAGTGGCATGTCGCCAATATCCCTAGATACGGAATAAGTTGAGAGTGACATTTTCTGTCAATCTGATATCTATCCATATAGATTTATGGTTATGTCTTCGCGATCTAATTTAGAGATATTTCAGAAAAATAATTAAAATATCTACTTAGTCTATATAGGTAGAGGATGGAAACATTCAACGATATTGCTTCTTAAAATAATGAAGGAATTTTTACAAGTACACTCATGGACAAAACTTAAGGAAGTTGTAACTTTTAGCATGTACATCGGAATTCTGACAAAAACTCTGGAATATATTTGATACACAATTACCTTTATTGAAGACACACAAGATAACCAAATGTGAACAAAATTGTCTCTGGCTCTTTCAAAGACTTTCTATAGTACCTTTCTAAGTTTTGTTTATGAGTGTATGGCGTTTGTTTAATTCGTCCGCTGATTGGTTTTATGCTGCTGCGTGAACTTAATGAGCCAATCAGGATGCACTTTATTAATATGATGCATTAGCGCGCCATCTGTAATAATAAATTTGAACTATTTTTGAAGCACATTTTTCTTTTCGAAATAAAACATAAGCTTCAAAAATAGTTCAAATCTTCTATATTAATAAAATGGAAATTTCATAAGTGGACATGACTAAAAACTTTCGTTACAATGCATCAATTTCAACCAAATTTTCAACATTTATGTAAAACGAGATGGAGCAGGTTTTGCTTAACATCAAAATATATTTCCTAACATTAACATGCGTAACTTCGCTGTTATCGATTAAATACAAAAAAAATCAACAGAGTTAATTTTATTTATATATAAATACAAAATTAAATTTCAACAGAGTTAATTTTTTTACATACTAGCTAATAATCTCAATCTAAAAAATATTCAAAACAAGCAATTTTAAGATAACACCATATGTAAAACAGTCGGCCAAGAAAACAACAACGATATTACATCTTTCTCACATATTCACACACAATCTTGATTAATAATTAAAACTAATATTTAACATTGTTTATTATACTTCAACTTTTATTTCTACATTTGTTTTTAAATACCCAATTGTTTTATCATGTTTCTAATTTCGCCTAACAAATATACAAATTTATAGTGACCAACATATGCAAATTTTATCTTTGTTTTTATTTAACTTGATATCGTAAACATAACATCCATTGTAAGCATTTTTCTGTTCACCTTCCGTGGTTTCTCTTTTCTCTGATAGTTTTTAGGTGTAGTATATTTTCTTATTACTAGACTACAAACATTCCCTCGAGAAAAACCTGGGCGAAGCCGGGTACATCCGCTAGTATCTTATAAAATGTACTTTCTTTCTTAGCTCAGTGGTTGCAAAGGGCATCATATACTATACCATACAAGAGACTACTACGGATGTACTATACTTTCCAGGAATGAGACTGGATCACGTACAAATATTATACAATCATAAAATATTTTATAGAAATTTATAATTAAAAGATTTATAGCAACACGGAGGTATAGATCTTACAGATGAACGCGCTCAGGTTCATTTTCGAATTTATAAGCTTCCGTATATCAAAACATTTTCTAATTTCAGTATATTGAACAAATGGCGAATCTACAAAGAGTTTTGATTTAAATGATGAATAACAGCTTCCGAATGTGGAAGCAGGATTTGTAAAAAAATATGCCGAATCACAATCAAGGACAATTGAATGGTATTCACTATTTAAACCTGGTAGAACGAGGATGATCCACATACTGGCAGATCTTTTGTGATAAAAAAAACTATGAAAATGCACTAATGTAAAGGGATTGATACACCATGAATTCGTGCCCGAGTGTAAGGCCGTTAATCAACATTACTATCTTGATGTATTGCGACATTTAAGGGAAGCAGTACGTCAGAAACGACCAAATCTGACATTAGCATGAGTCATTCATGACAACGTACACCCGCGATATTGCCGTGTAATTTAATTGGACAAAACATGGAATTTCTTTACTATCCCAGCCACCTTATTCTCCTGACCTTGCTCCCAACCATCTTCTATTTACCATAAAGTTTAAAAAGTCTTGAAAACATGCCGATTTGACTCAATAACTGAAATAAAAGGGAATGCGAGGAATATCTCGAGAAGCCAGAAAGATGAAGATGTGCAGAGGGGGTTTGACGTCTGGAAAAAATATGGAACAGGTGTATGTACATGAAGGTGGTTATTTTTAGATTTTAAAATACAATTCCATTATATATATATGCCCTAGTATAACTTTAAACAGAGTATCTTTAAATATATCTGTATATCTTCAAATATTTAGCATTCCTGGAAATTATTGAACACGCTAGATGGCGCTCTGCCATTTAAAAAGTTCATGTGCTCGTGGTCAGAATATGCCTTTTTTAATTTTACTATATGTATTAGAATGTGTGGGTTTGAATTACAATTTTTTCTTTCTCCGGTTGTTGAATACTAAAGATGTTTGCATGTAGCATGTGCGACGGGCTAATATTCTGTTAGAGATGTATGACAATGATCCTTTCTTGAATTCTAGAGTATAAATGTGTGTTACATGCAAACGCAAGAGTCTTCAAATGATAAATCTATCTGAAGGTTAAGTAAAATATTTGTCTGGTGAGATGTTTTTCATTTGTATTTTTCAATTTAAACAAAATGACCGTTTTGATATAGATACATCCCTTAAGACGCGAATGTTTCTTCTCACAAATAAATCAAACTTCTACTGTCCTTCCTGCGATGATATCATAATGGATAACAGATGAAAAAAAAAGAGATATCTCGTTATAAGATTAATATTCTGATATTTGGAGATATTGGTTCAACACTTTCAACGTAGAGAGCTCTCAATCAGAAATAAAACAGCCTCCTTCAACACAATTCGATCATTAGTTTTAATGTATTATCATTTCGGCAATGGCCGCAGCCTTGCAGAATATTGACAAGGACCCAGAACAGCAGCTTCACACACCCAAGATAGACAACGACTGCCGTTATAGAGATGCATGGAGACATCTGAGGCTCTTCAATGGACACGACAACAACAACAAACAAAACAATCATGCAATATTCAAAACGCCTTTATTTCTATAAATAACAAAATCAAAATATAATATTTCTTCAAATAAATAACACTTCGGCCAGTAAATCTTTTTATTGTCTCGACGTTTTGGCAAAAATCTTTTGTCTTTTATTTGAAGAACTATGAATGCCGGCCAGGCAGCGTCTATCTTTACGATAAAATATAATAGTCTATGTAAATGCTAAAAAATGAATATTCACTTTTTATGTATTTCAAAGTATAAATTTATAATTATTGGGGGGGGAGAGTCCGACCACTCCAGTCCCCCCTGGACCCTTGAAATATTTGACCAAATTCTGGTCCAAGGCGACTAACGCGGCAACGGTGCCTATTTTCCAATGAAGAGCAAAATCTAATACCTCCAGATGACACAAGAGAACCTACAGGACATGCAACAACTGTCCTGGTATGGAACTAACACCTACCCACATGTTCTCATGTCCAGCAATGGCCGCAGCTTTGCAGAAAATTGACATGGACCCAGAACAACAGCTTTACACACCCAAGATAGTGGACATTGCTGCTGCTGTGATAGAGCTGCATGGAGACATCTGAGGCTCTTCATTGGACACGACAACAACAACAAAAAATATATTTATTTAATTTTTTGGCCAAACATTTTATATAAAATATAGAGTATTAATTATATTTATTACTTTTTGAAACTCTTATATGGGGGAGGGGGTGAAAATTAATTAACACTCTTGTTAATTAATATGACGCAAGGGTTGATATAATATACGTATAATAAATATTGAATATATAATTTCTAGGAATTTTCATAAGATTCTAACAAGTATAACAAATATAATATTCTCTAGCTCCAAAATCGCATAAAATAATAGGAACCATGCAGAAAAAATGGCGCGAAATACAATTTCTTTTGGGATAAAATTAGATTTCCTTTGGCTTGTTTGATTCTTCTCCACAATCTTATGATAATGTCTTCTGCACGCGATATTAAATCCTTCCTTGCCGAAAAAAAAGTAGGATAGAATAGGCGTCGTTTGGTGTGATATTGAAGCCCTTCAAATAAGCCTTCACATCCCCTCCTCTTCTAGACTTCAATAGGCCCTCTCCCACTTCTAAAATCTCTGAGCTGAGAGCGAGGGTTGAAATTTTATATCCCCCTTCATTTGACGTTATTGGCCCTCTTTGTCATTCACGCTTTTTGGACAAGGATTGCCTTCCCTTCTGTTTGGTCTTAAATTTTGACCGTCTGATCTTAATTGCTTTTATCGATTTTCGTCTGCTTTTTGGCGGGAAATCTTAATTAAAGGCTTAGCTTATAAACATCGCTTTTACATTAACGCCTCTTCTACATCCGTTCTTTGTTCTTCTCACCTTGTCTATTGTTAATTATGCATTGATCAAGATTGAATTTTTAACTTTCTGTTATATATATTGTTACATCAATTTTAATGCGCCTTACATTTATTCAAAATATTCTATGATATTTAATATTTATTTAAAACAGAATATTTAGATTATCATCATTCCTTTTTATATTTTCATTCCTTTTGTAATATTTTATTGTACATATATCTTGATTGGTTTGTGACGCGAGAGAGGACCTAGACGAAGACTGCGGATCGCGACCAACGAGGAAGACAACGAATAAATAAACGCAATAACTTAAAAAGGTAATTTATTTTTATTTAATTTTATTTATTTACTTTTCCTTATTTGCTTTGAGTATGGAAACCCGCTCGGGAAACGTGTATAACACCAAGAAGGAAGAAACCAAGGTCGACGACCCTACAAAGCTGCAACTTGGTGCAACAATATTGAGTTGTGTTTTGGGTTGTCAAGGATAAATGTTAGTAAATGGAATGCTCTCACAATTAATTTAGTTAATAGAGTAAATAATTTTGAAAATAGAGAAATCCACAAATAGATTTTTAATTAATTAAAAAAGCATATATTAGATCAAATATCATTTATTTTACCAATATTTCAGTTGGCTGAACGCCAACCTTTATCAAGGTGTTATAACATATTAAACACATTATTTACATACATTAATTACATACATTATTTGAATGTAATTCTACTGTCCTATAAGCTTATGTCCATAGTTTTCTTGAAAACCATTTCTGAGATTCCATCCTTCAGTGCTGCGTATATAAGCAGAATCGTCCAATACAGTATTAGAGCTCTGAGAAGCGGTCTGGTGGATTAAATTGGCGAAACCGCTGGGAGGGTTCACCACTGATGAGCCAAGCCCTCCCAATAAATGTTTTCATCGCAGTAAAGGTAGTAGAAGTTTGTATTATGTATAAAAGAAACATTCGTGCTTTTAAATCCTTTCATTTTATACATTAATATGTTATAATACCTTGAAAAAGGTTGGCGTTCAGCAAACTGAAATATTGGTAAAATAAATTATATTTTGATCCAATATATGCCTTTTTAATTATTTAAAGAGTGAATAGTGTTTAAGATCTTCAATTAAGTTATTATTGAATTAGGTCTTGGTTCTATTTAATGTAAATAGGGGTTAGACAAATTGTCGTGATAATGGCCATTAAGGGTCGTATTAAACTTTTATATTACTATCTCAAAAATACAAATATCTTATTAACCCAAATAATCGAGATATTGTAAATTAAATGGTTTTTGATAATCTGTCTGTGATATATGTATATTTATATCTTTATATATGTTTTATACTTTCAATGTATTTACATAAATATTATTTGTATATCTATCGATTTATACACATAAAATGAAAGGATTTAAAAGCACGAATGTTTCTTCTATACATAATACAAACTTCTACTGTCCTTACTGCAATGAAAAAATATATATTGGGAGGGCTTGACATATCAGCGGTGAACCCTCCCAGCGGTTTCGCCAATTTAATCCACCAGACCGCTTCTCAGAGCTCTAATACTGTATTGGACGATCTGCTTATATACGCAGCACTGAAGGGTCGAATCTCAGAAATGGTTTTCAAGAAGACTATGGACATAAGCTTATTGTGTTATTACTTTGTGATATTGATTTATATTGGTCATAATAATTTTTTATACTCTTCTGGTATTTATATACGTCGATTGAGAAGGTAAATGATGTGTTTAAATATTCCATAAAGTTAATCTTTGGTGTTTATTTGGTATTTTAGAATGCCGAATATTTACTAAATATATATGTTTATGTTGGCTGGATAAGGATGACATTTAAAAATAAAAAACGACCTCTTTGTATTCTTGTACTGTCCTTTAATAGAAAGAAAACAGTTTCTGTAATAGGATTCTTTTTTTCGATAACAGTGGTAAGCATTCAAGCATCTCATCTTTTGGTATCAAAAACAAAGTGAAATAAAGAAGCATTGAGATGAAAAAATGATGTTATCAAAATATAATCTCTATCAAATATCATCTTGATATGCCGTGCTTCGTAACTGAACATACAGAAAAAGTAAGATTGTACTTTATGTTGATTTTTGGTAAGAAACTTTGATTTATAGAGTGATACATTCTTATCTATTTGATTTTGTTTTTGGACTGAAGAAGCGCTCTGGAAAATCTAAAGGCCTACCACTGCTATTTGAAATAAAGAATCGTGTTTTATGTGGGAAACTGTCTATATTCCTATATAGAGTACCTGTATCTGTAAAATAGAAACTTTTTAAATTATTTCGATGGATTTCTCATCATTTATTGCACAAAAGGCTGTTTTTAAAGTTGTTTTTAATGGGGGAGGGCAAAATATAACTGTTAATTCCATGTGGTGGATAACCATCCAACGTCAGCATCTCTTTTTACCCTTCATGGAGATTTATGGAAGTTTTTAAATGCAAAACAAATTGAAAAATAAGTCCCTTGAAATATTTTGATATTTTGTTTTATATCACAGATCCACAGGTAGGTCCCTTTTTGATATATAAATATAAATATATTTATATTCATATAAATTATACGTATATAAATAAAGAAAATACATTTTTACTATTTTGTTACGTATACCTTTCTAAAAATATTTGACCTATCTGATTGGAATTTTAGCACTATATCAATATAGGTCTAGAAAAGGTCACTGTCATCTTTTAGAACCCGGAATATGCAAATAAATCAAATCATAGACTCTTTTGTAATCGTTCTTCATACGTTTCAACAATAGTCGAACAATCGGAATGAAATTTTGACACTATAATAAAGTACGGTCGGGACGAAGTAATTGTTACTTTTTTTCGCTTTTGCAGACTTTTTTCTAAATATTCTCCCTATTTCTTCCTGTACCCGGGGATACTCACTTGTATTGCAGTTCTGGTGGTTTACTGCTGACTTGGTTCATTGCCACAGAGAATCTGAACAGTTTGCTTGGTGCGGTCATTTGGTAGGACTAGAAGGCCACATTCAGTTGGTCAATTAGTTGTAACTATAGGCATGGCATGGAGTAATTGTCACAGTGTTATGGCGCCGTGATATGAAAATTATCTTACAACAGACTAATTACCATGTTTTGAGAGGTATGAAAATGATCATGATTAGAGTATATTAGTGAATAACTATCTCTGTTTATACTACTACAATGGCTATTACTACAACACTATAATAATAGTAATAATACAAATTTGTTAAAACACAATATTCGTCGGTAAAACATTCAGTCAAATAGAACCCTGGCGGCGACAGATCATTTGCTTAATTCTTTCATTAGCTTTAATAGCCTATGTAGGTAGCTAGGAGGAACTCTCTATAGAGCGCATGCTTATATAGAAACGAAATAGAAAAAAAAATTACCCACATTTCAGTTCATTTTTGAATTTGTATCCACATGATCATTACCCGCGGCGTTATAGATTGAATAATAAAAAAATCAAACCCTCTATGAATTTTTGCCACCCGGTAAAGATATTCGCACCGAAAGATTTCAATAAAAATCCGTGGAGTATCAAGATACAACCCCTCTGGTTATACTCTTTTTTCAACAATAAATTCAACCAGGCTTTAAAGGATCTATCGTAAAATTCACTGAATGGACTCGAGGAGAGATGCAAAATTCTGGAGAAGTCCTTTGTCTGCCATTGGTGGGTTAGTGCTTGGCCTCTAATCGAGCCGCCAAATCATCTCTGCCACGGCCGCCAAATTATCTCCAGGACGGCCGCCACGATTTAACAGCCTTCTCGGAGGGCAGTAAAATATTTTATGGTTTTCCATCTTGTGAATTTGACTAAAAAGAACTCTTTGTCCATCATCATCCGTGTTTCTGTGAATTTTTACAAAGGGTCATTAGTTCACATAAATTAATTTTAAATATTGATAATGGCATTTTTTGTAGATAAAAAGTACTTTATTCATTCCCTTCTATTACTAAGAGTTCGTGACTTCACGGATTAATTTTCTCTTTCTGTCTCTCTGATCACCTTTCTTGTTTCTTTCAATGCCAGTCAGGTGATTGGTTTAATTTGGTTAGTCTATCTTCCTACATGACCATCTCCTCCATAACGGCTTTCTCCGGCCATTCCTCTTCTGTCCTGATGGTATGACCATGGTATATAAGAATTGACGTCTCTCTGAATTTATCTGAATCAGTCTTTGAGAATCTTTAGCTTGCCTTAGATATAACGCATTGGTTTTCCTTGAAGTTCGCAAGACTCTGTACATCTTTCACCAACAGAATTACTTAAGCCATTAATTCTTTGTTCATGGTTCTGGTAAGGGTACATTATTCACTTCTATAGGCGACTATGGGTATACTAGTGTACTCCCAAGTCTAGTTTTGGCATCGTTTGATAGGTTTCTGTTGCATTGGTTCTCCTTGAAGTTCGCAAGACTCTGAGCATATTGCACCAACAGAATAACTTAAAATCAATAATTCTTTCTTTCATTTTTATGGTAAGGATCCATTTTCACTTCTATAGGCGACTAGTGTACTCACAAGTCTAATTTTGGTATCATTTGATAGGTTTCTGTTTTCACAGATAGGTGTTAATTCACTCATTGCTAATCCGCCCAATGCTAGCCTTCTTTTAATGTCCTCTCCACAATATCTTTTTTCATTTATTAATAAGCTTGAATGATCAAAAAAGTTAACGATTTCTATTTCTGGGGTGTTGTGATAGTGTGTGTGTTGTGTTTTTATTAATTATTCTATTGGTATTATTTTTGTTTCATATTAAAATCGATAAACGGACTTGATGATGTCTGTTGCTTACTTAAGAGAGGTTAGTTATCTATGCCTTATGACTACGAGAAGAATAGGGTGACAAGTATTTAAAATAGTCCTAAGAAGAAAATTCTAGTAAAATCTTTAAATTTGGTTCCTTTTTTTTTTGCTCATAATAGACTGATGCCTATTATAATATCTTTATGCTCTTTGTCTATACATGTTTACTAGACTCCTAAAATTTTAGCAGACTCTCTTTGAAGATTATCATTAATTGTTATAATCAGTCACATATAAGAGGGGGTATTTCAACTTTAAAAAAAAGTATATATATATATAATATATATATAATAAATAATTAATTCGGTAAACCTCTGTTACTGCATAATTTCTATAACACCCAATGTGTTATTAAATATTTGCACGAAAATATGAAGAAACTCGGAAACACTAATTTTAAAGTTAAAAAGTGATATCTCGATTGATTTTACTTATATAAAAAGTGTATATCTGGATCTGTTGAAAGAAAAACTTTTTTATTTTCAAAATATTTCGAGGAATCGCTTTTATCAAGTTTGATCAAACTTAAAACTTAAGTTTTTCGTGCAATAAATTGATATAGAGTAAACAACTTCTTGAAATATTTAGTAAAAATTTCTTTCACAAATTTAGGTACGCTTCTTTTATATAATCACATAATAAATTTAAATTATTTTAGAGGCGTATGACGGAAATGATTGGTGAGCCCAGTAAAACACTGGAGGTACTTTAAATTATATGGTCGTCTCATATTTTTTACCTTTTCTGGAACTTCGAATCTTATCCGTTTGGTGTCTCCATCTATGACTCGACCTAATAAATCGTTTTGAGAAAGGCAGAATTGACATTTGTCGAGATTCAGTACCAGACATTCTGCGCATTGAAGTACTCTATAGGTTAGATCGGCACATTCTTGCTGGGTGTCACAGCAGATATCATCGATATACACCACTACCTTTTCTTTCAACAAATCCCCTAAGACGGATGTCATCATGCGCTGGAACCTAGCAGGGGAATTTTTCCATCCGAAAGGAAGCCTTAAAAACTCATAATGTCCAGTTGGACTGATAAAAGCAGTAAATCTTCGAGTCCTTTCCGTAATTCCCAGTTGCCAAAATCCGTCTTTCAGATCGCGTTTAGAAAAAAATTCTACTGCCCTTACTGCAATGATACAATAATTGAGGGCCTGGTTCATCAGTGGCGAACTCTTTTATCTACCATACCGCTGTAATATTGCATTTGGATGTTTTTCTTTCATATTGATATTGAAACTAGACTCTTGGAAATGGTATTTTAAATGACCTATGGACATATAAGCTTTAAGAACAGAGTAGAAATACATATATTTATTAAAAATAGAATATACTTCGAGCATTGCTTTTCCGCAAATTGTAAGTGAAAGAATTTTTAAAACACAATATTTATATTGTCGCGGAGATAAATAAAGCAAGGGAAAATTTGGGAATAATTAATTTATTATAAAGGGTATTTACCTTTTAGTTCTCCAATAAAATTATATACGAGAGGTATTTATAGGGAGAGAGAGTCAGATGATAAAACAACTTATCCCAAGGTAAAGATAATAATAATGAGAGTGGTCAGCCACCGAGAAGTCTCGTTTTCCTTATTTGCCGATAAGATTCCGAGAACCCCTCACACCTGTGGTCCCCCCGGAGTCCAGTGATGATTGACAGGTGTCCCATGGAGCTTCCTGTGGCTGGGGTTGCAGAGCTACTTGATAATATGATGCATTAACGCGCGATCTGTTATAAAAAATAAAATTGTTTTAGTTATAAAAGAATCCTAAATGTCAAAAATAGTTTATATTTCTTACAACAGATGGCGCGCTAATGCATTATATTAATACGATCGTATACAAATGTAATGAAACTTCCCAAATAAGGAAGGTC
>CP092875.1:65233146-65351019 GCA_030710605.1 Cordylochernes scorpioides | reverse complement strand
GAATTATTGCATCCTTCAAGCATCATTATATCTTGTTTGTGTGTTGTCTATTTTATTTTGATAAATAAGCTTTCACAAAGCTTCAAATTTATCGCGTTAATAGATGAATTTTGACTACGTAGCCCTTTGTAAAAGTTGAAAAAAATAATTCCAACACTTCTATAAACTGTGCCCCCTGGGTTAGGACACAGAGATGGTAGTACGGGCGGTTTTTTATAGCCAAGATAGGGAGGAAGTCTTGGTCAGGCTTACGCCCGATGAAAAGATAATTATTGCGGAGCTCCTCGACCGTGCAATAGTGGATATTGGAGACAGTGACCACTACATAACCCAGAAGCTATCCGATTTTAAGATGGCTTGTGAAGCTCAATTCTAGACATCCCTTCATTGAGGGTTCTGTCTGATGTATATATATTTAATTTTTATGTTTTTTTTTTTTAATTTTTGTTAATTTTTTTCCTGATTTGTGCTTATTTTTGCACTTTGACATTGTATTGACAAGATATCAATAAAGTATGTGAATTGTCAATTGTATAAACGAGTGAATACGAATTGATTAAGAATACCATACCATAGAATGATGCGATAAATGCTGCTAATAGGAAACATAAACAAAATGTAATTTTTAAATCTCCATTAAGTTATTAAAACACACTTACCAGACATCCAATAAATAAAAGAATGTATCGGAAGAATTTCGTCTGGCTAGCAATAATTGGCTGCTGACTTGGTCGCCAAATTTGCATATTATTGCCTTTCTCTGAGGGGAGACAAATCTTGTGGAGTTATTTGCATAATTCGTCTGCCGTTGTTTTAACGTCTCTAGACGATGACATAGAGGTCTATTCGCAGAATGATTGGTTGGAATATCTAAACTTTACATAGCTCCCTATATGTAATATACTAGAATATATACAAAATACAAGATGATTATGTAAATAGAGATTTTTAGCCAAAGGAAATTTTGACAACATAAAAGTTTGAAAACTTGTATAGAATTATTATAATATAGTTTATATATACATTTTTCTATATATTTTCTGAACGTATATACTTTCAATCTGAATTCTCTTTGTAATGAAAGTGTAGAATTCGCTTTTTTTATACTTTGTGCATAGAGTTAGGGGGGATATTTCTGAATATATAAAATAATATTCCCTTAAAACATTTTTGCACATGTGTATTCTATGTAGTAGTTACTGTACAAACTAATTATTTAAATATTTATTTAATATATATTCATTTAATCATATATTCAAAATTATATTTCATACACTATTATAACGTTATATAGGTTTTTAACTTTTAATTAGACAATTTCAATTTATATTTAGACATTTTTTTATATTTAAATTTAGACACTTTCAATTTTATTTAGACATTTTAAATTTTTATTTAGACACTTTTCATTTTTAATTTAGACATTTTTAATTTTTATTTAGACACATGGGCTTTTTATAGAAAAGTCAATGTGTCTAAATTAAAATGAAAAATGTCTAAATTAAAAGAAAGTGTCTAAATTAAAATATGAAAAATATTTATATATAAATTAAAATTGTCTAATTAAAAGTTAAAAACCTATATATCAATACAAACGTGCCCCAAATGTCGCATCAACTTTTAAAATATAGAGAGAGTGATTGAAGATGAAATGCTGAATATTTTAGCGACTGATGTTGATTAAAAGTCGTGTTTTTTTTATCATTTTTAAAAAAATGTTTATTAATCAAAAATAATATTTGTGAATTAGTTTTTCACCTCAAATGTAGATAGCATCTTATTCCCCCATTTTATTACAATTAAATATATTTTTAAATATTGTGCTTAAGATATTTTGACTTATTTTTCATATATAAATTGAATAGCTGGTTAACTTATAAAACAAAATATTATAATAATGTAAATACCTTGATAAAGGTTGGCGTTCAGCCAACTGAAATATTGGTAAAATAAATGATATTTTGATCCAATATATGCCTTTTTATTTAAATATTGTAAATATATGCTGCATGCAAAAGAATTTATATATAAAATATATTATTATATATATATATATACTTAAGCATTTTTAATATAAATTCATTTAATGATCCAACTTAATAATAATTATAAAATAATATTTAACATTAAAACCCCTGTATAAAAATATAAGCGAAAAACAAAAATAAAAATACCTCAATATCAAATTCAACGTTATTCCCAAAAGAGCAATAAATATTCAGTGCAAACAAAAGATTTTTTAAAATTTGACCTCGGTAAATGAAGCTCCTCACGGCGAGCGTTGGGGAGGAGGCTAATCATGGCGACGCTAAACCAAATCTAGAGGGGGGAAAGGATAACACATCCAGCCACCCTGGTTAAAAAAGTCCATTAGCCTAGGGCTAGGTTAAATATTTGTCAGCAGACTTGTTTGTCCTACGTCATATTGGATCACACATATTAATCTACTCCTCTCAATGTTTTCTTTACCGTGGGAGGATTCGTGGTGTCAAATTAGTCGACTGCCATTTTATTACCCAGAATTCCCGCCATTTATTTTATTCCAAGAGTGTTCGCACCTTAATCGTTTGATTTACAATTAACCCCTTGATTAGTTAGTTCCCAGTTTGTTATTTTGGTAACATTATGCTGCAGTAATTTTATTCTAGATTAAGAACAATGGTTATAATGTGTCGTTAAATTATTCTATGTTTGTGTATTTAAAACGTATTTGTGAAAACTATATTTTATAATAAGCAATTATTGTTATTTTGGTAACATTATGCTGCAGTAATTTTATTCTAGATTAAGAACAATGGTTATAATGTGTCGTTAAATTATTCTATGTTTGTGTATTTAAAACGTATTTGTGAAAACTATATTTTATAATAAGCAATTATTGTTATTTTGGTAACATTATGCTGCAGTAATTTTATTCTAGATTAAGAACAATGGTTATAATGTGTCGTTAAATTATTCTATGTTTGTGTATTTAAAACGTATTTGTGAAAACTATATTTTATAATAAGCAATTATTGTTATTTTGGTAACATTATGCTGCAGTAATTTTATTCTAGATTAAGAACAATGGTTATAATGTGTCGTTAAATTATTCTATGTTTGTGTATTTAAAACGTATTTGTGAAAACTATATTTTATAATAAGCAATTATTGTTATTTTGGTAACATGCTGCAGTAATTTTATTCTAGATTAAGAACAATGGTTATAATGTGTCGTTAAATTATTCTATGTTTGTGTATTTAAAACGTATTTGTGAAAACTATATTTTATAATAAGTAATTATTGTTATTTTGGTAACATTATGCTGCAGTAATTTTATTCTAGATTAAGAACAATGGTTATAATGTGTCGATAAATTATTCTATATTTGTGTATTTAAAACGTATTTGATAATTATGTTTTATAATATACAATATTGTTATTTGTAAAATATATTTTTAAAATGTACTCGTATTTCTACACGCACACAAATATCTTGAATGAGAATTATTTTAAATATTTATTTAAAACAAGTATTTTTAAATATATATAAAAATAGTATATATTATATCAAATATATTCGTATTTAAAAAAAAAAATAATATAATTATTTATATTTTTTAGGCTATAACACAAAAAAATAGGTTAATAATTCTAGCCTATTAAAATTGTCTCTAATTCATTTTTAATTTTCAAAAATAGTCTACACGATTTTAAATAAAGGTTTATGCACTTTTAAGAAAACATTTTAGACTTTGTTGTTGTTGTGTGTCCAATAAAGAGCCTCATGTCTCCATGCATCTCTATCACAGAAGTCGCAATGTCTTCTATCTTGGGTGTGAATACCGTATTGTTGTTGTTGTCGTGTCCAATGAAGAGCCTCATATGTCTCCATGCATCTCTATCACAGCAGTCGCAATGTCCACTATCTTGGGTGTGAATACTGTATTGTTGTTGTTGTCGTGTCTAATGAAGAGCCTCAGATGTCCCCATGCATCTCTATCACTGCAGTCGCAATGTCTACTATCTTGGGTGTGAATACTGTATTGTTGTTGTCGTCGTGTCCAACGAAGAGTCTCAGATGTCTCCATGCATCTCTATCACAGCAGTCGCAATGTCTTCTATCTTGGGTGTGAATACTGTATTGTTGTTGTCGTGTCCAATAAAGAGCCTCAGATGTCTCCATACATCTCTATCACAGCAGTCGCAATGTCTTCTATTTTGGGTGTCAATACTATATTGTTGTTGTCGTGTCCAATAAAGAGCCTCAGATGTCTCCATACATCTCTATCACAGCAGTCGCAATGTCTTCTATTTTGGGTGTCAATACTATATTGTTGTTGTCGTGTACAATAAAGAGCCTCAGATGTCTCCATACATCTCTATCACAGCAGTCGCAATGTCTTCTATTTTGGGTGTCAATACTGTATTGTTGTTGTCGTGTCCAATAAAGAGCCTCAGATGTATCCATGCATCTCTATCACAGCAGTCGCAATGTCTTCTATTTTGGGAGTGAATACTGCATTGTTGTTGTCGTGTCTAATAAAGAGCCTCAGATGTATCCATGCATCTCTATCACAGCAGTCGCAATGTCTTCTATTTTGGGAGTGAATACTGTATTGTTGTTGTTGTCGTGTCCAATGAAGAACCTCAGATGTCTCCATACATCTCTATCACAGCAGTCGCAATGTCCACTATCTTGGGTGTGTAAAGTTCGAACAAATTCTGAACCGTTTCCAAGGTGACTAACGTGGTAATGGCACCCATTTTCCAATGAAGAGCAAATCCGACTTTACACTTCAATGAGTATATTTGTACTTTAATAACAACATTTTTATGGAGGTTTGTGGACGTGTGACGTCGACAGCCACGGTCCGGGATTGAATCTCACATTGGGTACTTTAAAAAAGTTAATCCTATGGCCCGCGATTATTGCAAAAGTCCAAACCCACCAGTGTATGCGAGTGACCAAATGGAGGAGCAGAAGACCCGCTCATCGCCTGGGAAAGAAGGCTCACTCGCCAGGGCACATCCCCCGCATGATCATCTGTATATTTTAGTTTTATTTCCATTTTTAATCTATATTATTGACAAGAAGTCAATAAAATTTGTTTCAATTGTCAAATGAGGCTCTGGCACATTTGTATGTGCAAAAGTCGAACTGCTTTCTACATGTTGTACACTTACAGTAAAAGCAGTCACCAACAAATTACCCACCATGATTATCATGGCCTGTACACCACGTATACTAGAGTTAATAAAAATTATAATACAGTTAAACCTGTCTATAGCGCCCCCTCTTGGGATTCACCAAAATAGGGTGTTATAGAGAGGGGGTGCTATAGACAAGTCACTTTTAATTTAAATCGCATCGTACTACGTATTTAAAATCGGGCCCTATAAAGAGGAAGGCGCTATTTAGAGGGGGCGCTATAGACAGGTTTAACTGTACCAACATTTTGCACTTTAATAACAATATTTACACTTTGATTACAATATTTTTCATTTTAATGGCAAGACTTTTTCACTTTAATAACAACATTGACATTTTTAATCGCTTTTTTCGATTTCATTTGAAATTTTAACAATTTTACTATAAATATTTCAATAAATAAATACTTTTATTAAATTGGAATTGGTCTATTTTATACTATTATAATTCCTTTTTATTCCATGTTAATCCGTTTTAATCAAAATCTAGAAATAAAGCACTTGATTTTTTTTTCAATTTAATCCCTCCTTAATATTCCCGTTACAAAAGGCTGTCCAACTTGATCTCCAGAAATTTTCATAATTGTTTTTAGAATAGGTTTTCATAGGTTCAATGAAAACATCACAAAAGTTAGTATTTGTTGTAAGATTTAGATACTTACAGTTTGTATGAAGGCATGAGGCCGTTGATGATTATATGATAATAACCTTTATTATCCATTTAGTAAAAGAAAGTTACAATAACGAACACATTAACAGTATATAGATAAGTGAGAAGAAGTAAACAAACTGTAGTGGTGATGATAAGGCCGGTGTGGCCCTAGCTGTTGTCGTAGCATTCTGTTTCCAACAGTATTTCCCTCGAATTTACCGAGTACTTAGATATTCATTCAGGAACTAATATTTCTGTTCGAAAATTTAAAATATAATCAAATTTGAATTATATTAACTAGAACTAGCTTATCATTATTCGAAGGAAAATTCTATGATATTCTAACTAAAATGCTAACTTATATGATATTTCCACGTGGAAAATTAGGGAAGACAAACTTTAGAATGACACAGCAATTTATTCAAGGCAAGAACAAATTATGAATGATAAACAAAGATAAGCAATGAGGGGATTTTACAGAGTAGTAAAATATAAACATCAAAAATGATACTCTGTTAATAAAATAATAAATACTTTGCTACAATATTTTTAGTCAACTATTTCAAGCAATAGTTACGAAACAACTTGAGATAAATCAGAAATGTTTCATTTCTCTATTGCTTGATTAAATAGGATAGAAAAGGTTTAAAATTGACAAATTTATTTAAAATAAAGGTCTTTCTTTAGAGCTAATAATTATATATATAGTGTAATTATTTTTTAATATTATCAATATTATTTTATTTATTTATTTTCGCCTTTAAATTTATTATTATATATTTATTTTCAAAACAATATTAGTATTTGATGAATATAATATTTGTTTTTGACTTGTGATTTAGATGTTGTATACTAAATTTGTGAAAGATCGCCTGAGAACGTCCTTACAACCTCAGAAACATTTATAACGCCTTGTCAAATGCTTTATTTTTCTCTACGAGGACAAAAGGTTTTTGTCGAAATGTTGAGAAAATAAAACTTTTCCTGGATAAAATGTCTCTTATTTTAAGAAATATGAATGCCGGTCAGGCAACCTCTATCTTCAATATATATATAAAATCATATATTAAATATATAAAATTGTTTTAAAATATTTTTGTATAAATATCAAAAAAATGAAAATGCTTTCATTAAAGTGTAATATGTTGTTATAAAAGTGTAAAATGTTGTCTTAAAAGTGCAAAACCTATATAACGAACAAAAAATGTTCTTGAAAATAAAGATACTTCGGCCAGTAAATATTTGTATTACCTCGACGTTTCGACAAAAATATTTTGTCCTCGTTAGGAGCAAACAATAAATAAAACATATGCCAAGGCGTTAAAAGGAGAATAATTTTTAACGCCTTGCCAAATGTTTTATTTTTGTTTGCTTCTGACGAGGACAAAATATTTTTATCGAAACGTCGAGGTAATACAAATATTTACTGGCTGAAGTATCGTTATTTTCAAGAACTATGAATGCCGGCCAGGTAGCCTCTATCTTTACGAACAAAAAAGGTTAATAAAATATTTTTATTCGTAGCTATGGTTTGTTTATATCAAGTTTAATTTACATTTCTCTCTGGAAATATTTTCCGAATTGTTTACTATAACAAGAAATTACAAAATATTTCCACACAATGAGTTTATTTTTATTTTAAATTGCTAGCTTTCAAGTGATAATCTCTCTTCAACGGGCTTAAAAAATCGACTATATCTAACAAGAAATATATATATTTTTAAGCCCGTTGAAGAGCGATTATCGCTTGAAAACTAGCAATTTAAAATAAAAAGAAACTCATTGTGAGGAAATATTTCGTAATTTTAAAAGTTTTTCACAATTTCATCATGAATAATGAGAAATGTATAAGGCTGTTTATAAAGATGTATTGTATGCCAAATTCTCAGCTAAATTATATAAATATTTATTTTATTTATATTTGACATAGAATTGAAAAGAAACTGTATTTAACTATGAATTTCAAATTTAAATATACTCATTTATTGTTTAAATTAGTTTTAAAATTTAGTTTTGACTATATATATTTTTTAAAAAGACAATTTTGAACCATATTTTTCTAAAAGAAGCCTTACCATTAAATTTGATTATTGTTTAACATTATATTTTCATTTATATTGTATTCTTAGAAACATATTATATATATTTCTTTAAAAAATAGACATTTCGGCCAGTTAAAGTTTTATTTATCAACATTTCAACAAAATTCTTTTGTCTTCGTCAGAAGAATTTAACTGGCCGAAGTGTCTATTTTTAAAAGAAATATTAATGCAGGCCAGGCAGCCTCTATATTTACGATATTATATATAAATCACAGACGAACACACCGCGAGAGTATTTTATATTTTTGTTCATTTTTGAGTTGAATACTATTGTTAAGGTTTTAAATAAACTTATCGTGTTAAAATGTACCTCTCTCACCATGTGTATGTGTGTGAACAGCCGATCCATATCAGATGTTCGGCCCCACCAGCAGCAGACTGGCAAGTTCTGGCTCGGGGCAGATCCAACTATGGCAGTTCTTGCTGGAACTTCTGTCCGATTCCAGCAATGCCTCCTGCATCGCTTGGGAAGGCACGAACGGCGAGTTCAAGTTAACCGACCCTGATGAGGTGGCGAGGCGATGGGGTGAACGGAAGAGTAAGCCCAACATGAACTATGACAAGCTCAGCCGGGCCCTACGCTACTATTACGACAAGAACATTATGACCAAAGTGCATGGAAAGCGTTACGCCTATAAGTTTGACTTTCAAGGACTTGCACAGGCCACTCAACCTGCAGCAGCTACAGATCCTGCTGCGTACAAATACCAATCGGACCTTTTTGGGTATCACCCAAGTCCCAAGCTCAATTTCGGACCTGCCTCTAGCCCTACGTCAATCTTCCCCACACCCAGCCCCTACTGGACTAGTACAGGAGCCAATCTGTATGCCTCCGCAGGTCACGGCATGGCACATCATCCGGGTCACTATCCTCACTACGCATGATGCATTGTACAGCCTGTACAGTTGTACATACACATTTCTTTTACCACATCTCTCCACGCCCTTTTAAATTATATATTTTGTTTCTCAAATTTTAAATTTTATTTCTATATATATATTCATTGATATAATCTATGATGTGAATAGTTGACTCTCACTTTTTGACTTTTGACTTTAATGTTATTTTTATTCCCGCCTCTCTCTCTTTTTACATTGTTTGTTAAATATTGTTATTTTATTTATATGAAAAAAATGTATTTTTATCACCACAATTTCTGAAATAATTTTACTAAATATTTTTTAAAATATGTACTAATCGATTAAAATATGTGAAACATTAAAGAAAATATATGATTTTGTTTTTAAGCATTATTTGAGGTTAAACGTTTAATTACAAATTTAAGTACAAAAAATGTGCTATAATATTTTGACAATCATTTTAGTTTCAACACAAAAAAAAAATTATTAAATGATGGTGATAAAAATATGATGTCCATGTTATTTTATTTTAACTTACTTTCATATTTTTATTTTTGTTCAAATATTTTTATCAATAACAAATCATCCCATCAAAAATTATTATTTATAATAAAAAGCAATTGAGCTAAATCTCTTGTAAACAAGTATACATATTTTTTAAAACATAAAGTAAATACAAATAGAATATAATTTTTTAAACCCAGTGGTTTAAGCTGTTGTAAATTCTCCAATTTATTATATAAAAGAAATCAAGCCAAAAGATGTAAAGTTTAAATGTATAAATTGCAAAGTACAAGAAAAATGCCATTAAGATATTAACTTTTTTATATATATACATATATATAAAAAATGCAAATAATTCAATTTTAGATCTATCTTAATTATTATATATCTAGTCATTTTTTTATTTCAATTTTAAATAATGGTCATTTCATGTACGTCATTTGGTGTACTGAAATTATCTCATTAACTCAAAATAATACGTACTAGTTCTAGTCATTTTAATTTTTAATATATTATATTTTTATTTATATATATATAAATTATTTATATTATATTTTTATGATTTTTATTTATATTTTTGTTGCTTGTTATCTCTTTATTTTTTAATAAAGTGTTTAATCTCTACGTTGTTAATAGTCATTATTTGTATTACAGAAGACACAGAATTAGACTATATTTTTAAAAATTAAATAATGATGTGAAAGCTTAAAAGTGTGTGGCAATTTTTTTATTAAAAAAATATATAATACATATATTAAAGCCGATTATATACAGGGTGCTGGGGCAGCTATTTGAGAACAAAATGATGTCCTTGGGAAAATATGAATGGACAAAGGAAAAAGAGCATTTATTACATGTTAAAGTTTTATATAGATGAACAAATACTTAAAGGACTACATCATTCAATGTACCCCCCATCAGTGGCATTAACAGCTTCTATTCGCTGTCGAAACAGACTTCAGGCAGTAATGATATGGGTCTTGGGAATGTTTGCCATTGCATCCACTATAGCATCTCTGAGAGCTGTGTTGTGGGAATGACTATTGGAGTCTCTCTCAACTACACCCCACACGTAATAGTCCAGCGGATTGACATCTGGGGGACCAAACGTTAGGTGTGACATGGTCGTGAAGATTCTCGGCCATCATGCTTGGGTTGTTCTGACTGTATGAGATGGTGCTGAGTCTTGTTGAAAAACATACAAACTCCCACGTGCTACAGTAGCGATCCAAGGCTTGGCAATTATGGCTAACACCTCGGTGTAAGCAACAGCATTGACTTTGGCACCTGGAGTAAAAAAATATGGAGGCATCACATCACCTTCACTACTAACAACACCAAGAACCATCAATGATGCTGGAAATTTGGTATGCATGACCGTAGGTACCTCATCATACATAGCTACCAATAATTTTTGCGGTTCATCTTCTCTTCCTGAACAAAGTTATTTTCGTCAGAGAAAAATCAGATCATTCTTCGGTTCTCAGAATGTTTAAGCTTGCTCAGAAGGCGCTTATCTTTGGTCAATCGGTTCACCTTGGTTCTTTCTAACATGAACTCTCCTCTCCGCATCACGTATAATTTGTAACGGAGGGCCTCATTAACCCACACGTCGGATGGTAGCCTCATCAATCTGCAGCTCTCTAGTGAGTGCCCTCATTGACTTCCCAGGGTCCTCGTAGATGGCAGCTTGGACACGGCTTATAAAGTCTGGCGTCCTGACATTGTCATAACGTCAACAATGTCGTTTCCTTTGGGAAACTCGCCACATGACCCTTTACAGCTCCAAATTCTCTCCGAACTTTGAAAACAAATGATCGGGCGACTTTTAAGATTGTAGCAAAATGAACCGCACGCTGTAACCCATTCTGCCGACATGATGAAGACCGGAAAATGGGCCCAATTTCGCCTAGTGAACCGGCGCGGAGTCCTGCTGGAATGCCCAATTCGTATAGCCGAAGTGCTGTTGAGCCCATGGGAGTACGACGGCCTTGAGAATGTCGCGGCGATATACTTCTTGGTTGATTTGACTCCCCGATTCACGAAAACGAGGAGTCTTGCCACTGGCGCAAAAACTGCGGATTTTGGCGGTGTTCGGCGATGCCCGACGTGCCGGGAGCCTCAGCGCACCAGCTTCTTCGTTTTGATGGTTGTGCGCCTCCTCGAGGGTGAACAGCTTCTCGTCCGTGAAGAGGATGCGCTGATCAGTGGCTCGATGCTTGAGTTGGCGACATCTCTCCAGCCGTACGCGCTTGTTCTCATCTGTGAGGAGCTGAACCTTTTGGAATCTGTACGCCTTGAGGCTGAGTTCTTTTTTCGCTATTCAATGTACCGACGACTTGCTTATGCCGGTCTCACGGGCTATTTTTCTCATGGACACCCTCGAATTTCGTTGAAGTCGCTTTTTGATGATCTTACGATTGGCGGTGCGCCTTCATGGCCAAGCTCATTAAAGCCTTGGACACAGTTTGTTGAGACACTTTGAGCAGTGGCACAATTTCACATTGACGTTTGCCTTGACGAAACAGCTCAATAATTGCACTACGTTTGTTTGACATCCTAAAAACACGAAAAAATAAGTTAGCACAAAGTCGAAACTCAAAATAATGGTACATAAAAACATGGAGAATCCGCCAAAACATAAATTAATTTATTAAGGTTCAATATTTCCGTGTTAGGATAAATTAAACATTAACTCCGTTATTTTGGGATACCCTGTATAAATGGTACATTTTCTTTTTCTAATGCCAACTAGATTTCTTATCTAGTTTTTATATTATTTTGCCTACTTCTTATAAACTTGTTTGTTATTTCTCCTGTATATATCTTGTCTACTTAACGAAAATTTTCCATTTAACACACATAGACATATGCTGAAATTAGCATTGCTATTATTGTTGTGGTGACGCAATGTTTAATGCGTCTTGATTACGGGCCAGATGATTCAGGTTAGAATCCTGGGACTAATTTTTATTAGTTGCATTTGACAATTAAAAATAGTTTATTGACATCTAGTCAACGGCAAAAAAAGAAGTTTACAGAGTTTAAAATAAAAGAGAAATATTTACACCAGACAAGGTTCTCCAAAGAGACGTCTGGATCCTATCATTAGACAGGCACTCGCCAATCCAGCAGTTCATGTCCCCAACTTAGTATTAGTTGCATATGTGTTTATTTCCCGAAAACCTTTTCGTAACATGATCGCATAGCGTTTTTGACGCTGAGTGGTAACAAGAGAATGCTTATAAAGATATCTATAGAACTATAAGTACTGGAATCCCATTCAATACAGTTAGAAAACAAATACGAGAATCATGGGACGAGTGTCTTTTGTAGGAAGCTTTATTTTAAATCGCTCAAGCTTTCGGGCTGACCGGCCCTTCTACAGGAGATAAGTGAACAATGGCACATCAGGTACTATATAATAATCGGACTATTTACATATTCAAAAATTAAATTTTTTAAAAACTTTTTATAGGGATTTTGCATAACTAAGCAAAGTCGGGAGGAATAATTAACATAATAGTAAATTATGGACAGTAGAAATTGACATGTATGATAATAGATATTAGATATAGTAGAGCCTGTAATATCTTATACTGTCTATAAAAAGTTTTTATAATATTATATTAAATGTGTCCAAGGCTTTAATGAGCTTGGCCATGAAGGCGCACCGCCAATCGTAAGATCATCAAAAAGCGACTTCAACGAAATTCGAGGGTGTCCATGAGAAAAATAGCCCGTGAGACCGGCATAAGCAAGTCGTCGGTACATTGAATAGCGAAAAAAGAACTCAGCCTCAAGGCGTACAGATTCCAAAAGGTTCAGCTCCTCACAGATGAGAACAAGCGCGTACGGCTGGAGAGATGTCGCCAAATATTAAATTATATTTGAATATGTAAATAGTCCGATTATTATATAGTACCTGATGTGCCATTGTTCACTTATCTCCTGTAGAAGGGCCGGTCAGCCCGAAAGCTTGAGCGATTTAAAATAAAGCTTCCTACAAAAGACACTCGTCCCATGATTCTCGTATTTGTTTTCTAAAAGAGATCTATAATTAAGAAGAAGGCATCTCCTGATCGATCAACTGAAATTTACTGGCGTCTTGCGCCATCTATCGTAAAAAATTGAATTAATTGTTGATTTATGATTATATTCCATAATATTGGGCAAATACCCTTTATTGTTACATTCAAGAAAAGCCCTTAGAATTCTGGAATAAATAAAATTATACTTAATATTTAGTTCGATAGATAGCGTAAGCCATTAGTTTATCATAATATTATTGTAGCAAAGTATTTATTATTTTATTAACAGAGTATCATTTTTTATGTTTATATTTTCTACTCTGTAAAATTCCTTCATTGCTTATCTTTTGTTTATCAATTATAGTTTGTTCTTGTCTTAAATAAATTGCTGTGTCATCCTGAAGTTTTGTCTTTTCTAATTTTCCACGTGGCAATATTATTTGTGTTTATTTACACTTGCTAACTCGCGATGACAGTGCAATTATTCCAGGGGACTTTATTATTATTTATTAGATATTTTTAAATAACAGAACAACCGCTCGTTTCGGATTCAGTTTCAGAATTTTTTTCTGATCCCCCTAGACTCTCTTTTTTTCTTCTGTATCTTTACTATTTTTAATTTTAAAAAAATCCCTTAAAATCTCTTTTTTTCTGACAATTTTTAGGAACTCGTTTACGCTCTTTCTCTCCTTCCCTGACCCGGGGATGTTCACTTGTGTTTCAGCTCTGGTGACTTACTGCTTGCTTGGTTCATTTCCACAATGCATCAATCTGCTTGGTACGGCCTATTAGTAGGACTAGAAGACCATTCTCGAATGGCCAATTAGTCTAAGAAAGTCCTCTTTCAATTAAAAATATGCATAGTAATGTCGATTATAGCACATTTAAAATAATAAGCATTGAAATTCTATTGACATTTAAATACAGAGGATGATTCAATTTAAAATTACGATTTGCGCAACATGAACCATACACGCGTTGGCTTGATGACTATTTTTTTTATTTAAAACACTACTTTCAAAATCCTTTAGCGCAAATATTAGAATGAGAAATTTACACGTCGAAAGAAAAACGTCGTTTTGAATAGCTATATATTAACCTAAATATTGGCAAATAGATATTTTTATTCAATCCAATATATGCCTTTTTATTATCATTTTTTAATCCTAATAACTCGACATGGTACACAGGGTTTCCGGTAGTTTAAGGGCCACATGTCCAAGAACCCAGCAAACTACTTCTAGCAGAAAGTGATTTTGGATCCGTAGGAGCGCCCAGCCTTGGTGGAGATCATGACGGGGGATATGGCATCAAGCCCGTGGTCCTTTAGAATATATTATATGATACCACTCAAAATATCAGCAAACAAATCTAAGGCAATAGCTTACTATAATTTTTTTAGATCATCATTATGTGAGACCAGTCAACAAGTGAATTATTTTGAGACGAAGAGTAAAGCCAGTTCAATTTCTATGTAAATAACACAAGATGATTATTACCTTACCCAATTGGGAGAATCTGTATGGGGCAAGTCCCTAATAAAGGCTTTTGTGTGTGTGTGTGTGTGTGTGTGTATAATACCTACTCGTAGATCAGTAGATCTGTGTCAGTAGGATTTGTAATATCTTAATTAATTAAGAGCATTGTGTAATGCCCAATTGTATGCAACTCTTGCGTAGTAGGTTATAATGAAAGCCTCAAGTGTGAATTCTACAAAATATTTTTATATTCAAACAACTTTTTTAATTTTAAAGAGAAAGATTTAGGGCGTTTTAAATATTTTAAAATATGAAGAGGTATATTAAAATTCTAGAATATTTTTGGGAGGTTGCCAAACCGTTCACCCTCTTTCTGATTAGCGGCCAAGTTGCAGGTGTTGCGACCAAAACCTTATCTAATTTAACCTAACCTTACATCTTGCCTAACTCAATCTAAACATGGCCATACCTCACTTGGTCTAAACTAACCTAAACATTCTTACCTAACTTCACTTTACCTTACCTTACCTAATAATTAACCTAATTTAAAGATTATCCCGCATGAGTTTCTTTTCAACGAAAAATCAAAATTTATTCCAAGGAGAAATATCGATTATTTTTAACCTTAAGGATGAGGTATGAAAGGATGAATTGTGAAGAGTAATGATAAACGGAAAAATAAAAGTGTTCAGGGATGGGAATCGAACCCACAGTGTTCCGCTTACCGGGCAGATGCCATGTCCACTAGGCTACCCTGGACATATTTTTCCGTTCGTAAATAATACATCAAGTAATTTATAATACAATAAAATGCGGCTTGTGTGATTGTAAAACGACATTTAAAGATTATCCCGCATGAGTTTCTTTTCAACGAAAAATCAAAATTTATTCCAAGGAGAAATATCGATTATTTCTAACCTTAGGGATGAGGTATGAAAGGATGAATTGTGAAGAGTAATGATAAACTGAAAAATAGTGGACATGGCATCTGCCCGGTAAGCGGAACACTGTGGGTTCGATTCCCATCCCTGGACACTTTTATTTTTCCGTTTATCATTACTCTTCACAATTCATTCTTTCATACCTCATCCCTAAGGTTAGAAATAATCGTTATTTTTCCTTGGAATAAATTTTGATTTTTCGTTGAAAAGAAACTCATGCGGGATAATCTTTAAATGTCGTTTTACAATCACAAGCCGCATTATATTGTATTATAAATTAACCTAATATAAAACCTCAGGCTCGTTATTTCAGCTGTGCGTATTTTCGGCAATTTGCCCTCACTGATTGGAAGAACCACAGATAATGGATCATCTCTTATTCAGGTTTCCTGAGACACAGAATGCAAACAGCCTTACTACTTGGAGTGGCCCAGCTCGATCCTGCATCGTTGGTCTGTCACCCAGACTCTCTGCTAGCATAAACATTTGAAGTCTCGAGATATCATTCAATCAGCACGTATCATCCACCACGCACGTATATTTAAAAAAATATTTAGATTTTCAAACAGAAATAATGTGGTATATTTTTCTCTCAGTATAAAGTAGGTATTTAAAATATGTATATAATGACGTGTATATAAAAATGTATTTATTATTAAGTTGGTAAAGTGATAATCCTGTTGAAGGACTGACAAATCCGAAAGCTTGAAAATAAAAAGTTGTACAAGAAACTTAACCTTGGAAGCTTCATTTATTTTACAATAGCATAAACATTCCTGAGAATCAGTTTAACCCGCACAAGTCTTCGCTGAAATTTTGACTAGCTGAACATCCAGTGTTCAACGCTTCAGGAATCCGGGTTTTATGTCTATTTCTTTCTATATACACACACAAGCTTTATTAAGACCACCGGTCTTATACAGATTCACCACAGGAAGAAATAATAGATGGAGCTCCTATACTCCAGGCAGCGCAGCACACAACAACAGCCTCCTGGTCCGACACATGTCCAGTGGCCACACGTTCCTTCGTGCATACATCATGGTTAGCGAATCACTGAACAGGCTAGTGTTATTTCTTTCTATATGAAAAACCTGGTAAGTATTTTTTAAATAGCTAATTCAAGCATATGCCTTGTTATTTGTGGATATTTGTTTTTTCTCAATACTGTATTACACAAAATAAATATTTCCAAAATGATAAAAAAAAATTAAGTGAAATATTTTTAGCTTATAATTAAGTATATATTATTTTAAAATTGCCACAATTATTTGAAAAAGGTCAGATATGATTCATTAGTTCTCCACTCTGTTCATATTATATATATGAAATAAGAGATCCTGTCGACTCACTGTAATAAGATGATGTTCTGGTAGCTCTTGTATAGAATCCTGTCGATTAGCTGTAATGAGTTGAGTTACTGTTGACTCTTGTAGAATCCTGTCGATTAACTTTGTGATGATGAAGTGTCGACTCTCGCTATACTGTGTTAACCGAGAGGAACAGTCAGGATGTAGAGTTTTCCAGTGCCTCTCTGCACCTTGGAAGACCTTCAAAAGTTCTCACAAAATACAGGCAGTCGTGGTCGAGGCAGAGTGGAAAGCTTGGGAGTGTCCACACAAAAAAACGAAGACACAGTTGCACTAAGAAAGTTCCGTGCACAGATAAAAGTTGAGCTAGGAGCGAAAGATGGAGATAGAAGAGTCCTTACTAGTCTACATGGTGAATGAGGAGGACCTTGGTGACAACCGACGTGAGCTTGCGCTGAGGGTGGACTAACTGTATTTTTGGCTAAAGACGGGGGCCTTTATATACCTTTTCTGAGAAAGGGGGTATTGCATTTCAGCACATGCGAGAGGGGCGTGGATCGTCTGGCGAAACTGTACACTGGCGCCGTGGCCGTTTCCATCTTTAGACTTTGTTGTTTTGGCAATACTATATGCTCGATCTCTGCTTTAGCTCAACTCTTAATCAATTACAGAGTTTATTTATTTATCCTGTTTGTACAAATTGCATTACATATGATGATGTAAAGACACATGTCAATAATACGTATAATCATTAACAGATGTGTTTCTATTATACAACATTAAAATCTTGTTATAAGTTATTTACAATATGGGTTTGTTGGCTTAAATTACCATATATATATATATATATATATATTGCCGCGTGGAAAATTAGGAAAGACAAACTTCAGAATGACACAGCAATTTATTTAAGGCAAGAACAAACTATGAATAATAAAATATAAAATAATCAATGAGGGGAGTTTACAGAGTAGCAAAATATAAATACCAAAATTGATAATAGGTTGTTGTTGCTTATTCCTCAAGTCGTTTAAACGATCTCCATTAGGTTCCATTGTCTCAGCTTTTCTATTATAGTCCTGGGGTTTTCCCAGAGGTCTTTGAAGGATTTGATACAATTCAATAGATGTTCAGGACTGGCAGGCTGGGAATCGCATTTAGGACATTTCGGGAATGTTTTGGTTTTTCCATTAAATTTGAGCATTCTAAGATGTCCTGTTCTTAATCTTGAAATCGCCGTTTGTTCTTCTCTAGTAAGGGTGTGGAAAGAAAATTCGTTAGGAATGGGGGTGTACCAGGGGTGGTTTAGGGTGGATTTCCAGAGAGAGGTTATTTTTTGTTTGTGGATGGAAGAAATTTCTGAATAGTAGATAATATGTTAAAATAAAATAATAAATACTTTGCTACATAGCTCCTTCCCTATGGGAGCTGTGACTCACAGCTTGCAATTATTGAAGTTACTGACATGAATCTGACGTGCTTCTGCCAAGGGTTCCATCGGAGTCTTGGAACTTTGTCCCTAGTACCTTTGCGTCTTTTTTCTTGCGGCGTGAAGAGCGACTTTGTCTTCGTATCGTCTATAGGGACATTATCATTTTGGAGGGAAGTCTTAGCTTTGACACGACGGTGGAATCCTGGTGTCAGTCTCTTTAAAATGTAGATCACAGCACCTATGGTCTCAAGGTCTTTTCGGCGATCTTCAGTTTGTCTTCCCTAATTTACCCAGCATCTCCACCAAAATACCGCGTGGAAAATTAGGAAATACAAACTTCAGGATGACACAGCAATTTATCTAAGGCAGGTTTAAATTATAACTGATAAAATACAAAATAAGCAATGAGGGAAGTTTACAGAGTAGCAAAATATACATATAAAAATTGATAATATGTTAATAAATAATAAAGACTTTGCTACTACACACATAATATATTGAATCTCTATATAAAAACAATATATAAACTTTTAAAACATAAATATTCTAAGCATAAATTTTAGTAAATTTGTATTTTAGAAATTATACCTTTTATACAATACGAAAATGTAAACGCACACATCGAATAGAACAAAGATAATAATAAGATCGACTGCCGAAGTCGTAGAAATCGCCATTTTGTCCGCTGTGAATGCACAGCGATGGCCATAATGACCGTTAACTAAAGATTCATGTATGCGCAGGGGAGAGGGGAACTCTTTGCTTACTGTTGAGCTCGTACTGTAATGAATTCTTTTATGTGCCGCTAGCACAAGTTCCATTAGCCAACGCCACGTGACCTCGGGGTAAACACGGATAGCTTGTGTTAAACACCATCAATATGACCCGCAGCGCCTCCCTTCGTTCCCCCGGGAGCGAATTTTGATTATTATAGAGGGGGGGGGGACGTTTTGTCCGCTTTTGCAAGGATTAATTGAGCAGTGAGAACTATCGGGGCTTTTCTGAATGATGGATTGGCGTGACTGGAGTCAAACACTTCACATTTGAGATGGGTGTAAAATAATCCATTCCACACAGAATTTTATAATAGAATTAAATATGCTGTTAAATATATATCTTTTAAAACTATTTTTTACACGTATTTTTATTTTTAAATTGAAACAATTTTCTCTACTGTCTTTACTGCAATGATAAAATTATGGTCTAGTTAATGAAAACAGCAGAAATATGTGCTTTATTTTTAAAAAGAAGCCTACGCGTCAAATAGCTTAAATTTATTTTAATAGATGGCGCACTAATGCATCATATTAATATATATTATGGATAATATTTTTTTACGTGATGTATATGATTTTGGAAATGTTAAATCATTTTTAATACATTTAAGAGAGTTTATATATGTGATATGCATTAGCGCGCCATCTGTTATGAAAATTCAAAACTATTATAGACGCGTATGATTTTTAAAAAAATTAAACAATTTATACTGCCCTTACTGCAATTGAAAAAATTAATGGGAGGGCCTGGCTCATCAGTGGTGAACCCTCCCAACGGTTTCGTCAGTTTAATCTACACTTAGATCTTTCTACCGTTAGCTTCTATATACTGTCAATTCCTTGAAGACATCGAATCAAAAAGTGTATTCTTCGATATTTTCCCCCATGCCTGGATGACTCGCTAACTCAATTGTTGTAAAGTTCGTGCTTGGCATCTGTCAATTAGAGATGGCCAAGACATTGTGCTGTAACAATCTGAAAGTCTTGTCTTATAATGGCAGGAGTATGAGGACTAGCACTGCCGTTTTGGACATTGGTCATGAAGGGCATGACATTAGACTGCCCCATCCTGCCCACATACACTGGCAGGCATTCCTTGTACCTTCAACATCAGCTAACTCTGTCCTATTGCTGATTGTTACGCAAACCACAATATTCTTGTGGCGCTCTGAAATAACGTTTGGGTGGGATCTTTCTCCAGAATGCCGGCGAAAACGTTGGCAACGATCACTTTGCTAAAGACAAAATAGAGACTTATCACTAAACACTCCATTATACCAATGGCATGTCTAGATAAGTCTTGCTACCCATCAGTTTGACCTTTGTTTTACATCGCATTAGGGATCGTGATTGAATCCTTACTTCAAGGCTCACAATTGTTCGAGGAGAGATTCTGCTTGTTACAGCTGTCTGGAGTGTAGGATCCCTCTCTACTGTCGGCAACGGCCATCGGTACAATTCTGCGGTATTTTTGCATTGTAGCTATTGAACCTGTGCCATGACTTCTTCTGTCCATCTTAATGATAGTGGTCAGACCTTCTAGAGATTTACCAATAGGACTTTCCCATTTCAAACATGCCAATAATCCGTTCTCTCTCAAAAGAGACATTGGGCTGTAGGTATATTTGCTCTTCAGTTCTTAGCATAGCTTATCCCTGAATACAGAACCCCAGAATTGATCTAAATTTCAAAGATAACGGTTTATATACTAAACCAATGATAAGTTTTAAAAGAAACGTAATAGATAATCAGCATCTCTAGACGAACAAGCATTGAAACACCACTCAATGTCTTGAACAAACTACACACCACCCACACAGAAGATTTGCATTATCGCTTTAAAACAACATAATCAATGGTTCTTTAAATTAAAATACAGACGGCTAGTAAATGCTTTTATTCTCTCGAAGTTTCTCGATAAAAATATTTTGTCCTCTTCAGAAAAAAATAAAAATTAAAGCCTTTAGCAAAGCCTTATAATTGTATTTATAACGCCTTGTCAAATTCTTTAATTTGTATTTTTTCCTTACGAGGTCAAAAGAATGTTTTCGAAACGTCGAGAGAATGAAAGCATTTACTAGCCGAGGTGTATTTTAATTTAAAGAACTATAAATGCCCCGGACAGACAACCTCTATCTTCAAGATAATTAATGGCTGACGAATCATTTCAATATTTCCGAATTAATTCATCATTTTATGAATAAAGATTGCTTAAGAAAAATATTTGTCAGTCATATACGATGATGTTTAACAAGGTTAATAACTTCAGCCCCTGGGCCAGAAAAAGAGAGAGAGCTGGACAATTTTATGACCCATAAATTTTTCTAAGGTTACACCTCAAGTTGAGACTCCTCCTGTATCCCTTTAAAATTTTGTATAGGTAAACATTAATGAAATTCCCAAAATTATTCCACTAAATAATAACGACTATTTTTATATTTAGAATCTTATACAATGGATTTGTCCAGTATACTTATCTAAGATATTTGTAGTACCTCACACCTATGATAATCATAAGGGGGTGGGGTTAAAATACAATATACTGTAAGGGCACAATATGTTCATACAAGTATATTTTATTAGTAAACACGGCTTCGCTTTATCACAAAGGCTAGATCACATTGTTGTTAATGCATTTTCTTTAGTTCACATTTAGTTCGTACAAATCCAGCTTGTATGCTTAAAATCAGTTTGACTTTACCAAGGATTAAAAATCATTTTGAATTCGTATTCTGTAAGTTCACAATACGTTCGTACAAATTCAGTTTGTAAATCAGTTTGGCTCTACTAAAGTGTTTTACCCATTTAAAAGTTACTTATATCACATCGGAGAGAATATATTCCCATTGTATTGTTCAACAAAGTTCACAGAGTCTGGGAATGGACGCCACCCAGTCTCACCATATAATCAGATTTCCAAACTCTTGGGAAGAAGCTCAGAAAGAAGATATGTTCAACGGGTCTTTGGTTGAAATGGCCCATTAGCCAGAGACTGCTCGATTTTTACCTGTCTTTTCCCCAGCGGACTACCAAGGGATGTACACAAAAGTTCTCAGCATCCTATGAGTCTCTGCTCTGCATCCCATATCTCAGATGTTCTGACTTGTCAGCTGATTAAGAGATGTACTGGATATAAAATGTGGACGTACTAAAGGAGAAACATACCAAGGAAGCTATAAGTTTAATGTATCCCAGTCCAGATAAGGGCTAAGCGAAAGACTCATTCCAAAAGAAGATTCAATTTTGAATAAAGAAGATACAATAAAAGTGAAAGATATACTATGACATTGCGACTATGATAACAAACATTTCTTAATTATAGCGTGGGCTTCCAGGAAGCCTTTTCTCTGTCTTTTATTTCATCCGAAATTTGTCTTTAACTTTCTTAATTATTCCTTCAATGAAATATGTCATCTGTATATCTACTCAGCCTTCTTTATTCGTTTCTAAATCCATATATTCCATTCCCTCAATCCTTTTCTTAATCTCATTCTTGATATCTTACTAATCCGTAAAATACTACATTTCGAATCTATGTTTTGTATAATCCCCTTTAGGTATCCTTTGCCAGGGGGTGGCATACCATTCTTCCCATCCTATTATGTTTGAATATTGATAATCATCTCACTATCTCACTGCAGTTGCAAAATTGTGTTTCCATTTAAAAGTAATTCGATCACTTGCTCTTCTGTAGAGGGAATACTAATTCTATATTTGTCCTTGTTCCAAAATCACTTTATTAGGTACCACTCAACAAGAACAACCTAGTTTATGATAATTGTAACAATGAATAATAATATGTGAAGGTTATTCACATATTAAACAATATTTTAACTCGGGATTCAATCCCGGTTCATGACTGTCGGGAATCGAGGGTGTTATCCACTCGTTCACCTCTATATTTTGCTTACGATTTACGAATATCTGTAAAATAGTACAAAAGTGAATTTGTACTTGGATCAGGTGGATAAATTGAGAAAAAGAACATTTCCTGATCGTGAAATTAAAAGATATATGGCACAAGCCATCAGTAACTTTTAGTTGCACGATCAGGAAATGCCCTTTTTCTCAATTTTGGAATAGTTAGCCATGTGACCATCCTTATTTTGGAAGTTTCATTACATTTGTATACGATTGTATTAATATTGCCATGCGGAAAATTAGGGAAGACAAAAACTTCAGGAGGAGACAACAATTTATTTCAGGGAAGGACAAACTATGAATGGTAAACAAAAGATAAGTCACGAGGGAAATTTACAGAGTAGCAAAATATAAACATGAAAATGACCACTCTGTTAATAAAAATAATAAATTAATAAATACTTTGTTACATAACTTATTCCCTATGGGAGCTGTGACCCACAGCTAGCAATAATTGTAGATACTGACATGGTTCTTACGTGCATCTGCCAAGGATTCCGTCGAAGTCTTGGAACTTTGTCCCTAGTAACTTTGCGTCCTTTTTCTTGCGGCGTGAAGAGCGGCTTTGTCGTCGTACGTCTATAGGGACATCGTCATCTTCGAGGGAAGTCTTGGCTTTAGCATGGCGATGAAATCCTGGAGTCAGTCTCCGAAAATGTAGATCACAATACCCAAGGCTTCAAGGCGGTCTTCAGTTTGTCTTCTCCAACTTACCCAGCATCTCCACCAAAATGCCACGTGGAAAATTAGGGAAGTCAAAAACTTCAGGAGGAGACAACAATTTATTTCAGGCAAGGACAAACTATGAATGGTAAACAAAAGATAAGTCACGAGGGAAATTTACAGAGTAGCAAAATATAAACATAAAAATGACCACTCTGTTAATAAAAATAATAAAATTAATAAATACTTTGTTACAATATGATGCACTAGCGCGCCATCTGTTATAAGAAAAATAAACTATTTCTAACACTTATGATTCTTTTATAACTAAAACAATTTTATTTTTATAACAGATCGCGCGTTAATGCATCATATTGTCAAGTAGCTCTACAACCCCATCCACAGGAAGCTCCATAGGACACCTGTCAATCATCCCTGGACTCCGGGGGGACGACCACAGGTGTGAGGGGTTCTCGGAATATTATCGGCAAATAAGGAAAACGGGACTTCTCGGTGGCTGACCACTCTCATTATTATTATCTTTACCTTGGGATAAGTTGTTATCTCTCTCCCTATAAATACCTTTTGTATATAATTTTATTGGAGAACTAAAAGGTAAATACCCTTTATAGTAAATTAATTATTTCCAAATTTACCCTTGCTTTATTTATCTCCGCGACAATATAAATATTGTGTTTTAAAAATACTTTTACTTGCAACTTGCTGAAAAGCAATGCTCGAAGCATATTCTATATTTATAAATATATGTATTTATACTGTTCTCAAAGCTTATATGTCCATAGGTCATTTAAAATACCATTTCCAAGAGTCTATTTTTAATATCGGTATGAAGGGAAAACATCCAAATGCAATATTACAGCGGTATAGTAGATAAAAGAGTTCGCCACTGATGAACCAGGCCCTCAATTATTGTATCATTGCAGTAAGGGCAGTAGAATTTTTTTTTCTAAACTCGATCTGAAAGACGGATTTTGGCAACTGGGAATTACGGAAAAGACTCGAAGATTCACTGCTTTTTGTCACTCCAACTGGACATTATGAGTTTTTAAGGCTTCCTTTCGGATGTGAAAATTCCCCTGCTTTGTTCCAGCGCATGATGACATCCGTCTTAGCGGATTTGTTGAAAGAAAAGGTAGTGGTGTATATCGATGATATCTGCTGAGACACCCAGCAAGAATGTGCCGATCTAACCTATAGAGTACTTCAATGCCTAAGTGCAGAATGTCTGATACTGAATCTCGACAAATGTCAATTCTGCGTTCCTCAAATTGATTTATTAGGTCGAGTCATAGATGAAAACACCAAAAGGATTGTGATGTAATTGTACATATTCAGATGTAAATATGTAAATATGGTTTTGCATATAGACGCTCGAGTTAGGATATAAATAGAGATAATTGTAAGTTGTCAGTTAGTTAGAAAGTTCCGTTCTTAAATAAAGAAGTGTTCACCATCGTAGCCCGATTCCTTGAAGAAACTAAACATGGTGGCAGCGTAAAAGCGGTAAAAGCAATTTTCAAAATTATAAAGTTGAAATATAAGAATATTTTTTTAAGAAAAGGGAAAAAAATGGCTAATTATATACAAGTAGCTGCTCCAGAAGGATTCAATTTCGGCAAACCTAATGAATGGCCAATATGGTTCAAAAGATTTCAAAGATACAGAATCGCTTCAGAACTTTCAGAGAAAAGTGAAAATGAGCAAGTAAATGCTCTGATTTACATAATGGGCGATAAAGCAGAAGAAATCTTGATCTTATTCAATTTAAGTGAAGCACAAATTAATGACTATAAACTAGTGGTGTCCAAATTTCAGGACTATTTCATAGGAAAAAGAAATGTTATTTATGAAAGAGCAAAATTCAATAGAAGAAGCCAAGGGGAGACGGAACCTGTAGAGGAATTCATAACCAATCTCTATGTGCTGGCAGAAACCTGCAGCTATGGTATCTTAAAAGAAGAGATGATCAGGGATCGCTTGGTAGTTGGAGTGAAAAACCTTAATCTTTCTGAGAAATTACAGTTGGAATCGAAACTTACCTTGGAGAAGGCAATCCAGATAGTGCGCCAATCAGAAAGGTAAAGAATCAACAAAAAGAAATTAGGCAAGACACTGAAGATCGGAACGTGGATGTGATTGACAGGAAAGGGAGCAGAAATGGCACAAATGTTCGCAAAACAAGAATGAAAGGTACAAAAACGTACAATTCTAATTTTCCAAAGAATCCTCAAGGTTGTTCTTCTTATGAGAAACGTAAATGTTTCCGATGTGGATATTACCAAGGACATTCGAAAGAACAATGTCCTGCTAAGGATGCTATTTGCAACAAGTGCAGAAAGAAAGGTCATTTTGCCAAGGTTTGTCACACAAAAACCGTACAAGAAGTATCAAGCTCCCAAAATGATGTATTCATTGGAATAGTGGAAATTGTACAAAAGTGAAATTGTACAAAAGTGAAATTGTACAAAAGAGAAAATGTACAAAAGTGTAATTGTACAAAAGTGAAATTGTACAAAAGTGAAATTGTACAAAAGTGTAATTGTACAAAAGTGAAATTGTACAAAAGTGAAATTGTACAAAAGTGAAATTGTACAAAAGTGTAATTGTACAAAAGCGAAATTATACAAAAGTGAAATTGTACAAAAGTGAAATTGTACAAAAGTGTAATTGTACAAAAGTGAAATTGTACAAAAGTGAAATTGTACAATAGTGAAATTGTACAGAAGTGTAATTGTACAAAAGCGAAATTGTACAAAAGTGAAATTGTACAAAAGTGAAATTGTACAAAAGTGTAATTGTACAAAAGTGAAATTGTACAAAAGTGAAATTGTACAAAAGTGAAATTGTACAAAAGTGAAATTGTACAAAAGTGAAATTGTACAAAAGTGAAATTGTACAAAAGTGTAATTGTACAAAAGTGAAATTGTACAAAAGTAAAATTGTGGTTCCTGTGGGATTCCTTTGAAGGTGCGGAGTGACAATTCGGATCACTATGGCAAATCAAAGGAAGCTTGTTCTGCTCCCTCTATAATAGGTGTTGTGAATGCTATTGATGAAAAGGAGTAAAGGATTCTGAAGCGGAGCCTAAGGGCGACGTAGTAAAGGATTCTGATGCGAAGCCTAAGGGCGCAGGAGTACGAGAACTGCCTCCATTGGAAGTAAATGATCGAGTTTGGCTGACGGACCTTAACGGGGAGCCATATGTAAATTACCCAGAGGCCAACCCACACACTTCGGATGCTGCTACGGATGTGACCGATTCATCAACATCTCCTGGAAGAACAGTTCGTCCGCCCAGACGTTTTGGAGAGGACTAGAGCTAATCTCTAAGAGGGGAGATGTGATGTAATTGTACATATTCAGATGTAAATATGTAAATATGGTTTTGCATATAGACGCTCGAGTTAGGATATAAATAGAGATAATTGTAAGTTGTCAGTTAGTTAGTAAGTTCCGTTCTTGAATAAAGAAGTGTTCACCATCGTAGCCCGATTCCCTTGAAGAAACCAAACAAGGATAAGATTCGAAGTTAAAGAAAAGGTAAAAAATATGAGACGACCATATAATTTAAAGTCCCTCCGGTGTTTTACTGGGCTCACCAATCATTTCCGTCATACGCGTCTGAAATAATTTAAATTTCTTATGTGATTATATAAAAGAAGCGTACCTAAATTTGTGAAAGAAATTTTTCTAAAATATTTCAAGAGGTTACTCTCTCTATATCAATTTATTGCACGAAAAACTTAAGTTTTAAGTTTGATAAAACTTGATAAAAGCGATTCCTCGAAATATTTTGAAAATAAAAAAGTTTTTCTTTCAACAGATCCAGATATATACTTTTTATATAAGTAAAATCAATAAAGATATCACTTTTTAACTTTAAAATTAGTGTTTCCGAGTTTCCTTATATTTTCGTGCAAATATTTAATAACACATTGGGTGTTATAGAAATTTTGCAGTAATAGAGGTTTACCGAATTAATTATTTATTTTATATATATTATATAAACTTTTTTAAAGTTGAAATACCCTCTTATATGTGACTGATTATAACAATTAATGATAATCTTCAAAGAGAGCCTGCTAAAATTTTAGGAGTCTAATAAATACATGTAGACAAAGAGGATAAAGATATTGCAATAGGCATCAGTCTATTCTGAGCAAAAAAAAAGGAATCAAATTTAAAGATTTTACTAGAATTTTCTTCTTAGGATTATTTTAAATACTTGTCACCTTATTCTTCTCGTAGTCATAACGCATAGATAACTAACCTCTCTTAAGTAAGCAACAGACATCATCAAGTCCGTTTATCGATTTTAATATGAAACAAAAATAATACCAATAGAATAATTAATAACACTATCACAACATCCCAGAAATAGAAATAGTTAACTTTTTGATCATTCAAGCTTATTAATAAATGAAAAAAGATATTGTGGAGAGGACATTAAAAGAAGGCTAGCATTGGGCGGATCAGCAATGAGAGATTTAAAAACTATCTGTGAAAACAGAAACCTATCAAATGATACCAAGATTAGACTTGTGAGTACACTAGTATAGCCATAGTCGCCTATAGAAGTGAAAATGGATCATTACCAAAACCACGAAGAAAGAATTAATGGCTTAAGTAATTCTGTTGGTGAAAGATGCTCAGAGTCTTGCAAACTTCAAGGAGAACCAATGCGGGAGCATCTAAGGCAAGCTAAAGATTCTTAAAGTCTGATTTAAATCATTGAGACGTCAATTCTTAGATACCATGGTCATACCATCAGAATAGAAGATGAATGGCTGGAGAAAGCCGTTATGGATTAGATGGTCATGTAGGAAGACGGACTAACCAAATTAAACCAATCACCTGACTGGCATTGAAAGAAACAAGAAAGGTGATCAGAGAGACAGAAAGAAAAAATGTATCCGTGAAGTCACGGACTCCTAGTAATAGAAGGGAATGAATAAAGTGCTTTTCATCTACAAAAAATGTCATTATCAATATTTAAAATTAATTTATGTGAACTAATGACCCTTTGTAAAAATTCACAGAAACACGGATGATGATGGACAAAGACTTCTTTTTAGTCAAATTCACAAGATGGAAAAGCATAAAATATTTTACTGCCCTCCTAGAAGGCTGTTAAATCGTGGCGGCCGTCCTGGAGATAATTTGGCGGCCGTGGCAGAGATGATTTGGCGGCTCGATTAGAGGCCAAGCACTAACCCACCAATGGCAGACAAAGGACTTCTCCAGAATTTTGCATCTCTCCTCGAGTCCATTCAGTGAATTTTACGATAGATCCTTTAAAGCCTGGTTGAATTTATTGTTGAAAAAAGAGTATAACCAGAGGGGTTGTATCTTGATACTCCACGGATTTTTATTGAAATCTTTCGGTGCGAATATCTTTACCGGGTGGCGAAAATTCATAGAAGGTTTGAATTTTTTTATTATTCAATCTATAACGCCGCGGGTAATGATCATGTGGATACAAATTCAAAAATGAACTGAAATGTGGGTAATTTTTTTCTATTTCGTTTCTATATAAGCATGCGCTCTATAGAGAGTCCCTCCTAGCTACCTACATAGGCTATTAAAGCTAATGAAAGAATTAAGCAAATGATCTGTCGCCGCCAGGGTTCTATTTGACTGAATGTTTTAACCGACGAATATTGTGTTTTAACAAATTTGTATTATTACTATTATTATAGTGTTGTAGTAATAGTCATTGTAGTAGTATAAACAGAGAGATAGTTATTCACTAATATACTCTAATCATTATCATTTTCATACCTCTCAAAACATGGTAATTAGTCTGTTGTAAGATAATTTTCATATCACGGCGCCGTAATACTGTGACAATTACTCCATGCCATGCCTATAGTTACAACTAATTGACTAACTGAATGTGGCCTTCTAGTTCTACCAAATGACCGCACCAAGCAAACTGTTCAGATGCACTGTGGCAATGAACCAAGTCAGCAGTAAACCACCAGAACTGCAATACAAGTGAGTACAGGAAGGGTATATATACGGGTACAGGAAGAAATAGGGAGAGTGTTTAGAAAAAAAAAAGTCTGCAAAAGTGAAAAAAAAAAGTAACAATTACTTCGTCTCGACCGTACTTTATTATAGTGTCAAAATTTCATTCCGATTGTTCGACATTTGTTGAAACGTATGAAGAACGATTACAAAATAGCCTATGATTTGATTTATTTGCATATTCCGGGTTCTAAAAGATGACAGTGACCTCTTCTATACCTATATTGATATAATGCTAAAATTCCAATCAAATAGGTCAAATATTTTTGGAAAGTTATACGTAACAAAATAGTAAAAATGTATTTTCTTTATTTATATACGTAGATGTATGGTAAATATAATTAACTAGCCGAATGACCCGGGCAACGCCCGGGTTTTACTCGATTAAATGCTTTTATTCAAATACTATTCGTTACAATTATAAATTGGCGCCGTGGATGTCATTCTTGTATAATATATAAATGAGTTTTAAAAATTGTAAAAAAAAATTTAAAAAATGAATCGGCCGGGAATCGAACCCGGGGCGCCCGCGTGGCAGGCGAGCATTCTACCACTGAACCACCGATGGTTATGAGAAATGGCCATATTTGGGTATTTATTCCATTAACACAGCAAACGGTGACAGAATTGATTAAGAAAGAATTGATTATGACGCTGATAACTGTATATTTTAATAATATAATATATAATGACTGTAGTAAGATGTCATAAATATTTTTTTCCTTGTCTTGAAAACCTGATGTCAATATGCAACAATGATATGTCGTAGTTTAGCTCTCCTCCATACTAGGGACCACAGTTACATTCCACAATTCTAGACGCCATCTCTGTCAAATTATATTGACAAATATTTGCAATCTTATCATATCTTATCTCAGGTTTTAGTGGAAAGAATTTGTGTTTTCGTTTGATTGTGAACAAATCTCTCCCGCCTTCTCATTGGACGAATGTGGCCATGTTTGTATATAAATGGGGCTATGGTATGAGTCGACGCCAGTGTGGTGGATTCGTGTGGAGACACTTAAAGTGTTCTCTGCGTGTATTATCCTTGTCTGGCAATCTCGGCGCATACCTGTGTAACCCCGGTCCGATCCCTACCTAAGCAGCAATAAAGCTAAGTACTGTTTTTTATTTTATTTAACAAATTGTGGTTTATTATTTACTTTTTTTGTGTTGTACTTTTGAGTCCACGATTTTTCTGTGTTTAAGTTACTCTTACTGTAGGCCCTAATATTGTATTTGTGTGTTAACCCGTACAAAGTAACTTTTGTCATTGGCGAGCCTGCCAGGATTACTGGTGTTTTGCACGTGTAAATTCCTGTAATTTTTACGTGCGTTTTTTTTTCTTTTCTTTGATTGAGTGGTTTATTATTTTTTTTTTGTACTCCATCATGTTCGCGAATTCTTTGCTAAACTTATCAGTGTTTAATGGGGTTGATCTAGAATCTTTCATTCGGGAAGTCGAGCTTAAAGCTCGAGTAGGCAAATGGGATCCTGAGGTCAAAGCATTGCTCATGTTCGAGGCTTTATCCCCTGAAGTTAGGGTAAGCTTAGAGGAGATGGGTATCCGTAACGATAGCAGTTTCAAAAGTATTTCTAGTAAACTGAACATATTGTACCCTAAGAAAGCGCGTGGTATTAGGGAATGCCTTAAATTAATAGAAGGTCTTAAGCAGAGAGTTGGGGAAAGTCCTATGGTTTTTAAAGAAAGATTCCTGGCAATTAGAGATAAAGTAGAGTACAGTTTTGACGATAGCCTAGTGTTCGAAATTTTCCTCGAAAATGTGCTCGATAAGTATAGAGAGGCTATTGTTCGCAGTGAGGCTAAATCAATAGACAAAGCAGTCAGTGTCATGACCAAGGAGGATAGTGTAGAACACCGTTGCAGCTTTATGAAAGGGGTATGTTCAGTAGAAGGGGTTAAAGAAATAAATAGCATTAAGGGTGAGATGAAGATGCTTAGCTCCAGTGTAAACAGGATGAAGCACGATAATGAGCAGTGTATTGCAGATCTTAGAGGTGAGATAGAAAAACTGACTAAATTGTTGGGCGAAATCAGGCTGAGTCCATCTGAGTGTAGATTAGGACATATAGCTAGTGATTGTTGCTCAAGACAGTCTTCTATGTTTGCCAACCGCAATACTCTTGACAATGCCGAGATAGTGAACATACGTTCATATGGCGGAGATCCGTATGGAAATCTGCCAATAGTTAAGGTTAATATTAACGGCAATATGTGGCACCTGTTATATGATACAGGAAGCCAAGTCAGTATTATTGATTCTGAAAAGTGCAAGGTCTTGAAGGAGAATTGGGACGATGCACTTAAAACTTTACGTATAGTGTCAGTGACAGGCCAAGAGCAGACACTTACACGTGTTAAAACCTGTAGAGTTGGTAACGAAAACGGCATTGAGCTGGGAGAGATAAGGTTTTGGCTAATATCCCTCGGAGATAAGGCCTACGACGGGATTCTGGGAATCAATGATATAAGGAGATTCAATATCCCGTTACTTGCCATACGGGAGCGTTGCAACATGATTTCCTTGAAACCAGAAGACCGAGATTATGTAGACCTTAGCTACGTTGCCAGTGTGCATAGACCGATGGTTTCAAGCTCCTTCAAGGAGAAATCAGTGAAGCGCATTGAAAACGGGGCTGTAAAGTTGCCACCTACTGAGTGTAACAGAAACTGTGAGTGTAGTGCTGGGTCTGTTAATAGTTTTAGAAAGCCCACCTGGGCTGAGAGGTTAAGGGTGATGCGGAAAGCAAAGGAGACTGTCAGACAGTTTATGTCAGGTAATTCTGCTGAAAAGCGTATGAATCCTAGGCCACCTTATTCCAGAAGTTTCGACAGAGGAGATCTGGTAATGCTAGCTGTTCCTAAGACTGAAGGTTTCTCCAACGTCTTTGGGCCTTTCCGTGTGGAAGCTAGGGTCTCCGATGTTAACTTTAGAGTAAGAGGGGTCACCATGCACGATGTGAAGGTTGTACATGTCGATAGGATGAAAGCGTTTAGAAACAGACGTTAAGAAGAGCTTTTAGCTCTTGGACTTGAGAGAACTGAATGGAATTGGATGGTTCGGTTTCTCATCAAGTGAGCGTCTGTCAGTACCCAAGGTCTCTACCTAACATACCCAGCCGGTCCCAGATGAGAGCTTATTTGGTCCCCCATTAAACTCTGTCTGCTAAAGCATATTATATATGTGTGTTTGGTAATCACTCATGGTAACTCACGTAGTATGCGCAGATTTTTTTTTTGATGTTTCTTTTGGGAGTAGCAAGATGGAAGGCACCTTTATGGAACGACCCGGATGCCTACTTCTCCTCTCTTTAGTTTTTTTTTTTTTGTATCTTTATAACATGGCTCCCGTGAGCTTTTTCCCTCCCGACAGCGGGAGGTTTTCCTTACGGGACAATGGGAATGTTCGGGAGATTTGTTAGTTTCTTTTTTTTTTTTTTTTTGGAAAGACACCTTTTGTCAAATTATATTGACAAATATTTGCAATCTTATCATATCTTATCTCAGGTTTTAGTGGAAAGAATTTGTGTTTTCGTTTGATTGTGAACAAATCTCTCCCGCCTTCTCATTGGACGAATGTGGCCATGTTTGTATATAAATGGGGCTATGGTATGAGTCGACGCCAGTGTGGTGGATTCGTGTGGAGACACTTAAAGTGTTCTCTGCGTGTATTATCCTTGTCTGGCAATCTCGGCGCATACCTGTGTAACCCCGGTCCGATCCCTACCTAAGCAGCAATAAAGCTAAGTACTGTTTTTTATTTTATTTAACAAATTGTGGTTTATTATTTACTTTTTTTGTGTTGTACTTTTGAGTCCACGATTTTTCTGTGTTTAAGTTACTCTTACTGTAGGCCCTAATATTGTATTTGTGTGTTAACCCGTACAAAGTAACTTTTGTCATCTCCACTAAAACAACGAAAAAGGGTTATCATTAAACTAGACTCATTTTTGCGTTATCTCTTTCTAAATATATTTAAGATAAATTTATACAATTAATAAAGTGAGGTTGAAAAATATTTGAAAGGCCTAAATATTAAATGGTGAATCTCCTTCCATGGATTTCGCCAGTTTAATTTATCAGACCTATACAACAACTGCATTAAACACTGATTCTATTAATATATTGTTACATCAATTATAATGCGCCTTACATTTATTCAAAATATTCTATGATATTTAATATTTATTTAAAACAGAATATTTAGATTATCATCATTCCTTTTTATAGTTTCATTCCTTTTGTAATATTTATTGTACATATATCTTGATTGGTTATTGGAGGGAGAGAGGACCTGGAGGGAGACTGCGGATCACGACCTACGAGGAAGACGACGAATAAATAAACACAATAACTTTGAAAGGTAATTTATTTTTATTTACTTTTACTTTTGTTTATTTGCTTTGAATATGGAAACCCGCTCGGGAAACGTGTATAGCACCAAGAAGGAAGAAACCAAGGTCGACGACCCTGCAAAGCTGCAACTTGGTGCAACAATATAGACTGTATTCCAAGATTTCATCTATAGCTGATGGTATTTAGTAAAACTATATATTATGTTGTGTAGTGAAGTGATTTCACACACATATGTTTGCTTCGAGCACAGTTCTTCAGCTTAATCGATAATTAAAATTCATAGTTATTTATAATAGAAGATAATAAAACAGCTTGAGGTAAAAGGCGAGATATATTGAATATAATTATATCAAAAAAAGGACCTACCTGTGGATCTGTGAAATAAAACAAAATTTCAAAATATTTCATTTTCAGAAGAACTCTTTATCAATTTATTCTGCATTTAAAAACTTCCATAAATCTCCATGAAGGGTAAAAAAAGATGCTGACGTTGTTTATTTATAGTGGCGCTCCGCCTCCCATAGAAGCCCTATTCCACTCTTCTGGCACAACCAGAGCATCCAACTCGCTCGAGATGACTCGACCGAGCTAATGGTCCAGGCCCTACCAGGAACTGGTCTGCCGATGCGATGGACTCCGTCTCAAAAAGTCAGGGGAGGGAAAAGCCTCAATATCTGAGGAAACAAATAAATTCGGACAGAGTCTCAGAGCACATGGAATTAACAGTTAGATTTTGCCCCCCCCCCCCCCCCCCCCCCCCCACCCCCCCCATTGAAAAAAAAAACTTTAAAAACTTAGCGTTTTGTGCAATAAATGATGAGAAATCCTTCGAAATAATTTAAAATTAAAAGTATTTATGTCACAGATACAGGTACTCTATATAAGAATATAAACAGTTTCCCACATAAAACACGATTCTTTATTTCAAATAGCAGTGGTAGGCCTTTAGATTTTCCAGCGCTTCTTCAGTCCAAAAACAAAATCATATAAATAAGAATGTATCTCTCTATAAATCAAAGTTTCTTACCAAAAATCAACATAAAATACCATCTTACTTTTGCTGTATGTTCAGTTACGAAGCACAGCATATCAAGATGATATTTGATAGAGATTATATTTTTATAAGAAACATCAGTTTTTCATCTCAATACTTCTATATTTCACTTTGTTTTTGATACCAAAAGATGAGATAGAAAATTACTCGAATGCTTACCACTGTTATCGAAAAAAAGAATCCTATTACACAAAACTGTTTTTTTTTCTATTAAAGGACAGTACAAGAACACAAAGAGGTCGTTTTTTATTTTCAAATGTCATCCTTATCCAACCAACAGAAACATATATAATTAGTAAATATTCGACATTCTAAAATACCAAATAAACATCAAAGATTAACTTTAGAAGTTAATGGAATCTTTAAACACGTCCTTTTTTTTACCTTCTCAATCGACCTATATAAATACCAGAATAATATAATAAAAATTAATAAGCGTGTGTTGACCAACATAAAAATTAATAGATCTACAAATAATATTTATGTAAATACATTGAAAGTATAAAACATCTATAAAGATATAAATAGACCAAATATACATATATCACAGACCGATTATCAAAAACCATTTAATTTACAATATCTCGATTATTTGGGTTTATAAGATATTTGTATTTTTGAGATAGTAATATAACAGTTTAATACGACCCTTAATAGCCATTATCACGACATTTGTCTAAACCCCATTTACATTAAATAGAACCAAATCCTAATTCGACAATAACTTAACCAAATCTCCACCTCTACCAATATTTCAATTGGCTGAACGCCAACTTTTTCAAGGTATTATAACATATTTAATGTGTGTAAATAATGTGTGTAATATGTTATAATACCTTGAAAAAAGGTTGGTATTCAGCCAATTGAAATATTGGTAAAATAAATTATATTTTGATCCAATATATGCTTTTTTAATTAATTAAATATCTATTTATGGATTGCTCTATTTTCAAAATTATTTACTCTATTAACTAAACTAATTGTGAGAACATTCCATTTACTAACATTTATCCTTGACAACCCAAAACACAACTCAATATTGTTGCACCAAGTTGCAGCTTTGTAGGGTCGTCGACCTTGGTTTCCTCCTTCTTGGTGTTATACACGTTTCCCGAGCGGGTTTCCATACTCAAAGCAAATAAGGAAAAGTAAATAAAAATAAATTACCTTTCAAAGTTATTGTGTTCATTTATTCTTGCCTTCCTCGTAGGTTGCAATCCGCAGTCTTCGTCTAGGTCCTCTCTCGCTCCAATAACCAATAAAGATATATGTACAATAAATATTACAAAAGGAATGAAACTATAAAAAGGAATGATGATAATCTAAATATTCTGTTTTAAATAAATATTAAATATCATAGAATATTTTGAATAAATGTAAGGCGCATTAAAATTGATGTAACAATATATATAACAGAATGTTAAAAATTAAATCTTCATCGAAGCATAATTAACAATAGACAAGGTAAGAAGAACAAAGAACGGATGTAGAAGAGGCGTTAATGTAAAAGCGATGTTTATAAGCTAAGCCTTTAATTAAGATTTCCCGCCAAAAAGCAGACGAAAATCGATAAAAGCAATTAAGATCAGACGGTCAAAATTTAAGACCAAACAGAAGGGAAGGCAATCCTTGTCCAAAAAGCGTGAATGACAAAGAGGGCCAATAACGTCAAATGAAGGGGGATATAAAATTTCAACCCTCGCTCTCAGCTCAGAGATTTTAGAAGTGGGAGAGGGCCTATTGAAGTCTAGAAGAGGAGGGGATGTGAAGGCTTATTTGAAGGGCTTCAATATCACACCAAACGACGCCTATTCTATCCTACTTTTTTTTCAGCAAGGAAGGATTTAATATCGCGTGCAGAAGACATTATCATAAGATTGTGGAGAAGAATCAAACAAGCCAAAGGAAATCTAATTTTATCCCAAAAGAAATTGTATTTCGCGCCATTTTTTTTCTGCATGGCCCCTATTATTTTATGCGATTTTGGAGTTAGAGAATATTATATTTGTTATACTTGTTAGAATCTTATAAAAATTCCTATAAATGGTATATTCAATATTTAATATATTTTTACATCACTCCTTGCGTCATATTAATTGAAAATAGTGTTAATTAATTTTCACCCCCCCCCCATATAAAGTTTCAAAAAGTTATATAATTAATATTCTATATTTTATATTAAAATATTGGACAAAAAGGTAAATAAATATATTATATTTTGTTGTTGATGTCGTGTACAATGAAGAGCCTCAGATGTCTCCATGCAACTCCATCACAGCAGTCACAATGTCCTCTATCTTGGGTGTGTATACTGTATTATTGTTATTGCCGTGTCCAATGAAGAGTCTCAGATGTCCCCATACATCTCTATCACAGCAGTCGCAATGTCCACTATCTTGGGTGTGTAAAGCTGTTGTTCTGGGTCCATGTCAATTTTCTGCAAAGCTGCGGCCATTGCTGGACATGAGAATATGTGGGTGTTAGTTCTACAAAAGGACAATTGTTGCATGTCCTGTAGGTTCTCTTGTGCATCTGGAGGTATTAGATTTTGCTCTTCATTGGAAAATGGGTGCCGTTGCCACGTTAGTCACCTTGGACCAGAATTTGGTAAAATATTTCAAGGGTCCAGGGGGGATTGGAGTGGTCGGACTCCCCCCCCCCATAATTATAAATAAATTTATACTTTGAAATACATAAAAAGTGAATATTCATTTTTTAGCATTTACATAAACTATTATATTTTATCGTAAAGATAGACGCTGCCTGGCCGGCATTCATATTTCTTCAAATAAAAGACAAAAGATTTTTGCCAAAACGTCGAGACAATAAAAAGATTTACTGGCCGAAGTGTTATTTATTTGAAGAAATATTATATTTTAATTTTGTTATTTATAGAAATAAAGGCGTTTTGAATATTGCATGATTGTTTTGTTTGTTGTTGTTGTCGTGTCCAATGAAGAGCCTCAGATGTCTCCATGCATCTCTATCACAACAGTTGTTTTCTATCTTGGGTGTGTGAAGCTGCTGTTCTGGGTCCTTATCAATATTCTGCAAGGCTGCGGCCATTGCAGACATGATAATACGTTAAACTAATGATAGAATTGTGTTGAAGGAGGCTGTTTTAATTCTGATTGAGAGCTCTCAAAGTAGAAAGTGTTGAACCAATATCTCCAAATATCAGAATATTAATCTTATTACAATATTTTTTCAGCTGTTAGTTATTATGAGGGTTATATCTATTTTGTAGCAAAATCTTTATTATTTTATTAACAAATTAGTAATATTAATTTATATTTTTGAGAGATACTCTGTAAAATCTTCCCATCTGGTATTTTATAAATGTTAACTTGTTCTTGCCTTAAATAAATTTCAATGTCATCGTGAAGTTTGTCTTTCCTAATTTTCTCTACGTGACAATATTAAAACGGTCATTTTTGTTTAAATTGAAAATATCAAAGAAAAACATCACTAGACAAATATATTACTTAACCTTTAGATAAATTTATCATTTGAAGACTCTTGCGTTTGCATGTAACACACATTTATACTCTAGAATTCAAGAAAGGATCATTGTCATACATCTCTAACAGAATATTAGCCCGTCCCACATGCTACATGCAAACATTTTTAGTATGCGACAACTGAAGAAAGAAAAATTTGTGATTCAAACTCACACATTCTAATACATATAGTAAAATTAAAATAGGCATATTTTGACCACGAGCACATGAACTTTTTAAATGGCAGAGCGCCATCTAGCGTGTTCAATAATTTCCAGGAATGCTAAATATTTGAAGATATACAGATATATTTAAAGATATTCTGTTTAAAGTTATACTAGGACATATATATAATGGAATTGTTTTTTAAAATCTAAAAATAACCACCTTCATGTACATACACCTGTTCCATATTTTTTCCAGACGTCAAAACCCCTCTGCGCATCTTCATCTTTCTGGCTTCTCGAGATATTCCTCGCATTCCCTCTTATTTCAGTTATTGAGTCAAATCGGCATGTTTTCAAGACTTTTTAAACTTTATGGTAAATAGAAGATGGTTAGGAGCAAGGTCAGGAGAATAGGGTGGCTGGGACAGTAAAGAAATTCCATGTTTTGCCCAATTAAATTACACAGCAATATCGCGGGTGTACGTTGTCATGAATGACTCATGCTAATGTCAGATTTGGTCGTTTCTGACGTACTGCTTCCCTTAAATGTCGCAATACATCAAGATAGTAATGTTGATTAACGGCCTTACCCTCAGGCACGAATTCATGGTGTGTGTCAATCCCTTTACCTTAGAGAATTTTCATGATTTTTTTTATCACTAAAGATCTGCCAGTGTGTGGATCATCCTTGTTCGACCAGGTTTAAATAGTGAACACCATTCAACTGTTTCCTTGATTGTAATTCGTCATCTATTTTTACAAATCCTGCTTTCACATTTGAAGTTATTCGAAAGCTGTTTTCCATCATTTAAAGCAAAACTCTTTGTATATTCGCCATTTGTTCAATATACTGAAGTTACACAAAATGTTCTGCAAGCTTATAAATTCGAAAATGAACCTGAGCGCGTGCGTCTGTAAGCTCAATACCTACGTCTTGCTCTAAATGTTTTATTTATAAGGTAATATGATAGTAATATTTGCAATTTGGGCTTAAAAATCATCAATTCTGGTTAGCAGCCCCGTAAATAAAGATATTTCCAGCAATATTTGTATGTGATTCGGTCTCATTCCTGGAAGGTATAGTACATCCGTAGTAGTATCTATATGGTATAGTACACGATGCCCATTCCAACCACTGAGCTAAGAAAGAAAGTGCATTCTGTTTGGCTGATTAAGGTCATGTAACAGTAGATAACCAATCAACGAACGAACTAAATAGTTACCAAAATTCAAAATAATTTTAAAGGCGTAAGATTCTTTTTGAAAATAAACAATTTCTACTGCCCCCTTACTGCAATGGAAAAATTAATGGGAGGGCCTGGCTCATCAGTGGTGAACCCTCCCAGCGGTTTCTCCAGTTTAATCTACCATACCGCTGTTATATTGCATTTTTGGAACATCCTTTTATTTTGAATTTTGATAACAGATGGCGCGCTAGTGCATCTTATTAAATAGACACCATATATATTGTAGCGTTAGAAATCAAGCCTTGAAATATCCTAAGATGTGAAAGTATTTATTGATGACGTCACAGCGACGAGTCGACAATTATTAACAGGTCAGTCCAAAACTATTTACAGCTAGAGAATCTTAAGCAAGCAAGCAAAGAAATATTTTAAAGATGATTTCACAAATACAGATTAATATATATTTTTATAATCTGTTGAATATATTTTCATTGAATAATATTAAATTAAATAATAAAATATTTCTTCGTCACATAGCCTCCTCCTATAGAGAGCATCGACCCGATGCTCAGCAGGAGACTTACGTCGTCAGTCTTAAGAACTAGTACTATGGCCAGGGATATTTTCAGGTGTATGCGGTGGATGTCTTCTTTCAGTTGAGATATCTTATTCATGAGGACTTGGTAGGTCTATGTTTACGTCAAGGTAGCTTTTTCTCATTTCTACTGTGGTCGGCAAGGGGGGATTTTATAACTTTGCGGCCTCACCTCCAATGTGGTCTATCATATAGTTTTAATGGCGGGGTGTCCAGCTAGATCTTCTAGCAGGTGAGAAATGTTGTCTGTTTCGACCGCGATATGAAGTAGGGCTTCGGTAGCGAGTGAAAGTTTTCCTCGATGATTCGTCATTGAGGTCCTGAGATTCAGCTCGAGAGTTGTAGGATACCATTGCGTCTTGCTTTATTTGGAAATAGTCATTTCTCCTTTCCTCATTGTATCTCTTCCTGTCACGGCAATAGCGGACGACGTGACCTGGGCGTCCGCAGTAGAAACAGATTGACCTTCCCTCAGTTGTACGCCAATCATTGGTGTCGTGTCTTCCTCCTTGTTTTGGGTATCGAGGTTCAGGGTGCGGTCTTATCTTTTCGGCCTCATATCTAGTATTTAAAAACTGTCGGGGTCTTTCCTTATGAGGGGGACTTCTCCTAGACTTTGAGATTGGCGCCAGGGTTCTTCCAATCTCCTCCTTTACAATTTCTTCGATTGTAGCATTTTTTGGTTCCTCCCGAGGAGAGCCTAATGCCCGCTGTACCCCCTCACGAACAATTTGCCTAATCATAGATGACAGATCTTCTCCGTCATCCTGGTCACAAAGAGAGGCTACATTTGGTAGGCGCTCGTACCTGGTTGGGGTAACTCGCCTACAACGGAGCGCTTCGACACGGCGACATTCTGTAATGAATTGCTCGGTGCTCTGTACATCCCTCGGTAGGAGTGCTTGATAAAGCTCCTCAGCTATCCCCTTCATGAGGTGGGAGATTTTATCTTCCTCACTCATTTGAGGATCAACCACTTTGCACAAGCACAGGAGATCCTGGATGTAACATTCGGTACTTTCACCTTTTAATTGTGCCCGTGTTTTAAGTTTCTTCTCCGCTTGCAATTTTGAATTTTCTTTTTTTCCGAACACATTCTCTAATTGAGATGTGAATTCCTTCCAAGTCTGTATGCTTTCTTCGTTGTTCTCAAACCATTTGAGAGCAGTTCCAGACAGATAAAAATAAACTTTAGTAAGACAAAGGGTTTCGTCCCAATGGTTGTACCTTGCCACACGTGCATACCCTTTTAAACCATTTTTGGAGATCTTCACCATCCTCCCCGGAGAAAATGGAAGGGTTCCTTGGCAGATGTTGAACAACGTAGTTGCTTACCTGAGTATCTTCCTTCTTTACATTCATAGAAGTTTCTTCTGGTTCAACAGAATCAATTTTTCTTTTATTTCTTAATGGGTATCGGTCCAGTCTCTCCACCAGTTGTAGCGTAGAAATCAAGCCTTGAAATATCCTAAGATGTAAAAGTATTTATTGATGACGTCACAGCGACGAGTCGACAATTATTAACAGGTCAGCCCAAAACTATTTACAGCTAGAGAATCTTAAGCAAGCAAGCAAAGAAATATTTTAAAGATGATTTCACAAATACAGATTAATATATATTTTTATAATCTGTTGAATATATTTTTGATGTGTTCCCTGGTTTGGATAGATGAAAAGGGAGGATACACGATGTGACTTATTAAAGTTTCCTTACTTAAGTATATATATATATAGCAATTTAGGCCAACAACCCCATGTATATAACCCGCAGCAAGACCTTAATGTTGTATAATAGCAGCACAGTTGTCAGTGATGCACTATCGGCATATGTCTTTACATCATCACATGTAATACAATTTGTGCAAACAGGATAAATAAAAATAAATAAAAAAGAAAAGGGGGGAAAAAACTCTGTAATTGATTAAGAGTTGAGCTAAAGCAAGGATTGAGCATATAATATTGTCAGTACAATGGTCTAAAGATGGAAACAGCTGCGACACTATTATACAATTTCATCAGATAACCCACGAGATCGTTATTAAATTGGGCAATCTATAAAACACTGAAACACAGACACTCGCGGCAATGTATGTGGCCGGTAATTTATGGGAGACTTGATTATTAGTAACATTCCCTTCAAATAGGTGATAAACATACAACATTTCATTTAAACAATTGGAATAGCACCATAAGGCAAGTTATGTATGAAATAGGTAACAGAGGAGACAAGAAAATTTCTCTAGATATTTATTTAAATATCTTAAAATTTGGGAACATGTCTAAACTGACGAGATATGCTATTTACATAGTAAAATTTAGGTAGAGGTGACCTGAAGTTACTTTATAGCCCTTTAGGGCCCATGCGAAATCTAGGTTGGCTACTACACAAAAGGGGGGGGGGAACCTAGATCTCCATCTATTCTAGCGGGACAAAATATACGAACCCTAACACTCCTTTTTAAGTCACTTAAAGCCCTTTAGGGCCCATTCAGAATCTAAATAGATTAGCTTCTGTTCGAAAAATAAAAGGGGGGGCTAAGCCATAATGGCAAGGGGCTTACCTTCTCTCGAAAGCGGCGGCAAGGTCTGGTCTCCTCTACGTCTCAGGCCCGTCTAAAAATCGTCCTTCTCACTGAGCGACTCCGATCGAATCTTCCCGCCTTTTGGCAAAAACCCTTCTTTTATATCATCTCATTCTCCATTTTCATTCGCCGAAAGAAACACCAATCAAAATGGCCAACGGCTCCAGTATCAATTTCATAGACGCCCCAGGCCTCTCCCCTTCAAAATAGAACATATAGTATTACCAAAACAAAAAAAAATCTAAAGAGAGAAACAACCCCTGCGGTAGTGTAAGATTTCAGACTCCAGCCCCCCGTCTTTCCACATGGGTTGAAATACAATCCTCCCTTTTTCTCGGGATGGTATATATATCGCCCCCCCCGTCTTGGCTAAAATTGACCCAGGCCCTTTTTACCTGGACTGTAATGTGATGCTTTCCTTTCTCTGGAAGGATATTTTATAAGTTTCAGTCTTTAGAGATCTTCCTTCTCCATTTTTCTCCTTTTTTTTTTTTTTTTTTTTCTGGTCACCTTTACCTAAATTTTTGGTGAGGGGAATATATGTACATATGAAACAACAGTTTCCAGCTCGGATGTCTCTGGATGTCTTCTTCTTTACCAGGCATCAGCTTTCGGCATGGAAGTCTGGTGTCACCAAGTGTCTAAGTTTCTGGGCAAAAAAAATGGTCTGTAAGTCTATGTGGGAGGGAAGCCATGTATCCATTTGATTTGATCATACATACGCCTTCTGTTGGGGTATGGTTACAAAAAAACGTGCCCCAACAATCCTCCCCCTGCCAAGTAATGGACAAATGCGTTTGTGCTATTCATTATTCATCTGCCTTTCATCAGTTACTATGAAAGCAGGCCCATTTCTAGCAAAATGCATTTTCCATTACTAGGTGAAGCCAGGTGTACCGAAACCTATAGGGAAGGTAAGGCTAGTCAAAATGATGGTATGCCATTCTAGATGTTTATTATTCCGAACACTAGTGGGCATTGCGCATCCTGGCAAAGGGGTTTTTATGTGCTATTATTCTGTCAGAACACTGTTATCAAAATAGGTTATTGGGGACAGTCATATCATATGTATGGAAGTAAGCAAGGTCATCTGTCTTACCATTCATGGGTATATATACCACCCTTCCACTTTCTTCTTTGGTCTTGAGGAGTAGGCCTTCCTAGTGGTAAGTCCTCTCAACCCCATCCTTGCCTCTTGGGGTACTGGATTCATTGCTACCTTCTTTCTGCTAACAATACTGTTAGGACATTTCCCTATTACATATTATATATAAAAAAATTGGGCGCCAAGAAGTCGTTTAGAAATAACTGACTAGTCCAACTCCTAAAACATGCCAGCATCTTTATTTTCGTACCAATCAAGACATTCGTGTGGTATAGTTATATATATATACAATCAAAGGAAAGGATAATTATAGTTAGCTGAAAGAAATATCTTGGTATATAATGATTAGCCTATGACATGATGACTTTTGCTAAATAAAAATTACAGAAAACAAATTATGTAAGTAATCATTAAATAAGGCACGAAATATGTAATGATAAAATGAATCCTTCCATGTTATATGATGAGTATAACATATATATTGAAGTAAAAACATATCATGTAGATAGTGATTAAATATGTTAAGATATAAGTGATAAAAATCATCCCATGATAGATGACAAAAGAAAACTACTACAAGATTATATTTGGTGACAAAATATATATAATTAAATATTTAATATAAATATGAATATCATGAATGTCAAAATAAAATTGTTGAAATGAATAGTATATGACTATAATATAATATATATGATATAAAAATAATAACATATTGAAAAAGAAAATGTAAACATAATGTATATTTGTGCGCTGAAGGTTCAAGGTTTAGTATCTCAGTTAAGTTTCAATCTTATCCAGTCTGGAATCACGAGTTGGTCACTGGGTAATATTCGTCTATCCCGATCCTACTGGAGGGTGGGTTCTCTCTTGTGTGTTAGATTCCTCAAATTCCAATACTCTCTCAACCCAGATGGGTACGTCATTTAGAATCTTGGTCAAATGGAATATATCCCAGACCTCTATTAAACTACACAGTCCATTTAAATCTAGGGTGACAACCGTATGAAGAAAGCTCTCTGTTTGACAGAGAAACTAATCAACTTCTCCCATTTTGTTTGTGACTCCGTTTACCTTGTCTCTGGGGTGTGTACAGTTCAGCTACCTCCCCCTTCCAAGAAATTCATATTACTTTCATCTACTAATATACCCTCTATTCATTGACCTGAATCCTACAAATCTACATCTTATAAATTTGAATTTTATCAATCTGAAATTTTGGTTCTTTTACAAATTCCTTCAGAATTCTACTCCCTGTATAACTGCTCTTAATTCTACTGTCCTCAATACAACACTTCTAAAACTCTGACTCATTGGCTCGTTCTGGCGTCTCGTTCGCGGTCCTTATAGTTAACTAATACTTTAAAATCTTATCCTATCATGAAACGAGTTTAAACTCGTTGAAGGTCCTAATAATTACTTATTTTGCCTCTCGAATCGGTCTTATACTCGAATTCATTCCAACAAAACGTATGGCAGGGCGAATCCTTTATTAGAAGAAACTTCCGCTAGCTATGGGGAATCAAACTGGTACCAAAAAAAATTCAGTAGACGGAAACACTTCGTCTAGAATAACTGGGCAATCTCTGCCTACATGCCAATCTTACAGGACCTCCCGTCTAGAACACCCTCGCTCCAGCCACGCTAAAAGCGTCGAAACTACGGTGTCAGATCGGTTACCCAAGGTCGCGCCGTTATACCCCAGGCTATACGGCATGGCTAAAACAAATCCCCCATCCTGCATAAAATTCAATCTATACCTCTTCGTTTCCTCTAATGAGGAGAAGTTTTGTGGGTTTCCTGGTCTGATCATAACCTCCCACAACCTTCCAGCCTGAGAATCAAGATATGATCATTATCTACGACTCTTAAAATTCAAGTTGATATAATGAAATAGAGTAACTGATTACCCTAATAAAAGAAATCAATATTTGCACTCCTCTAAAAGGAGACCTAACAAAGTGGAGCGAATATTTTCCTAACAATAGATAGAGTTGTAGTTGTCCTGTTTGAGGCTTCTCGGTCCTAACAAAATTCGAAATAAAAAATAAAATAAAATAAAAATCGATCCTATTGAAGTCCTTAACCCTATTCTAATGTATTTTGGGCTCACAATATAATAGTTTTTAACCTTTTTCTACATTCATTGCACCAATTCATTCATACACCCTCCCCCCTATCATTCGCGGTACGCATACAAACTAAGGTTGAAAGCTGCTACAAAGGCCAAAATACTCATTTATCTATATCAATAGATCCTAACAAATGATAACATCTTTCAGGACACAATGTGAAATCAAATAAAATAATAAAATTAAAACAAATTGGGAACTAAAGCCCTAGGTTACTCAAAAGAAAATGCCTCTGTACAAGCTCTATATATACTAATACTTTATACTCAATAAATGATTGTTAACAATAATTGTTAACAATTCTAAATAATCTGGAAGCTAACCTATCTTTAAAAAATGTAATTTCAAAACTGCCCTTGCCTTGACACTAAGCGACTATTCACGACAATTCTATGAAGACACACACAGAATATAAGGGCGATTAAAGAACCATTAAACGTGACACCTCATAAAAGCGGATTGATTCATTCCCCTAGCCACTGTGGGTGAAGTCACTTTCCTCTTACTTCGTCGTGCGTCTACCCCCTTTTCAGTAGTCCGACCTCAGCACTCTATTGAAAGATGGATTTATAGGGTTTACGATTCACTACCCAACACTAACATTCTCAAGTGCTTTCCGAGGATCGACTACGGTCTGGGCCTACTTAACTTCTACCCCTGGCTTAGGGTCCCTACACTTCACAACTTTACTCTGAAAGATTGACCTTTCATGTCCTCATTAGAAACCTATTTCAAAGCTACTACCTGAAGGCCAGGGATTATAGGGTTTCTGAATTACCCAACACAAGCCATAGGATGCCTATTAGGTTTGTTGTTTTAGACATAGCCCCCCTCTAAGTTGTGATTTCCTACACCTTCCTTCACCTATTACTCCTGATAATAACTAAAATTTCAGATTTACACTAAATAGTTAATTCACAATGGTATACATTATTCTCATTGGTCTTTGAAACTCGGGTTTTAACAAGAAATAGTTTGTATTTAAAAAAAAAAGGAATCCTAATGAAGTTCTACTTAAAAAAAAAAAAAAAGGTTTTTAAATGAAAAAAAAAAAGGTTGAAATCTCTAAACTTCTCATTCTATCGAGCTGATTCTCCGTACACACTCCAAAATCCTAGTTAGTGGCGACAGTCTAAGCAGAATTTACACTGTGTGGGCCTTTTCACCCTTGTAGACCTGCGTAAGGTTAAACTGTTCACACTAACTCTGTCAACTTCCCCTCGTCTCATTACTTCTGGGTTCGCTCTGGTTCTATTGTTGGATAAAATTGTAACATAACAATAAAAAGAAACTAAAATTTTCCTAAATCATATCCTGACAGGAGCGATGTCAGGAGGACAGAGTTTCCTGGTATTCCCTCTTTTCTGGCACGACCGGTCGGGGTGAACAGTCGCGTCACGTGAAAGGAGGAAATATCTGAGTTCCTCCCTCTTGCTCTAACTGTTGGGTCGATTTGGCTCATGTAAATAGTAACTCTTATACTATATCTAAAATCTCTCATATAACTTATTAAATAGGACGGTGTAAAAACGGTGCTCTATACAAGGATAAGGTTGTGACAATTTTCTCTAAATGACACACTAATATTAAAACAAATTGTGAAGATCTTTAAAGATGGCAACAAACACTACAGTAAGGTTGTGAGACGGTATTCTGCACAAAGACAAGGTTGAGACAAATAACACACAAACCCTGAAACATGGTGTTAAGGCTCCTTTCAACACTTAGCACTAGAACACATGTTAAAAAAAAAAAGAAAAACTGCAAACTGTTTAAAGTTCACCATAACACTAAGACCTATTTGCTATTTAATATATAACCTAATATTGTAATTAATAAAGACCTATCTATATTAAATAGTGTATACAATCGCTGAAACTTATGTAAATCAGCTTACACAAACCCCCAGTGCATAATATGTCTTATTTTAAAAGAAATAGTTCTATCGAGGCGATATTGCGGTCGACAGCTACGCTTTATACATTAAATGTACTTTCTTCTATCAACCTTTATCTACTATTTACAAAACTCTTTATCCAACCCTTTCCAATTCTTTCTCTTTCAACATCTTTCTGCATCTCTCTATCTCTTTCTCATCAACATTCAACGCTTTCTCACTCTTTTTATCACTTTCAACACCTCTTTCATCACCTCTCTCTCATCTCTCTTCCATCATTTTCTACACATTTCACTGCCTTTTCATCCCTCTGGTGTTTCCTCGAAACCCGTCATCGGGATCTGGATCCCGATCTATTATCACTCTTAATTTTGAACTACTCTATTCCAACAGCCTATGACCTTTAAGCTTTATAACTCCATATACACTCGGCGGGGTAGTTACCTTGTTAAGAAAACCTATAATGTCATAGATCATTTAGAGAGAGAACATAACAAATTTGTGCGAATAGTTTGCTTCAACTATTGATTGTAAGCCTATTAAACTCGTTCTCTCTAGGTTGGCTCGCTCATTAATCTTCAATCTACGTTCAATAGTCATATTGAGTTCTCATGGATGCTAGATGTAAACTGTATCAAAATAGTGTAGTTTTCTAGTTTCCGAATTATATGACAGTTAGAAAAAAAAAGAAACAAACATTCTGGAAATATCTCGCACTGGCTACTATAAAAAAATTGAATGGGGTACAGCTCTGATCTTACAGGATACCTCATGGCTCATAGAATTGAATCGCTCATTTCTCACTAAAATATTCACATAGGGTATGGAGGTCTCCAGCGGTTCTATAGCTATTGGTCAACTAAATTAATTAATGGCAGGAATTGAAGTTAGTTTAAATGCTCATGTGCTGTTTTTGTCATGCGTCTTTATGTCATCTGCAAAGGAAAGTGTCGCCTCAAAGGACCTAATTCTGGGACTAACATCCGCTGCACATTTCAGGAAGGAGTGGTCGTCCATACAATAGCAAGATATCATTTTGCTGCCAATGTACAATGTTGAGCATTTTCCATGTCGTCATTTTGTCGATCCCCAATCTTCTAGGGTGTTTCTTTAAGCATTTCTTGATATCGTTTAATGCTTTATGCGATCCCGCCCGGCATTCAATAAGTATTATTTGATCGTACCATCTCCAGGAGACCATCCCATTGCGGCCCGAACCATTTCCACCCAACTTATAACGCCGTCCATATCGCGTAATTGAAATTAGTGTAAAACTCAAAGAATAAGACCTTAATCTCTTAATTCTTTACTAATTTCAGTTGGCTCAACATAAATCTTCTCAATTATTATCTTAGTACAGTGGCGTGACATGTCACACTTCTTCTAGTTCTTTCGCAAGCTCGATTAATCCCAGTGAAAAGCCCGTCCAGGCGTCAATCCCGTGCTAACCCGTCATGCATGACTTCGAATTTGGAAATTATTAGACCTGAATATTTGCAGTGGCATCTGCTTCCACTGAAAGTATTTAAGACACAAGGCTGCCTCTTTAAATCACTGTCTTTACTCCCACATGCCTGTGTAAACTTTAACCATGACTTTATCAATTCTCAAAATTCTGCCTATCGAGTATCCTGAGCATCAATGTTCTTCTTGTCTACGGCGGATTATCACAGTAATTGTTCCCTAGAGTTATCTGCGTCGAGTGGTCAGTCTGTACTACTAATTCTCCACTCTAACTCTAGGACTCTTCTATCTACTCGGGCTGTTCAAAAATTTTCAAGACAGTTGTTCAAATCCCCAATGATAATCTGCTAAATTTCGATAATTATTGGAATTCTCATTAAACAGAATAACTACACCTTTCTGACACAGAAATATCCAGCATCAAGATATAGCGCACCGTCCAATTTCTTTATTTCAAGACGGTGTCAAATTACAACTGAAGGAACATACTAAACATATAACTGGTTTAAATTTCATGTAATCTCATCATGCCTTCTGCTGGCAAATATTTACTGTAAAATTCAATACTATCAAGATGGTTTTATTTGTCTTCATCTAAAAAAAATGTTTCAGAAATAGAGTCTTGGAAATCTCTACTAAAGACAAAAATTATACATTTGTCAATTCAGGATAACCTTCCCTTGTCAGAGTGTATACAGCTGCCAAGCCAAAATACGCAGGGGAGACAGGAAGGAGAGTCAGCAATAGAATATATGAACATAGACGCAACGTTATTAATCAAGACAATAGGTCTCTAATTTTCCAATACTGCAAAGGAACAGGTCACACTTTCGCATTAGGAGAACCTAGAATACATTACAATAACATAAACAGCAAATATCAAAGGCTTATAATTGATTCTCTATTATTCAGAAAACACAATAGCATTAATAGAAATAGATTTGCCCGAAACATATAACACAATATATCCTAGTACCAGCTAATAATATCAACAATAATATAAGTAACTTATATGTAATAGCCAATAACTATTATAAAACTACTTAAATAATAGAATTTCTAACCTATAAGATAATTCATAGAATATAGCAAACAATAGTAGAATATGTGTAATACCTTAATCCAAAAAAAATATGTCTTAAGAAAACAAATAATATGCAAAACTTTCTAATGTATATATATATATGTACATAGAATCATAATAGTTTTAGCATCAGGCGACGTTATATTTTCTTGATATATTGTATATGTTTCTCCTGTAGAAGGGCGGACAAGCTCGAAAGCTCGAGAAGACCAGAATACAAGATACTCATCCCCATAGACGTTTTACTTTGATATCAGAAATCAATGATAATATTAAGGTTTTGCCACAAACAATGTGAATCGTAAAAGACAGCGGCGAGAGATGCGGTATACACCGCCTCAACATAACTTTCATTGCCTGATAAAATGCCAGTGAAACGGAAAGCGTAAATTAAAATTCACGATTTATAATAGACTGTTAATCTCAGGATGCGTGGACTACTTCACCAATACTTAAAATAGTATGGCTTTTCATTAGGTATATATTTCTAAAGTATAGGGGAAGAAACATATACTAAATTCGAGCCCCACGTTGGGCGCCATTGATGTGTTCCCTGGTTTGGATAGATGAAAAGGGAGGATACACGATGTGACTTATTAAAGTTTCCTTACTTAAGTATATATATATATAGCAATTTAGGCCAACAACCCCATGTATATAACCCGCAGCAAGACCTTAATGTTGTATAATAGCAGCACAGTTGTCAGTGATGCACTATCGGCATATGTCTTTACATCATCACATGTAATACAATTTGTGCAAACAGGATAAATAAAAATAAATAAAAAAGAAAAGGGGGGAAAAAACTCTGTAATTGATTAAGAGTTGAGCTAAAGCAAGGATTGAGCATATAATATTGTCAGTACAATGGTCTAAAGATGGAAACAGCTGCGACACTATTATACAATTTCATCAGATAACCCACGAGATCGTTATTAAATTGGGCAATCTATAAAACACTGAAACACAGACACTCGCGGCAATGTATGTGGCCGGTAATTTATGGGAGACTTGATTATTAGTAACATTCCCTTCAAATAGGTGATAAACATACAACATTTCATTTAAACAATTGGAATAGCACCATAAGGCAAGTTATGTATGAAATAGGTAACAGAGGAGACAAGAAAATTTCTCTAGATATTTATTTAAATATCTTAAAATTTGGGAACATGTCTAAACTGACGAGATATGCTATTTACATAGTAAAATTTAGGTAGAGGTGACCTGAAGTTACTTTATAGCCCTTTAGGGCCCATGCGAAATCTAGGTTGGCTACTACACAAAAGGGGGGGGGGGGGAACCTAGATCTCCATCTATTCTAGCGGGACAAAATATACGAACCCTAACACTCCTTTTTAAGTCACTTAAAGCCCTTTAGGGCCCATTCAGAATCTAAATAGATTAGCTTCTGTTCGAAAAATAAAAGGGGGGGGCTAAGCCATAATGGCAAGGGGCTTACCTTCTCTCGAAAGCGGCGGCAAGGTCTGGTCTCCTCTACGTCTCAGGCCCGTCTAAAAATCGTCCTTCTCACTGAGCGACTCCGATCGAATCTTCCCGCCTTTTGGCAAAAAACCTTCTTTTATATCATCTCATTCTCCATTTTCATTCGCCGAAAGAAACACCAATCAAAATGGCCAACGGCTCCAGTATCAATTTCATAGACGCCCCAGGCCTCTCCCCTTCAAAATAGAACATATAGTATTACCAAAACAAAAAAAAATCTAAAGAGAGAAACAACCCCTGCGGTAGTGTAAGATTTCAGACTCCAGCCCCCCGTCTTTCCACATGGGTTGAAATACAATCCTCCCTTTTTCTCGGGATGGTATATATATCGCCCCCCCGTCTTGGCTAAAATTGACCCAGGCCCTTTTTACCTGGACTGTAATGTGATGCTTTCCTTTCTCTGGAAGGATATTTTATAAGTTTCAGTCTTTAGAGATCTTCCTTCTCCATTTTTCTCCTTTTTTTTTTTTTTTCTGGTCACCTTTACCTAAATTTTTGGTGAGGGGAATATATGTACATATGAAACAACAGTTTCCAGCTCGGATGTCTCTGGATGTCTTCTTCTTTACCAGGCATCAGCTTTCGGCATGGAAGTCTGGTGTCACCAAGTGTCTAAGTTTCTGGGCAAAAAAAATGGTCTGTAAGTCTATGTGGGAGGGAAGCCATGTATCCATTTGATTTGATCATACATACGCCTTCTGTTGGGGTATGGTTACAAAAAAACGTGCCCCAACATTTTCATTGAATAATATTAAATTAAATAATAAAATATTTCTTCGTCACAATATATTATATATAATCTAAAATCGTTTTGAAAATAGAGCAATCCATACTTAATTCATTAGATAATAAAAGGCATATATTGGAATTAATAAAATATTTATTTTGCCAATATTTTATTAAATCCAATATATGCCTTTTATTATCTAATAATCTAAAATGCAAATATTTTAGTTTTCAAAAAAATGTATTTTATTTTCATCATTGACTATTCTTTTATTTTTGACCATAGATTTAGAATACTTTAAATATATGTTGTAAATATGTATAGTTAACCTACCTATTTTTAAAATCACGAATATAGAAGTCATTTTATAAATTCTATATTACTGTGATAAATAATTTTATGTGTAATTTGCTTCAAGTAATTCAAAATAAAAACTACTTGATGGATAAATAATTATATTTTCTTTTTCACGACTTCACCTTCAATTCTCTATCTTTTTTAACATCATAACAAAATAATCATAACACATACATATTACCTATAAATATTTTTTAACAAAATCAACAAACAATCCAGGGCCAGGTTTCTTTAACTATTTTTATTTTTCTAACTTTCTCGAACCAACATACCCTTCAACAGGAGACTTAGAAGTATGACTTCCAGCCAACTAACAGAAAAACGTACTGAAATTTTCCCAAGCCCTAACTCTGGTCAATTTAGATACCATCGCATATGTCAACTTCTCTCTTCAGCTCTGGATGATGAATTACTGATTGTTAGATACTTTAAGTTCTGCACAGAAGCTGGGCGCATGAGAAAGAATGCAGGGCAAAGGATACTGGAGGATGACCTATCTGTAAATAGGTAACTGAATGTGAGACAAACTTTATTTTGTTGTAAATGTTTCCTCTTCCCTCTCCTCTTGTTGATGTGTAAATACGGCGAATCCTATATGGGGCGGAATGCCCTAAATAAAGGCTTTTGTTTGTTTGTTTTGTTTTGTTTGACTTCCAGCCAACTATACACGCCACAGTTTTGTTAATTTGTAAAGGCAGAGATGAATGTGTATTACTTATAAATACTATGTAGGTTTTATTGTTTTCTGAAATATCTCTAAAGTAGAGCGCGATGACATAACCATAAATATTTATGGATAGATATCAGATTGACAGAAAAGTCACTCTCAGTTCATTCCATGTCTATGGATATTGGCGATATGCCACTTCGCTTGATCCCGACATTTGCCGAACAGTGTTGGCAATTTTATGTAGTCCATAATGTCATTCAGCCACCTAGACTGTCTACACGTCCAATCTGCCCTGGAGTCTGCCACCTCGGACGATATGACTCAAGTAAAGAAGCCTTACGTCATAATAGAGTTGAGAGGAGTTTTCTGCCTTATTTGCAACGGTTAAGGACCTTTCTGTGAAAATTTCTGTCGTTCTATTTGAACATTCCCATTTAAACAGCTCTTAGTTTATTTCTTCCTTTTTAAGAAATCATATTTGGCATCTATAGAGATGAACTGACCAGACACGAATCTCAACGGAAAGGGCCAAATAGGTTAATCACACGGTGGGAGCACACAGAGCTGTGGCGGCGAGAAAGAGAAGAAAGCCCAGAGTCCTATTCACTCAGGCCAACAGGCAGGCGTCATCAAAAGGGTGGGTGGCCTGAGGCCATTAAACGTAGGCGAGCGACTTCAGCGGTGGTAATGGGGTGGCAGCGGTTCTCACGGCTAATTGTGGCTTTTATCTGGTCCCGCTGCTCATCTCATCATCCCCTGGATCCTTCCAGAGCATCCTTGGTGTCCTCTCTTTGTCTTCACAGGTTAGGTTGTCGAGTTGCCTTAGTTTTATGGGTGCGAATACACTCTTAATGTCTGTTTCAAAGGATCGCTCCGGGAAAATATCTATGCTGGATTTATTGGAATTGTTGTTGGTTTTATTGGTGAGAGAACAAATCCTTTCACTGCTCATCTCATCATCCCCTGGATCCTTCCAGAGCATCCTTGGTGTCCTCTCTTTGTCTTCACAGGTTAGGTTGTCGAGTTGCCTTAGTTTTATGGGTGCGAATACACTCTTAATTTCTGTTTCAAAGGATCGCTCCGGGAGAGAGAAAATATCTTTTTATAGGTTTATTAGAATAGTTGTTGGTTTTGTTGGTGAAAGAGCAAATCCTTTCACATTCGGGCGCGCACATTCTACTTCAGTTTCTTCATCAATGATGTATTTACTCGGTGTCATAAATTATCTTTGATGGTATCAATGATCCTCTTTAATATTCGAGAATATGATTGTATTCCTGTCAATAGCCTGTTATGGCCTTTGTCAGTCTAGGGAGGGTTTGGATTCCATGAAATATACACAAGGGAATCATGAAATATAAAGAATTTAACAAAGATGTGTTTAGCTAGCAAAATATCTAGACCAATTCAATGGCCAATATATGTATAACTGATGTTTTGTAAAATCTATCGCAAACTTCCAACAGGTGACACGCATGTAGATTTGACCCATCCACGTGTTTATTGTTTGTTCTATGCTAGCAAGTAATTCTATACGTATCTCATTCCTAAATATGTATTCGGTAATTGCTAGCAAATAAAACGAATTGAAGTGTTTTGGAAATTAATATGTTGCAGAAAAACATTATGGCATGTGTGTGTGTTTGGATGTATATATAAAAATTGAATAGTCATTCTTCAACCTTTTATTTAATTTATATTTAGGATTGGATTCCTTGACAAAGGTGCCAGTGAGTCACTAAAACTCAAGAAATATAAATAAAATAAAATGTTTTTCAAGTTACTTTTTAATTATTATATATTAAATACGCAGTTATTACATTCTACAAAGTAAAAAAAAACAGGGTCTGAAATTCTGCTTTGCCAAAAAGTATAAAATCAGACAAAGGTATCATGCAAAGGATAACGGACCTGCAAATGATCCCTCACCAGTGGGATGACAGCGAAATCTAAAACTTCCTGAGTGAGTCGAGGCATTTGTAGCTCCCATCAGAAGAAATCCTGCCAGATGTCAATCAATAATTACTAGAGAAATTGAGGAGTGACATATTTCAATATCACGAGTGCTAACTGATGACCTGCATTCTTAGTAAAGTTTTGAGAAGAAACACATAACTTACACTCATGGACAAAACTTAAGGAGGATGTACCTTTTATCATGTATATCGGGATTCAGACAATAACTCTAAGATATTTAATGCACAGTGACCTTTATTGAAGATATAAGAGATAACCAAGTGTGAACAAAATTGTCTCTGCTTTCTTCATAAAAAAAAAAAGACTTTCCATTTCCTTAAGCTTTGTCCATGAATGTATTTTACAAAATCTCTTTTTCGTCAGAGGACAATGAAATCGAAGCGACTCTTGCAACGTTCCCAAGAGGGAAACTCTTCACATATTTAAATACTCTCCCTATTAAACAGTCGGAATGTCAGGGTTTGTGCCAGAAATGTGAAGTGACTCCAATAGGTTAAAATATGTCATAATTGTAGTGGAATGTGTCATATAATGACTCCCCATTTAAAAAAAAAACAGCCTAAAACTTCATTTAGAAAATATTTAAAACACTTTGTTTTGGAAAGATATATATTTTTTAAAGATCTCTCTTTAGACAACTCGAATTGATATGTATGGACATCAAAATTGGAGTTTCCAACGGGATTCTGCGCCTGTTCATAAGAAGTCCAATATCACCCAGGAATGGCTTCAGGAGAATGTCACCAGATGATTGGCCCTCTAGTTACCCCGATCTTAAACTGGACATTGTGACATCTATCCTTGATGACATGTCCTTCAAAATAGAATGTACGCTAATCTTGAAAGTTCTAAAAGATATCATGCTCATGCTGTGGCAAATTTCCCCTGAATATCCTGCGTAATTCGATCGAGAGTAGCCATAAAGACTTAAGGATTATATAAAAATACTAGTATAGCTGGTGGGTCATTTTAAAAATAATTATCGTTTTAAGATGAAATCTTCAGAGGCTTCCAGGGATAAGTTTCTTTTTCTTTTTTTTTTTTTTTTTGAAAAATTTAATTTTAGATCTCTAGCTTTCGGAACATGAAAATGAAATGAAAATCGGACATCTAAATAAATTTTTAAAAGAAGCTTATCCCTATATAACCCTGATGTTTTCACTTTAAAATTGATACAAGGGCTTATTCTATTAAATTATCGTTTTATTTGTTCACTATATTCTAAATAAGCTTTAGAAATAAAATATTTTATATATGACTTGTGTATATAGTTTTCTTGTTATCCACTTCGGAGTAGAGATAGAGTAGTAAGTGGAAATTTTGCCGGGAGGAAATTGATCTTTCTTTCTCTGTTGTGGCTTTGTCAACGAGGCTTGCAGAGACCATTAATGGATGACGCATTGCTTTGCTGTCTAGTCTGTGACGTGAGAGGTAGCATTTATTTTTGGAGAGATGTGTGCATACTGTAATCTAGCTGTAAGGATTAAAGTAAAACACGAAGTAAATTTGACTGTTTCGTGGTCGTCTGTTCACTATTTATCCACTACATTTCTATCCCTGCCTACTAGCTTACTCACGCCGATTATATCATCGTGACCAAGTGGCGACACCATAAGTCAGGATGGAGATTTAAAAACAAAAGTCTCCTTTCCATCAAAATAGACGTATGGACACTAAGCATAATCTATTGACATTCTGAAATTTCGCTAGACCCAGGTCGGTAAAAATACAAAACTTTAATATGCGAAATCCAGAATGACTAATATATTCCGATAAGTTTTTGCGTCTATTTGACGGGAAATTTTGATTACCTCTTAACAATTTTTTTTCCAATATTTTAGTCATGGAATTTGCACAGCTAACTTGTAAGTAAGACGTTTTTTGGTCAAATCAGAAGTTTTTTTTGAGTCCTTCATTGGACTTCGTGAAATTATCAAGTTCCTAATATATATTATTGTTTCTCTTTTTATTTTGATTACTTTTTCTTGTATAATATGTTTATAACTGTTTTTGTTTTTAAAAAATGTAAATCGACGCAATTATCCCTAGCCGGGATATCGCGTTTTGTGTGTTGAAATAAAACATTTTGATTTCGTGAAATGTCAATCTCCATGGAGGGCCATAACCAGAAACAACGGTTTCCAGGAATCTTCCAAAATTGGTGTAATGGCGTTGTCACAGAGATGGCATAGTCTGCGAGGAGATGGTCGAACGTATTTTTATTCTATTATATTCTTCTATTCTATTTTATTGACCATAAAGATGTATTTTTCAATATTAATTTGATCCTGACAAAAGGTCCATCAAAATGAGGAAAAAAGTACCACATTGGTGCCACACACAATACTTAAATCAAATAAGAAAGGACAAAGGTTTCCTCAACGCGGCTATCTGGCAACATTTCCTTAAAGATTCCACAAGCAGCAATTTAGACATCGACCCACAACTTCCTGTCCTGCCACTTCCGGTGCCTTTTAATTAATTAGCAAGTCCCAGACGAACTGTTTGGTGCACTCTGATTGGTGGTTTTTTAGCACCACTCTATTCGTCCACCAACAATTACTTACTTACCTTAAACGGATTGTTTACTTGGGACTCTGTTAGTTCTTGGCTGAAGCCATTTCGACATAATGAAGCTTATTTGCATATTCGTTAAATATAATGACACCGCGCGCCATCTATACGTAAAATTTAAAACTATTTTTAGCGCAAATTATAATTTTATATAAAAAAATGTCTTTACTGCTCTTTCTACGATGAAACTATTGAGAGAGCCTGGCTCATCAAACCAGAACCTTTACACAGCGGCTTCTCGTCAAACTTTATTTTCTCCTCAGACATGTTCTGCAACTTTCCAGAGCGTGTTTCAATCATTTTTCAAGCTTAGATAAGTCAAGTCAATAATGAGCAACTATATTGTAGGTAGCACATAGAATGGCTAAAGAGTTGTGTAGTCACAATGTTTCAAAATACAAATCAAGAATTTATAATACACACAATATGTTTTAAAATCAAAAAAGGCATATCCTGACCACGAACACATGAGCTTTTTAGATGACAGAACGTCATTTTTTTAAATTTTATTTTTTAAATTATTTTTTTTTTACATAATATGTTTTGTGTAAAAATAAATAAATATAAAAATAGGTATTTAAATTTATGAAAAATAGTATTCGAAACTATTAAAGACGCGTATGATTCTTTTTGAAATTAAACAATTTCTACTGCCCTTACTGCAATGGAAAAATTAATGGGAGGGCCTGGCTCATCAGTGGTGAACCCTCCCAGCGGTTTTGCCAGTTTAATCTACCATACCGCTGTTATATTGCATTTTCGAGGGGCGAAACCGCTGGGAGGGTTCACCACTGATGAGCCAGGCCCTCCCATTAATTTTTCCATTGCAGTAAGGGCAGTAGAAATTGTTTAATTTCAAAAAGAATCATACCCGTCTATAATAGTTTCGAATATTCATAACAGATGGTGCGCTAATGCATCATAAAAATAATATTATAAATTATTAATTAAAATTGGCGCATTAACCATGATACAACAATACATATATGAATATTTTGTATTCAATATTATCGAAATATAATTTGAAATCACTATTCAAAATTTTATTTGAAAAAACAAAAAAATTATTTTTAATGATATTCTAATGTTTTTCAAACAAAGGTTCACGTGAACATGGGTAAGGGGAGAAAAAAATTACTGTATTATTTTGTTGTTGTATGGCGAATCCATACAGGGCAATGGGCCCTAATAAAAGCCTTTTTGTTGTTGTTGATATTCTAATGATACGCTTTTTGATAAAACTTATCTATGGTTTTGAAATCTGTTGTCACACTCGAACGTCAATGATGACAGAAGGCTGGTAGAATGTGGCAGCATCTTTAAATTCTTCCTATTGTTATTATTTAGGTAAATTTTGATGAAAAATATATTTCTTATTCTCATTTCGATAAGTGAATGATTTCTAATGTTCCTGCAACGTATATTGCATACTTCCACACATTTCAGACTAACTAGACTATTGAATTATTCACGACATATTCTAGCTATGAATACTTGCGTTTTGGAACTTCTATTTGAAAATTTCTTCCAATGTTTAGGGATCAAATTTCATTAATAATCATTTTCGTAATGTATGAATATCTTTCTGAATCCATTTTTCATCAATGGTATTTAAAATCCAAAGGGTTCATATTAATATATTTGGTTGGTAAATCAAAGAATGAGAAAAATTTGATTATTTTTTAATGGTTGAATTTGGTGGTAAATTTTGAATACACCACCAAAAGAGAGCTTTAGAATCTTAAAAGGGCAGCTATTGTGGATATAATCATTTTGGTCAAAGAAATGGTGACCATTGTTGATTAAATCAAAGCAATTTCTTTTATAAAATATATAATTTTTGAAACATCCATTCTCTAAATTCTCACTCATTTTGTTCGATTCTACTCAGACTTCTCAGCTAAAAACTTTGGGAGGTCTCGGGGCTAAATCCCTTGTTTCCTAACCCTAATCTAGCATAAAGTGTGTACAGTCATGTCGAAATTAGGTAAAGTTAGGTTAGATTAGGTTAGGTTAGGTTCAGGTTGAGCTCAGTTTAAGTTAGGTTCACGTTAGGGTTAGTAAACAAGGGAGATAGTTCCATCTCTGCCATCTAAAAAGCACATGTGCTCCTGGTCAGAATATTCTTTCATTATTTTTAATATATAGATATATATGAAAAAACAATAGAAAAAAAATAATAAAAGAGTCAGGTGTTGATATTAAAAATAAAGAAAGCATATCCTGATCAGAAGCACATGTGCTTTTTAGATGGCAGAGAGCCCCTTATATATCTAGATAAGATTTGTGTAATACTCTTCGGTGGATCCCAAATCTCTTTTAGAATCTTCTAATTAACTTTAAATAAAATGAATAGGTTTATAATTATTTTGATTAAAATTAATTGGCTTGTCATTCTCATGTTTGTTTCTTCTTTTTTTTATACGTAACAATATTCATAAAATTTGCCTTGCATTTGATATAAATGCTGAATTTTTAAATATATTGTAGAGAAAAATATCCTTTTTCAATTTTATTTTTATCAAAAAATGTTTATTTAGTTTGAATATCATGCAGGGAAAAGGAATTAAATGTTTACAACAAAATGTAAGAAAAAGTATCTTGGCACTGAATGAGCTTCAAGCTTCTATAAAAGACAACCCACCAGATATCATCCTAATACAGGAACCTTATCTGATTGATAGAGATGTAATTTTCGATTTGGAATCTCAAATAGTGCATTCAACGACAGATGAACAAATTTACACTGCAACGATCTTTATGAATAAGAGTTTAAAATTTAATAAAATCAATAAATTCACAAACTCCTTTTGTACAACCACTTCTTTAAATTCAGCAAAATCAAATACTATTATCGCAAACTTTTATATACATCCACATAGATTTAATGACACTCATCGAAAATTTATCTAAGAGCTTCTGGAGACCTACAATCAACAACCTATTATACTATGTGGTGACTTCAATTCTAGACACCCAGTCTGGTTTGATCCGACAACTAACTCCAATGGTTTCAAATTCCACTCCATCATAGATGAACATAACCTATTTATTCATAATCTTAAGATACCCACCTGCCGAAATTCTAGCTTTATAGATCTTACGATTTCAAACAAAAAATCAATAAGTTTGGTACAAAACTGGAAGACGACTATATTGACGCACATTTCAGATCACGTAGCAATAACCTTTGACATTTATCACAATTTTAGCAGGCAAAGGACAGTTCAAAACTCAACATGGAAATTTATAGAAAAAGATGCTGACTGGAAAACATTTACCGAAAAAATAGCAATACAAGACGTAGATAATATTATCACCATGATAAACCACGCGTCAAACATAAAAGATATTGACAACATTGTAAAGACTCTCACACAAATAATTAAAGAGGCAGCTTATCTGTCACTAAATGTCAAGACAAGAAGCGGAAATCATAAAAAAAAATACATACTGGTGGGATGGGAAGCTGGAGAAAATGAAAAACGATTTCCACTATATTAGAAATTTGTATTACCGACATGGAAAGGTCCTTGAAAAGACCTATAAATCAATGAGAAATAAATATTTAAATAAAATTAAAAAGGCAAAAAGAGCGAGTTGGAGAATTTTTATAGAAGAAAGTCATTCAAATAACTCATTTGGTAATGCTTACAGGATATTCAAGTCATTGAGATCGAAAAATAGAAATTTAGGATTACCACTAATAGATAATTTACCAGATCATTTAAAGACCGACAAAATAAAAAGTTTAATGAACGATCTATTTCAGGATGATATTGGAGGTTTGGATAAAGATGATCATATTTTGATTAGAAATTATACGCCTAAATATAAAAATAAAAGTAGTGTTTATATCGAATCTAAGGAAAGAGAGGAAACAATTTTAAAAACAAATATTAAAAAAGCACCGGGCCCTGATTACATTAGTAACAATATGATTAGACAGGCTAAAATAAAAATAATCCCAATTCTGCATAAATTATTCAATAAATGTATAGAAATGGGATATTATCCGGATGAATGGAAAAAATCATTCTTAAAAATAATTCCAAAACCAGGCAAAACGAATTATGAAATAAATAAAAGTTATAGACCTATATCATTGACATCTAATCTATCTAAAACATTTGAGAATCTATATAGATAATACCGTAACAGAGTTTTCCATTGTAAAGTCGTGAGCTATCTCCTCCGAAGATTCTGAACTACACATAACGATCTATATACCAAAATTTTCGTTATTTTTTTCTTCGTATGATAGGCCTGTTTTTATTTTCCTAATGTTAACAGTTATTTTTATTTTTTAATTTAATCTATTTTACAATCGTAGATTTTTTGCATTTATCATCATCAATTCTTTTGTTTACAATTGCGTACTTTTATAGAGAGAAATAAAGAAATACATAATTGATTAGATACAAAAGTGTGAACCAGAAAGTCGATTTTTAAAAATGTTATTATTTAATATAAACTTATTTTAATTTAATTTTGAAATGAAAAGGTAGTGTAAAAGTGTATATGAGGTTAGATTCAAATAGGTTAAATTATGTTAGTTTAATCGCTAAATAAGGTTAGTTTTAGATAAGTTGAATTAGGTTAGTTTCAGATAATTAAAAAAAATAATGTTCGTTTTTAGAAAAATAATTCGAAATAGTAAGTATATATATTAATATAAAAGATCGAAATGTAAAAATCACTATGTCCAAAATCTTCGCTCTAACTCGTGTAAAACGGCTCGAAGGTACGGCGGTGTCAACGTACAGCGCCGCCTACCAAAGTTAACCTTTTCTGGGAACTCACCAGGTTATATTATTTTTCGAATTGTAGATTGAATTATTACTTTTAATCTATCTTTTATAGTGTCTTCAATAGTGTGTGACGTTTCAGCAACAGCATCAGACAGAAGAATAAATGAACTAAAGAATAAAATCTCATTTTTTCTTTTGTCTGATGATGGTGGCATTTGAATTAGGTCTTATTTTTTTTTATTAATTTGTTATAGTTTTTCATTTGAATTTAGCTCCATTTTTGTGTCTTATTTCTTCTTTATATTAAAACTTAGAATTAAGCTTTGCTTTTTTATATAAATGTTTATTACACATTTAGCCATACTTTTTCTTTAAATTTGCTCTTATTTACTCATTTTTTTACTCTTTCACAATCAGATTTTGAAAATGGCTAAATGGCTTCACTTCTCCCTATTTGCTTTTGTAGCTTTTCTTATAAAAAAATATTAGAACTTAGAATTAAGCTTTGCTTTTTTATATACATGTTTGTTACACATTTAGCAATATATATACCAAAATATCTTTTTGAATACTTACCTCTTTTAGTGAATTTTTGTCAGGGGGGCTACAAAAGTGCCGTACTTATGCAGTATTTTGATGCTTTTCCTGTGAAAAGGATAATCAAATTTAAAATTAAGCTTTGCTTTTTTATATACATGTTATTTACACATTTAGCAATATATACACAGAAATATTTTTGGAATATTTAACTTTTTTGGTGAATTTTTGTCAGGGAAGCTATGGACTGCCGTAATCATGCATTATGTTGATGTTCTTCTCATAAAAAAAATATTTGGGTTTGGAATTGGGCTTTGCTTTTTTGTATACATGTTTTTTACATATTTAGCAATTTACACACAGAAAAATTTTGGAATATTTAACTTTCTTGGTGAATTTTTGTCAGGGAAGCTATGGACTGCCGTAATCATGCGGCTGCAAAAGTGCCGTACTTATGCAGTATTTTGATGCTTTTCCTGTGGAAAGGATAATGAAATTTAAAATTAAGCTTTGCTTTTTTATATACATGTTATTTACACATTTAGCAATATATACACAGAAATATTTTTGGAATATTTAACTTTTTTGGTGAATTTTTGTCAGGGAAGCTATGGACTGCCGTAATCATGCATTATGTTGATGTTCTTCTCATAAAAAAAATATTTGGGTTTGGAATTGGGCTTTGCTTTTTTGTATACATGTTTTTTACATATTTAGCAATTTACACACAGAAAATTTTTTGAATATTTAACTTTCTTGGTGAATTTTTGTCAGGGAAGCTATGGACTGCCGTAATCATGCGGCTGCAAAAGTGCCGTACTTATGCAGTATTTTGATGCTTTTCCTGTGGAAAGGATAATGAAATTTAAAATTAAGCTTTGCTTTTTTATATACATGTTATTTACACATTTAGCAATATATACACAGAAATATTTTTGGAATATTTAACTTTTTTGGTGAATTTTTGTCAGGGAAGCTATGGACTGCCGTAATCATGCATTATGTTGATGTTCTTCTCATAAAAAAAATATTTGGGTTTGGAATTGGGCTTTGCTTTTTTGTATACATGTTTTTTACATATTTAGCAATTTACACACAGAAAAATTTTGGAATATTTAACTTTCTTGGTGAATTTTTGTCAGGGAAGCTATGGACTGCCGTAATCATGCGGCTGCAAAAGTGCCGTACTTATGCAGTATTTTGATGCTTTTCCTGTGGAAAGGATAATGAAATTTAAAATTAAGCTTTGCTTTTTTATATACATGTTATTTACACATTTAGCAATATATACACAGAAATATTTTTGGAATATTTAACTTTTTTGGTGAATTTTTGTCAGGGAAGCTATGGACTGCCGTAATCATGCATTATGTTGATGTTCTTCTCATAAAAAAAATATTTGGGTTTGGAATTGGGCTTTGCTTTTTTGTATACATGTTTTTTACATATTTAGCAATTTACACACAGAAAAATTTTGGAATATTTAACTTTCTTGGTGAATTTTTGTCAGGGAAGCTATGGACTGCCGTAATCATGCGGCTGCAAAAGTGCCGTACTTATGCAGTATTTTGATGCTTTTCCTGTGGAAAGGATAATGAAATTTAAAATTAAGCTTTGCTTTTTTATATACATGTTATTTACACATTTAGCAATATATACACAGAAATATTTTTGGAATATTTAACTTTTTTGGTGAATTTTTGTCAGGGAAGCTATGAACTGCCGTAATCATGCATTATGTTGATGTTCTTCTCATAAAAAAAATATTTGGGTTTGGAATTGGGCTTTGCTTTTTTGTATACATACTAACAACAGAACTACACTACTTTAAGGACATGAGAGCACATGCACTGTATCACCATACGTGTACCATTTTCAAAGACCCTGCTTAGGATTAAAACTTCTCAGACAATAACAATAGTACCAACCTAGAGGTTAACTGGTGTGGATGCATTCCTCTGGGAGTGAGACTATTGAGAAATTCAGTAGGGAGTTATTTTGCTTCTCCGCATTCTAACACTCCAACTGTTAACACTGTGGAAACACTGACTCATGTTTGGTAAACAATTTCAGGGAAGAAACTATAGACATTGGATTAAATAAATTATTAATTAAATTGCATTAAATAAAAATTATTAGATTTAAATAAATATTATTAGAGTGAAAAAAAAAGACAGAAATTAACAAATTAGAAAATAAAATTTCGAAAAATGCAACTATATTGCAGATAAGATAAGAGGACCTTATTAAAAAATACATAAACAAACTGTAATTCGACACTCGATAATTCGACACTTTCGATAATTCGACCATTTTAAAAATCAAATTTACAAGGTTGATTGTTGTTTAAATACAACTTTGCTTTTGCATGCATAAACACAGGCTCTTGTAGCAAGAACCCAAATATTATTTATAGTCATAGCAAAAGCCAACTAAGTGAAAACTGATGCCTCTTCAGAATGAATGGAAGACTGAAATCTGAAGGAGCAGAAGATATGGGTCATTTATACTTTCACCAATGCCTTTAGGATCTTTGCGATGGAACGCGTATGGTGTTTCAGCGCATGTGCTCTCATGTCCTTGAAGCACATATACTGACAGTGCCCAAAGTTGAACACACTGTATAGTGTCTGAAATATCTTTGGCCCCTTCGGATACCAACCTTCGCTTCATTCTAGAGAGGCGTTAGTTTTCACTAAGGTTGGCTTTTGCTATGACTATAAATAAGGCTCAAGGCCAAACCTTGGCTACAAGAGCCTGTGTTTACGCACGGACAACTTTATATGTGGCTTTTTCAAGTGTGCGAACATTGGATAGCATACATGTAAAGATGACCCATATCTTCTGCTCCTTCAGATTTCAGTCTTCCATTCATTCTGAAGAGGCATCAGTTTTCACTAAAGTTGGCTTTTGCTATGACTATAAATAATATTTGGGTTCTTGCTACAAGAGCCTGTGTTTATGCATGCAAAATCAAAGTTGTATTTAAACAACAATCAACCTTGTAAATTTGATTTTTAAAATGGTCGAATTATCGAAAGTGTCGAATTATCGAAAGTGTCGAATTATCGATAGTGTTGAATTACAGTTTGTTTATTTATTTTTTAATAAGGTCCTCTTATCTTATCTGCAATATAGTTGTATTTTTCGAAATTTTATTTTCTAATTTGTTAATTTTTTCTTTTTTTTTTCACTCTAATAATATTTATTTAAATCTAATAATTTTTATTTAATGCAATTTGATTAATAATATATTTAATCAAATGTCTATAGTTTCTTCCCTGAAATTGTTTACCAAACATGAGTCAGTGTTTCCACAGTGTTAACAGTTGGAGTGTTAGAACGCGGAGAAGCAAAATAACTCCCTACTGAATTTCTCAATAGTCTTACTCCGAGAGGAATGCATCCACACCAGTTAACCTCTAGGTTGGTACTATTGTTATGCTTCTGAGAAGTTTTAATCCTAAGCAGGGTCTTTGAAAATGGTACACGTATGGTGATACAGTGCATGTGCTCTCATGTCCTTAAAGAAGTGTAGTTCTGTTGTTTGCAATTTCATTTTCGGATTTGTTAAAATTTTTCTTCTATAGTTTCTCACCTGCGGGTCCTTCGGGTAAACCCGGGGCGTTGCCCGGGTCACTCGGCTAGTATAATAAAAAATAAATTAAGTAAGTATTATTTAGAGAATAATTTAATGAGCTCTCTCAAGGCAGCATGGTTTTATTAAATCTAGATGGATAAAATTATAGAAACTATATTGAAACATAAACAAAAAGAATTGACTTCCTTGATAGCTATAGATATTGCAGGTGCATTCGACAATGCATGGTGGCCTGCTATTATAAAAAGAATGGATAATGATGATGTTCCCTCAGATTTAATACGGATCATAAAATCTTATTTGAATAATGAAAGGGAGGTGAAATTTACATACGAATCAGAAACTTTTTATAAGAAACTAACTAAAGGATGTCCACAGGGTGGACCTTTATCACCACTTCTATGGAATATTTTTCTAAATGATTTGTTGATAAATTTTGATTCAATGAATGCAGATATTATATGTTATGCAGACGACGTTACAATAATTTGCTGGAATAAGACTATTGAAGGACTAAAAACCGCAAGTGAATACACCTTAAATTATGTGATCCAATGGTGTAATAGAAATAAATTAACGATCTGTACAGAGAAGACTAATATGCTATACCTACATAACAGACAAAAAATACCTATTAAGGTTAATAACAATATAATAATGCCGGTCAAGCAAGTAAAAATTCTGGGAATGAAATTTTCTAATCATAAATGGAAAAACAAAGTTAACTTTACACCGCATGTTAATGATATTCTGTGTAAGGCAGGACGTATGAAAAATTTATTGTGTTCACTAAGTGGCAAAATGTGGGGTTTAGACACTCAAAAGAGGTTAACTTTATTCAAAACAATCATTAGGCCTGTACTTACATACGGTTCTGAAATTTGGTTCAAATATTTAAACAATCGTTGTAAAGAAAAACTGAACTCCATGCAGTACCAGATCATTTTATGGGCAGTTAGAGCATACAAAACCACTTCATCAAACTGTGTGCATAGCTTGACAAAAATTCCACTCCTAACAGACTATATAGAAACCAGAATAATCAAATTTGATCTAGCTCAACTGTCCATTGAAGATCAAATTACTTACGAACCCCATGCTCCAAGTATAGTCAAATCATTCTTACACGCAAAAATGAATGAAATTTTTGAGAACACTAATGAAATTTTCAGAAGCTTTTTCGTATTTGGAATTCCAAGATTTTTCCGTCCAAATTTTTATAATATCCAATTCATTACAGATCATGGCAATTTTGGGAAATTTTTGGCAACTATCGGCGCCGTGAAGGAACCAGGATGCTTCTGCGGAGGTGAAGTTCAAGACGCGAGACATCTACTTCTGGAGTGCCCAATTTTCCGGGATTTTAGGGAAAATAGATTTGGTCGTATTGGACAGCTTGATGAATTTGTAGACAAAAAAGAAAAGTATAAAAATTTTGATCAATTTTGTAAATACATATACAACTTTCTCTTGAATTGGAAAAAAGAGAAGGAATCTTAGAAAAAAAAAAAAAAGAACTGCGATGCTTGCTCTGTATGTTTTGCTTTGTTGTTTGTTTTTCTCTTTGGACAATTTTCTTTAGTTAATTTATGTAAAATAATTAATTGAACAGGATTGTATATAGCCGAATTGCTGTAATGCAGTGAAAGGTATTGACGCAAATATCCCTGAGTTTGGGATATCGCGTTTCATGATGTTAATAAAGTTAATAATAATAAACCATCCTTGTTAAAATCCAAAATGTCCTTATTGAATTCAAAAAAGTATTTAAAAATATATATAATAATTCTAGAAATTATTTTTATTTTTATTCTTTATATAAAATATTTTTAAATTTAATGTATTACCTATTGTTTTAAAATGTATTTGAATTATCTGTTCTATAAGGTATATAAATGTTTTTATTATTTTTTTATTCTTTGAAGTAAAATGTAACGCTGGGGTGTGTAAAATTTCAGGTTATCATCATCAAAATAAAATTCCATCAGAAGATACACAGTACAAGGCTGCAGGAGTTAATGACAAATCAATGAGTGTCATTACAGGTTATCAGATGCGTAATGGCAACGGCCTTCCCTATTTGTGATAAATACACGTCTGCTGCCCATTAGGTGGTCATCTTCTGGCAACCAATCACACGACGCCACGTCACTGTTTATACAAGTTTCTCGTCTGCTCTTTTATCATGAATCGTCTGACTTTAAATTTGAACAATCCGTGAATTTTCTTAGTACTAAGTAGTCCAAAATTCGTTCCATTCTTTTAAAAGATAAGTTTTTTCTCCAAATAAAAGATTCTATATTTTTAAACTATATATTATTCGACATGCGGTGAAAATTGTATAACTCTGTGAATCCTAATTTCACATTTATAGAAAAATCATTGCTAACCTTTTCTGTGAAATTCTTATGTTTAAAAGGTTAAATATTGGATAGCTCAACGTTCTAATTTGATTAAAATGTATCTGGTAAATAACCATTACATTGTATTCTCTTGTACGGAGGGTATTTCATAGGCATTATCGTTATGGATTTGTTTCGATATTTTGAACAAACGGGTGATGCTGTCCTTGATGGTCTCTCCAGGAAATTGTAGGTTTAGACCAGAGGTCGGCAAACTGCGGCTCACAATCCACATGCGGCTCTTTGGATGTGAAGCTGCTGCTCTTTATATAGTTCTGTCGTGTCGCTCCGGGCCACGAAAGAAGTTTAAGGCAACAAGACTATTCCTAAGGCTGGACTGTCTAACTTTATTCATACGTCCTATTTATAGCACAAATACGTTAAATTAAAACTATGTAAATTGTACACAAAGAACAAATATGCAAAGAGCAAATATGCAAAGACGCAACAAGTTCCATACGCAAATATTATTTATGAGAACAATATTTATTTTGGAAATAAAAAAAAATGTCGTGGCTCTTTAAAAACACTTTGAAATTTTGTAAATTGTAAATTTTGACTCATCCGACTCAAAATTTTGCCGACCCCTGGTCTATGGCAATTCGAGCACATGGAAACATCTGATTGAAGTAGGTAAGCCTTGAACCCGAGACTTCCACTTGTCAACAGCAACTTGGAATGTCCAGATGCTCACTGATACGTTGTTAAAAACCTTTAACTTTTCCCCTATACGATCCAATCCGTCCTAGAAATAGCAATTCCTACTCTCTTACTCCCTGGACCCGGGGATACTCACTTGTAATTGAAATATAGATGTAAATAATATTATAATTGAATTAAATAAATAATGGTAGATTAAACTGGCGAAACCGCTGGGAGGGTTCACCACTGATGAGCCAGGCCCTCCCATTAATTTTTCCATTGCAGTAAGGGCAGTAGAAATTGTTTAATTTCAAAAAGAATCTTACGCCTTTAAAATAGTTTCGAATTTTGATAACAGATGGCGCGCTAGTGCATCATATTATAAAAATATTTGCAGAGTTTCTTTATTCATAAATTGGGAGGCAAGTTTTCACGCGGTCACGCTTCATCAGGCCACTGGCTCCTCAAAGGCGTGCAACATACTTTAAAATTGTTGACACACTTTAAAATGTTATAACACCTTGATAAAGGTTGGCGTTCAGCCAACTGAAATATTGTTAAAATAAATGATTTTTTAATCCAATATATTTTTTTTTATTTAAAGATTTATTTATGGGTTGCTCTCTTTTCAAAATACTTTAAAATATTTGCAGAATTTCTTTATTATGTTGCACGCCTTTGTGGAGCCAGTGGTCTGATGAAGTGCGACCACGTGAAAGCTTGCTTCCCAATTTCTGAATAAATAAACTCTGCAAATATTTTTATATTTATTTAATTCAATTATACTCACTTGTCAAAATTCGAAACTATTATAGACGCGTATGATTCTTTTTAAAAATAAACAATTTCTACTGTCCTTACTGCAATGAAAAATTAATGAGAGGGCCTGGCTCATCAGTGGTGAACCCTCCATCGAATTTTAATAACAGATGGCGTGCTAATGCGTCAAATACTCACTTGTGTTGCAGCTCTGGTGGCTTGCTGCTTTCTTGGTTCCTGGAAACAGTGTATCGTTCTGCTTGGTGTGGCCATTGATGTAGGACTAGAAGAGCATGTCTCAAATGGCCATCAAATTCCGTCTCAATTTCTTTTATATTTTTTGTCACCGATGATCGCAGCAGCGTTCTCAATTTCTTACTTTTATCCATCTTGATTTCTCAATTAACAAATTTAAATTAAGGCTAGTTTACATATCTTCGCTAAATTTCGCCATACTACTTTGTTTAATCCTAATTTTCTTCAACTTTATCTTCTTAAGCTTTAAATTCTTTGGTTTTTGACTTCTTTGGCTTTGACTTCTTTGGCTTTATCTTCTTTAGCCTTGTCTCTTAGCATTTTTTCAATAGCAATGCTTTACATTATTTGAACAATTTGTTAACAAGTTGATAATGGCCAATGTCGTCCATTTACATATTAATATATTTGTTTAAAAAAAAAACAGAATTCAAGATTTTGGTGCCACAGAAAACCCTAGGATAGTCCTACTGAAAGAGTTGCACCTTTTCGAACTGGCAGTTGGATGCGGGGTAACTTCGGATATTGGTCTTAAATAAGTGAAATTTCAGCCAGTAAGGGTTTTTTTAAGAACCTTTACTAGCCAAAATGTCCCTTATTTAAGAACAATGAATTTCGGCCAGATAACATATACCTTCGGATATTGGGACAAATATTTTTGATGACAGTGAAAATAAAGCTGTAAATGGCTTCATTCGTCTTTCAGTACAGAATATTTTAATACATAGTTGTCATTAGATGGGACAATAGCTCACACGGCTCCTACAACAATGGAACTGCGCGCTCAGGCAAATTTTCGGAGAAAGAATACATAGAATTTGGTGTTTCAACTACCAATGTATGAAATGTTTTTCTAAATAATTTGTTATGTAATCTCTCTCTCTCATTTTTCTTGACTTTCTGGATCTCCTTATTTGACTTCTCGGGGACCTTATGGCATTCTTTTAAAAAAAATGGATATACAGCAGCAATGTGCAAACCACCGCGGGTTTAAAATCTAACATTATCTTGAAATCAGATCTTAAGGTTCTGAACATTACAAGATGTATTTAAATGTAATTCTACCGTTCTAAAAGCTTATGTTTATAGTTTACTTAAATACCATTTCTAAGATTCCACCTTTTAGTGTAGCATATAAAAACAGAATGATCCAATACAGTATTAGAGCTCTAAAGAAACGGTCTGGTAGATTGAATTGGTGAAACCGCTTTGTAGGATTAACTACTGATAAGCTACCCTATCCCAATATGTTTCCATCGCAATAAGGACAGTAGAAGTTTGATTTATTTGTGAAAAGAAACTTTCGCGTCTTAATGTCTTCATTCGTAATAATACAAGATGTAATGAATAATGTAAGAGTCCACATTTCTGGGAAGAAAATGGAAGGCAAATTAGTGACATAACTTTTCATTCATAAGAATATACGAAGATAAGGTGACAAAGAGATGGCATTTCAATCGGCAAACTATTACGTTTCCTCCTTTCACACACATGTCGTTAGTTCGTATGACAAGTTTCAACTTGTTCTCTCTCTCGTTCAAATAGTTTGTAGAACGACATTTGAAAATTATCCCGCATGTGTTTCTTTTGAACGAAAAATCGAAATTTATTTAAAGGAGAAACAACGATTATTTCTAACCTTAGGGATGAAGTATGAAAGAACACTTTATTTCTTAATAAAATTCTACTGTATATTCAGTTTTTTTTAAATAACGCCATAAGGTCCGAGAAGTCAAAAAAGGAGATCCAGAAAGTCAAGCAAAATGAGAGAGAGATTACATAACACATTCTTTAGAAAGACAATTCATCCTTTAATACTTCATCCCTAAGGTTAGAAATAAATTTCGATTTTTCATTCAAGAGAAACACATGTGGGATAATTTTCAAATGTCGTTCTACAATCATAAGCCGCATTATATTGTACTATAAAGTAGATTGTGTAAACGAAATCTTTGTAGTACACGTCTTGCACATGTTTCGCTAAAATGGATAAACTGGAATACCTTGTGGTTATTAATTTCTTCGTTTTTGGATAATTTAACCCTTAGAGATATTCATCCGAAGTTAACAAAGTTTACGGGAACTCTGCTGCAATGGAAAATATATTAGGAAGCGGCTTGTGGCTGATCATTAGAGAATTCTTCCACCTGCTTCGGTATTTTAATTCACCAGCCCTCTGCAATATTACATGCATGCATCTAATATAAGATTGTTCTAAAAGTTAAGAGTTTTTCTTATTACTTGGCGAATAATATTATTATGGTGAATACATAATAATACATAATACAAATATCTTTATACATAATACAAAGACATTATACATAACGGCGAATAATATTGGTACATGTATTTGGTACATTTGGTACAATTATATTCGTAGAATATTATTGGTAGTAGTATAATTGGTACAAGTATATTGATACTTGTATTTCAATTTTTTACAAGTGTTTACGAACTTTTGGGACAACCTTGTATGATTTAGGTCATTCTGCTTTTATACCCAGCACTGAAAAGTATGTATATTAAATCAATGCATATATGCTGCATATTTCTTTTCTCATATGCAACAATAGTTGCATAGATTTGAATAGACTTTCTGAAGCCCGCGCTCCTAGAATTTTCTTACAACATTTCTTTAAAATATTTTGATATTTAAACATATAATTAAGAACCTTTGAAGCTTGAAAAAGTCTAAAATATGTAAATCTGTATTTTAGAAGCATGCTACGTGCAAGGTAAACTGCTAAAATACTCTATTGACATGTTTTAAAACATTCAAAAAGTACAATTAACTTTTTAACGCGCTTTTTAAATTTAAAACTAAATAGCACATCTTATTTAATAAAGTATATTTTTCATTAAATTATTAATTACTAGCGGACGTACCCGGCTTCGCCCGGGTTTTACCCGAGTAAAGGTTTGGCTAACAAATCTCTCGATAAAGTGAACATTTTTTCCCGGTCCCTTGAAAAATACTCGATAAGTTGAATAAAATCAATATTAATTGGTTCCCTCGGTAATTGGAAGTTAAAGGAATAGTATCTTGCCTTGGAATTGTATCATTATTCTTGTATGGACGTACCCGGCTTCGCCCGGGTTTTACCCTAGTAAAGGTTTGTCTAACGAATCTCTCAATAAAGTGAACATTTTTTCCCGGTCCCTTGAAAAATACTCGATAAGTTGAATAAAATCAATATTAATTGGTTCCCTCGGTAATTGGAAGTTAAAGGAATAGTATCTTGCCTTGGAATTGTATCATTATTCTTGTCTCAAATAAATTGCCGTGTCATCCTGAATTTTGTCTTTCCTAATTTTCTACATTACAAAATCATCGTATCATCATTATAATATTTAGAGCAGATTGTTGAATTATAACAGATAAATTAGAATATTTATCTTGATTATTTTAAAGCGAAAAGTTATTTCAAAATTTTATTTGCTAGAAACCTTCCCAGTACTATACTAAATAACTTCCCAAAGTTTCATGGCGTTCCAATGAGTGGTTTGGTCAGGCATAAAGGACAGACAGACACACACACACACACATACATTCATTTATATATATATAGATAGAAGATTATAATGTTGATGGATTATTAAAAGGTGATGAAATAAAATTTAAAAAGAGAAAGATTCAGCCCATCCTTTATCCAAATATTTGAAAGAAAAAAAAGGATAAGCAAACTCTTTCGATTTTTTTTTTATTTTTAATTTATTAATTAGGTATTTTCATTAGTGCATGTTATTATATAACTTAATTTCCCCATCAGAGAGAATTCACATATCAAATATGCAAAAATCGATTATTAAACACTGTATATGTAATTAAAACACCAAATGACAATTTAAAATAAAAACAAACGATCGAGTTGCAGACGATAGAAGAATATTACAAGATGGCGTCGACGAGTAAGCAATAACTCAGCAAATAACTTCCAGTAAATAACGTCCAGTTATTAGGCGCTAGGGACCGGAAATGAAAAATATAAAAATAAAAACTATTTGATGGCTAAAAACTGAAGGCGACTGTAAGACTTCCGGCGGGAGAAATGTTCTCATTAGTTCGTCTGCTGGTCAATATTTGAGTTTTTAACGAGAAGGCGTCTGCCAACTTTTTCCAATATTCGCAAAAAGTGACCGGAAGTCCCGCCGGGTCTAAGCTACGTCATTTCCGGCTTTGCTGAGCCCCTCTAGAAAATTCTGTAGACACTTTAATTTACACTTATACAGTGTTCCCCCATCTAATTGTCCCACCTCCTCCTGTTTAGACGGGAGCTCGTTTAGGTGTAGTTCCTATTTTAATAATCACAGATTGCGTTTTTTTTTTTTTCTCTTATACATTTTTTTTTTCTTGTTTCAAATTTTACACAATTTTGGCTTGTTTTTATAATGCGACATTTTCTGAATTAAATCACAAATATAAATTTGATATTAACGCATTACGCCACATAAATAAAAATGATTATTTTCTTAATTAAAAGAATTTTTTCAAAGTCCTTTTGAAAATTCTTAAATATTTTTTGAGAATATTTTACAGTCTCTTTAATATTTTCAGTTAAAGAGATTATTTATAAGCGTCATTTTTTGTGAAAAAAAAAATGAATTTAGAATTGTGAAATTGTGTAAAAGTAACATAAATCTATATGCACATTACACAATTTAAAAATATAAATGTGGTCGCCACACTATATATACAATTTTTTCAAAAATATCTATTGGATTTATATATATGAGTCAACGTGTTTTTTATGATATATATATTTATTTATTTGTTTGTTCCTTCTATAGGTTTCCTTAATAGATTTACCCAATCTGGCTGAAATTGTACCAGGAATATAGAGTTATGTCTGTAAGGATTTTTGAAACGTTTTGAAACAAGGAAAAATAAAATTAACTAACTACTAGACCAGGGCTCGGCAACCTTTTGAGTCAGAAGAGTCAAAAATTACCATTTACAAAATTTTAAAGTTTTTAAAGGGCCACAAAATATTTTCTTGCCAACACTAAATAGTACTTACATAAATAAAGTTTTTATTTATGTAAGTACTACATGCAGATTCATATCCTAAGAGCTGCATGTGGCTTGTGAGCCGCAGGTTGCTGACTCCTGTACTAGTCTAATTTACTGAATTGCAGTCAAAAATTGATTATTATTATGATTATGATAGAACTAGCCGAATGACCCGGGCAACGCCCGTGTTTTACCCGATTGAATGTTTTGATTCAAATACTATTTGTTACAATTATAAATTGGCGCCTTATATAAATGCATATGTTAGTTAATAACTATAGCCTATGTGCTTTATCTGTCTATGTACTGTTGGCTTCCGTAGGCGTCTCTTACTGGGAAAAAGAAAGAGAGGATTCCATTTGGTTATTAACTAATATATGCATTTATTTAAGGAGCGACCCGCTCCAACACATTGGTTACAAAAACGAAAAATCGAGTGGAGGGGGGGGGGGGGGCAAAGGTGGCGTGATCGTAGCCGACCAATAGGAGGGCGCCATTCCAAAAAAAAAGCAAACGGTGACAGAGACGACTGATGAAGAATGACGCTCATAACTGTATATAGAATTGCTGCATCATGTTTGATGGGAAGAAACAAGATTCTTTCGGCGAAACAGTCTCTCCAACAGAACCCGGGACTCAAAAATCATTCATTCTGGTTAGCAGCCCCGTAAATAAAGATATTTCCGAACCAGGGGGCGTTCACTTCTTTCCTTTGAGAGAAAGACTACTAATAAGAATATATAAATTTAACAAGTATGTATATCAAAATTAAAACTATTATAGACGCGAAGATTCTTTTTGAAATTAAACAATTTATACTGCCCTTACTGCAATGGAAAAATTAACAGATGGCGCGCTAGTGCATCAAAGTATGTATATAGCGTTTATAGATCTGAAAGGAATTCAACCCCAGAAATTAGAAAGAGTCAAATATCAGACAAACTTGCTCATTTTGGGGTTTAAATTTTGATGCTAATATAGCTGCCTTATCTTTGTTAATAATGCATTCTTATAATATTCATTGATTATTAGTTCATTCTACGAACATGTCTTGAGAGAGAATCACAGGCACTTCAAAGCGCTTATTTTAAAGTTTTTACCTTAAATAAAGCTAAAATATAAAGGATATATGTGTCTGACACTATATTTTTACTAATAGATTTTTAACTCTACCTAAAGTAAATATTAATGTGAAAAATCTTCTCCTTCTTTCTTATCTCCACTCAATCATATTAGGTATCAAGCTTGTTTGACAACCATCATGACTGTGTGAAGTAGAATGCGTCCGCCTTTGTCATTAAGACTGGGAGCACTACTCAGTGGCAGGCCGACTTAGCTCCAAAAGAAATGGCCGCCTCTGACATGAGGAACAGACGCCATGTGCAGCCGCTCTTAACATGGAGTACAAACGCTTCTCATCCTGTATCCCTGGATTAGGAAGCCTTACAGGGTACTATCAGCCGGGCCAGCTGAGCCCAGGTTTTTTAGTGAGCTTGTTACTGCTCCCCCTCCTCCTTTTTCATCCGGGCTTGGGACCGGCAAAGGCGGAGTTAATGTGAAAAATGATTGTCATGATATAATGTTTCGAATAATTCTTTCATTTATTCTCCCAATATACATATGATCGACATCTGTCACTCTATACTCTCATAATAAAAGCATTTTATATAAATTTAACTATTTTTAAGACTATTTTTTCAACCTACTTTCTCACGATGATAATACAGTTATTTGGATTTTTTTAAGTGGGCCCCATTTTAAATAATATAATCATTACCAATTTGATTAAAATATGTATGATGACTTAATCTGAATCAGAACTTATTTTAAAACAATAAAACTTGAAATTTTTAAGTCTTTTACAAAAATAATAAAATATATATATATTATATAATCTAAAAATTAAAATATTTCTATATTTTAAAAATATATATATTTTATCCATTGATAATTTTACTTTTGTTATCATCGTTTTTTAGAATGACTTTCAGTTTTGTTGTACAGTTTTGTTGTAAATATGCGTAGTTAACATATCTATCTTTTTGAATCACTAATATAGGATTAACTTTATAAATTCTATATGATGTGAAAATAACTAATGTGTAATATTTCCTCAAGTAATTGAAAATAAAAGCTACTTGACGGTAAATAATTATCTTTTTTTTTAACACGACTGCACCTTCAATCCTTTATCTTATCGATCCTTTGTCTTATCAACACTTTATCTAACAACAACAACAAATTATTCATAATATATATATAGTTATGGTGCTATTGTCGCACCGTCCTTGAGTGTTGGCTTCATGTCAGTATTCGAAGGTTTCATATCAAGATTATAAGTCAGACCAGAATAAGTCAGACAAGACAAGAAGAAGGGTGAGACCAGAACGACTAATCATAAAACAAATTTATTCTAATAAGGAAAGTATTTACAATTATTTTCTATCTTTTAAAAAAAGCTTAGAGATCTCTAAACAAAATATTTACAAATAAAATGATGAGGTCACGTGACTAATGATGATAAACCGAGTAGGCCACTACAGATTATTCTGTGATTATATTTTTAAAACATTTTAGATCAGTTCTGATTTCTTTTTGCTCCAATTCCCAAAGGGGTTCAAGATAGAAATTCTGAATTTATCGTTTGTTAATCATTTGAACTCCTAAAAAATCTACTTCTGAAAAAGGGTCAACTATAAATCCCCCATTGGATCCGAGCTAAAATTTTGCATAAAGACAAACATGCTGTTTACTTGTATAAAATAAAGCATGTTTTTAGAACCAATAGGAAGCCACCCTCTAAATCTATATATATATATAAATCAATGTTTGTATGTTTGTATGTTTGTTTGTTTTTATGTCCGGTATACAAATTCGCAGTAGTTCACTAATTCAAACCAAAATTTCCATACATAGGTAAAAAAATACGGGGAAGACGATAGGCTATTTTAAAAAATATATATATCAATTATTAAAACTATATATTCAAATTATTCTACTTAGCTCACGAACAGCGCCCTCTATCAAAGATTAGATTAAATTATGCTGATGCAAACAAATAGATAATGCTAATAACAAACAATTATAAAAAAATCTTATCTAAATATATATCACTCGGGTAGATATGCACACGAGTCAATCCCGGGGCGAAGCCCGGGTCACCCGTCTAGTATTTTAATAAATACAAACTTGCATATGTGTTGAGAAAAAGGGGACATTTCCTGATCGTGCAACTAAAAGTTACTGATGGCTTGCACCATCTGTCTGAATAGATGATCCAAGTATAAATTCACTTTTGTGCTGTTTTTCACATTTTATATGTGTGTCTTTTATTTAGATCATATGTATGAAAAAAATACTTCATAAAATATTAATTTCTACAATTACTAAAATACAAAGTCGGGAGTAGGTTTTGATTCATTTAAAAATTTTAATATGTATTTTTTTTAGCTGAAAATAAAATTTGGTAAGTAACAGCACACATTGATGTACTTACAATTTGACACAAGTTTACAATGCTGAATTTATTCAAAGTTCCACCACAGAAAGCTTTTTAAAAATGTAACTGAAAACTTTTCCCCAAACTTCTCTAAATGTTAAAAGAGATAGGAATAATATCAGTGGTGAGCCCTTACATCAGTTTCTCCAATATAATCTAATGTAGTATGTATTATGTAATGTAGTATGTATTATATAGGTTATGTATTATGTAGGTAACATAGTATTATTTATTTATTTATTTCTAATTAGAGCGCTATGTCCCACTAGTGACACTTGCACTTCAGAGATAAACTAAACATAGAAAGAAAAAAAGATATTTGATATATGTACAAGATTTAGTATGCAATTTAGTTAGATGAAAAGAGAGAAAATATCAACACAATTGAAATATGTACAAAGAGTTGGTATGTAAATTTAGTTAAATGAAATCAATTGTAGTGTATTCGAGGAATATCTACCATACCATTACAATTATTGTATGATTTATTCTTTGTAATAATTATTATTTTTGGAAATGTGGTTATTATGATTAATATTATAAATTAATATTTCTACAGACCTTATTGCAATGAAAGTTATTATATGAGAGAGCTTGGTTCATCAGTGGAAAACCCTCTCAGCGGTTTCACCAATCTCCAGACCGCTCTACTATTGGATTGTTTCTCTATATACCTTGCATTTACTAAGTAAGTCAGTTTTTTTATTTATAATTGTTTATTCTGTTTATGAAGTTTGTATTTGACAATTTATTTATTCTTGGAGAGATGCTATATACTGAAATAATGCTTTTATACCTGTATTATTTTCAAACTGTCGAGCTAAGTAACAATATTCGAATCATGGGACGGCGCAACGCAGCGTAGCGAAGAAGAAAGCAAAACTATGGCAACTCTTTTGTTTTCTGAGAAGAGGACTAAAAATTGTATTGTAATCTTTCTTCTATACAGGTATTCAACTAACTGATGCATAAAATATTACTTATTTACATAAGAAAAAAATCAATTGCAAAAAAAATCATATGCAGCATATTTGCATATCTGAAAGGCATTGGATCTGCAACACAATTTTTTTTAAAATAAATATTGTTTTCTACTTAAAAGGACACGTTCTGAGACAGAGTGGTATCTGAAAAGAAGAAAAAGAATGACACCAACGGCTCTCTACGAGGAGGCAATGCCACAAAAGGCCAAAGCTCTTCTGAATGGAAGTCTGGATTTGAAATGATCCACTTGCAGCCACTGGAGCTGACACCAGAGGATCAGCGAGCAGACGTGACCGGCGTGGGTGCCATTGTCCAAACACTCGTCTGGTGCCTCTTTATTCGACCATTAGCCCAGTACTGTATTTGGATTGGCTCCTTGCCGCCCATGTTTTAAACATGTCCATTCATCTTTTGTGGTCGATTCAGATCCGATCTCTATAATGTATAGACTAATCTTTTAATGGCGTGTTAATTAAAATAGTGTGTGCATCTATTCTACTTTTATTTTGATCATCTATTTCAACACATTCAGTGTTTCATCTTGTAAATGGGCCTTTAACTCATAAAATATTCATTCCTGTGGGACATACTATTAATTCAACGATAAAATGTCCTTTTTACATCAAATTTTCACAGCAATAAGATAGCGACACACGTATGTTTTACTGTGAAATATGGTATTAAAAACTTTTAAGCCACAGAATCTTCCTCGCGCCCTTACTTAAATATTTAGGTAAACTAGGTTTGGTTTAGCTATGTTTAGGTTATAATCAGGTACACTCATGGAAAAAAATTAAGAAAGGTGTAACTTTTAGGATGTATATCGGGATTCAGACAATAACTCTGAAAGATATTTGATACCCACCGACCTTTATTGAAGACACGCGAGATAACCAAGTGTAAACAAAATTTCCTGTGTCTTCTTAAAAAAATGACAAACGGCCTTATCAAAGACGTTCCACTTTCATCAATTTTGTCTATGAGTGTATTTCAATAAAAGAGAAACGTGATTCTATTTTGTTGTGGAATCTACTTTGTTGGAAAACTAACCGACGACTTTAGTAGGAGTCAATGAGTCAATCACTGAATAACCTTCTCTTTCACCTTTCTTCAATCCATGCGAAAATCAACTATATTCCATTTAAGGTATTATTTCAGAACCAATTAAAGTGGTTAAGTGATTTATATCATAAATTGCTATTAAATTTATAACAAATAATCCTTATTTATGTTTTGGGAATTTTTCTAACCGCCTTTATTGTTAAATAACAAACAAAAAAATACACTTCTTTAAATTAATAATGTAGTAAAGTATTTATTATATTTTATATACAGATTATTAATTATTAATTTTTTTATATTTTTCTACTCTAGAAACTTTCCTCATTGCTTATCTTGTATCTTTTAAATGTTGACTTTGTGCTTGCCTTAAATAACACAGGTCTACAAAACTCAAAGTAGTTGTACCTTATAGCATATATATATCGGGATTCAGAAAAAAAACTCTGAGAGATATTTGATGCACAGGGATATTTATCACTGTGCATCAAATATCTCTCAGAGTTTTTTTTCTGAATCCCGATATATATATGCTATAAGGTACAACTACTTTGAGTTTTGTAGACCTGTGTAAATTGCCGTGTCATCCTGAAGTTTGTCTTTCCTGATTTCCTACGTTACAATATAGTAACACACAAGGTTTGTCTCAAAAGACTTCACACTTCTTATAGAAGAGCAAAAAAGAAGAAAACATGTAAAAGAAACATTTATTTATGCGGGGGAAAGCATCCCCCTCAAAATAATTCGCATTTATTTTTACATATCTTTTCCACCTTTTGTGAGAGCGTGCAAATATTAAGTATATCCTTCTACCGAGAACAACTTTCGTTCTTCCTTACGTGATGCTTAAATCTCACCAACAGTTGAAAAACAGCATTATTTTTCACAAGGATTTTTTCCATTTTCTAAACAGCTAAAAATCGCATGGCGATAAGTCAAGCGAATAAGGAGAGTGTACAATGATTATCACGTTTTGTTTTATATATTTGTATAATGGTTTATATATAGTCACTTGAGGACGGGCGATGTGATTTTTTTGCAAAAAGGTTTTTTTTTACCAAGATTGTGTATCTAAGTAGAGTGTATTTATATTTATTTGTTCGTCAGCTAACGTGTCTGAGGATTATCTGGGTTCTTTGATCAAATTTCAGAGAATTCTCTGGATCATTTATTGGAACTAAGCTGTTTTGCTCAAAATAGGTGCCAAAACTTCGAACATGAGGTCTGATGCAAATTCGGAAGAACCTTCTCAGGTGTTTGGAAAAAAAATGGGTTAAAAAAACATGTGATGAGACTTGTATTTATCATTATTATCCTTCTTTAAAACGCCAATCACACACAATGCAGTGAACCCATAAAACATCGTCAGTAAAAAAAAAAACAAGGCTTTCCCTTTCAAAGGACAAAATCATTATAGCTATCTTTTTGGGACCAAGATAGGCTGATATTCCTGGACACTCTTGAAAGAAATTCTTCTATAAACAAGGAAAGATATTGTAAATCATTATAAAATCTAAAAGAGTAAATAGACCCAACTTTAGAAAAAACCAAATCAAATTTCATCAGGATAATGTAAGACCTCGCAAGGCGCACATGACTTTGACGAAGATTGCAATAAGTATGGGTGGACTTTGATGTCGTACCCTGCGTACAGCCCTGACCTAGCACCCTTAGATTTCTAACTTGTTTGGAATATTAAAGCTATTTTTATGCGGTAAAACATTTGAAAGTGATGCAATTTTACCTCAAGTATTAGAGGGTGCTTCATAGAGTTGAATAAAGCTTTTTACCAAAGTGCTTTGCAAGTTGGCAACAACACTGGAGATCAAATGTATACAGAAGGAAGGTGGATATATTTAATGATTATAATATATAGAGGACTGTTATGAGTTCTTATATACAAAGTTTCAGTTTTTAGTTTGTCAATAAAATAGTTATTACCGATTTATATTATTTATACCTTGTTAATACGTTACTTGAAGAAAATTAATGAATCGGGTCTTGAATATTCTACATTTTATGTAGTACCAATTGCAAAAGTCACTCTACATTTTAAAAACCTTTTTTTTTTCTACTATAAAAGTAATTTAAAAAATATATAAAATATATATTGTGTAAATATTTTGATAATTTGTTTTGTGTGTAAAAAATATAAAGCATTTATAACTTCTTTCGCTGATTATTTAATATACAAGTGTATATTTTAAATTAAAAAAGGCATATATTGGATCAAAATATTTATTTTACCAATATTTCAGTTGGCTGAACGCCAACCTTTATCAAGGTGTTATGACACTTTAAAATGTTATAACACCTTGATAAAGGTTGGCGCTCAGCCAACTGAAATATTGGTAAAATAAATTATATTTTGATCCAATGTATGCCTTTTTAATTAAAAATTTATTTATGGATTAATACAAGTGTATATCATTAATATATAATATTACATAATTTTTGCTGTCTTAAAACGGATTTGTCTTATTTATTTTCGGGTTTGATAAATTTTATTAAACAAAAAAATCGGATTATCAATATATAAGTTGATAAATATTTAAAATCATATTTAAAATATTGATCGAAAAATATATTGAAAAAGTTCATTCAAAATTGTCTTTTAAATATAAAATATTCCCATAATTATTCATTTATTTTTGTTTGCTATCAAATAAAATATTTACTATTATTAAAAATTAATAAATACAAAACAAAACATTTCAAAATATATTTTAGGTTCAAATAATTTTATATATTAAAAAGAAATATAAATGTGCGCTTAACGAAATAATTATTTCCTACACAGTATTTAATTTAATGTATATATTTTCTGCACCAAAGGCTGCCCAATTAATTATATAAATAGATTATCTCACTAAGTAAAATTTATCCAACCGCAATCTGACTCAAGAAATACTCAGCAGATTCAATTAAGTAAATTACCTCCAGAAGATAAAAGGTCAAAAAGTCCCGAGAGGCGGATTCCCTTTGGGAAATTGTTACAACACGGTGTTTCAATTAGGACGTGGTAATTGTGGAGTGAGTCAAAGGCAAGTTTTTTGGGGTCCCAAGGGAGTCCGAGATTCCCGCCACAGCCTGCGACAATTACCAGAAAGGTCGTCTGCTTCTAATCAGCTGATAGAACCATTTACCTCATCGGCTGCTACCGCTTCTGCAACTTGACAACTTTTTCTTTTGATTGCCCTCACGCCCCTATATAAATGTATTTCTTTTTATTTTCTTTATATCTTTTGTTTAGTATTTTATATTATTTTATATAATATATTTTTATATATAAGATTTTTTTTAGTTTACAACACAAGAATAAATAAATAAATAAATAAAAATAATGACATTATTAAATAAATGTTTGTGTAAAACAATAAAAGTCTTACATAATTATTTAAAACTCGCAATTAATTATTTATTTTGTGTACGTTTTAATATAAATTTACAACCAGATAAATAACTGTTTAAAATAAATTCATTGCATAAGAATTATAAAAGTTGTTCTTTTTAAAAAAATAAATATGGAAATTAAATCGCAATTAGGTGAAATATAAAGAAAATTTTTGAATAAATATATTTATATATTTCTCTTTTATATATTTTTCGCAAAAAATATTATATTACATTTTTAAAAAGTCAAAGGTATAGATTTTTGAAGTGTTTTCTATTTTTAGAAGAAAAAAAAAAGACAAAAGATATAATTGAGGCAACGAAATATAAATTTTAAAATATTGCCGCCTATTTGTTTTTATCACAAACTTTTGTGGATATCAAAGGGGGAAAGGTCTTTACTGGATGTGGGATGAGAGATATTATAAGCAATTAGAATGTATTCCAATGCAAACCACCTCGGATGATGTTAAAATAAAATAAGTGGAATTGAATATGAAAAAATATATCAAATATTTTCAACTCATCTTTAAAGAATTAAGTAATCTCCAAATGCAGTATTAAAATTTTACACAAATAAATTTACTGGCAATGCGTTTCTTTTTAAATCTCTACAGACCTTACTGCAATGATATGATTTAATGAATGAGAGGGCTTGGCTCATCAGTAGTGAACCCTCTCAGCGGTTTCGCCAAATTAATCTCTAGACCGCTCTACTATTGTATTGGACTGGTTTTGTTATATACCCTGCATTTTCTATGGAAGGCAGCTAAATGGTGTTTAGTGAACTATGGACATAAGCTTATAGGCCTGTAGAGGTACATACATATAAATTTCAAGGTATTGCATCGAGCAAAGCTCTTCCGCGCAAAACATGTTTTCATAACCATTATATATTAGTAAATTAAATTTTATTGCCCTCTATCGTTAAAATTTTACACAAATAAATTTACTGGCAATGCGTTTCTTTTTAAATGTATGTACCTCTACAGGCCTATAAGCTTATGTCCATAGTTCACTAAACACCATTTAGCTGCCTTCCATAGAAAATGCAGGGTATATAACAAAACCAGTCCAATACAATAGTAGAGCGGTCTAGAGATTAATTTGGCGAAACCGCTGAGAGGGTTCACTACTGATGAGCCAAGCCCTCTCATTCATTAAATCATATCATTGCAGTAAGGTCTGTAGAGATTTAAAAAGAAACGCATTGCCAGTAAATTTATTTGTGTAAAATTTTAACGATAGAGGGCAATAAAATTTAATTTACTAAATGCAGTATTATTTCATTTCTAGTCTTCACAATCAAAGGATGGTTTTAACACAAAGCTCAAAAATGTAATACAGGTGCATTTAGATGAAAATAAACTTGTAAAAGGTTAGCAATATGTTTATTGCATAAAGATTATCTGTACCATAAAAACATTTTATAGTTTTATATATCTAAAAACTTTAAACATTTTAAAACCTATTTTAAAAGGTGTACGAGGGTAAGGTGAAAAGTTCTCGGTCTGACAAGGAAAGACTCTGATTTTCAGAGAGAGAGTTTTAAAAAACATTTTATTTTTATACATAATCTCACTTGACTTCGACACACTTGGTCCAGCGTTTCTCCAATATCAGGCTGTTAAAATATTCATCCACAGCCCTATCAACTTCTTCATTGGACACAAAGCGCTTTCCAGAAACAAATTTATTTAGCTGTGGGAAGAGATGGAAGTCTGAGGGTGCCAAATCAAGAGAATAGAGAGGATGGCCGAGAAAATCGTTCCTCAAATTCCGCAGTTCTACCATTGCCAACACACATTTGTGAGCAGGCATGTTGTCCTGGTGAAAGATGAGCTTTTTTTCTTCTTCAAGCCAGATTTCTTTTCTCGAATTTCGATATCCAGCTAGTAAAGGAGGTTAGAGCAATATTATTCTGTAATAGTTCTGCCTTTTTCAAGGTAAAAATTAGCAGGATCCCTTTGACATCCCAAAACACAATGGCCATGACCTTTTCGGCAGATGTGATCGACTTTGTCTTTTTTGGCGCTGAACCACCGGCTTCCATCCACTGTTTCGACTGCTGTTTGGTTTCTGGCATGTAGTAGTGGACTCATGTCTTATCCATGGTGACAAATCGCCGCACAAAATCGGTCGGATTTCTCTTGAATCGGTTCAAACATTGCTGCGAATGTTGTTTGCGCATTTGCTTTTGATCTGCATTCAGCAAATGCGACACACATCTTGTGCAGAGCTTTCGGATCCCTAATTTATATATATATAAATATTAAAAATAAAGAAGGCATTTCCTGAACACGAGCCCATGTGCTTTTTAGATGGCAGAGCGCCATCTAGTGGAGCAAAAATAAACTAAACGCTTATTTAACTTGCTCCGTGATATTTGGCCAACCCAATTTCTTGATAAATCAAGAAAAGCCATCCACGAACGCGTTTCGCGCTGTTGGTCGTGCTCGTGGTCAGGAGATGCCTCTTTTATTTTTAATATCAACACCTGACCCACTTATCTTTTATTTTTTCTTTTGTTTTTTCATATATATATATATATATATATATATATATATATATATATATATATATATATATATATATATATATATATATATATATATATATATACTATATAACTTTTCCATTATAAAATTTGTTTAGTTTCATGGTAAGTGGGGAGGTTTTTCAACTGGCAAAACTTCATATAATAGATAACGTCAGCGTGGAGAAGGCTGTAACCACTGCGACCAAAAAGATTTTTGGTCCCAACGGCTTCCCGAAAAATCAAGAAATGGGTATTTAAGGTCAAAATTTGGCCTTATTTGATTTTTCGGGAAGCCATTGGGACCAAAAATATTTTTGGTCGCAGTGGTTACAGCCTTCTCCACGCTGACGAGCGCCAACAGCGCGAAACGCATTCGTGGATGGCTTTTCTTGATTTATCAAGAAATTGGGTTGGCCAAATATCACGGAGCAAGCTAAATAAACGTTTAGTTTATTTTTGCTCCACTAGATGGCGCTCTGCCATCTAAAAAGCACATGTGCTCGTGGTCAGGAGATGCCTTCTTTATTTTTAATATATACCTATATATTTAATAATTGGTACCCTTTCCCACAGACTTAGCTCTCTCCACACCTTTACTCGCCTATCGTCCAACGGCTTCCATCCACTGTTTCGACTGCTGTTTGGTTTCTGGCATGTAGTAGTGGACTCATGTCTTATCCATGGTGACAAATCGCCGCACAAAATCGGTCGGATTTCTCTTGAATCGGTTCAAACATTGCTGCGAATGTTGTTTGCGCATTTGCTTTTGATCTGCATTCAGCAAATGCGACACACATCTTGTGCAGAGCTTCCGGAGAGTTTCCGGTGTAGTTTCAGTTTTTGGCCGTCCTTCACGTGGGCCACGTCTTAATTCAGCTGTCCATTTTTTAACGGTTGAAATTGAAATTCCCGTTAACTCTTTTGTCAATTTCGGATGAATTTATCTTTAGGGGTTAATCCATCCAAAACAAATAATTTAACAACTACACGATATTCAATTTTATCAATTTTAATGAAACACACGAAAGACGTGTACTGCAAATACTTGTTTACACAAACTAATTTATGAGAACAAGTTAAAACTTGTCCTACGAACTAACGACATGTGCGTAGGGAGGAAGCGTAATCTGTTGCCGACTGGAATGCCATCTCTGGGTCAGGATGAGAACTTTTCATCTTACCCTTGTACATTTATAGATAAAAAATTGTTATTAAGAAAGAAAGAATATAATAATAAAATATCTATAAATATAAGAATCAAAGTTGATATATGTTTTTTTGCGGCTTTCTGTCAGAAATGGATAGAACAATTTATACTACTTTCCCCATCCCTTGTGGAAATATTGTTTTGGGGTTTAAAAACGGATCGCTGTCTTATAGTAAAAATCTTGATTATGTATTTGCTCTATTTAGTTAAAATAAAATATATCATCTAGAGAGGAGTATAATTAACCCGGGTGTTGGAAATGGCCAGCTACCCGGGCTGAACTGCAGGCTTGAAGTAAGTTCCAGTCATGGGGAGATCAGCTAGTTGAGGATCGCTAGGTAGTTCAAGCTCGAGTCTGGAATGAGAAATTTATACTCATGAGCAAAACTTAAGGAAGTGGAAAGGTTTGGCTTTGATGTCGCCGTTCGTCTGTTTTTTTTTTTTTTTTTTTAAGAGACAGAGGCAATTTTGTTCACATTTTGTTATCTCGTGTGTCTTCAATAAAGGTCGCTGTGTATCAAATATCTTACATGCTAAAAGGTACAACTTCCTTTTAGGTTTTGTCTATGAGTGTATTTAAAAGTCTTATACTCCAATAAGCAGAGGCGTTTGTATCCTGTACACAGGTAAGTTCGAAAGTTGAAAAGAAAGTGTTCAATCATTTGTGGCTCTTCGGTACATTGAGGACAGGTTGGGGCGATGTCTGTTTTCCAGATCCAGATCTATCAGGACATGGCCGTGTTCAGTATGGATGCTAGAGACCTTTTCGAGGCGTATCTTAGACAGGAGATTACTGAGGTGGCTTGGCGTGAAGACATTTCTTTGAAATATCTGTTTTGAGTATTTCTGGACATAGATTTCGAGCAGCCAATGCAGATGCACGCGAGCGGTTGTGAGCCAGGCTTCGGGGGTAAGAGGGAATATGTTAGAACGTTATGCAGACTTTCAGTCTGATCCATCAGTTAATTTCCTGCAACTTATCTGTGGGGTTTCGTCTAACCTCAAAATTATATTCGCTATTAGAGCTGATTGGGTTGGGCCAGGTATGTATATTATTACCAGAGTATATCTGTAGTCATATGCATGCAATAGTCACCTCTGGGTGGGTAGAAATATTTTCCGCTAAGCAAATTGAAAGGTCGAACAATCAGGGTGAAATCTTAAAAACATAGGTTTGTCTTAGAATTGGAGGATAATTGAAACCTCGGGGTCGGATTGATATTCGTCAATAAAAATGTTGAGTGACATTACCAATGATGACGAATATGGAAGTATACAGCTGGCCCAAGACAGGATTTGAAGTGACCCTTGTTTATCTACTTGAGGTAAGACATTGGACACTTAACGTTGAAGTCAAATAGAAGGCTACCCATCACTGAAATGGCCGATATAGTAGAAGAGCAGGAGCCATCTCGCAGTATGTGATGTACGAAGAGGTTCAGCAAATACCAAAACTGGCAGGTGTCTTCTCTATAAAATTCCTGGATGTCCCAAGCTGAGATTTCTTTAAAAAGGTAGAGACACCACTACCGAATTGAAGATGTTATCTCCACACGTATATGAGGAACCGGGTTTTCTCGGGATTTCCCTTGTAAGACGAGAAAGTATGAAACGGATTCAGCATATAATCTTCTCTAATTGAAAGCTATATTTCCTTGTTTGCCCGAACTTGCCCTCCAAATGGTGATATTTGAGCTACTCGTGATAAGTTGGCCAAGGATCTTAATTCCGGGGTTAGAGTTGTGGCAAATTCTTCATACCACACTGAAAGATGAAGGTTTGAGTCTTCCTGGGGTATGATGTGCACACATCAAGAGCATCCATCTTCTCCAATAATTCGTTGATCATTCTGACACCGTCAATAGACCCCGTACTGGTTGCATTAAAAAGGTGAAACCGTCCGCATAATCACAAACAAACCTTCCATAATTAGAAAGATAATTTTAATACGATAATTGCTATAAATAATTTAAAATATCTTTATTTATATACACTCATAAACAAAACTTAAGGAATTTGTAGCTTTTAGCATGTATATCGGGATTCAGAAAATAAATCTGAAAGATATTTGATACACAGTGACTTTTTATTGAAGACACACGAGATAACAAAGTGTGAACAAAATGGACGACCTTCAAAAAAAAAAAAACAGATGACCGGTGACATCAAAAAATGAAACTCCTTTAAGTTTTGTCCATGCGTGTATAATGGCAAGCTTTGAACTTTCGTTCTTTAAAAAAAAAAAGGGTCAACAAAATCATTTTTGATAATATTTGTTATTCACAAATTTCTGTTTGGTTGGATCAAATGTAAATTGTCTTGTTATCTGTCTCTCTCTCTCTCTCTCTTGCGTTTGTCACTCCTCATTTTTCTACGTCTGACAATTTATAGAAATGACTAAGTTTCAGTAGCGTTTTTTTTTTTTTTTTTTACTTCCAAGAAATAAATCTGCTTGGCGCTACCTCGTGAATCGGATCTCCACTCGCCTAGGAAATGAAACAGAGGCAAGAGGACAAGTTGACAAACATACTGGATTGAGAACATTACAATACGCTCCTAGCGTTTTCTCTATTGATGTTTTAAATAACAAAATGTTTCTTAAAAACTGTGAATATGCTATCGTAAAGATAGAGGCTGCCTAGCCGGCATTCATAGTTCTTATAATTACTTCGGCCAAAGTATGTTTAATTTTAAGAAATTAGAATATTTTGTTGTAAAGTTGAACTGTGATTAGACGTGGTGTTCCCGCTGGAAGTGTGACCGAACTGATCTGCGACATCAGAGGGTGGGGAGGAGAATACAGGGGGACCAAATCGAATCGGACCCCTCTTCCGGTGGTGAGTCAACACCCCACTTCGATCTGGCACTCTTGGTGTGGCGTTTGGTTTTTATAGTTAGCCATGAATACGATGAGGGTGGCTACAAGGTGTCTGAGGGGATTTTCCCCGCGTTACCAATAATGCTGCAGGCGAACCTTTAGTAGAAGTAATACCCGATATATAGGCGGCTTGAGAAAACTGCCAACAAAACCTCTTGTGGAGATCTTCCTTTAAGTATATCTATTCAAACTAAAATGTAAAATGGTGAAAGCTATTAATAAATCTTTAATTAAAAAGGCATATAGTGGATCAAAATATCATTTATTTTACCAATATTTCAGTTAGCTGAACGCCAACCTTTATCAAGGTGTTATAATATTTTAAAGTGTGTCAATAATATTAATATTAAAAAATGTATAGAATTAAAGAAACTTACGTTTTAAAACTTTTCCGTGAAGCAAATAATGCGAAAACATACCGATGTGATCCTAAAGAAAATGTTTTTGTTCTTGTTCCAGAATAACTTTACTAGGTGCCGTTCAAAAAGAGCAACCTAGTTTATGATATCTGTAACAATGAATAATATATGTGAAGGTTATTCATATATTAAAACAAAGTGTCCAATGCGGGATCCCGGTTCATGGCTGTCGGGAATCGAGGGTGTTACCCACTCGTCCACTGACTCTTATAAAGAAAATGTATGATCTAAGGCTAATGCAGAAAAAAATAACAATAAATTTTATTTTTAAAATATTTGGAATGTCAGAAAACAGAATAGATTTCAATGAAGTCAATTATTTAATCGAGCTGTACAGGGATTCTTCTTCAGGTCGCTGAAACCACAGAAAACAATGAAGAACAATAGAGAGATGAGTTCTGTCAATTCTGGAAAGTCATCTGGAGAAAGAACACGAATATTGATATATCTCAAGCTATCTGATCAATAACAAAGAAATTCCTAATTAATTCTTAGAACAGCTGGATATAAAAACAAAAATTAGTACGATTATTCGTAAAATACACTCATAGACAAAACTTAAGGAATTTGCAACTTCTAAGCATGTAAATCGGAATTCGGATAATAACTCTGAAGTGACCTTTATTGAAGACACACGAGATAATCAAGACCGACGGCATCTAAATATGAAATAAAGTTTTGTCCATGAATATAAACGATTTTCTTCTATGAAAAGAGTTCTGTGTAAATTCATCTTTAATTTTGCATTTAAAAAAGAAAAAAAAATAAGAAAGAAAACTTACTTTTTCGCATTTTCTAAAAGTTCCCAGCCTTTTATCGTAGAATTTAAATGTTCGCTCTGTTTTTAGATAAATGCAAATCACGCACGAAGTCGTTCCATTCTCCTTGAGTTAATAAATGAGGTTCAGATGAAGTATCTGCTTCAAACTGTGGGTCATACAACTCTTGCTCATGAGTACCTGAATTATATTGTCACTAAATGTCACATTTTTGGAAGGCTGTGTCACAGGTGAATCATCGCGTTATGAGGATCTGATCACATATAGCAGAAGAAAAATATGGATTAATAAACGGCATGCTTTGATTTATATGTGTAATACCTGCAGTTTCTGTAAAAACAAAATACAAATCTGAAGAATACAGGGCTCTGGCACACTTGTAAGTGAAAAATTCGAACTTCTTTTCACATGTGTAGACATGTGGTGCACGTACAGTCAAAGGCAGTTGCCTACTTCTACCCACCATGATTATCATGGCCTGTACTACGTGTACTAGGGATAATATAAAAAAATCTAAAGAATGGTATTTTAGTTCCCTCCATACCAGTGGAACCACAAAAGACATAAAACGTTCACCTTTAATCCACCCTGTGAGAACACAGGATGTACAGGTCTTAGCTTGTACAAGTCAGGTGTTGTACCCACTCTACATTCAAAGTTCATAGAAAATTTTGATGGGCGGTGTAAAGTTTCGCCTTTAAACTTTGAAAGTTAATTCCCTTCAGATGAAACAGGGCTAACTACGATTTCGTAACATTCAACGGGTGGAATTTTGAACCCCATACTTTTTAGTTATCTGAAGAAGGGTTTGCCCTAAAGCTTCCTTTAACTAAGTATTTAAAAAGAGTTACGGCGTCATATGATTTTTTTTTTTGTAAATTGTCGAAATCCGAAATCCTGTAATAATGAAAAATTGCGATGATTCAAACGTGATTTTCAGTAGTTTTGTTGCAAGAAAAAAAAAAAAAACAAGGATTGTGAGAGAGACCGAGTTAATATACTCCTAATGATGCTTCTGTGAAAATCGTGTTGTGCCACCGATTAATTGGCATGCAGAACTGGCAACCCTGCGTGCGGCGGAACCCCGTGTCATCTGGGTCACGTGAGGACGCTACGGGCGTGGTCTGTTGCGGTGGTGGACACGGTCTCTTGGATTTCTCGGAACTTTCCCACGGCTTAGGTGTTTTTTGCTTATCCCCTAGTACACGTGGTACAGGCCATGATAATCATGGTGGGTAGAAGTATGCAACTGCTTTTACTGTAAGTGCACCACATGTCTACACATGTGAAAAGCAGTTCGATTTTGCACTTACAGATGTGCCAGAACCCTGTTTAGTTACTTGCACTCGTTGGTGGGGTTGGAATTTTGCAAGAATCGGGGGCCATTGAAGCATTTTTTTATAAGAAAAAAGTGTCCAATGCGGGATTCAATCCCGGTTGGTAGAGGTCGAAAACCAACGGTTTAGACCATCCTTCCACCGACTTCCACGGCTTAGATGTGCTGTGTGCGTGTGTCCAATTAGCGCCTGGTTGTACAGACCTGGACAATATGTACATATGGTGCTAGGAAAGTGCTTTAACACGTCACCTTTACTAACATGTTGTAACAAGTGATAAAGCAGCGAAATGAAAGAATGAAATAGTACAGGATGGTAAAATGACAACGCAAACTTTTAATGATTCAAATTAATGTTGCTGATGTCTATCAATCATCGAGATACAGCCTGCACCATGCTGACTGGGGTCAACAACCCGAAATACCTGCGTACTTGGCTTTTCTTTATTTATACATTTGAAAAGTTATATAAAAGCATAGGGCGCCTCTCCGGTCAAAATAAACGTCAAAACTAGACACCATTTATTGACCGTCGCCGCAAACTAGCGGCCTCGGATCGGTGACAAAGACAACACGGTTTGTCACCGACCCGAGGCCGCTAGTTTGCGACGACGGTCAATAGATAGCGTCTAGTTTAACGTTTATTTTGACGGGAGAGGCGCCCTATGCTTTTATAGATTCCTCCCTGTAAAATTTCCATCTATTTAAAAACGATGTTTTGGTATTTGCAATACTATATAGCCATCAGCAAGGTTCAGTTACATGGTCGGCAGATAGAGACAATGAATGGCCGATATATTGCATGAACCAATTACCAAACAATTTTATGCTCTAGCTTTGCACGAGGTTCGATTACTGTTTGGAATAAATGGCATCTGTGGGCTTGTAAATATATACAGTAGAACCTCCATGGGAGGACACTCGCACTAGAGGACACCTCTCTATAAAGGACAGTATCCATTTGCAAAATTGCCATTTTTACTATTATGCAACTCTCTGGTAAGAAGACACCTCTTTCTAACGGACACTTTGGCTCTGCAATTAGGCGTCCTTTACAGGGAGGTTCTACTGTATATCAATTATGATTGACGCAAGATGCCTTAAATACTACGTGACAATATAACACGGTGAGATGTAGGATGTAATAACAAATTCTTACATGCTATGGTAGAGGGAACAAGAGGACGACCTAGATGCAGGATGTACATAAAAGATGTTGTTGGACTAAACCTGGACAAACAAGACAGGCTGTCCGTTAACGATGGAGAAAGACAATAAACAATTAAAATAATTTTATTGATATCTTGTCAATACATACAAAAGTGCACAATCTGCACTATTTAAAAAAAGATAATTATATATATATGCATCATACTATGTACAATGAACTCTGCACTGGCCCCTGCCAGCGCTGCAGAGTTTGGTGGAGAATGGCCAGCGGGTCTCCAGCGACACCGATGGAGAACGATCGTGGTGACAGATATGAGGAGGCCGACTCTAGTAAGTATCACCCTCGTTGTGCCATGTGGCATCGCCAGCTTAAAAAAATGAACTAAAAATGTTCCAAAGTCAGGACGTCCAGTTTCATCACACAATGAGGTAAACATCAAGGCGTTTAAGAAAAGTTTGCCTTTAATTTGTCTCCAAATAGAAGGGAATTTAAACATCCTTGAATGTTGATTCTACATTCATTCTATATGACCATTTAAAATGTATTACCGTTGGGTGATCATTTATAAGACCATAGAAAAAGAAGTCTTGTACCGCCCTTGAAGTGTGCCTTCATGATGGTAACCTGGAACAATACGTCCCTGTATCTTCCATCTAAGGAATGTTTCCAAGATTATTGCCTGAGAAAATAGACAACTTACGGTGTTGTTGTTAGTGTCCATCAAGTCGACTATATAGTGACTATATGGACAAATACTCTCCAATTTGATCTGTTGATCATTCGCAGCTCATCTAGTGACATTCCCGTAGTTTTCTGTTAAACCCAGAAATAAAGTTCTTGCACCAGTTTGCTTGTTATAACGAAGCGAGAGAAGCCTATTAACATTCGGGTATATTAAACACAAGGTAATAAGACCAAATCCAAATAAATAAAAAAGTGTGTGACGTTTTGGTAACAACGCTGTTACCTAAGCGTTACACACTATTTATTTGGATTTGGTCTTATTACCTTGTGTTTATAATCTATAATCTAAATCGTGCCTTATCAGGCTGGTATATTACAAATTTGATTTTTTTCCCCCACCTTGAGAGAATTTTTTTAAATAAAAAATATCAGGGTGGCATAAAATGGCCATAGAGCAACGTCAAGTGGCAAAATATCTGACAAAGCCTTTGACTCAAAGAGGTCAAATCCGTATAAGAGAAGTTCATTAAACGCATCTTCACAGGGAGCTTCCTTCATAAATTGCAATTGTTCTGCTCATTGGCATGATTCTTATAGGGAAAAAGCTGGCTCTCTCTCGCATCTTCGCAGAAGTATCGTCGTTCGTTCTTGGCTACAAGGGTATCGTCGGCCTGCTGGATCTTGTAGGTCAGCTTCGGCTTGCCTGCTTGAAGGTAAAAAATAGAGAAATCGTAGAGCCCTCAATGGGAACTATACGTGGTTGACACTCCCAACGTCTGGCTTCCACTGAGGAGACAGTCTCAGGGAATCAATATTCTGCATCCACGAAATGGAACACGAGGCCATGTTGAGAACGTCAAGAAATTTCTGCAAATCCCAAACTTGCTAGTTCCCAAGTCGATATCCCCAAACTTCGATTTTCCCAGCTTAATACTCCAAACGGGCTGCAATCTTTGAAACATGCCATCTAGAAACCTTCTTCTTCCAACATAAAAAGGTATATCAGAGATCCGTGGCATATGGAGTCAGATAGTTGTTATTCCACCACCAGCCATATAGGTTACAACAATGGTGAGTATTGTTGCCAAGGTACTATCTAATAGATCTTTCCATCTGAAACTATTTCATTAAAGCCATAATTATTGTGTGCCGTGTCTAGCTAGATACAAAGGTTTGAAGTCAAGAATTTTCAACATTTACAAAACAGGGATTTCCTCTTTAACAGCATGTAGCTCACCCAACTCCAGTCTTTGAAGTCATTGGTTCACATTCTTCTTTTCCTGTATCCTTTTAGGCATCCTTCCAAGGCCATTTCCAAATCATCTACTTAACCTCTCAGAATATAGACCATTCCTATTTCCTTTCTGCTCTCTCAAAATATATTTATTTTGTAGTTAACCTTTTATATGAACATTGAAATAATCCGCCTTAGTTCATTCCTGTCTAAAATACGACCTGGAATGGCCACCACTACCATCCTTACTGGTCACGGCCATGTTCTGGCAGATCTCTGGCATAGAGATCCAACATGTCCTCACTGCCGGGAAGATTCACAGACTGTAGACCACCTCCTCTTCTCCTGTCCAGCTTTTATGCTACACAGGCTACAGACACTGCTTGGAGTACAAGACTTCATCCCTGCCCCTACTTCCTGACTCCCTGCCGGCCTGGAACTACCTGGTTCACCTCAGCAATCAGCCCTCCCCATGACTAGACTTCTAGACTGTAGCTGTACAACCCGGGTAGTTGGCGATTTACGCTCCAGGAGCCCAGGTTACCTCTATTTTCACTCTCTCATTGAAATAAAGTATTTTCAATCTCTCTCTATCATTTTATAACAACAACAACAAAAATCCTTTATTTAGGGTCACTGACCCTATACAGGATTCACCAGAGGTATGCATAAGAACAAAGCAGTGAGACAAAGGAAACAACAATATAAACAGAAGAAAAAGAAAAATAAAAGAAAAAAAACAAGAAAGAGAAAGAGGGAAGCAAGAAAAACAACACAAAAAGAGTAGCAGTAAGAAAGTGAGGAGTGAGTGTCACTTGGCCTTCTTCTGAGATATGGACTTGTGGAAACCATAAAACACCGTAGCAATATACTTATTCTGGGTCATATTGTCAATTATTGATGGAAGTGAAGCACAGAGTTGCCCAGTTTTGAGCATAAAGGTTCTTCTTTCTTCTTTCAGAGCAGAGCAATCAAAAATATAGTGAGTGATTTCATTTTTTAGTTTTGAATTACAGACTCTATCGTTTTTAAAACAACTATTAGATGAATAATTGCAAGAAAAAAATGTAAAAATCCACAAGAGGTGTGTTTACGTGTGTTCAAAATAACCACAACATTACTTTATTTACTTTCAAATATTTATTTTTATTGACAAAATATATATTTTTAAGTTTTTGCGCGCAAAGAGATATCTTCACTAATTTACAAAACAAAACAAAATCGCACAATACCATTTAAAATATACATTTACTTATATCAAGCATAGATACTGTGCTTATAGATGACAGCATAATAATATATAGAAAGGTATTTATTTAGTTTATCCTATCATATAGAAAGATGCCTTTGTTTATATCTTTTTAAAGCTAAAAATTCATTCAAAAAACCTGAAAATAGCAAAAAAAAACTATTAATAAACTCAAAAACCTATTTGACTAACTAAAAGTGATCACAAAAATTATATAATTAGAGAAAGAAAAACAATAAAACTAATTTGAGATTTCTAAACTTATGCACACACAAAAATTGCTAACAAAGAATCACACCTACAAACTAAGTGGGTGTTGAGAAAAACAATGTCAATATGGGGAGAGATTATATTGAGTGATTCTTCAGGGATTTCCTTCTCAGATATTTAATTACATATCAACCTAACTGCATATCGGACAATAGCATGCCATCTCTATACATTTATATCATACTTTTTATTTCAAAATAAAATAAGCCTACTACTGTCCTTACTGCAATGAAAAATATCTTTGCATATACACTCATGGACAGTCAGACAGTGGAAAGTCACTGATGTCACCGATCATCTATTATTTTATGGACACAGAGAGGAAATTTTGTTCACACTTGGTTATCTTGTGTGTCTTCAATAAAGGTCACTGTAATATCTTTCAGAGTTATTGTTTGAATCTCAATATACATGTTAAAAGGTACAACTTCCTTAAATTTTGTCCATGAGTGTACATATTAGGTGAACTGAAGTGCTATACATTTAGAGCATGCTTTTTATTATTATTATTATTATTTAAAATAAATAAGCCTACTATTGTCCTTACTGCAGTGAAAATATATTTGCATATAAATATTTCTACTTCCTATATCCATAAGTTGGCTAAATACCTTAATCAAGAATTCCTTTCATGTGTCAGATATATAGTAGAACTACACCTCTTTGCAAAGGACAGCACCTAGTTACAGAGAGGTGTCCTCTTACTGGAGAGTTACTAAATACAGTAAAACCTCTCTGTAAAGGACATCTAGTTGCAGAGCAAAATTGTCCTTTACAAAGAGATGTCCTCTTACTGGAGAGTTTCTGAATAGTAAAAATGGCAATTCTAACAATGAAAACTGTCCTTTGTAGAGAGGTGTCGTAAAAATGGTAATTTTGACAATTAAAAATTGTCCTTAGTCGAGAAGTAACCTCTAGCAGGAGTGTCCTCTCAGGGAGGTTCTACTGAATAAGCATAACAGTCCAATACAACAGTAGAGTGTAATGGTGGATTGAACTGGTAAAACTTGCTAAAAGGATTCACCACTGATGAGCAAGGCTCTTCCCAATATTTTTGAATCACATTAAGGACAGTAGAAGGTTTTTATTTAATTTTAAAAATAATAAAATTATACAATAAATGGTTCATTTCTTGTATACATACTTGAGTTTAACAAAGCAAACACAAAGTTATATTGAGGAAAAAAATAATCTGTTCAAATTATCATGAGTGAGTGCCATCTATCAAGATAAATGTCAACTATATTTTATTTGATTCAGGAATATACTAGTCCAGGAGGTCGGCAACCATTTGAATCGGAAGAATCAAAAATTACAATTTACAAAATTCCAAAGTTTTTAAAGAGCCACAACATTTTTTCTTGCCAACAATAAATAGTACTTGTATAAAGTTTTTATTTATGTGAGTACTCCATGCTGCTTCACATCCAAAGAGAGGCATATGGCTCGCAAGCGACAGGTTACCAACCTCTGTACTTGCCAATAAATCAAGTAATTTCAGGTTGATGGCCTTCGTCAACACAGGCTCAAGGTAATAAGATCAAATTCAAATAAATAAATAGTGTGTGACATTTCGGTAACAACAATGTTAGTGAAATGTCACACACTATTTATTTATTTGGATTTAGTCTTATTACCTTGTATTTATAATCTATAATCCAAATTGTGCCTTATCGTCAACACAGGCTGTATTGTGTACATGACCTTTGTGTAGCAGCAATGGTATCTTCAGACTGGAACTAGCACACAGCATTGTTGTGAAAAGAATGTCACACACACACCTATACAATATTCAAGTCTTGCTTACCTCTCGTGATTTAGTTTTCTTTTTATCTAGAATCTTACTTTAGCATAAACCAACAAAACTTCATAAAAAACCAGGCTATATTACAATATCTTAGCCAAAAAAATATCAATACGGTAGAACCTTCATGAGAGGACACTCACACTAGAGGACATCTCTCTACAAAGGACAATTTTCATCCCCAAAATTACCATTTTATTATTTTATTTATACATGTAATTCTACTGTCCTCAAAGCTTATGTCCATAGTTCTTCTAAAACTATTGCAGTAAGGGCAGTAGAAATTGTTTAATTTCAAAAAGAATCTTGCGCTTTTAAAATAGTTTCGAATTTTGATTACCATTTTAACAATTTATCAACTTTCCGGTAAGAGGACATCTCTCCCTAAAGGATACTTTAGCTCTGTAATTAGGTGTCCTTTACTTTCTACTGTATTAGCATTATATAAGGAAGTAAAATAATTTGGAATAATAGAACCAATAAAAAAAGAATAAGAAATGAAATAGCATTATAAATGGTAACAATATAACAAATTTATTTTTAAAAAGTAATAAAAGAATAGAATTCTGTATTCATAGGTCTTATAGATGGGAAAGCAAAAATCCCTTTTAACACAAGAAGATGCATTAATAGAATTTCATTCTTCTCTATTCAACACCCTTACTCTTCTAAGATATTGTATTGGAAAGGGCAAAGGATCCCTGTACAGAGAACCAAGAAGAGTTCTTGAAATTCTTTACGAGCAGGACCTCCAAGATCTTGTCTAATTTAGTCTATTAAAAGGATAAGTAAAAAAAAAAAAAAAACTCTTCAAATAGGTGAGTTGTGTGTAAGACTTCCAAATTATGAAATGGCACAATTTGGATTATAGATTATAAACACAAGGTAATAAGACCAATTAATGAGTTAAGAAAAGAAAAAAGACATCTCCTTATCGTGCAACTGAAAGTTCCAAGCCATAAGCAACTTTCAGTTGCACGATAAGGAGATGCCTTTTTTTGTTTCTTAATTTATGCACCTTATCCCAGTACAATATCACATTTGTAATATTTTTTCATATATTAAGTGTTACACACTATTTATTTATTTGTATTTTGTCTTATTACCTTGTAACTTCCAAATTATAAATGACTTAGGGTGAACACAGACAGAAAGAAGTATTAATTGATAGAGAAGGGTTAACTTTATGAAACACAAAAATTGTTGTAAAATGAGAAAAAAAAAGGTTGTTTAAGATTAGAACTTTTGTCTAAATTAACACGAAAAAAAAAAAACATTTAAAAAGAAACAATATAATTATAAATCACTAACATTAAAAATAAAACAAAACTAGGTATAAAAAAAATCAAGATCACTAAATCAAAAATGATTTGACTAGAAACAAAAATTATATGTGCTATATAAACAAAAAAAGGTGGGTAGCTAAACAATGAATGACAAGTTATAATTCAATTATATTATTTTAGAGAAACAAACATAAAGATAATAATACCCTGAAGTTGCATAATGGTAGGGGATGTCTATGTCAAAAAATATTCAAGTCAAATTTGCATATGTCAGAGTACAACTTTGCATATTTATAAAAAAGAGACTTAGAAATGTATAACAAAACAAGATTTTCTTCAATTGTAGAATTATAATTGTGTACATCAAGTTCAGAAAACTTAATCCAATGTATTTCATTTTCATCAAGAGAAATAACTACAACAGCAGAAAGTGCAAAACAAAAAAAAAAAAGATCAAGAACTGCATAACTCTTAGTTTGCATATTGGTTTGTAAATTAATGTAAATATAGGATTGAAACAATATATACAGATTACAGACTATATATCAATTTACTCTAAGTTAATTCGGAGAAAAAAAGAAATTGTTCATGTGGGGCAAAAATCTTCAATTTCAAGAGAAATTTAAATACCTAATACATTTGCATATTAAAAAATATGTAAATTCCTACTTATAAATGTTGAGAAAAAGTTGTGTTGATCAACAGGGCACTTAGTACAGCAACTAGCTGTAGAGGCATTGTTAGAGCATCTACGTAGGTGGAACAACACTACAGTAGAACTTTGGTGTTGCAACATCCCACATTCAAATCTGTTGTAGACACAACCTGTCCAGAGAATGGAGAGTCAGAGTTTCCTATTGAGTAGAATACAATTCAAGATCTGCCATGGTGAATTAAACAGCATTGTCATAAATGATAAAGCACAATTTGGATTATAGATTATAATACAAGAAAATAAGACCTAATAAATTAGTGTGTGACGTTTCGGCAACAGCATTGTCACCATCATTAAACAAAAGAATAAATGCTATTTATAAATAATATAAATCCATTTATTCTTTTGTCTGATGATGGTGACAATGTTGTTGCCGAAACGTCACACACTAATTTATTAGGTCTTATTTTCTTGTAGTATTGTCATAATTAATGCTATATTAAGTCATACACATTGCCAATCCGTACTATTGAAAAAAAAAAGCCAAAAATTCATATAACTCATTGTTACAATACAATAAAGGATTCAGATGCCATTATTATATGAAACAAACACATTTGATATTACAACAAGCCACAGACAATATGCAAATCTGTTAGATAAAGCACAATTTAGGATTGAACTCGACAAGGTAATAAGGCCAAATATAAATAGTGTGTGACATTTTGGTCCCAGTTTTGTTACCAAAATGTCACAATTTATTTGGATTTAATCTTATTATCTTGTGTTTATAATCTATAATCCAAATTGTGCTTTATCAGTCTTATTACCTTATCGTTATGCAAATCTGTTATATAAAAAAAGGGAGCCAAAAGTCATATAAAAGAATATCAAATGATTGTAAGACATCAAAGTAGTCAGATATCATATTAAACACTGTTGTATTTTATAAAAGACAAAAATGTATCTGGAAATCCTATATGAAACAATCTGACCAGAATCAAGTGTCATCATCAGTAAGTCTACACTCTGCTGAAATGGGCAAAAACAATGAAACCAGTACAGAGTTGTCAGAGTTTAGCAATTATATTGTCGCAAAGTATGTATTATTTTATTAACAGAGTATCATTTTTGATGTTTATACTTTGCTACTCTGTAAACTTCCCTTTTTGCTTATCTATTGTTTATCATTCATAGTTTGTTCTAGCCTAAAATAAATTGCTGTCTCATCCTGAAGTTGGTCTTCCTTAATTTTCCATGTAGCAATTATATTTTGAATCCATGACTGATTAATTGTGTTATTTTCAGTAGATGCTGATGTTGACACTTTAGCAGTCTTCATGTTACATCAATGACTAATCCATAAAACGGTATACACAGAGAGATGCCAGGGGAATGTTGCAATAACAAAGTTCTACTGAGAAAGAGAAGCTGAAAGAGAAACCTAGCTACACATTATTTACATATTGTTCCCAGTGAAGACGTCAATTAGCATAGTTTTATCTAGAGGTAATAAAAAACAAAACAATAGTCATATCTATAGAGTCCCTTAGTTCAACATTGGTGTTGTGTAAACAATCAATAACCATTTATAGAAATCTGGCACAGACATCTTTCTTTCTTCCTTGAATACAGAGAGGGCAAGAAAATCATTGACTATAAATAGATGAAACTGAACAAAAAATATATACAGTTAAACCTGTCTATAGCGCCCCCTCTTGGGACTCACCAAAATAGGGTGCTATAGACAGGTCACTTTTAATGTAAATCGCATCGTACTAGGTATTTAAAATCGGGCGCTATAGAGAGGAAGGCGCTATTTAGAGGGGGCGCTATAGAGAGGAAGGCGCTATAAACAGGTTTAACTGTATATTGATCCTTAGATGTTAAGTAAAGTATCAGCTTTAACACTCTCTGAAAATAGCAGTATTAATCAATCATTTCCAGTGAATGTGATAAAGCACAATTTGGATTATAGATACAAGAAAATAAGACCAATCCAAATAAATTGATAGTGTGTGACGTTTCGGCAACAGCATTGTTACCATCATCAGACAAAAGAATAAATGCTGCATTTGTTGCATTGCATTTAATTTTTTGTTTGATGATGGTAACAATACTGTTACCGAAACGTCACTATTAAATTATTTGGATTAGGTCTTATTTCCTTGTTTCCAGTGAATGTGTTGATGCTGAAACTTTACTGAGCATCCTGGTCAATTTTTTAACTTTTTCTATTTCATCTACAGTAAATCCCCCCTCTATGATAGACTTATTTTTATTAGTTTTCTTTTAATCATGGTATTGTTTGACCAATTTTTTTAGCTATATTGAAAATTTCTCAATCTTTAGCATTATTTCCTTTATGAAAATTAGAAACTATTTTAGACGCGTAAGATTCTTTTTGAAATTAAACAATTTCTACTGCCCTTACTGCAATGGAAAAATTAAAGGGAGGGCCTGGCTCATCAGTGGTGAACCCTCCCAGCGGTTTCGCCAGTTTAATCTACCATACCGCTGTTATATTGCATTTTTGGAACTTGTTTAATTTCAAAAAGAATCATACGCGTCTGAAATAGTTTCTAATTTTCATAACAGATGGCGCACTAGTGCATCGTATTATTTCCTTTGCAAACAATGATAGAGGAATCTTTTTACTGTAGTAATCATCCTTGATGTTTATACTCTTTTTTAATATCCCTCTCTTCAAATAAAATAATACAGAGTAAAACCCTGCTATGGCAAACCTTAATGGGACTGAACCTGTGGTTCACTATAGCCATGGTTTGTTATAGACATAGATCACTGGATTATAAAATTAAAGTGGGGATTATTTCAGAGTTGTTATAAGGGAAGGTTTGCTATTTATCTCCTATCTATTGTTAGGATATTACTGTGTTAAGTCCCATTGACTATAGTTTTGTATAAGTTGACAGTGGGGGACAATCAGACTTCTAATGTCAAAGATAGTGTAACCACCTCTCTGCTTTGTGCCATTTCCTACAGAATACACTCATGGAAAAAACTTAAGTGAAAAGTCTTTTATGACATCGGTCATCTATTCTTTTTTTTTTTTTTTTGAGACAGAGGCAAATTTGTTCACACTTGGTTATCTCGTGTTTTCAATAAAGGTCACTGTGTATCAAATATCTTTCAAAGTTATTGTCTTAATCCTGATATACATGTAAAATGGTAAAACTTCCTTAAGTTTTGTCCATGAGTGTAAACTCTTATAGACACACAAAAGTAAATACTTAACGGGGATTTTTTTTTTTGTGACAAGAGCTTTCTTATCTAATTTCTTCTATCTTTGCAGCTGATAAGTTTTTGATGATTTAAATGAAACATTATCCATAAAAAAATTAAAGATGTATTAGAATAAATCTATTTTTCTGTTAAAAATATGTGTTTTGGCTCCTAGGAAATCAGGTCACTGACAGAAGAAACCATAATATCTGAGGTTGGCTCAGCTTTATGGATTTTTGACAACATCCACCCAAAGTTGAATCCAACATTCTTTCTTAAAGAAAAAAAGATTTTCCTTAGCAGCCTCCACTCTTGCATACTTCCAACCCTGTCAATAAGTGCAAATTGGCACCTGTAACATTCTACAAGGAGATAGTGCTGTACTTAGAGTAAAGCAGCCAAACTTTGCTTGCACCATGGTAATCATGGCCTGTACAACATACACTTGGGAAAAGTAACAAACTTTTGCATATTTTTATAGGTTCCAGTTATTTTGTTTCCAGGTGGAAAAACCTAACACCTGAACTATAAAAACAAAATTTAGTTTTCAAGTTTGTCAACAAAATAAAACAAAAAGTGTCCTTGAGTCTGATAGAGACTAAGATAAGATCATATTTTTTTTGTATTAGATCAATAAATAAAATAAAAATATATAGATTAAACTTCCCCATGATTGCAAGCTTATACTAAGATTTTGTATTTTAGATTAAAAAATAAATAAAAAAAGAGTATACAGTTGAGAATACAGTAGAACCTCCCTTTAGCGGAAACCCCACTAACAGACACCTCTCTACAAAGGACAGTTTTCATTTGCAAAATTACCATTTTTACTATTTAGCAACTATCCGGTAGGAGGACACCTCTCCCTAAAGGACACTTTAGCTTTGCAATTAGGTGTTGTCCTTTACAGGGAGGTTCTACTGTATATAGATTAAACTTCCCCATGATATTGCAAGCTTATACTAAGATATTGTATTTTAGATAAAAAAGAATATTCAATTGAGAATATTATTTGGATTTGATAACATCACTTGAGATTTTGTGTTGTTATAACCAGAGTTAAACCTTGCCATCTCTTAGAAGGTCTGGTGCCCCATGGATAACCACCCAATGGCAGAAGTACCTATCATGGAGACCCATTACACTGAAGATATATGTAAATAATCTCCATGACATTGTGTAATGACACAAAGATTATCATTTTAAAAAAAGTTAAACCAATTGGGACTCTTAAAACTAAGGGACTTCAGAATTATGATAAACAAGTTGGGTGTTATAAATAAGGTTGATTTAATGAGGTTCAGGTTGTAATAACCATGGTTTGGAAGGTGAGACTAGAAAATTATTCCTCAGGAGAGAGCAACAAAACTAATACTACTAATGCTAATAGTAATAATAATACAGTAGAACCTCCCTTTAGCAGACATCTCTCTACAAAGAACAGCTTTCATTTGCAAAATTATAATTTTTACAATTTAGCAACTCTCCGGTAAGAGGATATCTCTCCCTAAAGGACACCTTGGCTCTGCAATTAGGTGTCCTTTACAGGGAGGTTCTACTGTATTTGATAATAAAAAGGCATATATTGGATTGAATATAAAAGATTTATTTGCCAATATATGCCTTTTTATTATCTAAAGATTTAAATATGGATTTTGCTCTATTTTCGGGAACAATAATGATAAAAACTAAACATTGTGGAGAATAGTTGTCCATATATAGTGACCAAAAACTTGACTTGATGGACAACAAAACATTCTAACTAAAGATCAAAGTGACAAAGAACTACTCAAATAATGAAGACATTCAGCGACATTTTCATAGAATTACTCTCAGGAGATCAGGACCTTATACAATAATTGAATAAAGACATCCCTGTGTCTTCCATACATCCTCCTTATTTACTAGAATTCTTCTTAAGAATAAAAAATACAAAGAGGTTGCAACAAAGACAATAAGCTCAGTTATTTTTTTTTAAATAAGAGTAAAAAAAATAATTTTTAATAAAATTTGATCTAAAAGAAATAAAAGAGTTCACAACTTTTTCCTTATTTAAAATAGGCTGACACAAACAAAGATTTAAATATCAGATTGGGTTTTTAAAAGAGAAGAGAAGAGAGTATTTTAAAAAAGAGAAAAAAAAAAAAAAACATATCCTCGTCATAAAACAATAATAATAATAAAGAGAAAGAGATGTAAAACAAAGCACCCATCTAGTGGTGCAGTGAGATCAGGGCGATGTAGGCAGGGGAAGGGGACATTCTCTGTGCATGACTAGCTCAAGCAGGGTGGTGGGGCATTTGCCAGTGCGCGACGACATGGCAGCCACTCTGGCCTCCAGATGGCGCTTGTCCTTACCCACGCACCACCAGAGCCGCGTGCAGAGTGTGAGGAGTGGCAGGGTCATCTCGCTAGTTTGGTATCTGTCCACATAGTGCAGCGCAATCTCTGCAAACCTCTGCGCCTGCGGGGCGTCATCGACAGCGTTGAGTGAGGCCACCAGGAGACAGAGGGTATAGTAGGTGTCGTAGCTCAGCTCCTCCAGCACCTTCTCCTGAATCAGGTAAACATTCTTCAGCATGGCTGCGGCCTCCTCGAACCTGGCTTCCTTCAGGATGGTGTGGGACTCTGTGAGCTCCCTGCGGAAGAGGAACTCGGCCAGTTCAGGCTGGTGGCTGGCATGGAGGCCGGCTAGGAGGTTCTGGAACACCGTGCTGCGCGACTGGATCACCTCCAGGGAGAAGTTCCCCAGAAGGGCCTTGCGAGGGAAGGAGATCTGGGCCACTGCGGTGGGGAACCTCCGCCGTACAGTCTGGTAGAGCTGGAGGAAGTCTGTGTACCTCCTCTCCACCACACCAGGCTCCCCGTCCCCTGCCAGCCTCTTCACCAGGATGGCATAGCTCTGACCACACCCACCACTCATCTATCCTTTACTCTTATCAACAATCTGACACTAGCTGGAATCTGTGTCATTTTTGCACAAGGGGATAAGAAACAACAACAACAATCAGATACTAGCAAGATGAGTAGTGCACTTGGGTAGATAAAACTAAAGTAAACAATCTTATCTATTTTTTTCCTGCCAGATGAGAGGGTAGTGAGTGACAAGTAAATGCACTGCTTCAAAGATAAAGAGTTAAAATGGCTCTCTGTGCAGTAGAGCTTTAACTTCTCCACAAGAATAAACTCAATTCTGGCCCAATTACTCCTGGCTTCAGTATAGGGAGAGCACAAGGTAACAAGACCAAATAAGTATTTTATACTTGATGTTTGAGTGGCTACAATCCTCAGACAATACTGTGAAAGCAATTTCACAGAGAAATTATTTATTTGGATTTGGCCTTACTACCTTCTGATACTTTTCTGTTCATTTTTCAAAATCACCACCTTCATTGCACATTAGAGTCGGCAGCAAAAGAATATCCTTCCATGTTAAGAACAGCCTCAAATTACAGGCAAAGTCAGACTTTCACCAAAGTGTGCCTGGATCATGGTGCCATGATCAACGAAAGCTGCACCCCTACACCCCATTCTATGAGCCTTTGGAAGAGGCCACTGCCCTTTATAAAACAGCTTGAGGAGCATGAATGCATGAAATTCATGTAATCTTTACAGAAGGGGGGGGGGGGATAAGAAACAACAAGAGAGAGGCAAATATAAATATCATAATTTTCTTATGAAAGGTTTGTCTTCTGAAACACAAGGTATAAGATCAAATCCAAATAAATAGTGTGTCACGTTTCGCTAACAGAGTTGTTACTGAAATGTCACACTATTTATTTGGATTTGGTCTTATTACTTTGTGTTTCTAATGTATAATCCAAATTGTGCCTTATCAGATTTGTCTTCTATTGGAACCATGTTCTGACAGGTTCCTCAGAAAGGCATTTAGTTCTGGACTTGGAAGGATACAAAAGAGGATACAAGAAAATGGAGAACTAAGAAAAAATCGGACCAATGACTGGTGAACTACACGCTGGTAAAGAGAAATGCCCAGAATTGAAGAGGATGGACTTCATGACTGAGACAACCTTCAGATTGGAGATGGCACTTGAAGATGATCAAATATTCAGGAAAATTTGCCTTTGACAAAAAAAAAAAACCTTCTAATTTGAACAATTACAACAGATATCACTTTTGATAACCAACCTCATAGCTTATGCAACAACTGAAAGCTAACTTGTCACCTACCACATATTTCTTTTTTCCTGAGGTTACAGGCTTGGCCGAGATGATCTCAAAGTTGATGATTTGGCCTTTCCTTCGAGCCAGGAGCTGGGCTGCTGGGTCCCCTTCACCTGCCACACACCGTGGGGTGTTACAAGCTCTCAGTCTGTTCTTTCAACATAGTAAACAAAGGTTTGGACTTTTAATACAAATTGATGAAACTAGGTGTATTTAATATTCTTCTTTCTTATCGCCACTAGTTATGGGGCTACACCAAAGATCCAAATTGTGCCTGCAACGTCCCACAATCAATGTCCCATATACTAGACGACTGCCCGCTGTACAAATTCAATGGAGGAATCTCCAATCTCCACTCTGTCACCCCGGAAGCCCTGAACTGGCTGAAGGCCTTGCCTCTCAGACTTTAATGACCGATATGTCCTCACTTCTTTTTTCTAGATTTGGTTCATTTTGTCTCCTCTCTAATTGTAAAGATGTTGCTGTATCACCTCATAAGCATAAATAAATTATCGCCACTCAATCATATTAGGGTATCAAGTTGTAACCCTTGATGTTGTCTATTTGGCAACAATCATGACTGGGTATATTCAACTTGGGTGTATTTAATGATTTGGTTCAGCCCTAGGAGAGAACTCCGCCTTTTCCAGAGTCCCAAGCCCAGATGAAAAGGAGGAGGTAGAGCAGTAATAAGCTCATTAAATAAATAAAAAACTGGGTTCAGCTGGCCCGGCTGATAGTACCCTGTAAGGGCTCCTGATCCAGAGATAAAGGATTAGCAGCTTTTGTACTCCATGTTAGGAGCAGCTACACACATTGTCTGTTCCTCATGTAAGAGGAAGCCATTTTATATTGGAGCTAATTCGGTCTGCTACTGTGTAGTGCTCCCAATCTTAATGATAAAAGCAGGATGCATTCTACATCAGAGATAAGAAAGAAGACCTTTGGTCTCTTCTTTGACAGATTTATAGCCATCAATACCTTTATAAAGACACCTTTAGTCTTTGATTCTCCTGAAAGAGATATACAGAAAAGGAGTGAAAAAAAAAGAAGGGAAGTAAGTAATTTACATTTACAAAGTTATAACCAGAAATATATGGAGAGAGAGGGCTATATAATGGTTTTATATAATATTGTATTGAAAATAGAGCAATCCATAGATGAATCTTTAATTTAAAAGACATATATTGGATCAAAAAATCATTTATTTTACCAATATTTCAAGGTTGACACACTTTGAAATGTTATAACACCATAAAGGTTGGCGTTCAGCCAACTGAAATATTGGTAAAATAAATGATTTTTGATCCAATATATGCCTTTTTAATTAAATAATATTGTATGCATAGATTATAGAGGTATTCTCTTATATACAGATTCCTGCAAGTTATGGGAGAGGGAAGGAAAAATACTGAACTCAACCACAAATAATTAATAAAAAATAGTACAGTAGAACCTCCATGAGAGGACATTCATGCTAGAGGACACTTTTCTAAAAAGAACAGTTTTCATTTGCAAAATTACCATTTTAACTACTTTGCAACTCTCCGGTAAGAGGACACCTCTCTCTAAAGGACACTTTGGTTCTGCAATTAAGTGTCCTTTACAGGGAGGTTCTACTGTATTTTTTAAAAAATCCTTAATTAAAAATGCACTAGAAAGGAGAGAAAATAAATATTTCGGCTACCCCCATTGAACAATTAGATTTATATGAGTCAGTGATAGTGGGAGAATGATCTCCAAGAATTTTGAACTTAATGTGATTCAATATGTACAACTGATTATCAAGTTTTGTTTTTTTATTGTAATAGAGGGAGGAGGTCGATGGAAGGGTGGTCTAAACCGTTGGTTTTTTACCACGATGACCTGGGATCGAATACCGCATTGGGCACTTTTTTCTGAGTAAAAAAAAAAAATGCTCCAATGGCCCCCAATTCTTGCAAAAGTCCAACCCCACCAGTGAGTGTAAGTAACCAAACGGGGCTCTGGCAAGTGGAAAGTTAAGCTGCTTTTTACATGTGTAGACGATGTGGTGTACTTACAGTAAAAGCAGTTGTCTACTTCTACCCACCATGATTATCATGACCTGTACCACGTGTACTAGGGGTAAAAAAAAAAAAATTGTAATAGAGACAAATATATAAACATCATAATTTTATCTTATGAAAGATTTGTCTTTGAAAGGTAATAAGACCAAATTCAAATAAATAGTGTGTGATGTTTCACTAACAGCGTTGTTACCCCCCAAAAAGTCTGGAATTTTGTCAACTTGCAAAGTCATCAGGTTTGAGCAAGTGTATGAAATACTTCTAGGTGCTCTATAAATATGTTAAAAATTGCTTTACTTTTAAATATTTTCAATTTTATAAGGTAATAAGGCCATATCCAAATAAATAAATAAATTGTATTTTATTTAATAAAGAAACTTTTTGCAATTAATTTTATCGATGTATACCTTTTAAATCTCCATTGCAATTATTCCACAATCTTCCACAATCCAAATAAATAAATGGTATGTGAGGTTTCGGTAACAGTGTTGATATTGAAATGTCACACACTATTTATTTATTTGGATATGGTCTTATTACCTTGTGTTTATAATCTATAATCCAAATTGTGCCTTATCATGTTCTTTAAGAAAAGAACTACTTGTTCTCAACTGCTTATATATAAGTTCATGCTAAGCTCTTCCTTTGATACACTGTAAATAACAATTCTGATTACTGGTACTATATTACACCCATACCTCGCTTTGCGTCGGGGTTACATTCCAAAAAAACACGATGCAAATTGAAACGACGCAAAGTGAAAATAAAATTTTGATGGCATGGCACAATCAAAAACAAAGGTGTTGCCATATTTTAGGAAAAAAAATTCAAAAAAAAAAAAATTAAAGACTTGAATCCAAAACAACGCAACTTCAAAAATTTAACGACGCACAGTGAAAATCAGTAAAAATTAAGCAGCGACGCAACTTCAAAAAAAATGCAAAATGAAATGACGCAAAGCGAGGTATTGGTGTATTACTGTTATTTCTGAAAGTACCCTCCATTTCTGCTCAGAGATTCTGTATAAGACCAAAAGGCCTTACTTAACATTTTATTAACACAAGATAAAACCAAATCCAAATAAATAAATAGTGTGTGACATTTTGGTAACAGCATTGTTACCATCTTCAGACAATTTGGATTTGGTCTTATTATCTTGTGTTTATAATCTATAATCCAAATTGTACCTTATCATAAACTTTTTATTGTTTTTGTTGTATATTAAAAAAATGATCACAAAATTTGAAAGGAAACTACTCCAATCACCTGTAAGTCTGAAATTTTGTCAACTTGCAGTTTATTTAGGTTTGAACAAGTATTCCAAATTTCAGACTTCTGGGTGCTGCTCTGTATGTTAAGAATTGTTCACAAGATTTATGAACAGTCACACATGGAAGCCATCTATAGTGCTATATTGGAGCAAAGTATTTATTATAATTTATAATACAATATAATATAATGCTGCTTGTGATTGTAAAACGACATTTGAAAATTATCACGCATGTGTTTCCCATCCCTGGACACTTTATTTTTCCATTTATCATTACTCTTTACAATTCATCCTTTCATACTTCATCTCTAAGGTTAAAAATAATCATTGTTTCTCCTTAAGATAAATTTAGATTTTTCGTTCAAAGGAAACACATGCGGGATAATTTTCAAATGTCATTATATTTTATGTACAGATTAATAATTTTTTTATATTTATATTACAGTTAAACCTGTCTATAGTGCCCTCCTCTTGGGACTCACCAAAATAGAGTGCTATAGAGGGGGGGTGCTATAGAAAGGTCACTTTTAATGTAAATCGCATCGTACTACGTATTTAAAATCGGGCGCTATAAAGAGGAAGGCGCTATTTAGAGGGGGCGCTATAGACAGGTTTAACTGTATATTTATATTTTGCTACTGTGGAAACTTCCCTCATTGCTTAACTTGTATCTTATAAATGTTGATTTGTGTTTGTCCTTAAATAAATTGCTGTGTTATCCTGAAGTTTGTCTTTCCTGATTTTCTATGTTACAATATATCGTCCCTACAACTGCAAACTATCGAATGTGAAAAATTCAATTTTGAAGGAGAGAGAAATGAAGAGACCATGTGGCCTACCCTCAGTAGAGGAAGGCATTGAAGGAGGGAAAAATGAAGAGACCATGACATGATCTCTTCATTTCTCCCTCCTTCAATGCCTTCCTCTACTGAGGGTAGGCCACATGGTCTCTTCATTTCTCTCTCCTTCAAAATTGAATTTTTCACATTCGATAGTTTGCAGTTGTAGGGACGATATATACAATTAAGAAAAAGGCATCTCCTTATCGTGCAACTGAAAGTTGCTGATGGCTGGCGCCATCTATCGGAATAAATATCAACTATTCTCGTTGATTTTTAATTATTCCAGAATTCAAGAATGGGTATTTGGCCAATTCTGGAATAATTAAAAATCAACGAGAATAGTTGATATTTATTCCGATAGATGGCGCCAGCCATCAGCAACTTTCAGTTGCACGATAAGGAGATGCCTTTTTCTTAATTTATGCACCTTATCCCAGTACAATGTTACATTTGTGCTATTTTTTCACAATATATATACAGTAAAACCTCCCTTTAAGGGACACCTAATTGCATAGCTAAAGTATCCTTTAGGGAGAGGTAATAATAGTAAAAATGGTAATTTTGCAAATGAAAACTATCCTTTATAGAAAGGTGTCCTCTAGCATGGAGATTCTACTGTATATATTATTTTTTAAAGAGAGAGACACGAGTGATAAAAAAAAAAGGTTTTTACAATAATCTAGAAACATATAAGGTAACATGACCACAATCCAAATAAATATACAAGGTGAAACATTTCGGTAACAATGCTGATACCAAAACATTACCCATAAATCTATTCATGTAGTCCTGTTTACCTAATGTTTCTCTAATCAATATTCCAAATTGTACCTTATCACACAAAATAAACTCATTTAAAGAAAAAATAAATTATGAGGTCCTCTAGTTACCATTTAGTAATCAACAATGAACTAAAAAGAGAAAGGATAGCTATTGTTATAGTAGCTCCCCCAACAATGGTGACCTTTCAAGATGAGAAGCAGTAACAATGGAAAGGTTCAATATTCCAAATTGTACCTTATCACACAAAATAATCTCATTTTAAGAAAAAATAAATTATGAGGGTCTCTAGTTACCATTTAGTAATCAACAATGAACTAAAAAGAGAAAGGATAGCTATTGTTATAGTAGCTCCCCCAACAATGGTGACCTTTCAAGATGAGAAGCAGTAACAATGGAAAGGTTCAATATTCCAAATTGTACCTTATCACACAAAATAATCTCATTTTAAGAAAAAATAAATTATGAGGGTCTCTAGTTACCATTTAGTAATCAACAATGAACTAAAAAGAGAAAGGATAGCTATTGTTATAGTAGCTCCCCCAACAATGGTGACCTTTCAAGATGAGAAGCAGTAACAATGGAAAGGTTCAATATTCCAAATTGTACCTTATCACACAAAATAATCTCATTTTAAGAAAAAATAAATTATGAGGGTCTCTAGTTACTAGTACTCTAGTTATTTAGTAATCAACAATGAACTAAAAAGAGAAAGGATAGCTATTGTTATAGTAGCTCCCCAACAATGGTGACCTTTCAAGATGAGAAGCAGTAACAATGGAAAGGTTCAATATTCCAAATTGTACCTTATCACACAAAATAATCTCATTTTAAGAAAAAATAAATTACAAGGATCTCTCTCTAGTTACCATTTAGTAATCAACAATGAATTAAAAAGAGAAAGGAAACTATTGTTATAGTAATTGCCCAACAATGAAGACCTTTCAAGATGAGAAGAAGTAACAATGGAAAATTATAGTGCAGACCAACCAGATTTCCCCATAGAGTTGATAAGCCCTCTCACCTTAGTTTCCTTTTAACACATTTCACAAGGAAGAGTGCTACCAAGATAAAAATAGAGGAAACAGAATGAGTAATGCTAAGTGGAAGGTCACCATCAACTCACAGTCTATCAACCAGGGATAGCTGTCAAATCTTAACCAACAACCCTGTTCCAGTGTTTCAAGGTCCATCATCACCTGAATGAAGACTTGTTTTCAGTAAAAATTTAACACTAATATTTAGAATATTTAATCAATAAGGAATCAAGGATTTCTTTTATTTCTCGAGCTTTTGGGCCAACATGCCCTTCAACTTGGAGATCCTGAAGTAAAACTTCATACCAGGCGTGAAGTAGTACTTCTGGACAATTGACAATTAAACAACTTTATTGACATCTCGTCAATCTTTACACTCAAAGGGAGTTATAAGGTAATAATAATGGTAGGAATGAAGAGAGATATATACAATTGACGTAGCCCTCTCCGAGGGCACGTCCGGATCAGGAGCTTAAAGCCGCCTTGAATCTAGACAGATCCTTGCCATTTGGGGAGTTCATGTTCGGAACATGTTTGAAGATAAGGTCAAAGAATTTGTCGAGAAGAATCTTGTCTTCAGGCGTGAGTAGCCTGAGGAGGTGCTCTGTTTCTTCTTCGAGTAGTACTTCTGGATCTCTGTATTGAAGGGCATGTTGGCCTGAGAGCTCGAGAAATACAAGTAATGAAACCCTTGATTCCTTATTGATTGAATCAAAGTGCAAAAGCAGGGAATAATCTATAGAATATTGTATCAAGAGGCACCACTCCCTTTAAATATGCATCAGAATACAAGGTAATAAGACCAAATCCAAATAAATAAATAGTGTGTGATGTTTCAGTAACAGCGTTGTTACCATCATCAGACAAAAGAATAAATGGTAACAATGCTGTTATCAAAATGTCACACACTATTTATTTATTTATTTGGTCTTATTGCCTTGTGTTTATAATCTATAATCCCAATTGTACCTTATCGTGCATCAGAATACAAGGTAATAAGACCAAATCCAAATAAATAAATAGTGTGTGATGTTTCAGCAACATCGTTGTTACCATCATCAGACGAAAGAATAAATGGTAACAATGCTGTTACCAAAACGTCACACACTATTTATTTATTTATTTGGTCTTATTACCTTGTGTTTATAATCTATAATCCAAATTGTACCTTATCATGCATCAGAATACAAGG
>CP092875.1:65216622-65233046 GCA_030710605.1 Cordylochernes scorpioides | reverse complement strand
TCTTGATTTTTTTTATACCTAGTTTTGTTTTTATTTTTAATGTTAGTGATTTATAATTATATTGTTTCTTTTTTTACATGTTTTTTTTTTCATGTTAATTTAGACAATAGTTCTAATCTTTACTTAAAATAACTTTTTTTTTCTTCTCATTTTACGACAATTTTTGTTTCATAAAGTTAACCCTTCTCTATCTATTAATAATCTTTTTTGTCTGTGTTCACCCTAAGTCATTTATAATTTGGAATTCACAAGGTAATAAGATAAAATCCAAATAAATAAATAGTATGTAACACTTATTATTTGAAAAATAGTACAAATGTGATATTGTACTGTTTAAGGTGCATAAATTAAGAAATAAAAAAAGGCATCACCTTATCGTGCAACTGAAAGTTGCTTATGGCTTGCAAATTTCAGTTGCATGATAAGGAGATGCCTTTTTTTTCTTTCTTAACTCATTATTTGGTCTTATTACCTTGTGTTTATAATCTATAATCTAAATTGTGCCATTTCATAATTTGGAAGTCTTACACACAACTCACCTATTTGAAGAGTTTTTTTTTTTTTTACTTATCCTTTTATTAGACTAAATTAGACAAGATCTTGGAGGTCCTGCTCATAAAGAATTTCAAGAACTCTTCTTGGTTCTCTGTACAGGGATCCTTTGTCCTTTTCAATACAATATCTTAGAAGAGTAAGGATTTTGAATAGAGAAGAGTGAAATTCTATTAATACATCTTCTTGTGTTAAAAGGGATTTTTGCTTTCCAATCTATAAGACCTATGAATACAGAATTCTATTCTTTTATTACTTTTTAAAAATAAATTTGTTATATTGTTACCATTTATAATGTTATTTCATTTCTTATTCTTTTTTTAATGGTTCTATTATTCCAAATTATTTTACTTCCTTATATAATGCTAATACAGTAGAAAGTAAAGGACACCTAATTACAGAGCTAAAGTATCCTTTAGGGAGAGGTGTCCTCTTACCGGAAAGTTGATAAATTGTTAAAATGGTAATCAAAATTCGAAACTATTTTAAAAGCGCAAGATTCTTTTTGAAATTAAACAATTTCTACTGCCCTTACTGCAATAGTTTTAGAAGAACTATGGACATAAGCTATGAGGACAGTAGAATTACATAAATAAAATAATAAAATGGTAATTTTGGGGATGAAAATTGTCTTTTATAGAGAGATGTCCTCTAGTGTGAGTGTCCTCTCATGAAGGTTCTACCGTATTGATATTTTTTTGGCTAAGATATTGTAATATAGCCTGGTTTTTTATGAAGTTTTGTTGGTTTATGCCAAAGTAGAATTCTAGATAAAAAAACTAAATCACGAGAGGTAAGCAAGACTTGAATATTGTATAGGTGTGTGTGTGACATTCTTTTCACAACAATGCTGTGTGCTAGTTCCAGTCTGAAGATACCATTGCTGCTACACAAAGGTCATGTACACAATACAGCCTGTGTTGACGATAAGGCATAATTTGGATTATAGATTATAAACACAAGGTAATAAGACCAAATAAATAAATAGTGTGTGACGTTTCGGTAACAACAATGTTACCGAAATGTCACACACTATTTATTTATGGAAGGAAGTGGATTAATCAACAAATCAATTCTATGTTCTAGGAGCGTGTGAGAAACTATACAGTAATCTACCACAGAGGAATCCCGTTCTGATATGTAACTATTTATTTATTTGGATTTGGTCTTATTACCTTGAGCCTGTGTTGACGAAGGCCATCAGCCTGAAACGGCTTGATTTATTGGCTAGTACAGAGGTTGGTAACCTGTCGCTTGCAAGCCACATGCCTCTCTTTGGATGTGAAGCAGCATGTAGTACTCGCATAAATAAAAACTTTATACAAGTACTATTTATTGTTGAGATAAGAAAAAAATGTTGTGGCTCTTTAAAAACTTTGGAATTTTGTAAATTGTAATTTTTGACTCCTCCCATTCGAATGGTTGCCGACCTCCTGGACTAGTATATTCCTGAATCAAATAAAACATACGTTTAGTTGACATTCATCTTGATAGATGGCACTCACTCATGATAATTTGAACAGCTAATTTTTTCCTCAATGTAACTTTGTGTTTGCTTTGTTAAACTCAAGTATGTATACAAGAAATGAACCATTTATTGCATAATTTTATTATTTTTAAAATTAAATAAAAGCCTTCTACTGTCCTTACCGTGATTCAAAAATATTGGGAGAGACATGCTCATTAGTGGTGAATACTTTTAGGAAGTTTTACCAGTTCAATCCACCATTACACTCTACTGTTGTATTGGACTGTTATGCTTATTCAGTAGAACCTCCCTGAGAGGACACTCCTGCTAGAGGTTACTTCTCGACTAAGGACAATTTTTAATTGTCAAAATTACCATTTTTACTATTTAATAACTCTCCAGTAAGAGGACACATTTCTAACTAGTTGTTCTCCTTTACATTATTTCTATTATATATCTGAAACTTGAATTCTTGATTTAAGGTATTTAGCCAACCTATGGACATGGGCAGTAGAAATATTTAAAATGCAAATATATTTTTCACTGCAGTAAGGACAGTAGTAAGGCTTGTATTGTTTATTAATAACAATAATAAAAAGTATGCTCTTCGGTTGATATGTACACTCATGGACAAAACTTAAGGAAGTTGTACCTTTTAACATGTATATTGAGATTCAAACAATAACTCTGAAAGATATTACAGTGACCTTTATTGAAGACACACAAGATAACCAAGTGTAAACAAAATTTCCTCTGTGTCTATAAAATAATAGATGATCGGTGACATTAGCGACTTTCCACTGTCTGACTGTCCATGAGTGTATATGCAAAGATATTTTTCACTGCAGTAAGGACAGTAGTAGGCTTATTTTATTTTGAAATAAAAAGTATGATATAAATGTATAGAGATGACGTGCTATTGTCCGATATGCAGTTAGGTTGATATGTAATTAAATATCTGAGAAGAAAATCCCTGAAGAATCACTCAATATAATCTCTCCCCTTATTGACTTTGTTTCTCTCAACACCCACTTAGTTTGTAGGTGTGATTCTTTTGTTAGCAATTTTTGTGTGTGCATAAGTTTAGAAATCTCAAATTAGTTTTATTGTTTTTTCTCTAATTATATAATTTTTGTGATCACTTTAGTTAGTCAAATAGTTTTTTTAAGTTTATTGCTAGTTTTTTTCTCTTTTTCAGGTTTTTTGAATGAACTTTTAGTTTTAAAACGATATAATTAAAAGCATATTTCTATATGATAGGATAAACTAAATAAAATACCTTTCTATATATTATTATGCTGACGTCTATAAGCACAGTATCTATGCTTGATATAAGTAAATGTATATTTTAAATGGTATTGTGCGATTTTGTTTTGTTTTGTAAATTAGTGAAGATACCTCTTTGCGCGCAAAACTTAAAATATATATTTTGTCAATAAAAATAAATATTTGGAAGTAAATAAAGTAATGTGGTGTTTTTTTTTAACACATGTAAACACACCTCTTGTGGATTTTTAAAACTTTTTTCTTGCAATTATTCATCTAATAGTTGTTTTAAAAACGATAGAGAGATTGAAATCACTTTTATTACATCGTTCATATAGGACTATATAAGGTTAAATATAAAACGATAGAGAGAGAGAGAGATAGATTGAAAATACTTTATTTCAATGAGAGAGAGAAAATAGAGGTAACCCAGGCTCCTGGAGTGTAAATCACCAACTACCCGGGCTGTACAGCTACAGTCTAGAAGTCTAGTTATGGGGAGGGGGCAGATTGCTGCGGTGAACCAGGTAACCAAGTAGTTCCAGGCCGGCAGTGAGTCAGGAAGTAGGGGCAAGGCTGAAGTCTTGTACTCCAAGCAGTGTCTGTAGCCTGTGTAGCATAAAAGCTGGACAGGAAAAGAGGAGGTGATCCACAGTCTGTGACTCTTCCCGGCAGTGAGGACATATTGGATCTCTATGCCAGAGATCTGCCAGAACATGGCCGTGACCAGTAAGGATGGCCATTCCAGGTCGTATTTTGGACAGGAATGAACTAAGGCGGATTATTGCAATGTTCATATAAAAGGTTAACTACAAAATAAATATATTTTGAGAGAGCAGAAATGAAATAGGGATGGTCTATATTCTAAGAGGTTAGTAGATGATTTGGTAATGGCATTGGAAGGATGCTTAAAAGGATACAGGAAAAGAGAAAGAATGTGAACCAATGACTTCAAAACTGGAGTTGGGTGAGCTACATGCTGTTAAAGAGGAAAGTCCTGTTTTGTAAATGTTGAAAATTCTTGACTTCAAACCTTTGTATCTAGCTAGACACGGCACACAATAATTATGGCTTTAATGAAATAGTTTCAGATGGAAAGAGCTATTAGATGGTACCTTGGCAACAATACTCACCATTGTTGTAACCTATATGGCTGGTGGTGGAATAACAACTATCTGACTCCATATGCCACGGATCTCTGATATACCTTTTTTATGTTGGAAGAAGAAGGTTTCTAGATGGCATGTTTCAAAGAATGCAGCCCGTTTGAGTATTAAGCTGGAAAAATCGAAGTTTGGGGATATCGACTTGGGAACTAGCAAGTTTGGGAATTGCAGAAATTTCTTGACGTTCTCAACATGGCCTCGTGTTCCATTTAGTGGATGCAGAATATTGATTCCCTGAGACTGTCTCCTCGGTGGAAGCTAGACGTTGGGAGTGTCAACCACGTATAGTTGCCATTGAGGGCTCTACGATTTCTCTATTTGCTACCTTCAAGCAGGCAAGCCGAAGCTGACCTACAAGATCCAGCAGGCCGACGATACTCTTGTAGCCAAGAACGAACGACGATACTTCTGCGAAGATGCGAGAGAGAGCCAGCTTTTTCCCTATGATAATCATGCCAAGGAGGAGAACAATTGGAATTTATGAAGGAAGCTCACTGTGAATATACGTTTAATGGACTTCTCTTATACGGATTTGACCTCTTTGAGTCAAAGGCTTTGTCATATATTTTGCCACTTGACGTTGCTCTATGGCCATTTTATGCCACCCTGGTATTTTTTATTTATTTAAAAAAATTCTCTCAAGGTAAAAAAAAAAAAATCGAATTTGTAATATACCAGCCTGATAAGGCACGATTTGGATTATAGATTATAAACACAAGGTAATAAGACCAAATCCAAATAAATTGTGTGTAACGCTTAGGTAACAGCGTTGTTACCAAAACGTCACACACTTTTTATTTATTTGGATTTGGTCTTATTACCTTGTGTTTAATATACCAGAATGTTAATAGGCTTCTCTCGCTTCGTTATAACAAGCAATCTGGTGCAAGAACTTTATTTCTTGGTTTAACAGAAAACTACGTCACTAGATGAGCTGCGAATGATCAACAGATCAAATTGGAGAATATTTGTCCATATAGTCACTATATAGTCGACTTGATGGACTCTAACAACAACACCGTAAGTTGTCTTATTTTCTCAGGCAATAATCTTGGAAACATTCCTTAGATGAAAGATACAGGGACGTATTGTTCCAGGTTACCATCGTGAAGGCACATTTCAAGGGTGGTACAAGACTGTTCTTTTATATGTTCTTATAAATAATCCCCCAAAGGTAATACATTTTAGATGGTCATGTAGAATGAATGTAGAATCAACATTCAAGGATGTTTAAATTCCCTTCTATTTGGAGACAAATTAAAGGCAAACTTTTCTTAAACGCCTTGATGTTTACCTCATTGTGTGATGAGCCTGGACGTCCTGACTTTGGAACGTCGTTAGTTCTTTTTTTCTGAAGCTGGCGATACCACATGGACATAATGGTACGATTACTTACTAGAGTCGGTCTCCTCATATCTGCCACCACGATCTCTCTCCATCGTTGACGAGAAGCCTGTCTTGTTTGCTCCAAGGTTAGTCCAACAACATCTTTTATGTACATCTTGCATCTAGGTCGTCCCCTTGTTCCCTCATCATAGCATGTAAGAATTTGTTATTACACTCCTACATTTCACCGTGTTATATTGTCACGTAGTATTTATGGTATCTTGAATCAATCATAATTGATACAAAGTAGAACCTCCCTGTAAAGCAAGCATGTCAAACTCGCGGCCCGCGGGCCTCATGCGGCCCACAACGAATAAATTTGCGGCCCACCAGACAATATATTTTAATTTGAAAAAATTTATAAATTAAAAAAAATAATAAAAATTTGTAGCCTAATTTTTAAAAATTGTAATTATACATAATTTATTTATTAATAACGAACCACTGGTCGCCATACATAAGTCGTAAGTTTTGATAATATTATACCTACATACATAACGTATGTACATCGCCATAAGTATTGTGTGCCTTAAAGTTTAAAGAAAATATTCTTTCGGAGTACTAAAAAAAAATTTTTTTTTTTTTAAGTTACGTGCAATAATTTGTGCAGTTATTCTGTGTCTGGTAAGTTAAAAAATATTAATTAAAAAAAAAATTAAATATTAATTAAAACGTTTTATTATTTTATGTTAGCGATTACTATTTTTTTTCAGACCTTTGTATTCAATATGTCTTCATCATGTTTTCTTTTTTTCGGCCCACATAATCTTATTACTTTTTTATTTGGCCCGTGTTAGGATTTGAGTTTGACATGCTTGCTGTAAAGGACACCTAATTGCAGAGCCAAAGTGTCCTTTAGAAAGAGGTGTCTTCTTACCAGAGTTGCTTAATAGTAAAAATGGTAATTTTGCAAATGGAAACTGTCCTTTATAGAGAAGTGTCCTCTAGTGTGAGTGTCCTCCCATGGAGGTTCTACTGTATATATTTACAAGCCCACAGATGCCATTTATTCCAAACAGTAATCGAACCTCGTGCAAAGCTAGAGCACAAAATTGTTTGGTAATTGGTTCATGCAATATATCGGCCATTCATTGTCTCTATCTGCCAACCATGTAACTGAACCTTGCTGATGTATTGCAAATACCAAAACACCGTTTTTAAATAGATGGAAATTTTACAGGGAGGAATCTATAAAAGCATAGGGCGCCTCTCCCGTCAAAATAAACGTTAAACTAGACGCTATCTATTGACCGTCGTCGCAAACTAGCGGCCTTGGGTCGGTGACAAACCGTGTTGTCTTTGTCACCGACCCGAGGCCGCTTGTTTGCGGCGACGGTCAATAAATGGTGTCTAGTTTTGACGTTTATTTTGACGGGAGAGGTGCCCTATGCTTTTATAGATCTTTTTTAATGTATAAATAAAGAAAAGCCAAGTACGCAGGTATTTCGTGTTGTTGGCCCCAGTCAGCATGGTGCAGGCTGTATCTTGATGATTCATAGACATCAGAAACATTAATTTGAATTATTAAAAGTTTCCTTTGTCATTTTACCATCCTGTACTATTTCATTCTTTGATTTCGCTGTTTTATCACTTGTTACAACATGTTAGTAAATGTGACGTGTTGAAGCACTTTCCTAGCACCATATGTACATATTGTCCAGGTCTGTACAACCAGGCGCTAATTGGACACACACACACAGCACATCTAAGCCGTGGAGGTCGGTGGAAGGATGGTCTAAACCGTTGGTTTTCGACCTCTACCAACCGGGATCGAATCCCGCATTGGACACTTTTTTTTCTTATAAAAAATGCTTCAATGGCCCCCGATTCTTGCAAAAGTCCAACCCCACCAGCGAGTGCAAGTAACCAAACGGGGCTCTGGCACATCTGTAAGTGCAAAGTCGAACTGCTTTTCACATGTGTATACATGTGGTACACTTACAGTAAAAGCAGTTGCTTACTTCTACCCACCATGATTATCATGGCCTGTACCACGTGTACTAGGGGATAAGCAAAAAACACCTAAGCCGTGGGAAAGTTCCGAGAAATCCAAGAGACCGTGTCCACCACCACCGCAACAGACCACGCCCGTAGCGTCCTCACGTGACCCAGATGACACGGGGTTCCGCCGCACGCAGGGTTGCCAGTTCTGCATGCCAATTAATCGGTGGCACAACACGATTTTCACAGAAGCATCATTAGGAGTATATTAACTCGGCCTCTCTCACAATCCTTGTTTTTTTTTTTCTTGCAACAAAACTACTGAAAATCACGTTTGAATCAACGCAATTTTTCATTATTACAGGATTTCGGATTTCGACAATTTACAAAAAAAAAAAAATCATATGACGCCGTAACTCTTTTTAAATACTTAGTTAAAGGAAGCTTTCGAGCAAACCCTTCTTCAGATAACTAAAAAGTATGGGGTTCAAAATTCCACCCGTTGCATGTTACGAAATCGTAGTTAGCCCTGTTTCATCTGAAGGGAATTAACTTTCAAAGTTTAAATGCGAAACTTTACACCGCACATCAAAAATGTCTATGAACTTTGGATGTAGAGTGGGCACAACCTGACTTGTACAAGCTGAGACCTGTACATCCTATGTTCTCACAGGGTGGATTAAAGGTGAACGTTTTATGTCTTTTGTGGTTCCACTGGTATGGAGGGAACTAAAATACCATTCTTTAGATTTTTTTATATTATCCCTAGTACACGTAGTACAGGCCATGATAATCATGGTGGGTAGAAGTAGGCAACTGTCTTTGACTGTACGTGTACCACATGTCTACACATGTGAAAAGAAGTTCGACTTTTTCACTTACAAGTGTGCCAGAGCCCTGTATTCTTCAGATTTTTATTTTGTTTGCCAGAAACTACAGGTGTTACACATCTAAATCAAAGCATGCCGTGAATTAATCAATCCATATTTGTCTTCTGCTATATGTGATCAGATCCTCATAACGATGATTCATCTGTGACACAGCCTCCCAAAAATGTGACATTTAGTGACAATGATTCAGGTACTCAAGAACAAGAGTTGGATGACCCACAGTTTGAAGCAGATTCTTCATCTGAACCTCATTTATTAACTCAAGGAGAATGGAACGATTTCGTGTGTGATTTGCATTTATCTAAAAACAGAGCGAACTTTTAAATTCTGCAATAAAGGGCTGAAATCTGCTACACAAATGCGAAAAAGTAAGTTTTTTTTTTTTTTGCAAAAGGTAAGATTAATTTACACACTTTTTTTTCATAGAAGAAAATCATTTAGATAACTGCAATGTTTTGTAGGTCTGATGGAAGCGATTGGCTATGAAGAAAATACAGAAGTGTGGCTGGCGCCTATTCATTCTTTCTTCAGAAGTTGTTTGAAAGCTGTTATCTTTGACCGCGAAAATAATTCTTATCAGTGCCAGTATCCCATCCAGACAACATGATAAAGACATGAAAATATGAAATGGACTTTGAAAAAGATAGAGTACGACAGATGCAGTTGGAAAATCTGTAGTGACTTGAAAGTTATTGCTCTTTTGCTTGGTTTATAGCTTGGATAATATACAAAGGTTTTGTCTCCTGTATGAGTGGGACCGAGGAAGACATTTAAATCAAACTGGCCAAACCGGGAGATTGAAAATATCTGAAAATGCTTACTTACCACCATTACATATTAAACTGAAATTAATGAAGTACTTTGTCAAGTCAATGGTTCGAAAAATGCTTCTGTATTTTCCTAATATTAAAATTTCAAAAATTTCATCATAAGTGATACGAAATTTAAAAAAAAAAGGCATTTTTGTTGAGCCACAGATTCGAGAATTGTTGCAAGATTGAAACATTGAAGATAGCTTAAATGAAGTTGAAGCAGCAGCTTGGAATTGTTTGAGAAATGTTTGCAAGAACTTGTCAAGGCTGAAAACTACATCGACTTCATTAATGACTCTTGCTTTCTCTCCTACAAAACACTGGGATGTAATATGTGTGTCTCTAAAGATCCATTTCTTGTATTTACACCTATATTTCTTTCCGGGCAAACTTATTGCAGTGTTAGCGATGAGCATGGAGAGAAGTTTCATGAAGATAATCAAGCATGGAAAAGCGGTACCAAAGCAAAAATGTAATCCCAGTATGCTTGCTGACTACTGTTGGACACTCAAGAGGGATGTACAACAAGCAAAATATAGCAGAAAATACTCTGTGATTATTTTAAGATTTTTTCATGTAAGGCCTATATATCAAAATATTTTTTTCTCAAATTTCAAGTGGGTTTCACTCACCGTGGGTATTACTTGCGTTTTAGAAAGAACTAATATTAATTCGAAACCAGTACAAAAAGCTATATTAAAACAACATACCGATTTCTTTGTGACACAAGAAATATATAAATATACATATATATTGTTAAAAAATCAATAAGCTTGAGGGATGAGTATCTTTAGCAAATAAATTTATTTCAAGCTTTCGGGCTCAACCGCCCTTCGACAGGAAAATTGCGCAATTTTCCTGTCGAAGGGCGGTTGAGCCCGAAAGCTTGAAATAAATTTATTTGCTAAAGATACTCATCCCTCAAGCTTATTGATTTTTTTAACATTCTATTAAGGGATTAGCCTATTAAATATATATATTTTGTAGACCAGCGTTATTGGACGATAATTTTCACGGATGTTTTGTCCTTCTTTTGGAAGGAGATATGTGGAAGTCAGTCAGGTATTGTCCCATGGTCTTGAATATTCATTTGGATTGTTTTAAAGAGGTGGTCGTGTAATGACGTTATTTTCTTCATAAATATTCATATATTCTATATATGCTTCCCCCAGATTTCAAATTTGATAGGCTTTTATTGTGTTAATTCTTCTCGTTCTCTCTTCTACACTCATGGACAAAACTTAAGAAGTTTCATATTTTGGTGTCGCAGGTTGTCTGTTTTTTGAAGGAGACAGAGATAATTTTGTTCACACTTGGTTATCTCGTATCTTCAATAAAGGTCACTGTAATATATTTCAGAGTTATTGTCTGAATTCCGATTTACATGCTGAATGCTACAACTTCCTTAAGTTTTGTTTATGAGAGTTTTCATTAATTTTTCTTTTTATCTCCAGCTGTTCTAAGAATTAATTAGGGATTTCTTTGTTATTTATCAGATAGCTTGAGATATATCAATATTCGTGTTCTTTCTCCAGATGACTTTCCAGAATTGATAGAACTCATCTCTCTATTGATAGCGCCTTCATTGTTTCCTGTAGTTTCAGCGACCTGAAGAAGCCTCCCTGTACAGCTCGATTAAATAATTGACTTCATTGAAATCTATTCTGTTTTCTGACATTCCAAATATTTTAAAAATAAAATTTATTGTTAATTTTTTTCTGCATTAGCCTTAGATCATACATTTTCTTTAACAGAGTCAGTGGACGAGTGGGTAACACCCTCGATTCCCGACAGTCATGAACCGGGATTGAATCCCGCATTGGACACTTTGTTTTAATATATGAATAACCTTCACATATTATTCATTATTTCAGATATCATAATCTAGGTTGCTCTTTTTAAACGGAACCTAGTAAAGTTATTTTGGAACAAGAACAAAAACATTTTCTTTAGGATCGCCTCGGTATGTTTTCGCATTATTTACACTTCACGGAAAAGTTTTAAAACGTAATTTTCTATAATTCTATACATTTATTAATAACATTGACACACTTTAAAATGTTATAATACCTTGATAAAGGTTGTCGTTCAGCTAACTGAAATATTGGTAAAATAAATGATATTTTGATCCACTATATGCCTTTTTAATTAAAGATTTATTAATTGCTTTCACCATTTTACATTTTAGTTTGAATAGATTTACTTAAAGGAAGATCTCCAGATGAGGTTTTGTTGGCAGTTTTCTCAAACCTCCTATATCGGGTACTTTTTCTACTAAAGGTTCGCCTGCAGCATTATTGGTAACGCGGGGGAAATCCCCTCAGACACCTTGTAGCCACCCTCATTGTATTCATGGCTAACTATAAAAACCAAACGCCACACCAAGAGTGCCAGATCGAAGTGGGGTGTTGACTCACCACCGGAAGAGGGGTCCGATTCGATTTGGTCCCCCTGTATTCTCCTCCCCACCCTCTGATGTCGCAGATCAGTTCGGTCACACTTCCAGCGGGAACACCACGTCTAATCACAATTCAACTTTACAACAAAATATTCAAATTTCTTAAAATGAAACCTACTTTGGCCGAAGTAATTATAAGAACTATGAATGTCGGCCAGACAGCCTCTATCTTTACGATAACATATTCACAGTTTTTAAGAAACATTTTGTTATTTAAAACATCAATAGCGAAAACGCTAGGAGCGTATTTTAATGTTCTCAATCCAGTATGTTTGTCAACTTGTCCTCTTGCCTTTGTTTCATTTCCTAGGCGAGTGGAGATCCGATTCACGAGGTAGCGCCAAGCAGATTTATTTCTTGGAAGTAAAAAAAAAAAAAAAACTCTACTGAAACTTATTCATTTCTATAAATTGTCAGACGTTGAAAAATGAGGAGTGACAAACGCAAGAGAGAGAGATAACAAGACAATTTACATTTGATCCAACCAAACAGAAATTTGTGAATAACAAATATTATCAAAAATGATTTTGTTGACCCTTTTTTTTAAAAGAACGAAAGTTCAAAGCTTGCCGTTATACACGCATGGACAAAACTTAAAGGAGTTTCATATTTTGATGTCACAGGTCATCTGTTTTTTGAAGGTCCATCATTTTGTTCACACTTTGTTATCTCGTGTGTCTTCAATAAGATGTCACTGTGTATCAAATATCTTTCAGATTTATTTTCTGAATCCCGATATACATGCTAAAAGGTACAAATTCCTCAAGTTTTGTCTATTAATATATATAAATAAATATATTTTAAATTATAGCAATTATCGTATAAAAATAATTAGCTTTCTAATTATGGAAGGTTTGTTTGTGATTATGCGGACGGTTTTACCTTTTTAAAGCAACCACCAGTACGTGGTCTATTGACGGTCAAAATAATCAACGAATTCTTGGAGAAGATGGATCCTCAACTATCTGATCTCTCCATTAACGGGAACTTACTTCAAGCCTGCAGTTCAGCCCGTGTAGCTGGCCATATCCAACACCCGGGTTAATTTTACTCCTCTCTAGCTAATATATATTATTTTGTTTTGAAAATAGAGCAATCCATACTTAATTCATTAGATAAAAGGCATATATTGGATTTAAAAAAATATTTATTTTGCCAATATTTCGGCTGGCTGAACGCCAACCTTTATCGAGGCATTACATTTTTGTATACACAAACTATATTATTTTAAACTGAAATAGAACAAATACATAACCAAGACTTTTACTGTAAGACAGCGATCCGTTTTTAAACCCCAAAACAATATTTCCATAAGGGATGGGGCAAACAGGATAAACGGTTCCATCCATTTCTGACAGAAGGCACGCAAAAAGCTTAAACTTTGATCCTTTTATTTGTAGACATTTTATTTTTCTATATAATCTCTCTATCTCTCTTAATAATATTTTTTTTAAATCTATAAATGTACAAGGGTAAGGTGAGAGGTTCTCGACCTGACCCAGAGATGCCATTCCAATCGGCAAAAGAATACGTTTTCTTTCTGCGCGCACATGTCGTTAGTTCGTAGGACAAGTTTCAACTTGTTCGCTCAAATAGCTTCTGTAAATGAGTCTTTGTAGTACACGTCTTGCGCGTGTTTCGTTAAAATTGAATATAGTGCAGTTATTAAATTCTTCGTTTTGGATGGATTAACCCCTAAAGATAAATTCATCCGAAATTGACAAAAGTTTACGGGAACTCTGCTCCTTCAATTTCAACTGTTAAAAAAATGGGCAGCTGAATTTAAACGTGGCTGTATGTCCCATGAAGATGGTCCACGTGAAGGACGGCCAAAAACTACAACCACATCGGAAACTATCGAAAAGGTACACAATATCGTGTTGGACGATAGGCGAGTAGAGGTGGGTGAGATAGCTGAGGCTGTGGGAATATCGGAAGAAAAGGTGCGGGACATCTTGAACAAAAAATTAGGGATGCGAAAGCTCTGCGCAAGATGTGTGTCGCATTTTCTGAATGCAGATCAAAAGCAAATGCGCAAACAACATTCGCAGCAATGTTTGAACCGATTCAAGAGGAATCCGACCGATTTTGTGCGGCGATTTGTCACCATGGATGATACATGGGTCCACCAATACACGCCAGAAACAAACAGCAGTCGAAGCAGTGGATGGAAGCCGGTGGTTCAGCGCCAAAGAAGGCAAAGTCGATCGCATCTGCCGAAAAGGTCATGGCCATTGTGTTTTGGGATGTCAAAGGGATCCTGTTAATTTTTACCTTGAAAAAGGCAGAACTATTACAGATGAATATTACTCTAACCTTCTTGACCAGCTAGATGTCAAAATTCGCGAGAAGAGGCCTGGATTGAAAAAGAAAAAAAAATCATCTTTCACCAAGACATCGCACCTGCTCACAAAAGTGTGTTGGCAATGGTAGAACTGCGAATTTTGAGATACGATTTTCTCGGCCATCCCTCCTATTCTCCTGATTTGGCACCCTCAGACTTCCATCTCTTCCCACAGCTAAAGAAATTTGTTTCTGGAAAGCGCTTCGTGTCCAACGAAGAAGTTGAGAGGGCTGTAGATGAATATTTTAACAACCTTCCAGACTCTCATTTCTGGGAAGGAATACTGATATTGGAGAAACTCTGGACCAAGTGTGTCGAAGTCAAGTGAGATTATGTATAAAAATAAAATGTTTTTAAACTGAAAATCAGAGTCTTTCCTTGTCAGACCGAGAACTTTTCACCTTACCCTCGTACACCTGTTAAAATAGGTATAAAAATGTTAAAAGTTTTTAGATATATAAAACTATAAAATGTTTTTATGGCACAGATAATCTTTATGCAATAAACATATTGCTAACCCTTTACAAGTTTGTTTTCATCTAAATACACTTGTATTACATTTCTAAGCTTTGTGTTAAAACCATCCTTTGATTGTGAATACTATAAATGAAAGAATACTGCATTCGGAGGTTACTTAATTCTTTAAAGATGAGTTGAAAATCTTTTATATATTTTTTTCATATTCAATTCCACTTACCCTTATTTTATTTTAACATCATCCGAGGTGGTTTGCATTGGAATACATTCTAATTGCTTATAATATCTCTAATCTCACATCCAGTAAATAACTTTTCTTCCTTTGATATCCACAAAAGTTTGTGATAAAAACAAATAGGCGACAATATTTTAAAATTTATATTTCGTTGCCTCAATTATATCTTTTGTCTTTTTTTCTTTTCTAAAAATAGAAAACACTTCAAAAAATCTATACCTTTGACTTTTTAAAAATGTAATATAATATTTTTTGCGAAAAATATATAAAAGAGAAATATATAAATATATTTATTCAAAATTTTTCTTTATATTTCACCTAATTGCGATTTAATTTCCATATATTTTTTTTAAAGAATAACTTTTATAATTCTTATGCAATGAATTTATTTTAAACAGCTATTTATCTGGTTGTAAATTTATATTAAAACGTACACAAAATAAATAATTAATTGCGAGTTTTAAATAATTATGTAAGACTTTTATTGTTTTACACAAACATTTATTTAATAATGTCATTATTTTTATTTATTTATTTATTTATTCTTGTGTTGTAAACTAAAAAAAAAAAATTATATATAAAAATATATTATATAAAATAATATAAAATTCTAAACAAAAGATATAAAGAAAATAAAAAGAAATACATTTATATAGGGGCGTGAGGGCAATCAAAAGAAAAAGTTGTCAAGTTGCAGAAGCGGTAGCAGCCGATGAGGTAAATGGTTCTATCAGCTGATTAGAAGCAGACGACCTTTCTGGTAATTGTCGCAGGCTGTGGCGGGAATCTCGGACTCCCTTGGGACCCCAAAAAACTTGCCTTTGACTCACTCCACAATTACCACGTCCTAATTGAAACACCGTGTTGTAACAATTTCCCAAAGGGAATCCGCCTCTCGGGACTTTTTGACCTTTTATCTTCTGGAGGTAATTTACTTAATTGAATCTGCTGAGTATTTCTTGAGTCAGATTGCGGTTGGATAAATTTTACTTAGTGAGATAATCTATTTATATAATTAATTGGGCAGCCTTTGGTGCAGAAAATATATACATTAAATTAAATACTGTGTAGAAAATAATTATTTCGTTAAGCGCACATTTATATTTCTTTTTAATATATAAAATTATTTTGAACCTAAAATATATTCTGAAATGTTTTATTTTGTATTTATATTAATTTTTAATAATAGTAAATATTTTATTTGATAGCAAACAAAAATGAATTAATAATTATGGGAATATTTTATATTTAAAAGATAAATTTTGAATGAACTTTTTCAATTTATTTTTCGATCAATATTTTAAATATAGTTTTAAATATTTATTAACTTATATATTGTTAATCTGAATTTTTTTTGTATAATAAAATTTATCAAACACGAAATTATATAAGACAAATCCGTTTTAAAACAGCAAAAATTAGGTAATAT
>CP092875.1:65198905-65213652 GCA_030710605.1 Cordylochernes scorpioides | reverse complement strand
ACAATATTTATTAAAAAAAGTTTGTGTTGCAGATCCAATGCCTTTCAGATATGCAAATATGCTGCATATGTTTTTTTTGCAATTGATTTTTTACTTATATGTAAATAAGTACTATTTTACATATCAGTTAGTTGAATACCTGTATAAAAGAAAGATTACAATACAATTTTTAGTCCTCTTCTCAGCAAACAAAAGAGTTGCCATAGTTTTGCTTTCTTCTACGCTGCGTTGCGCCGTCCCGTGGTTTGAATCTTGTTATTTAGCTCGACAGTTTGAAAATACTACAGGTATAAAAGCATTATTTCAGTATATAGCATCTCTCCAAGAATAAATACATTGTCAAATACAAACTTCATAAACAGAATGAACAATTATAAATTAAAAAAAACTGCTGTCCTTAGTAAATACAGGGTACATAGGGAAACAACTCAATACAATAGTAGTGCGGTCTGGAGATTAATTTGGCAAAATCGCAGAGAGGGTTTTCCACTGATGAGTCCGACTTCCAAGTCGTTCCGCCAAGATATCAACACCACAGAGGTCCGTACGTCTCTTGACCTCACGGACAATACAGCAGCTACATTATTCATTTTGTCTCCTCTCTAATTGTAAATACGCTGCTGTATCACCTCATAAGCATAAATAAATAACTGATTTAATAACTTTCATCATTGCAGTAAGGGCTGTAGAAATATTAATTTATAATATTAATCATAATAACCACATTGCCAAAAATAATATTTATTACAAAGAATAAATCATACAATGATTGTAATGGTATGCTAGATATTCCTCGAATACATTACAATTGATTTCATTAAACTAAATTTGCATACCAACTCTTTGTACATATTTCAATTGTGTTGATATTTTCTCTCTTTTAATCTAACTAAATTGCATACTAAATCTTGTACATATTTCAAATATCTTTTTAGTTTCTTTCTATGTTTAGTTTATCTCTAAAGTGCAAGTGTCCCTTGTGGGACATAGAACTATAAGTAGAAATAAATAAATATTATAAATAATAAACAATACCATGATTGTAATGATTATATTGTAGAAACTGATGTGAGGACTCACCACTGATATTATTTCTATCGTTTTTCATATTTAGAGAAGTTTAGGGAAAAGTTTTCAGTTAAATTTTAAAAAATATTTCTGTACTGTGGTGGAACTTTGAATAAATTTACCATTGTGAACTTGTATTGTAATTTATATTGCAATTGTAAGTACATATTGGGAGAATAAATGAAAGAATTATTTGAAACATTATATCGTGATAATCATTTTTTCACATTAATATTTACTTTAGGTAGAGTTGGAAATCTATTAGTATAATATAGTGTCAAACACATATATACTTTATATTTTAGCTTTATTAAGGTAAAAACTTTAATAAGGCTTTGAAGTAATTATAGTTCAAGACATGCTCGTAGAACGAACTGATGTTCTAGTATTATAAAAATGTGTATTATTAACAAACATGAAGTATCAATATATTAGCATCACATTTTCTGGCCCCAAAATGAGCAAATATGTCTGATATTTGGCTCTTTTTAATTTCTGGGGTTGAATTCCTTTCAGATCTTCTAAACGCTATTTTCTATCACTAAAATATAAATTAGTTACTAGTTATATTTGAATATAAGATTTGGATATCTTATATTTTGAACTGTATCTTCGTCTATATACATACTTTGATGCACTAGCGCGCCATTTGTTAATTTTTCCATTGCAGTAAGGGCAGTAGAAATTGTTTAATTTCAAAAAGAATCATACGCGTCTATAATAGTTTCGAATTTTGATATATATGTTAAATTTATATATTTTTATTAGTAGTCTTTCTCTCAAAGGAAAGAAGTGAACGCCCCGGGTTCGGAAATATCTTTATTTACGCGGCTGCTAACCAGAATGAATGATTTTTGAGCCCCGGGTTCTGTTTGAGAGACTGTTTCGCCGAAAGAATCTTGTTTCTTCCCATCAAACATGATGCAGCAATTCTATATACAGTTACGAGCGTCATTCTTCATCAGTCGTCTCTGTCACCGTTTGCTTTTTTTGTAATGGCGCCCTCCTATTGGTCGGCTACGATCACGCCACCTTTGCCCCCCCCACTCGCTTTTTCGTTTTTGTAACCATTGTGTTGGAGCGGGTCGTTCCTTAAATAAATGCATATATTAGTTAATAACCAAATGGAATCCTCTCTTTCTTTTTCCCAGTAAGAGACGCCTACGGAAGCCAACAGTACATAGACAGATAAAGCACATAGGCTATAGTTATTAACTAACATATGCATTTATATAAGGCGCCAATTTATAATTGTAACAAATAGTATTTGAATCAAAACATTCAATCGGGTAAAACACGGGCGTTGCCCGGGTCATTCGGCTAGTACTATCATAATCATAATAATAATCAATTTTTGACTGCAATTCAGTAAATTAGACTAGTATAGGAGTCAGCAACCTGCGGCTCACAAGCCACATGCGGCTCTTAGGATATGAATCTGCATGTAGTACTTACATAAATAAAAACTTTATTTATGTGAGTACTATTTAGTGTTGGCAAGAAAATATTTTGTGGCCCTTTAAAAACTGTAAAATTTTGTAAATTGTAATTTTTGACTCTTCTGACTCAAAAGATTACCGACCCCTGGTTTAGTAGTTAGTTAATTTTATTTTTCCTTGTTTCAAAACGTTTCAAAAATCCTTCCAGACATAATTCTATATTCCTGGTACAGTTTCAGCCAGATTGGTTAAATATATATTAAGGAAACCAATAGAGGGAACACACAAGCAAATAAATATACATACACACGTTGACTTATACGTGTATATAAGTGTGCAATAGATATTTTAAAAATAACACACAATGTATATATATATTTTATTAATCATAATAACCACATTGCCAAAAATAATTATTATTACAAAGAATAAATCATACAATGATTGTAATGGTATGGTAGATATTCCTCGAATACACTACATTTGATTTCATTTAACTAAATTTGCATACCAACTCTTTGTACATAGTTCAATTGTGTTGAGATTTTCTCTCTCTTTTCATCTAACTAAATTACATACTAATTCTTGTACATATTTCAAATATCTTTTTTTCTTTTCTTTCTATGTTTAGTTTAGAAATATTGTAAAATAAAACTTTATGATCCAAAATAAGCATTTTTAAATAATATATATTTTAATTGTGTAGTGTGCATATAGATTTATGTTACTTTTACACAATTTCATAATTCTAAATTCTATTTTTTCCACAAAATGACGCTTATAAATAATCTCTTTAACTAAAAATATTAAAGAGAGTGTGTAAAAGATTCTCAAAAAATACTTAAGAATTTTCAGAGGGACTTTTACAAATTTATTTTAATTTTGAGAATAATAATTTTTATTTAAGTGACGTAATGCGCCAATATGACTTTTATATTTGTAAATTAATTCAGAAAATGTCGTAATAAAAAAACAAGTCAAAATTGTGTAAAATTTTTAAAAAGAAAAAAAAATGCAAAAAAGGAAAAAAAAAAAAAAATCAATCTGTGATTATTAAAATAGGAACTACACCTAAACGAGCTCCCGTCTAAACAGGAGGAGGTGGGACAATTAGATGGGGGAACACTGTATAAGTGTAAATTAAAGTGTCTACAGAATTTTCTAGAGGGGCTCAGCAATGCCGGAAATGACGTAGCTTAGACCCGGCGGGACTTCCGGTCACTTTTTGCGAATATTGGAAAAAGTTGGCAGACGCCTTCTCGTTAAAAACTCAAATATTGACCAGCAGACGAACTAATGAGAACATTTCTCCCTCCGGAAGTCTTACAGTCGCCTTCAGTTTTTAGCCATCAAATAGTTTTTATTTTTATATTTTTCATTTCCGGTCCCTAGCGCCTAATAACTGGACGTTATTTACTGGAAGTTATTTGCTGAGTTATTGCTTACTCGTCGACGCCATCTTGTAATATTCTTCTATCGTCTGCAACTCAATCGTTTGTTTTTATTTTAAATTGTCATTTGATGTTTTAATTACATATACAGTGTTTAAGAATCGATTTTCGCATATTTGATATCTGAATTCTCTCTGATGGGGAAATTAAGTTATATAATAACATGCACTAATGAAAATACCTAATTAATAAATTAAAAATTAAAAAAAAAAATTCGAAAGAGTTTGCTTATCCTTTTTTTTTCTTTCAAATATTTGGATAAAGGATGGGCTGAATCTTTCTCTTTTTAAATTTTATTTCATCACCTTTTAATAATCCATCAACATTATAATCTATATATATATAAATGAATGTATGTGTGTGTGTGTGTCTGTCTGTCCTTTATGCCTGACCAAACCACTCATTGGAACGCCATGAAACTTTGGGAAGTTATTTAGTATAGTACTGGGAAGGTTTCTAGCAAATAAAATTTTTGAAATAACTTTTCGCTTTAAAATAATCAAGATAAATATTCTAATTTATCTGTTATAATTCAACAATCTGCTCTAAATATTATCATGATGATACGATGATTTTGTAATGTAGAAAATTAGGAAAGACAAAATTCAGGATGACACGGCAATTTATTTGAGACAAGAATAATGATACAATTCCAAGGCAAGATACTATTCCTTTAACTTCCAATTACCGAGGGAACCAATTAATATTGATTTTTTATTCAACTTATCGAGTATTTTTCAAGGGACCGGGAAAAAATGTTCACTTTATTGAGAGATTCGTTAGCCAAACCTTTACTCGGGTAAAACCCGGGCGAAGCCGGGTACGTCCATACAAGAATAATGATACAATTCCAAGGCAAGATAATATTCCTTTAAATTCCAATTACCGAGGGAACCAATTAATATTGATTTTATTCAACTTATCGAGTATTTTTCAAGGGACCGGGAAAAAATGTTCACTTTATCGAGAGATTCGTTAGACAAACCTTTACTCGGGTAAAACCCGGGCGAAGCCGGGTACGTCCGCTAGTAATTAATAATTTAATGAAAAATATACTTTATTAAATAAGATGTGCTATTTAGTTTTAAATTTAAAAGCGCGTTAAAAAGTTAATTGTACTTTTTGAATGTTTTAAAACATGTCAATAGAGTATTTTAGCAGTTTACCTTGCACGTAGCATGCTTCTAAAATACAGATTTATATATTTTAGACTTTTCAAGCTTCAAAGGTTCTTAATTATATGTTTAAATATCAAAAGATTTTAAAGAAATGTTGTAAGAAAATTCTAGGAGCGCAGGCTTCAGAAAGTCTATGCAAATCTATGCAACTATTGTTGCATATGAGAAAAGAAATATGCAGCATATATGCATTGATTTAATATACATACTTTTCAGTGCTGGGTATAAAAGCAGAATGACCTGAATCATACAAGGTTGTCCCAAAAGTTCGTAAACACTTGTAAAAAATTGAAATACAAGTATCAATATACTTGTACCAATTATACTACTACCAATAATATTCTACGAATATAATTGTACCAAATGTACCAAATACATGTACCAAAATTATTCGCCATAATATTTATTATTCGCCGTTATGTATAATGTCTTTGTATTATGTATAAAGATATTTGTATTATGTATAAAGATATTTGTATTATGTATTATTATGTATTCGCCATAATAATATTATTCGCCAAGTAATAAGAAAAACTCTAAACTTTTAGAACAATCTTATATTAGATGCATGCATGCAATATTGCAGAGGGCTGGTGAATTACAATAGCGAAGCAGGTGAAAGAATTCTCTAATGATCAGCCACAAGCCGCTTCCTAATATATTTTCCATTGCAGCAGAGTTCCCGTAAACTTTGTTAACTTCAGATGAATATCTCTAAGAGTTAAATCATCCAAAAACGAAGAAATTAATAACTACAAGGTATTCAAGTTTATCCATTTTAGCGAAACACGTGCAAGACGTGTACTGGAAAGATTTCGTTTACACAAACTACTTTATAGTACTATACGAGGCTTACTATACTATACTACGAGGCTACTATATAATGCGGCTTATGATTGTAGAACGACATTTGAAAATTATCCCGCATGTGTTGTTTTTGAACGAAAAATCGAAATCTATTTTAAGAAGAAATAACGATTATTTCTAACCTTAGGGATGAAGTATGAAAGGATGAATTGTGAAGAGTAATGATAAACGGAAAAATAAAAGTGTCCTTTCATACTTCATCCTTAAGATTAGAAATAATCGTTGTTTCTCCTTAAAATAAATTTCGATTTTTCGTTCAAAAGAAACACATGCGGGATATTTTTCAAATGTCGTTCTACAAACTATTTGAACGAACAAGTTGGAACTTGTCATACGAACTAACGACATGTGTGTGAAAGGAGAAAACGTAATAGTTTGCCGATTGAAATGCCATCTCTTGTCACCTTACCTTCGTGTATTCTTATGAATGAAAAGTTAAGTCACTAATTTGCCTCCCATTTTCTTCCCAGAAATGTGGACTCTTACATTATTCATTACATCTTGTATTATAAGGAATGAAGACATTAAGACGCTAAAGTTTCTTTTCACAAATAAATCAAACTTCTACTGTCCTTACTGCGATGAAAACATATTGGGAGAGCTTAGCTTATCAGTAGTTAATCCTACAAGCGGTTTCACCAATTTAATCTAGCAAACCGCTTTTTTAGTGCTCTAATACTGTATTGGATCATTATGTTTTTATATGCTACACTGAAAGGTGGGATCTTAGAAATGGTATTTAAGTAAACTATAAACATAAGCTTTTAGAACGGTAGAATTACATTTAAATACATCTTGGATGTTCAGAGTCCTAAGCTCTGATTTTAGGATAATGTTAGATTTTAAAACCGCGGTGTGGTTTGAGAATTGCTGCTGCATATTCATTTTTTTTAAAGAATGCCATAAGGTCCTCGAGAAGTCAAATAAGGAGATTCAGGAAGTCAAGAAAAATGAGAGAGAGAGATTACATAACAAATTATTCAGAAAGACATTTCATACATTGGTAGTTGAAACATCAAATTCGATGTATTCTTTCTCCGAAAATTTGCCTGAGTGCGCAGGTCCATTGTTAAAGGATACGTGTGAGCTATTGTCCCATCTAATGACAACTATGCATTAGAATATTCTGTACTGAAAGACGAATGAAGCCATTTACAGCTCTATTCTCACTCTCTTCAAAAATATTTGTCCCAATATCCAAAGGTATATGTTTTCTGGCCGGAATTCATTGTTCTTAAATAAGGAACATTTTAGCTAGTAAAGGTTCTTAAAAAAAACCTTACTGGCTGAAATTTCACTTATTTAAGACCAATATCCGAAGTTACCTCGCATCCAACTGCCAGTTCAAAAAGGTGCAACTCTTTCAGTAGGACTATCCTAGGGTTTTCTGTGGCATCAAAATCTTGAATTCTGTTTAATTTTTATATATATATATTAATGTGTAAATGGACGACATTGGCCATTATCAACTTGTTAACAAATTGTTCAAATAATGTAAAGCATTGCTATTGAAAAAAAAAAATGCTAAGAGACAAGGCTAAAGAAGATAAATCCAAAGAAGTCAAAGCCAAAGAAGTCAAAAACCAAAGAATTTAAAGCTTAAGAAGGTAAAGTTGAAGAAAATTAGGATTAAACAAAGTAGTATGGCGAAATTTAGCGAATAGATGTAAACTAGCCTTAATTTAAATTTGTTAATTGAGAAATCAAGATGGATAAAAGTAAGAAATTGAGAACGCTGCTGCGATCATCTGTGACAAAAAATATAAAAGAAATTGAGACGGAATTTGATGGCCATTTGAGACATGCTCTTCTAGTCCTACACCAATGGCCACACCAAGCAGACCGACACACTGTGGCCAGGAACCAAGAAAGCAGCAAGCCACCAGAGCTGCAACACAAGTGAGTATTTGACGCATTAGCACGCCATCTGTTATTAAAATTCGATGGAGAGTTCACCACTGATGAGCCAGGCCCTCTCATTAATTTTTTCATTGCAGTAAGGACAGTAGAAATTGTTTATTTTTAAAAAGAATCATACGCGTCTATAATAGTTTCGAATTTTGACAAGTGAGTATAATTGAATTAAATAAATATAAAAATATTTGCAGAGTTTATTTATTCAGAAATTGTGAAGCAAGCTTTCACGTGGTCGCACTTCATCAGACCACTGGCTCCACAAAGGCGTGCAACATAATAAAGAAATTCTGCAAATATTTTAAAGTATTTTGAAAAGAGAGCAACCCATAAATAAATCTTTAAATAAAAAGACATATATTGGATTAAAAAATCATTTATTTTAACAATATTTCAGTTGGCTGAACGCCAACCTTTATCAAGGTGTTATAACATTTTAAAGTGTGTCAACAATTTTAAAGTATGTTGCACGCCTTTGAGGAGCCAGTGGCCTGATGAAGCGTGACCGTGTGAAAACTTGCCTCCCAATTTATGAATAAAGAAACTCTGCAAATATTTTTATAATATGATGCACTAGCGCGCCATCTGTTATCAAAATTCGAAACTATTTTAAAGGCGTAAGATTCTTTTTGAAATTAAACAATTTCTACTGCCCTTACTGCAATGGAAAAATTAATGGGAGGGCCTGACTCATCAGTGGTGAACCCTCCCAGCGGTTTCGCCAGTTTAATCTACCATTATTTATTTAATTCAATTATAATATTATTTACATCTATATTTCAATTACAAGTGAGTATCCCCGGGTCCAGGGAGTAAGAGAGTAGGAATTGCTATTTCTAGGACGGATTGGATCGTATAGGGGAAAAGTTAAAGGTTTTTAATAACGTATCAGTGAGCATCTGGACATTCCAAGTTGCTGTTGACAAGTGGAAGTCTCGGGTTCAAGGCTTACCTACTTCCATCAGATGTTTCAATATGTTCGAATTGCCATAGACCAGAGGTCGGCAAACTTTTGAGTCGGAAGAGTCAAAATTTACAATTTACAAACTTTCAAAGTTTTTTAAAAGCCACATTTTTTTTATTGCCAAAATAAATAGTGTTTTCATAAATAATATTTACGTATGGAACTTGCTGTGTCTTTGCATATTTACTCTTTGCATATTTGTTCTTTGTGTAGAATTTACATAGTTTTAATATAACGCATTTGTGCTATAAATAGGACGTAAAAATAAAGTTAATCAGCCTTAGGAATAGTCTTGTTGCCTTAAACTTCTTTCGTGGCCCGGAGCGACATGACAGAAGTATACAAAGAGCAGCAGCTTCACATCCAAAGAGCCGCATGTGGCTCACGAGCCGCAGTTTGCCGACCTCTGGTCTAGACCTACAATTTCCTGGAGAGACCATCAAGGACAGCATCACCCGTTTGTTCAAATTGTTGAAACAAATCCATAACGATAATGCCTATGAAATACCCTCCGTACAAGAGAATACAATGTAATGGTTATTTACCAGATACATTTTAATCAAATTAGAACGTTGAGCTATCCAATATCTAACCTTTTAAACATAAGGATTTCACAGAAAAGGTTAGCAATGATTTTTCTATAAATGTGAAATTAGGATTCACAGAGTTATACAATTTTCACCGCATGTCGAATAATATATAGTTTTAAAATATAGAATCTTTTATTTGGAGAAAAAACGTATCTTTTAAAAGAATGGAACGAATTTTGGACTACTTAGTACTAAGAAAATTCACGGATTGTTCAAATTTAAAGTCAGACGATTCATGATAAAAGAGCAGACGAGAAACTTGTATAAACAGTGACGTGGCGTCGTGTGATTGGTTGCCAGAAGATGACCACCTAATGGGCAGCAGACGTGTATTTATCACAAATAGGGAAGGCCGTTGCCATTACGCATCTGATAACCTGTAATGACACTCATTGATTTGTCATTAACTCCTGCAGCCTTGTACTGTGTATCTTCTGATGGAATTTTATTTTGATGATGATAACCTGAAATTTTACACACCCCAGCGTTACATTTTACTTCAAAGAATAAAAAAATAATAAAAACATTTATATACCTTATAGAACAGATAATTCAAATACATTTTAAAACAATAGGTAATACATTAAATTTAAAAATATTTTATATAAAGAATAAAAATAAAAATAATTTCTAGAATTATTATATATATTTTTAAATACTTTTTTGAATTCAATAAGGACATTTTGGATTTTAACAAGGATGGTTTATTATTATTAACTTTATTAACATCATGAAACGCGATATCCCAAACTCAGGGATATTTGCGTCAATACCTTTCACTGCATTACATCAATTCGGCTATATACAATCCTGTTCAATTAATTATTTTACATAAATTAACTAAAGAAAATTGTCCAAAGAGAAAAACAAACAACAAAGCAAAACATACAGAGCAAGCATCGCAGTTCTTTTTTTTTTTTTTCTAAGATTCCTTCTCTTTTTTCCAATTCAAGAGAAAGTTGTATATGTATTTACAAAATTGATCAAAATTTTTATACTTTTCTTTTTTGTCTACAAATTCATCAAGCTGTCCAATACGACCGAATCTATTTTCCCTAAAATCCCGGAAAATTGGGCACTCCAGAAGTAGATGTCTCGCGTCTTGAACTTCACCTCCGCAGAAGCATCCTGGTTCCTTCACGGCGCCGATAGTTGCCAAAAATTTCCCAAAATTGCCATGATCTGTAATGAATTGGATATTATAAAAATTTGGACGGAAAAATCTTGGAATTCCAAATACGAAAAAGCTTCTGAAAATTTCATTAGTGTTCTCAAAAATTTCATTCATTTTTGCGTGTAAGAATGATTTGACTATACTTGGAGCATGGGGTTCGTAAGTAATTTGATCTTCAATGGACAGTTGAGCTAGATCAAATTTGATTATTCTGGTTTCTATATAGTCTGTTAGGAGTGGAATTTTTGCCAAGCTATGCACACAGTTTGATGAAGTGGTTTTGTATGCTCTAACTGCCCATAAAATGATCAGGTACTGCATGGAGTTCAGTTTTTGTTCACAACGATTGTTTAAATATTTGAACCAAATTTCAGAACCGTATGTAAGTACAGGCCTAATGATTGTTTTGAATAAAGTTAACCTCTTTTGAGTGTCTAAACCCCACATTTTGCCACTTAGTGAACACAATAAATTTTTCATACGTCCTGCCTTAAACAGAATATCATTAACATGCGGTGTAAAGTTAACTTTGTTTTTCCATTTATGATTAGAAAATTTCATTCCCAGAATTTTTACTTGCTTGACCGGCATTATTATATTGTTATTAACCTTAATAGGTATTTTTTGTCTGTTATGTAGGTATAGCATATTAGTCTTCTCTGTACTGATCGTTAATTTATTTCTATTACACCATTGGATCACATAATTTAAGGTGTATTCACTTGCGGTTTTTAGTCCTTCAATAGTCTTATTCCAGCAAATTATTGTAACGTCGTCTGCATAACATATAATATCTGCATTCATTGAATCAAAATTTATCAACAAATCATTTAGCAAAATATTCCATAGAAGTGGTGATAAAGGTCCACCCTGTGGACATCCTTTAGTTAGTTTCTTATAAAAAGTTTCTGATTCGTATGTAAATTTCACCTCCCTTTCATTATTCAAATAAGGTTTTATGATCCGTATTAAATCTGAGGGAACATCATCATTATCCATTCTTTTTATAATAGCAGGCTACCATGCATTGTCGAATGCACCCGCAATATCTATAGCTATCAAGGAAGTCAATTCTTTTTGTTTATGTTTCAATATAGTTTCTATAATTTTATCCATCTAGATTTAATAAAACCATGCTGCCTTGTGTGTGAGCTCATTAAATTATTCTCTAAATAATACTTACTTAATTTATTTTTATTATATTCTCAAATGTTTTAGATAGATTAGATGTCAATGATATAGGTCTATAACTTTTATTTATTTCATAATTCGTTTTGCCTGGTTTTGGAATTATTTTAAGAATGATTTTTTCCATTCTCATCCGGATAATATCCCATTTCTATACATTTATTGAATAATTTATGCAGAATTGGGATTATTTTTATTTTAGCCTGTCTAATCATATTGTTACAAATGTAATCAGGGCCCGGTGCTTTTTTAATATTTGTTTTTAAAATTGTTTCCTCAATATTTCCTTAGATTCGATATAAACACTACTTTTATTTTTATATTTAGGCGCATAATTTCTAATCAAAATATGATCATCTTTATCCAAACCTCCAATATCATCCTGAAATAGATCGTTTATTAAACTTTTTATTTTGTCGGTCTTTAAATGATCTGGTAAATTATCTATTAGTGGTAATCCTAAATTTCTATTTTTCGATCTCAATGACTTGAATATCCTGTAAGCATTACCAAATGAGTTATTTGAATGACTTTCTTCTATAAAAATTCTCCAACTCGCTCTTTTTGCCTTTTTACTTTTATTTAAATATTTATTTCTCATTGATTTATAGGTTTTTTCAAGGACCTTTCCATGTCGGTAATACAAATTTCTAATATAGTGGAAATCGTTTTTCATTTTCTCCAGCTTCCCATCCCACCAGTATGTATTTCTTTTATGATTTCCGCTTCTTGTCTTGACATTTAGTGACAGATAAGCTGCCTCTTTAATTATTTGTGTGAGAGTCTTTACAATGTTGTCAATATCTTTTATGTTTGACGCGTGGTTTATCATGGTGATAATATTATCTACGTCTTGTATTGCTATTTTTTCGGTAAATGTTTTCCAGTCAGCATCTTTTTCTATAAATTTCCATGTTGAGTTTTGAACTGTCCTTTGCCTGTTAAAATTGTGATAAATGTCAAAGGTTATTGCTACGTGATCTGAAATGTGCGTCAATATAGTCGTCTTCCAGTTTTGTACCAAACCTATTGATTTTTTGTTTGAAATCGTAAGATCTATAAAGCTAGAATTTCGGCAGGTGGGTATCTTAAGATTATGAATAAATAGGTTATGTTCATCTATGATGGAGTGGAATTTGAAACCATTGGAGTTAGTTGTCGGATCAAACCAGACTGGGTGTCTAGAATTGAAGTCACCACATAGTATAATAGGTTGTTGATTGTAGGTCTCCAGAAGTTCTTGGATAAATTTTCGATGAGTGTCATTAAATCTATGTGGATGTATATAAAAGTTTGCGATAATAGTATTTGATTTTGCTGAATTTAAAGAAGTGGTTGTACAAAAGGAGTTTGTGAATTTATTGATTTTATTAAATTTTAAACTCTTATTCATAAAGATCGTTGCAGTGTAAATTTGTTCATCTCTCGTTGAATGCACTATTTGAGATTCCAAATCGAAAATTACATCTCTATCAATCAGATAAGGTTCCTGTATTAGGATGATATCTGGTGGGTTGTCTTTTATAGAAGCTTGAAGCTCATTCAGTGCCAAGATACTTTTTCTTACATTTTGTTGTAAACATTTAATTCCTTTTCCCTGCATGATATTCAAACTAAATAAACATTTTTTGATAAAAATAAAATTGAAAAAGGATATTTTTCTCTACAATATATTTTAAATTTCAGCATTTATATTAAATGCAAGGCAAATTTTATGAATATTGTTACGTATAAAAAAAAAGAAGAAACAAACATGATAATGACAAGCCAATTAATTTTAATCAAAATAATTATAAACCTATTTATTTTATTTAAAGTTAATTAGAAGATTCTAAAAGAGATTTGTGATCCACCGAAGAGTATTACACAAATCTTATCTAGATAAATAAGGGGCGCTCTGCCATCTAAAAAGCACATGTGCTTCTGATCAGGATATGCTTTCTTTATTTTTAATATCAACACCTGACTCTTTTATTATTATTTTTTTTCTATTGTTTATTCATATATATTTAAATATTAAAAATAATGAAAGAATATTCTGACCAAGAGCACATGTGCTTTTTAGATGGCAGAGATGGAACTATCTCCCTTGTTTACTAACCCTAACGTGAACCTAACTTAAACTGAGCTTGACCTAACCTAATCGACCTAATTTCGACATGACTTGTACACTCTTTATGTTAGATTAAAGTTAGGAAAAAGGGAACTAGTCCCCGAGACCGTCCGAAGTCTGTAGCTTAGAAGTCTGAATAGAATCTAAAAAAAATAAGAGAGTAGGAATTTGGAGAATGGATGTTTTCAAAAATTATATATTTTATAAAAGAAAATGCTTTGATTTAATCAACAATGATCACCATTTCTTTGACCAAAATGATTATATCCACAATAGCTGCTCTTTTACGATTCTAAAGTTCTCATTTGGTGGTGTATTCAAAAGTTACCACAAAATTCAACCATTCAAAAATAATCAAAATTTTCTCAACCTTTGATTTACCAAAAGATGATTTTAATATGAATTATTTTTTAAAATATAGACAATTCATTTGCATTGAAAATACCATTAATGAAAAATGTATTCAGAAAGATATCCATGCATAACGAAAATGATTATTAATGAAATTTGATCCCTAAACAATGGAAGAAATCTTCAAATAGAAGTTCTATAACGCAAGTATTCATAGATAGACTATGTCGTGAAATCTATAATCTAGTTAGTCTGAAATGTGTGGAATTATGCAATATACTTGACAGGAATATTAGCAATCATTTACACATCGGAATGAAATGAATCGCCTAAATGATAATAATAGGAAGATTTTAAAGATATCATTGCACTTGTGCAGGGGTCGCCAAACTTTTGATTCGGAAGAGTCAAAAATTACAGTTTACAAAATTTCAAAATTTTTAAAGAGCC
>CP092875.1:65143715-65198805 GCA_030710605.1 Cordylochernes scorpioides | reverse complement strand
TCACTAAATCAAAAATGATTTGACTAGAAACAAAAAAATTGTGTTTTTTTTATATAAACAAAAAAGGTGGGTAGCTAAACAATGAATGACAAGTTATAATTCAATTATATTATTTTAGAAAAACATAAATATAATAATAATACCCTGAAGTTGCATAATGGTAGGGGATGTCTATGTCAAAAAATATTCAAGTCAAATTTGCATATGTCAGAGTACAACTTTGCATATTTATAAAAAAAAGAGACTTAGAAATGTATAACAAAACAAGATTTTCTTCAATTGTAGAATTATAATTGTGTACATCAAGTTCAGAAAACTTAATCCAATGTATTTCATTTTCATCAAGAGAAATAACTACAACAGCAGAAAGAGCAAAACAAAAAAAAAAGATCAAGAACTGCATAACTCTTAGTTTGCATATTGGTTTGTAAATTAATGTAAATATAGGATTGAAACAATATATACAGATTACAGACTATATATCAATTTACTCTAAGTTAATTCGGAGAAAAAAGAAATTGTTCATGTGGGGCAAAAATCTTCAATTTCAAGAGAAATTTAAATACCTAATACATTTGCATATTAAAAAATATGTAAATTCCTACTTATAAATGTTGAGAAAAGGTTGTGTTGATCAACAGGGCACTTAGTACAGCAACTAGCTGTAGAGGCATTGTTAGAGCATCTACGTAGGTGGAACAACACTACAGTAGAACTTTGGTGTTGCAACATCCCACATTCAAATCTGTTGTAGACACAACCTGTCCAGAGAATGGAGAGTCAGAGTTTCCTATTGAGTAGAATACAATTCAAGATCTGCCATGGTGAATTAAACAGCATTGTCATAAATGATAAAGCACAATTTGGATTATAGATTATAATACAAGAAAATAAGACCTAATAAATTAGTGTGTGACGTTTCGGCAACAGCATTGTCACCATCATTAAACAAAAGAATAAATGCTATTTATAAATAATATAAATCCATTTATTCTTTTGTCTGATGATGGTGACAATGTTGTTGCCGAAACGTCACACACTAATTTATTAGGTCTTATTTTCTTGTAGTATTGTCATAATTAATGCTATATTAAGCCATACACATTGCCAATCCGTACTATTGAAAAAAAAAACCCCAAAAATTCATATAACTCATTGTTACAATACAATAAAGGATTCAGATGCCATTATTATATGAAACAAACACATTTGATATTACAACAAGCCACAGACAATATGCAAATCTGTTAGATAAAGCACAATTTAGGATTGAACTCGACAAGGTAATAAGGCCAAATATAAATATAAATAGTGTGTGACATTTTGGTCCCAGTTTTGTTACCAAAATGTCACAATTTATTTGGATTTAATCTTATTATCTTGTGTTTATAATCTATAATCCAAATTGTGCTTTATCAGTCTTATTACCTTATCGTTATGCAAATCTGTTATATAAAAAAAGGGAGCCAAAAGTCATATAAAAGAATATCAAATGGTTGTAAGACATCAAAGTATTCAGATATCATATTAAACACTGTTGTATTTTATAAAAGACAAAAATGTATCTGGAAATCTCCTATATGAAACAATCTGACCAGAATCAAGTGTCATCATCAGTAAGTCTACACTCTGCTGAAATGGGCAAAAACAATGAAACCAGTACAGAGTTGTCAGAGTTTAGCAATTATATTGTTGCAAAGTATGTATTATTTTATTAACAGAGTATATCATTTTTGATGTTTATACTTTACTACTCTGTAAACTTCCCTTTTTGCTTATCTTTTGTTTACCATTCATAGTTTGTTCTAGCCTAAAATAAATTGCTATCTCATCCTGAAGTTGGTCTTCCTTAATTTGACACTTTAGCAGTCTTCATGTTACATCAATGACTAATCCATAAAACGGTATACACAGAGAGATGCCAGGGGAATGTTGCAATAACAAAGTTCTACTGAGAAAGAGAAGCTGAAAGAGAAACCTAGCTACACATTATTTACATATTGTTCCCAGTGAAGACGTCAATTAGCATAGTTTTATCTAGAGGTAATAAAAAACAAAAACAATAGTCATATCTATAGAGTCCCTTAGTTCAACATTGGTGTTGTGTAAACAATCAATAACCATTTTTAGAAATCTGGCACAGACATCTTTCTTTCTTCCTTGAATACAGAGGAGACAAGAAAATCATTGACTATAAACTCTTGGGACTCATCAAAATAGGGTGCTATAGACAGGTCACTTTTAATGCAAATCGCATCGTACTAGGTATTTAAAATCGGGCGCTATAGAGAGGAAGGCGCTATTTAGAGGGGGCGCTATAGAGAGGAAGGCGCTATAAACAGGTTTAACTGTATATTGATCCTTAGATGTTAAGTAAAGTATCAGCTTTAACACTCTCTGAAAATAGCAGTATTAATCAATCATTTCCAGTGAATGTGATAAAGCACAATTTGGATTATAGATACAAGAAAATAAGACCAATCCAAATAAATTAATAGTGTGTAACGTTTTGGCAACAGCATTGTTACCATCATCAGACAAAAGAATAAATGCTGCATTTGTTGCATTGCATTTAATTTTTTGTTTGATGATGGTAACAATGCTGTTGCCGAAACGTCACACTATTAAATTATTTGGATTAGGTCTTATTTTCTTGTTTCCAGTGAATATGTTGATGCTGAAACTTTACTGAGCATTCTGGTCAATTTTTTAACTTTTCTATTTCATCTACAATAAATCCCTCCTCTTTGATAGTCTATTTTTATTAGTTTTTCTTTAATCATGGTATTGTTTGACCAATTTTTTTAGCTATATTGAAAATTTCTCAATCTTTAGCATTATTTCCTTAATGAAAATTAGAAACTATTTTAGACGCGTAAGATTCTTTTTGAAATTAAACAATTTCTACTGCCCTTACTGCAATGGAAAAATTAAAGGGAGGGCCTGGCTCATCAGTGGTGAACCCTCCCAGCAGTTTCGCCAGTTTAATCTACCATACCGCTGTTATATTGCATTTTGGGAACTTGTTTAATTTCAAAAAGAATCTTACGCGTCTGAAATAGTTTCTAATTTTCATAACAGATGGTGCACTAGTGCATCGTATTATTTCCTTTGCAAACAATGATAGAGGAATCTTTTTACTGTAGTAATCATCCTTGATGTTTATACTCTTTTTTAATATCTCTCTCTTTAAATAAAATAATACAGAGTAAAACCCTGCTATGGCAAACCTTAATGGGACTGAACCTGTGGTTCACTATAGCCATGGTTTGTTATAGCCATAGATCACTGGATTATAAAATTAAAGTGGGGATTATTTCAGAGTTGTTATAAGGGAAGGTTTGCTATTTATCTCCTACCTATTGTTAGGATTTTACTGTGTTAAGTCCCATTGACTATAGTTTTGTATAAGTTGACAGTGGGGGACAAACAGACTTCTAATGTCAAAGATAGTGTAACCACCTCTCTGCTTTGTGAAATTTCCTACAGAATACACTCATGGACAAAATTTAAGTGGAAAGTCTTATGACATCGGTCATCTATTCTTTTTTTTTTTTTTTTGAGACAGAGGCGAATTTGTTCACACTTGGTTATCTCGTGTTTTCAATAAAGGTCACTGTGTATCAAATATCTTTCAGAGTTATTGTCTTAATGCTGATATACATGTAAAACGGTAAAACTTCCTTAAGTTTTGTCTATGAGTGTAAACTCTTATAGACACACAAAAGTAAATACTTAACTGGGATTTTTTTTTTTGTGACAAGAGCTTTCTTATCTAATTTCTTCTATCATTGCAGCTGATAAGTTTTTGATGATTTAAATGAAACATTATCCATAAAAAAAAATTAAAGATGTATTAGAATAAATCTATTTTTCTGTTAAAAATATGTGTTTTGGCTCCTAGGAAATCAGGTCACTGACAGAAGAAACCATAATATCTGAGGTTGGCTCAGCTTTATGGATTTTTGACAACATCCACCCAAAGTTGAATCCAACATTCTTTCTTAAAGAAAAAAAGAATTCCCTTAGTAGCCTCCACTCTTGCATACTTCCAACCCTGTCAATGAGTGCAAATTGGCACCAGTAACATTCTACAAGGAGATAGTGCTGTACTTAGAGTAAAGCAGCCAAACTTTGCATGCACCGTGCTTATCATGGCCTATAAAACATACACTTGGGAAAAGTAACAAACGTTTGCATATTTTTATAGGTTCCAGTTATTTTGTTTCCAGGTGGAAAAACCTAACACCTGAACTATAAAAACAAAATTTAGTTTTCAAATTTGTCAACAAAATAAAACAAAAAGTGTCCTTGAGTCTGATAGAGACTAAGATAAGATAATATTTTTTTGTATTAGATCAATAAATAAAATAAAAAATATATAGATTAAACTTCCCCATGATTGCAAGCTTATACTAAGATTTTGTATTTTAGATTTAAAATAAAAAAGAAGAGTATACAGTTGAGAATACAGTAGAACCTCCCTTTAGTGGACACCCCACTAACAGACACCTCTCTACAAAAGACAGTTTTCATTTGCAAAAATTACCATTTTTACGATATAGCAACTATCCGGTAAGAGGACACTTCTCAACAAAGGACAGTTTTCATTTGCAAAATTACCATTTTTACTATTTAGCAACTATCCGGTAAGAGGACACTTCTCAACAAAGGACAGTTTTCATTTGCAAAATTACCATTTTTACTATTTAGCAACTATCCGGTAAGAGGACACTTCTCAACAAAGGACAGTTTTCATTTGCAAAATTACCATTTTTACTATTTAGCAACTATCTGGTAAGAGGACACCTCTCTCTAAAGGACACTTTAGCTTTGCAATTAGGTGTTGTCCTTTACAGGGAGGTTCTACTGTATATAGATTAAACTTCCCCATGATATTGCAAGCTTATACTAAGATATTGTATTTTAAAGAAAAAATAATAATATTCAGTTGAGAATATTATTTGGATTTGATAACATCACTTGAGATTTTGTGTTGTTATAACCAGAGTTAAACCTTGCCATCTCTTAGAAGGTCTGGTGCCCCATGGATAACCACCCAATGGCAGAAGTACCTATCATGGAGACCCATTACACTGAAGATATATGTATTTAGTCTTCATGACATTGTGTAATGACACAAAGATTATCATTTTTTTTTAAAGTTAAACCAATTGGGACTCTTAAAACTAAGGGACTTCAGAATTATGATAAACAAGTTGGGTGTTATAAATAAGGTTGATTTAAGGAGGTTCAGATTGTAATAACCGTGTTTGGAAGGTGAGACTAGAAAATTATTCCTTAGGAGAGAGCAACAAAACTAATACTACTAATGCTAATAATAGATAATAATAATATAGTAGAACCTCCCTTTAGCAGACATCTCTCTACAAAGAACAGCTTTCATTTGCAAAATTATCATTTTTACAATTTAGCAACTCTCCGGTAAGAGGATATCTCTTCCTAAAGGACACTTTGGCTCTGCAATTAGGTGTCCTTTACAGGGAGGTTCTACTGTATTAGATAATAAAAAGGCATATATTGGATTGAATATAAAAGATTTATTTGCCAATATTTGCCTTTTTATTTATCTAAAGATTTAAATATGGATTTTGCTCTATTTTCGGGAACAATAATGATTAAAAATAAACATTGTGGAGAATAGTTGTCCATATATAGTGACCAAAAACTTGACTTGATGGACAACAAAACATTCTAACTAAAGATCAAAGTAACAAAGAACTACTCAAATAATGAAGACATTCAGCGACATTTTCATAGAATTACTGTCAGGAGATCAGGATCTTACAATAATTGAATAAAGACATCCCTGTGTCTTCCATACATCCTCTTATTTACTAGAATTCTTCTTAAGAATAAAAATACAAAGAGGTTGCAACAAAGACAATAAGCTCAGTTATTTAAAAAAAAAAAAGAATAAAAAATAAATTTAATAAAATTTGATCTAAAAGAAATAAAAGAGTTCACAACTTTTTCCTTATTTAAAATAGACTGACACAAACAAAGATTTAAATATCAGATTGGGTTTAAAAGAGAGTATTTTAAAAAGAGAAAAAAAAACATATCCTTGTCATAAAACAATAATAAAGAGAAAGATGTAAAACAAAGCACCCATCTATTGGTGCAGTGAGATCAGGGCGATGTAGGCGGGGGAAGGGGACATTCTCTGTGCATGACTAGCTCAAGCAGGGTGGTGGGGCATTTGCCAGTGCGCGATGACATGGCAGCCACTCTGGCCTCCAGATGGCGCTTGTCCTTACCCACGCACCACCAGAGCCGCGTGCAGAGTGTGAGGAGTGGCAGGGTCATCTCGCTAGTTTGGTATCTGTCCACATAGTGCAGCGCAATCTCTGCAAACCTCTGCGCCTGTGGGGCATCATCAACAGCGTTGAGTGAGGCCACCAGGAGACAGAGGGTGTAGTAGGTGTCGTAGCTCAGCTCCTCCAGCACCTTCTCCTGTATCAGGTAAACATTCTTCAGCATGGCTGCGGCCTCCTCAAACCTGGCTTCCTTCAGGATGGTGTGGGACTCTGTGAGCTCCCTACGGAAGAGGAACTCGGCCAGTTCAGGCTGGTGGCTGGCATGGAGGCCGGCTAGGAGGTTCTGGAACACCGTGCTGCGCGACTGGATCACCTCCAGGGAGAAGTTCCCCAGCAGGGCCTTGCGAGGGAAGGAGATCTGGGCCACTGCGGTGGGGAACCTCCGCCGTACAGTCTGGTAGAGCTGGAGGAAGTCTGTGTACCTCCTCTCCACCACCCCAGGCTCACCGTCCCCTGCCAGCCTCTTCACCAGGATGGCATAGCTCTGACCACACCCACTACTCATCTAGCCTTTACTCTTATCAACAATCTGACACTAGCTGGAATCTGTGTCATTTTTGCACAAGGGGATAAGAAACAACAACAACAATCAGATACTAGCAAGATGAGTATTGCACTTGGGTAGATAAAACTAAAGTAAACAATCTTATCTATTTTTTTTCCTGCCAGATGAGAGGGTAGTGAGTGACAAGTAAATGCACTGATTCAAAGATAAAGAGTTAAAATGCTCTCTGTGCAGTAGGCCTTTAACTTCTCCACAAGAATAAACTCAATTCTGGTCCAATTATTCTTGTCTTTAGGATAGGGAGATCACAAGGTAACAAGACCAAATAAGTATTTTATACTTGATGTTGCAGTTAAAGCATAACTACAATCCTCAGACAATACTGTGAAAGCAATTTCACAGAGAAATTATTTATTTGGATTTGGCCTTACTACCCTGTGATACTTTTCTGTTCATTTTTCAAAATCACCACCTTCATTGCACATTAGAGTCGGCAGCAAAGGCATCTGCTTCCATGTTAAGAACAGCCTCAAATTACAGGCAAAGTCAGACTTTCACCAAAGTGTGCCTGGATCATGGTGCCATGATCAACGAAAGCTGCACCCCTACACCCCATTCCATGAGCCTTTGTGAAAGGCCGCTGCTTATCATAAAACAGCTCGAGGCGCATGAATGCATGAAATTCATGTAATCTTTACAGAAGGGGGGAGGGGGGGGGAATAGGAAACAACAAAAGAGAGGCAAATATAAATATCATAATTTTATCTTATGAAAGATTTGTCTTCTGAAACACAAGGTAATAAGACCAAATCCAAATAAATAGTGTGCGACATTTCGCTAACAGAATTGTTACCGAAATGTCACACTATTTATTTGGATTTGGTCTTATTATCTTGTGTTCCTAATGTATAATCCAAATTGTGCCTTATCAGATTTGTCTTCTATTGGAACCATGTTCTGACAGGTCCCTCAGAAAGGCATTTAGTTCTGGACTTGGAAGGATACAAAAGAGGATACAAGAAAATGGAGAACTAAGAAAAAATTGGACCAATGACTGGTGAACTACAGGCTGGTAAAGAGAAATGCCCAGAATTGAAGAGGATGGACTTCATGACTGAGACAACCTTCAGATTGGAGATGGCACTTGAAGATGATCAAATATTCAGGAAAATTTGCCTTTGACAAAAAAAAAAGCTTCTAATTTGAACAATTACAACAGATATCACTTTTGATAACCAACCTCATAGCTTATGCAATAACTGAAAGCTAACTTGTCACATACCACATATTTCTTTTTTCCTGATGTTACAGGCTTGGCTGAGATGATCTCAAAGTTGATGATTTGGCCTTTCCTTCGAGCCAGGAGCTGGGCTGCTGGGTCCCCTTCACCTGCCACACACCGTGGGGTGTTACAAGCTCCCAGTCTGTTCTTTCAACATGGTAAACAAAGGTTTGGACTTTTAATTTGCAAATTGATGAAACTAGGTGTATTTAATATTCTTCTTTCTTATCGCCACTCAATCATATTAGGGTATCAAGTTGTAACCCTTGATGGTGTCTATTTGGCAACAATCATGACTGGGTATATTCAACTTGGGTGTATTTAATGATTTGGTTCAGCCCTAGGAGAGAACTCCGCCTTTTCCAGAGTCCCAAGCCCAGATGAAAAGGAGGAGGTAGAACAGTAATAAGCTCATTGAATAAAAAAAAAACTGGGTTCAGCTGGCCCGGCTGATAGTACCCTGTAAGGGCTTCTGATCCAGGGATACAGGATGAGCAGCATCTGTACTCCATGTTAGAAGCAGCTACACACATTGTCTGTTCCTCATGTAAGAGGAAGCCATTTTATATTGGAGCTAATTCAGTCTGCTACTGTGTAGTGCTCCCAATCTTAATGATAAAAGCAGGATGCATTCTACATCAGAGATAAGAACCTTTGGTCTCTTCTTTGACAGATATATAGCCATCAATACATTTATAAAGACACCTTTAGTCTTTGATTTTCCTGAAAGAGATATACAGAAAAGGAGTGAAAAAAAAGAAGAGAAGAAAGTAATTTACATTTACAAAGTTAAAACAAGAAATATATATATAGAGAGATAGCTAAAATGGTTTTCATATATTATTGTCAAAATTCGAAACTATTATAGACGAGTATGATTATTTTTTAAAAAATAAACAATGACCGCTGGGAGGGTTCACCACTAATGAATGACCCAGGCCCTCCCATTAATTTTTCCATTGCAGTAAGGACAGTATAAATTTTTTTTATAAAAAAAAAAAAGAATCATACACGTCTATAAGAGTTTAGATTTTGATAACAGATGGCGCACTAATGCATCATAATATATTATTGTATGCATAGATTATAGAGAGGTATTCTCTTATATAGAGATTCCTGCAAGTTATGGGAGATGGAAGAAAAAATACTGAACTCAACCACAAATAATCAATTAAAAAAATAGTACAGTAGAACCTCCATGAGAGGGCATTCATGCTAGAGGACACCTTTCTACAAAGGACAGTTTTCATTTGCAAAATTACCATTTTTACTACTTTGCAACTTTCCAGTAAGAGAACACCTCTCTCTAAAGGACACTTTGGTTCTGCAATTAGGTGTCCTTTACAGGGAGGTTCTACTGTATATAAAAAAAAAATCCTTAATTAAAAAGCACTAGAAAGGAGAGAAAATAAATATTTTGGCTACCCCCATTGAACAATTAGATTTATATGAGTCAGTGATAGTGGGAGGAGAATGATCTTCAAGAATTTTGAACTTAATGTGATCTAATATGTACAACTGATTATCAAGTTTTTATGTTTCACTATATATTTTACCTCAATATCTATATATATAAAAATCAATGTTTGTATGTTTGTTTGTATGTCCGGTATACAAATTCGCAGTAGTTCACTAATTCAAACCAAAATTTCCATACATAGGTAAAAAAATACGGGGAAGACGATAGGCTATTTTAAAAAATATATAAATCAATTATTAAAACTATATATTCAAATTATTCTACTTAGCTCACGAACAGCGCCCTCTATCAAAGATTAGATTAAATTATGTTGATGCAAACAAATAGATAATGCTAATAACAAACAATTATTTAAAAAAATCTTATCTAAATATATATCACTCGGGTAGATATGCACATGGGTCAATCCCGGGGCGAAACCCGGGTCACCCGTCTAGTAGCTATATATATATATAAAAATGAATGTATGTGTGTGTGTCTGCCTGTCTGTCCTTTATGCCTGACCAAACCACTCATTGGAACGCCATGAAACTTTGGGAAGTTATTTAGTATAGTACTGGGAAGGTTTCTAGCAAATAAAATTTTTGAAATAACTTTTCGCCTAAAAATTCTAAATTATTTTGCCTAAATATTCTAATTTATCTGTTATAATTCAACAATCTGCTCTAAATATTATCATGATGATACGATGATTTTGTAATGTAGAAAATTAGGAAAGACAAAATTCAGGATGACACGGCAATTTATTTGAGACAAGAATAATGAAATATATACAGTTATCAGCGTCATAATAAATTCTTTCTTAATCAATTCTGTCACCGTTTGCTTTTGTGAATGGAATAAATACCCAAATATGGCCATTTCTCATAACCATCGGTGGTTCAGGGGTAGAATGCTCGCCTGCCACGCGGGCGGCCCGGGTTCGATTCCCGGCCGATGCATTTTTTTTTTTTACAATTTTTAAAACTCATTTATATATTATACAAGAATGACATCCACGGCGCCAATTTATAATTGTAACGAATAGTATTTGAATAAAAGCATTTAATCAGGTAAAACCCGGGCGTTGCCCGGGTCATTCAGCTAGTAATGATACAATTCCAAGGCAAGATACTATTCCTTTAACTTCCAATTACCGAGGGAACCAATTAATATTGATTTTATTCAACTTATCGAGTATTTTTCAAGGGACCAGGAAAAATGTTCACTTTATCGAGAGATTTGTTAGACAAACCTTTACTCGGGTAAAACCCGGGCAAAGCCGGGTAAATCCGCTAGAGATGAATAAAAATGTATCATAAATTATAAAGGAGAAATATAGTATATAAACAACAAGTTTTGGTTTTTATTGTAATAGAGGGAGGGGGTCAGTGGAAGGATGGTCTAAACCGTTGGTTTTCGACCACTAACGACCCGGGATCAAATCCTGCATTGGCCACTTTTTTCTGAGTAAAAAAATGCTCCAATGGCCCCACCAGTGAGCGCAAGTAACCAAATGGGACTCTGGCAAGTGCAAAGTCGAACTGCTTTTCATATATGTAGACATGTGGTGCACTTACAGTAAAAGCAGTCACCTACTTTTACCCACAATGATTATCATGGCCTGTAGTACCACGTGTACTAGGGATAAGCAAAAAAAAAATTGTAATAGAGACAAATATTAACACAAAGCCTTGTGCCAAAGCCACACTGGTCTTGTCTTTATTGTTTGCGGAAGAGCATTGCTCGATGCAAATATTTGAATGTAATTCTACTGTCCTATAAGCTTATGTCCATAGTTTACTTGAAAACCATTTCTAAGATTCCATCCTTCAGTGTAGCATATAAAAGCAGAATGATCCAAAACAGTATTAGAGCTCTGAGAAGCGGTCTGGTGGATTAAATTGGCGAAACCGCTGGGAGGGTTCACCACTGATGAGCCAAGCCCTCCCAATATATTTTTTCATCGCAGTAAGGACAGTAGAAGTTTGTATTATGTATAAAAGAAACATTCGCGCTTTTAAATCCTTTTATTTTATATGTGTAGAGACAAATATATAAACATCATTATTTTATCTTATGAAAGATTTGTCTTCTGAAACACAAGGTAATAAGACCAGATCCAAATAAATAGTATGTGATGTTTCACTAACGGCGATGTTGCCTCCCAAAAGTGTGGAAATTTGTCAACTTGCAAAGTCATCAGGTTTGAGCAAGTGTATCAAATACTTCTAGGTGCTCTATAAATATGTTTAAAAATTGCTTTACTTTTAAATATTTTCAATTTTATAAGGTAATAAGACCATATCCAAATAAATAAATAGTATGTGACGCTTTGGTAACAACACTATTACCTAAGCGTTACACACTATTTATTTATTTGGATATGGTCTTATTACCTTGTGTTTATAATCTATAATCCAAATTGTGCCTTATCATGTTCTTTTCTTCCAGGGAACACTTGGGGATATCCACCGGTGCACAGAGGAGGCCCTGGAGTGGATTCGTCACCTCGACATTCCACTCTAGAGAAACTTGCCAACATTGTTGTATTGTGCTGTAAAAAACAATATCATACGCAATATATATATATATATATCATGTTCTTTAAGAAAATAACTACTTGTTCTCAACTGCTTATATATAAGTTCATGCTAAGCTCTTCCTTTGATACACTGTAAATAACAATTCTGATTACTGGTACTATTACTGTTATTTCTGAATGTACCCTCCATTTCTGCTCAGAGATTCTGTATAAGACCAAAAGGCCTTACTAAAATGTTTATTACCTTGTGTTTATAATCTATAATCCAAATTGTACCTTATCATAAACTTTTATTGTTTTTGTTGTATATTAAAAAAATGATCACAAAATTTGAAAGGAAACTTGTCAATTCCTGCTTATTTAGGTTTGAACAAGTATACCAAATTTCAGACTTCTGGGTGATGCTATGTATGTTAAAATTGTTGTAAGATTTGTGAACAGTCACACATGGAATCAATCTATAGTGCTATAAATATATATTGTAGCAAAGTATTTATTATAATTTATAATACAATATAATATAATGCGGCTTGTGATTGTAAAACGACATTTTAAAATTATCCCGCATGTGTTTCCCATCCCTGGACACTTTATTTTTCCATTTATCATTACTCTTCACTGTTTTGTGCTTGTCATTAATATTTAAAACACATTTAAATATTATATATTTTATTCAATTTAGATCAAAATTACATAAACATCACATTTAATTATATATCATCAAAACAATTATATATCATCACTACATAAGATTAAGCCAACCATATTTTTCTTTTTGTTTTCGTCACTGGTCCAATATTTTTATTTTCATAGACTAAATTATGAGATTAATTTATAAATGAAAAATATGCAAAACAAATAAACAACTATATACATCATTCACAATTCATCCTTTCATACCTCATCCCTAAGGTTAGAAATAATCGTTGATTCTCCTTAAGATAAATTTAGATTTTTCGTTCAAAGGAAATACATGCAGGACAATTTTCAAATTGTCATTTTATGTACAGATTAATAATTTTTTGATATTTATGTTAGTTAAATCTGTCTATAGTGCCCTCCTCTTGGGACTCACCAAAATAGGGTGCTATAGAGATGGGGTGCTATAGACAGGTCACTTTTAATGTAAATCGCATCGTACTACGTATTTAAAATCGGGCGCTATAGAGAGGAAGGCGCTATTTAGACAGGTTTAACTGTATTTACATTTTGCTACTGTGGAAACTTCCCTCATTGCTTAACTTGTATCTTATAAATGTTGATTTGTATTTGTCCTTAAATAAATTGCTGTGTTATCCTGAAGTTTGTCTTTCCTGATTTTCTATGTTACAATATATATATAATTAAGAAAAAGGCATCTCCTTATCGTGCAACTGAAAGTTGCTGATGGCTGGCGCCATCTATCGGAATAAATATCAACTATTCTCGTTGATTTTTAATTATTCCAGAATTGGCCAAATACCCATTCTTGATTAATCTGGCTGGCGCCATCAGCAACTTTCAGTTGCACGATAAGGAGATGCCTTTTTCTTAATTTATGCACCTTATCCCAGTACAATGTTACATTTGTGCTATTTTTTCACAATATATATACAGTAAAACCTCCCTTTAAGGGACACCTAATTGCAGAGCTAAAGTATCCTTTAGGGAGAGGTAATAATAGTAAAAATGGTAATTTTGCAAATGAAAACTGTCCTTTATAGAGAGGTGTCCTCTAGCACGAGTGCCCTATCATAGAGATTCTACTGTATATATTATTTTTTAAAGAGAGAGACACGAGTGATAAAAAAAAGGTTTATACAATAATATAGAAACATATAAGGTAACATGACCACAATCCAAATAAATAAATAAGGTGAAACATTTCGGTAACAATGCTGATACCAAAACGTCACTCATAAATCTATTCATGTAGTCCTGTTACCTAATGTTTCTAATCAAAATATTCCAAATTATACCTTATCACACAAAATAATCTCATTTTAAGAAAAAATAAATTATGAGGCCCTCTAGTTACCATTTAGTAATCAACAATGAACTAAAAAGAGAAAGGATAGCTATTGTTATAGTAGCTCCCCAACAATGGTGACCTTTCAAGATGAGAAGCAGTAACAATGGAAAGGTTCAATATTCCAAATTGTACCTTATCACACAAAATAATCTCATTTTAAGAAAAAATAAATTACAAGGATCTCTCTCTAGTTACCATTTAGTAATCAACAATGAATTAAAAAGAGAAAGGAACCTATTGTTATAGTAATTGCCCAACAATGAAGACTTTTCAAGATGAGAAGCAGTAACAATGGAAAGGTTATAGTGCAGACCAACCAGATTTCCCCATAGAGTTGATAAGCCCTCTCACCTTAGTTTCCTTTTAACACATCTCACAAGGAAGAGTGCTACCAAGATAAAAATAGAGGAAACAGAATGAGTAATGCTAAGTGGAAGGTCACCATCAACTCACAGTCTATCAACCAGGGATAGCTGTCAAACCTTAACCAACAACCCTGTTCCAGTGTTTCAAGGTCCATCATCACCTGAATGAAGACTTGTTTTCAGTAAAATTTTAACACTAATCTATATTAATAAAATGGAAATTTCATAAGTGGACATCACTAAAAACCTTCGTTACAATGCATCAATTTCAACCAAATTTTCAACATTTATGTAAAACGAGATGGAGCAGGTTTTGCTTAACATCAAAATATATTTCCTAACATTAACATGCGTAACTTCGCTGTTATCGATTAAATACAAAAAAAATCAACAGAGTTAATTTTATTTATATATAAATACAAAATTAAATTTTAACAGAGTTAATTTTTTACATACTAGCTAATAATCTTAATCTAAAAAATATTCAAAACAAGCAATTTTAAGATAACACCATATGTAAAACAGTCGGCCAAGAAAACAAAAGCGATATTACATCTTTCTCACATATTCACACACAATCTTGATTAATAATTAAAACTAATCTTTAACATTGTTTATTATACTTCAACTTTTATTTCTACATTTGTTTTTAAATACCCAATTGTTTTATCATGTTTCTAATTTCGCCTAACAAATATACAAATTTATAGTGACCAACATATGCAAATTTTATCTTTGTTTTTATTTAACTTGATATCAAAAGAAAACAAGACCTAATCCAAATAATTTATTTATGTGTGACGTTTCGGCAACAACATTGTCACCATCATCAGACAAAAGATGATGGTGACAATGTTGTTGCCGAAACGTCACACATAAATAAATTATTTGGATTAGGTCTTGTTTTCTTTTATTATAATCTATAATCCGAATTGTGCTTTATCATTAACTTGATATCGTAAACATAACATCCATTGTAGCATTTTTCTGTTCACCTTCCGTGGTTTCTCTTTTCTCTGATAGTTTTTAGGTGTAGTATATTTTCTTATTACTAGACTACAAACATTCCCTCGAGTAAAACCCGGGCGATGCCGGGTACATCCGCTAGTATCTAAATATTTTGATTTAATCAATAAGGAATCAAGGGTTTCTTTTATTTCTCGAGCTTTCAGGCCAACATACCCTTCAACACGAAGATCCTGAAGTACTACTTCATGCCAGGCGTGAAGTAGTACTTCTGGACAATTGACAATTAAACAACTTTATTGACATCTCGTCAATCTTTACACTCAAAGAGAGTTATAAGGTAATAATAATGGTAGGAATGAAGAGATGAACATTTAAAGAGAGATGTGCATCTTGTACATGAGCATCATCCTCCCGCAACCCTATGTTGTATTTAGAATATTGATCAAAAGCTTTTTTCCAGTTTCATGAAAGAATATCAGGAATCTATCTGTAAAGTAAATAAACAACATTTTTTTCCAATTTTAAACACACTCATATGAGTGGTTACTAGGAGATAATTTAGAGAAACACAGAAACTATTGGCTTGACTTTACCTAATGGCAATCCCAATAACATACAAGTTTTTATGGTATTTGAAATGTGTCTAAGGTTTTCTCTCTAGAAGGGTGGCCGTGCCCAAAAGCTAAAGAAGAATAAAAATGTTTTGAAAAGACACTTTTCCTTGGAGGAATGATTAATTTTACTCAATAAACACACACACACACAAAAATGAATATGTGTAAAACAAAAGAGATAATAAATATACTAACAAATGGTCTTGCACATTCTTGGGATACTGGCGGGGGAATATAACTCTAAAAGATGATAATCATTATAAAATTGTGAAGTAGAGAACAAAGTTATTCAACTACTATAGCTCCATGATTAGGACAGTCTTAGTGGCAGTTGTTGGGAGAATGGAAGGGAGAAAGATAAAGTACAAAAAGTGGCAGGTTGAGATAGCCCAGGGGGTTTATCACCGCAGCAATGCTTATCTTCAACAACCTGCTCCAAATGCAATCATTTTCACCACAACACACGGAATACAATGCCATAATGCATTGATGTATTTATACTCCACAATACTCAGGGAGTAGCTAGGAAAGCAAATACATTTCTCAATTAACAGTAACTCCACTTAATATAAAGTTGGTGTTGTGCCAACACTGTTACTGCCACAATTATCTGAGTAAAGGAAGGACATAAGTCTCCTCTAGTCTGATCCTGTTGTTGTTTCTTATCCCCTTGTGTAAAGATTACACGAATTCCATGAGTTCTCATGGAATAGGGTATAGGGATGCAGCTTTCGTTGATCATGGCACCATGATCAAGGCACACTTTAATCCTGATCCCAGTAACACTGAAATGTTACTTATTTTGTCTAGTTTCCATCTGGGATTCCAAGTGTGTGTTGGGTTTTTTTCAAGTCACTCCACATTGTTAGGGAAATGTCTTAATGTCTGGCTTGTGAGGCATCCCCAGAGCACAGTGCTGTGGCCTAAACAAGCAAGATATCTACAAAATACCCCAGCAAGTTATCAATATACTAGGAATGCATGGTCTGCACGAGTTGGCTTAAGCAATCAACTAAGTTGAACTGCTTTTCACATGTGTAAACATGTGGTGCACTTACAGTAAAAGCAGTCATCTACCTCTACCTACCATGATTATCATGGCCTGTACCACATGTACTAGGGATAAACAAAAAAAAAACTGATGGATTAGAAAAAAGAGAAATGTCTTAGACAACCAGAGAATGCAGAGATAAGAGTATTTGCCAGTTTGTGTCTTACACTGGGAAAAAAAGGAACAAAAAAAATCAAGGAATGAATGGCGATGATTAGATACCTTTGTTATCCTCAACCAGCTGTTGCAAGGTGAAGCTGACAATGCGGGAGGTATACTGGGTTGAGAACGAAACAAATAACCCAGATAGTTGCCAAATGTGTTTACATGGCCTTAGAAACCTTTTGGTTTATTAGAATTAAATGAAATAAACACAAGATAATAAGACCAAGTCCAAATAAATAAATAAATAAATAGTGTATGACATTTTGGTAACAATGCTATTACCGAAATGTCACACACTATTTGTTTATTTAGACTTGGTCTTATTACCTTGTGTTTATATTTTATAATCCAAGTTGTGCTTTAGGACATGCCTTATCATAAATGAAATAAAGTGTAAATTAGGGTTGGTGTAGGAGCCAATAACACTACAGTAGAACCTCCATGAGAGGACACTCATGCTAAAGGATACCTCTCTACAAAGGACATTTTTCATTTGCAAAATACCATTTTTTTTTTGCTGTTCAGCTGCTCTCTGGTAAGAGGACCCCTCTCTCTAAAGGACACTTTGGCTCTGCAATTAGGTGTTGTCCTTTACAGGGAGGAAGTTCTACTGCACTAGGGAATAACAATAGGTAAATCAACCAGACAAGGAAGCAGAGTCACCATGTTTATCACCCTCCCACCAATATAAAACCTTCATTCCCTGATTGGGTGATGGAAGCATTTGTCAGTTAGAAGCATGACATGGTGAACCTCCCAACAAATAATTGTAAAAAAACAAGAACATTCGATGGTCAAATTACACAAGACACAATTATTGATGGGTAACACAAGGTAATAAGACCAAATCCAAATAAATAAATAGTGTGTGATGTTTCGATAACAACGCTGTTACCGAAACATCACACACTATTTATTTATTTGGATTTGGTCTTATTACCTTGTGTTTATAATCTATATCCAAATTGTGCCTTATGATGGGTAACAAAATATATTAAGACAACAATAATCTTCCTATTTGCTATAGAAGGAGAAACACAGGTTGGGGAGAAGAGATTCTTATATAAAGATATAAAGAAGTTCTTATCTTTGACCTGTGTTTCTTCAAAATATAATTTTAAATCTTAAGTAGGCACAGTAGTGGCTGTGATAATCTTGATGGCCTCCTGAGGTGCTGTGAGGTACAGTGTCAAACAACTTAACAATTATATCCTAAGTAATGGTTGCTAGCCAGCTTACACCACCGGGAGACATTGTGAGAAGTCACAATAGAAGGAACTCCGCCTTTGCCAGTCCCAAGCCCGGATGAAAAAGAAGGAGGGGGAGCAGTAACAAGCTCGCTAAAAAAACCTGGGCTCAGCTGGCCCAGCTGATAGTACCCTGTGAGGGTTCCTAATCCAGGGATACAGGATGAGCAGCGTTTGTACTCCATGTTAGGAGCGGCTGCACATGGCATCTGTTCCTCATGTCAGAGGCGTCCATTTCTTTTGGAGCTATATCGGCCTGCCACTGAGTAGTGCTCCCAGTCTTAATGACAAAGGCAGACACATTCTACTTCACCCAGTCATGATGGTTGTCAAACAGACACCATCAAGGGTCACAACTTGATACCCTAATATGATTGAGTGGAGATAAGAAAGAAGAAGAAGAAGATGATGGTTGTCAAATTCATCCATTGATGAGCTCTACTCTTCCCCAGCAGACACCATCAACAAGCTTTACAAGCTTGATACCTTAATATGATTGAGTGGAGATAAGAAAGACAATAGAAGGAACTTACTGAAGAGAGGCAGAGCGGAGGCAAGGTCAGCCTCTGCTGCAGGTGTCTCCACACTGTCAGAGAACTTGAGCTGTCCGTTGGTGTAGTTGAAGACATCCGAGTCTTCTATCAGCATGGCACTGCCTGGAGGCTCCTCTCCCATCACTGCTCACACCTACCTGCTAGAATTGTATTCACACACTTGTGGGGAAACACTACGATATACACAAGGTAATAAGACCAAATCCATAAATAGTGTGTGATATTTTAGTAACAATGTTCTTAACCAAAAATCAAACACTATTTATATATTTGGGAATTTGGTCTTATTACCTTGGGTATATATTTATAAACCAAATTGTACGATATCATTTCTGATTACAATGCTTGTAATATTGGAACATACATGAAATGTATAAAAAAATAAAAATGGCCAAATATCAGGGAACAGGCTAAATCAATGTTTATTTGATTTCTGTTCCACCAGATGGCGCTCTGCCTTCTGTAAAGCACATGTGCTCCTGGTCAGGATATGCCATTTTTATTTTTAATATCAACACCTGACCTTTTTATTTTTTTCATTTTTTCATAAAATGTATAGTATATAGTTTTTTTTTTTTTTTGCTTATCCCTAGTACATGTGGTACAGGCCATGATAATCATGGTGGGTAGTTTTAGCGACTACTTTTACTGTAAGCGCACCACATGTCTACACATGTGAAAAGCAGTTCGACTTTGCACTTACAAATGTGCCAGAGCCCCGTTTGGTTACTTGCACTCGCTGGTGGGGTTGGACTTTTGCAAGAATCGGGGGCCATTGGAGCATTTTTTTTTTTAAATCAGAAAAAATTGTCCAATGCGGGAATCGAACCTGGGTCGTAGTGGTCGAAAACCAAACGGTTTAACCAGCCTTCCACCGACCCCCCACTCTACCTTTTTAAAAAGGTAATATGCATTGAGCAATGCTTTTCCACAAAAACACAAAGAAGAACATGTCAAATTTTCACCAATAGATAACACTAAGTTGACAGTGAAAGTAAAAAAAGTTAACAAGACCAAATCTCCAAATTATTGAAATGTTTGTGATTTTTTGTAACAGTTTTGTACCATCATCAGACAAAGTACTAAAAACGATGGCATGGTTTAGTTCCCCCTTATGAAATTGGCCACTCATTTTTAACTCTACCTTTTTAAAAAGGTAATATGCATTGAGCAATGCTTTTCCACAAAGAGGTCAATTAGGGAACATGTCAAATTTTCATCAATAGATAGCACAAAGTTGATAGTGAAAGTAAAAAAGGTAAGAAAACCAAATCTCTAAATTATTGAAATGTTTGTCTTCTTCTTCTTCTTTCTTATCTCCACTCAATCATATTAGGGTGTCAAGCCTGTAGAGCTTGAGACTTGACAACCATCATGACTGGGTGAAGTAGTATGCGTCTGCCTTTGTCATTAAAACTGGGAGCACTACTCAGTGGCAGGCCGACTTAGCTCCAAAAGAAATGGACGCTTCTGACAAGAGGAACAGACACCATGTGCAGCCGCTCCTAACATGGAGTACAAACGCTGCTCATCCTGTATCCCTGGATTAGGAGCCCTTACAGGGTACTATCAGCCGGGCCCAGCTGAGCCCAGGTTTTTTAGCGAGCTTGTTACTGCTCCCCCTCCTCCTTTTTCATCCGAGATTGGGACCGGCAAAGGCGGAGTTGAAATGTTTGTGATGTTTCATAACAGTGTTGTTACCATCATTAGACAAAGTACTAAAAAACAATGGCATGGTGGTGATGATGGTAACAATTCTGTTACTAAAACACAATCTCTACAATCAAACACACTAAATACAAATAAATATATTTAGTCTTATTACCTTGTGTTTATAATGTTTAATCCAAATTGTGCCTTATCAATGCTGTTACTGAAATGTCACAAACATTTCAATAATTTGGAGATTTTCTCTTATTATCTTTTAATTCTAATCTATAATCCAAACTGTACCTTATATCATTTAATAGTATAAGTGTTTACAATACAATATAATGGGGTTTATAATTGTAGAACGACATTTGAAAATTGTCCCGCATATGTTTCTTTTGAACGAAAAATTGAAATTTATTTTAAGGAGAAATAACGATTATTTCTAACCTTAGGGATAAAGTATGGAAGGATGAATTGTGAAGAGTAATGATAAAACGGAAAAATTCCCATCCCTGGACACTTTTATTTTTCTGTTTATCATTACTCTTCACAATTCATCCTTCATCCCTAAGGTTAGAAATAATCGTTATTTCTCCTTAAAATAAATTTTGATTTTTCATTCAAAAGAAACACATGCGGGATAATTTTTAAATGTCGTTCTACAGTGTGAAAGTGTTTGATATATTTCCTTTCTAGAGGATAGAGTCAAACCTGAATATAACATCACTTGGAACAAGATTTTGTGGTGTTATAACCATGGTTAAACTAATTGGAACTTTAAATTTGGGGACTTTCTGATGATATTGCCACGTGGAAAATTAGGGAAGACAAAACTTCAGGAGAGGACAGCAATTTATTTCAGGGAAGGACAAAACTATGAGCAGTAAACAAAAGATAAGCCACGAGGGAAATTTACAGATTAGCAAAATCTATATATATAAAAATGAATGTTTGTATGTTTGTTTGTTTGTATGTCCGGTATACAAATTCGCAGTAATTCACTAATTCAAACCAAAATTTCCATACATAGGTAAAAAAAATACAGGGAAGACGATAGGCTATTTTAAAAAATATATAAATCAATTATTAAAACTATATATTCAAATTATTCTACTTAGCTCACGAACAGCGCCCTCTATCAAAGATTAGATTAAATTATGCTGATGCAAACAAATAGATAATGCTAATAACAAACAATTATTTAAAAAAATCTTATCTAAATATATATCACTCGGGTAGATATGCACACGGGTCAATCCCGGGGCGAAGCCCGGGTCACCCGTCTAGTATAAACATAAAAATGACCACTCTGTTAATAAAAATAATAAAATTAATAAATACTTTGTTACAATATAATAACCATGTTGCTCTGTTATAAAAGTGGCTCTTATAAGGAGGTGTGTTCCACTGTATAAGGGCTGAGAAGTCACAATTTGGAGACAATTTAAAGAAACATTTTTTCAAAAGAAAGGTGCTATAAGTAACAGAATAAAAGAAAGAGGAAATATCAATGATATATTTACAGATATGCTTTTAACCATATTTAGAAACAAAAAGAAGTTTTTTTTTCACTTCTAATTCTACTACAGTAGAACCTCCCTGTAAAGGATACCTAATTGCAGAGCCAAAGTGTCCTTTAGGGAGAAGTGTCCTCTTACCGGAGAGTTTGCTAATAGTAAAAATGGTAATTTTTCAAATGGAAACTGTCCTTTGTAGAGAGATGTCCTCTAGTGTGAGTATCCTCTTATGAAGGCTCTATTGTAATAGTATTTTAGGGTTCATAGAAAATTTTTTTGTTCTTATCTGCTATATCTTGTTTACACACATGATAACAGTAACTATTTAATGATAAGGCACAATTTGGATTATAGATTATAACACAAGGTAATAAGACCAAATCTAAATAAATAAAAAGTGTGTGTTTTTTTTGTCTGAAGATGGTAACAATGATGTTACTGAACACACATCACACACTATTCATTTATTTGGATATGGTCTTATTACCTTGTGAGTAACTATTTAAAAGCATGCTGTGATATTTTTCCCATTCAGTACTTTTGTGTGATGATAACGCTGTTATTGAAACGTCACACACTATGTACAGTATAACCTTGTTAATTCGACACACACCAATTCGACACTCTACCTTAATTCGACCATGTTCTGATGTCCCGACCTCCGGCCTAATAAATAACAAACCGTAATTCGACACTATCGATAATACGACACTTCCAATAGTTCGACCATTTTAAAATTTGAATTTCGACAGTTAAATGTTTTTACTTACAACTTTACCACTAATAAAAAATATATATATTATTTGTAATTATTTATGTTTCAAAAATATGTATTAATGCCATTTTGTCCCTGATACTAAAAGTTAATCATTAAAATAAAAAATAAATACAAAAAGTACACACAGAATAGTTTCAATTAATATCAATAAATTTATATTCCAAAGACATTTTTTTTAAATCTTATTTTAGAGAGTTAGATGATTAGCTAATCATCTAGCTTTGATTCAACCGAAAGCCCTGATCCATTGGAGTGTTGAATTAAAGAGGTTCGACTGTATTTGGTCTTATTACCTTGTGTTTGTACAAGGGCTGATAGAATTATTTCATCACTTCATGAGACAGAAAGGAGATTGTGGGTATCATTCAGATTGCCTGCCTACAAATGAACAAGGTTGATGGCAATACAAAACTACTGGCTTTAAGACCAGAAATTTGTGTCTGTGGCATGAATTGTTGGGATTTAGTAGTGAAATGGAATTCTTCAATAATGAGAATATTTGACCATAGTCATTGATTTACTATATTAAAATTACAACTTCATATTTTCTTTAAAAAAAAATAAGACCTAATCCAAATAATTTATTAGTGTGTGACGTTTCGGCAACAACATTGTCACCATCATCAGACAAAAGAATAAATGAGAAAACATGTTACAGCAAGTTCTTATATAGTCCTGTTATCAAGTGTTTAAACAAGATAACAGATAAGGAAAATAATTTTTTAAGTCAACTTGAAATATTCTTCTTAGAATTAAAAGTGGATTTTATTATAATCTATTATCCAAATTGTGCTTTATCATTTCATATTTTCTTTTATATTATTTTATTATTATCTTATATTATTTGATGATACAGTAGAACTTCCCTTTAGCAGACACCCCGCTAACAGACACCTCTCTACAATGGACAGTTTTCATTTGCAAAATTACCATTTTTACAATTTAGCAGCTCTCCTGTAAGAAGACACCTCTCTACAAATAAGAGTTTTCATTTGCAAAATTACCATTTTTACTATTTAGCAGCTCTCCTGTAAGAGGACACCTCTCTACAAAGGACATTTTTCATTTGCAAAATTACCATTTTCCCCATTTAGCAACTCTCCTGTAAGAGGACACCTCTCTACAAAGGACATTTTTCATTTGCAAAATTACCATTTTCCCCATTTAGCAACTCTCCTGTAAGAGGACACCTCTCTACAAAGGGCAGTTTTCATTTTCACTATTTAGCAACTCTCCTGTAAGAAGACACCTCTCTACAAATGACAGTTTTCATTTGCAAAATTATCATTTTTACTATTTTGCAACTCTTCGGTAAGGGAACACCTCTCCCTAAAAGACACTTTGGCTCTGCAATTAGGTGTCCTTAACAGGGAGGTTCTACTATATATGTGAAAATAAACACATTGCTAAAAATTATTGTTACAAATTTTAATGATAGATGGCAATTAAATTTATGATGCACTAGCGTGCCATCTGTTATCAAAATTCGAAACTATTTTAAAGGTGTAAGATTCTTTTTTTGAAATTAAACAATTTCTACTGCCCTTACTACAATGGAAAAATTAATGGGAGGGCCTGGCTCATCAGTGGTGAACCCTCCCAGCAGTTTCGCCAGTTTAATCTACCATACCGCTGTTATATTGCATTTTTGGAACTTCCTTTTATAGTGATACTGTTGGTAGACTCTTGGAATGGGTATTTTAGAAGAACTATGGACATAAGCTTTGAGGACAGTAGAATTTCATACAATTATAAATATATAATATGCTTCGAGCAATCACTCTTCCGCAAATATCATTTTGAGTCTTTTATTAGTAAATTTATAATATGATGCACTAGCGCGCCATCTGTTATCTGTTTATGGGAGCTATTATGCAAAAGAACAATAAAAAGGGGTTTGAAGAATACATCCAATTATTATATCATATAAGCAGACGCAAAACAATAAATTAAATGACAAAAAATCAAAGTATATTAAAAATTTTGGCCTTCCAATACAAATACATCATTTTTAATGTTTATATTACCTAATCAAATGTGATTTTTGAATACACAAAAGATATGTATGTAAAAACACTATTTAAAGTAAAGCAAGAGTACTCAAAGACAACATACTTTTCTTTGGAATATTGACAATGTATATAGTTCACTGTTACTCTCTCGGTTATATATCTAAAAATTAGAACTTCTTATTTAATTATATATACGGTATTAAATTTATTTTCGATCAATTTAATATGACATTTTAAAAAACAAATTTCATAAAACTACATTTTTTTGCAATGGTATCGTTTTTAAATGTACCGAATTAACAAAAATAAAGAAAAATAAATTACATTAAACTTTCAAATATTTATAAGATCAATTAAAACGCAACCATTATTTGACTGAGAAAAATATTTACATTTTATAACATATGATGATACTTTTTTTTTTATTCATTGATTTTTTTTTCTTTTTTTTTTTTACAGCAAAATAATTGTATAGGTTACATTCGCTGAAATATACTTACACTATATTTAATTTTATTTATAATTTTTCATGCCCGCTATATGTTTAATTCATTTTTAATCTTGACGAGGGTGTATGATATTCACCAAACATCATCTGGGCGAGGTATCCCTTAATGATAAATATTTATTTTAGCAAAATATTCAATTTTTTATAAGCAGATTATTTTTATTAATTCAGATGCCATACATCTGTAAAATTTATAATTATTATTTTGACAACATGTTTATTTTCACACAAATAATTAAATATTGTTATTGTAATATGAGAGCTTGGCTTATCAGTGGTGAACCCTCTCAGCGGTTTCGCCAAATTAATCTCCAGACCGCTGATACGGAAACGGCGACCGAGGCTCCAGAATGTGCGTAAGGTGAAAGCCAAGCTACAGACTAAATCATCGAAAGAGAGAACTATAGTCGCCATCATGTGGAGAACCACCGCCTTGTGATAGGCGGTCGATCGACCGCAAGGCGTCAACACTGATTGAGAGTAGAAAGAAGGATAGAGTTCGAACATGGTTCAACAAACAAGGTGTGAAGTTAACTCTGGCGTTACGTTTCATAATTGCAGACAAGTATACTGTTATTTGAGACATTAAGGAGTTTAAAGGTCCTCCCGAACACTGAAGAGGAGGTTTGCCCTGTTTGGGAGAAACAGCTTTTTTAGGGGGAGAGTAGTGGTATGACGTCCAAAGGAGGCTAAAACCCTCTACGCGACACGTGGAGGTAGGGGTCGGACCAATTAATAAATAAGAAACCTATTTGGCCAGAGGGTGAATTCATGTTTGCCCTTGTTGATGGCCGCTGTTGAAGTATGCTCCTTCTATGTTGTTTGCTTTGTTCTCGATAAAGCACGATAGTAAATAAAGCGGAGTCAAACAGATATCCTTAATTATCCCGCGTGATTATTTGGCTATCCTTGACACAGCAGTGGCATTAAGCTATTAGAAAATAGTGGTATGTATATTATGGAATAAGGCGACTATGTAAATGGAGCCAATTCTACAACCTGGTGTTGGTTTTAAATTTCTTAAATTGCTTATAAATATCAGCTATGTTGCTAATGGAATACAGTTGGCAGGGTTTGCTGAATGAATGACAAAGGCCAGGAATCAGGATATATACACAAATGGCGAAAGATTCCAATGCAGGATTGTATGTTAAAAACCACAATTCTTCACAAGTAATTACCTGGTCTAACAAGCCTGGATCGTTGTCGATGTTGGTTAGAATGTCTTCACAAATGTTCTTTCTTGACTCCTTTTGCTCGGGAGTAATCAGTTTTGGTACCAATTTTACGCACACCTTGTGCATGATAAAATTTTCAAGCAAAATCTGTCTAACACTTTCTTTATCTATTCCTGTCCTTTCAGTGAGCACTTGGATGCTCAAACGACGATCTTCGCGGATTAATTTGCCAATTTTCTCAACGTTGTTGACGTTGAGGGCCGTCCTGGGCGCGGATCATCTTTGGTCGTTTCACGCTCCTCTCTGAACTGTTTAAACCATTCTAAAACTTGTGTGCAGTATAAACATTCATTCAGTACACTGCATTTAACATGGCATAAGTTTCTGTGGCAGTTTTACCTAGTTTAACAAGAAACTTGAGGTTCACCCATTGCTCCATCTGACCACTTGCCATTTTTCCAAGAGTCACTGGTACAGACACTAGCGCGATCGACTGCTACCATCAAACTGAATGTCCAGCAGGCTAGTCGAGCGAGCTCAGGGTGGGGGAAGCCCTACCAAACACAGTCATGTTCAAACATGTCGCAAAACCCATGCAGTTTGCTGGTAGCAGCATCAGTCAGTTATTTAATAGCCCCACCTCGTAGCATGGCAATTGTGATGTTTGAATAGGGCTGCTAAACTTGAAACCTTTGTTTTGATTATTTAATTGGAGTCTTTGGAGTTTCATATAGGTGAGATTTATATTTCAGTTTAAATCATATTTATGGATATGTGTGATAACTTCTTGGACTAATGCTGTAGTTAAGCTTCATTTTCTTATATCTTGTTTATTAACTGATGTGGTGGTTTTATTATTAGATTCGCGGGCATGGGTAGCTTACCACATTAAACCAAAGCCTACAAAATAAGGGATTTTCTCCATTAATATGCACGTTTACAACAATTCCCTACCCAAAAAGTAGACTATCGCACAAATTGTTATTGTGCTGGGAACTGTATGTTTTCCCACGTATTTTTCCGCTCGTAAATGATACATAAAGTAACTTATAATACAATATAATACACTGCGGCCTGTCATTTACGAACGGAAAAATACGTCCAGGGTAGCCTAGTGGACATGGCATCTGCCTGGTAAGCGGAACATTGTGGGTTCGATTCCCATCCCTGGACACTTTTATTTTTCCGTCATTACTCTTCATAATTCATCCTTTCATACCTCATCCAAAAAGGTTAGAAATAGTCGATATTTCACCTTGAAATAAAATTTTAATTTGTCGTTGAAAAGAAACTCGTGCGGTGTAACTTCTAGTGTCGTTTAGAATATGTTATATATTTTTAAGATTGCATTTGTTACTTTAACATAGGCTGACATATACTAAAAATTGATTTTATATTTGTTGGGGCACGTTTTTGTAACCATACCCCAACAGAAGGCGTATGTATAATCAAATCAAATGGATACATGGCTTCCCTCCCACATAGACTTACAGACCATTTTTTGCCCAGAAACCTAGACAATTGATGACACCAGACTTCCATGCCGAAAGCTGATGCCTGGTGAAGAAGACACCAGTGACATCCAGAGACATCCGCGCTGGAAGCTGTTGTTTCATATGTACATATATTCCCCTCACCAAAAATTTAGGTAAAGGTGACCAGAAAAAAAAAATGGAGAAGGAAGATTTCTAAAAGACTAAGCCTTATAAATATCCTTCCCGAAAAAAGGAAGCATCACATTACAGTCCAGGTAAAAGGGGCCTGGGTCGATTTTTAGCCAAGACGGGGGGCGATATATATACCGTCCCGAGAAAAAGGGAGGATAGTATTTCAATCCATGTGGAGGGGGGGGCCAGGGGTCTGAAATTTTTACACTAGTGCCGTGGCTGTTTCTCTCTTTAGATTTTTTTGTTTTGGTAATACTATATGTTCTATTTTGATGGGAGAGGCCTGGGGCGTCTATGAAATTGTATACTGGAGCCGTTGGCCATTTTGATTGGTGTTTCTTTCGGCGAATGAAAATGCCAGCCAATAGAAACTTTGGCGCGGCCAGCAAATGAAAACGGAGAGAGACAAGAATAAAAGAGGGTTTCTTTGCCAAAAGGCAGATGGAATCTGAGTCGCTCAGTGAGAGGACAGTCTTCAGACGGGAAGCCAGACCTTTGCCGGCACTTTCGAGAAAAGGTAAGCCATTTGTCATTATGACTTAGCGCCCCCCCCCCCCATTTTTGTGTAGTAACCAACCTAGATTTCGCATGGGCCCTAAAGGGCTATAAAGTAACTTCAGGTCACCTCTATCTAAATTTTTATTATGTAAATAGCATATCTCGTCAGTATAGACATGTTCCCAAATTTTAATTTATTTAAATAAATATCTAGAGAAATTTTCTTGTTTCCTCTCATACATATTTCATTCCTTTTGCTTTATGGTACTACCCCCCCCCCACACCTTAATTTCACAAAGTGTACAAAATATAGAACAACCGACTCTGTTGAAATAGAGTTGTGTACTATATCTTTGCTGTGATATATTGACACAGCAACAGTTGCAAAATTACGACTTTATTAGGGCTACTTTGAGGGTATCTATCTGTCAGGTTTTAGTAATGTTTGTACTTTTATGTGTTTCAGTGCGTTATTCCATCATATTTACCATTATACCATATTTTCTGATTCCTCGGGCTATTTTACGCTGTTAGGAGGGTACGGCATGATGCAAACAGATTTGTATGTTTGACTATTGTTTTTGTTATTTGGGCTATAAAAATGCCTTAATATGAATCTATTTACAGTTGATCTGTAGAAATTATAGAGATCTGTTGCTATAATTTTCCTCTATGAAATAGCTCCCAGCGTCTTCAGTGGGTTGCTAAACCTCCAGAAGGAGTCTTTTATAGATTGCCCAATTTAATAACGATTTCATGGGTTGTCTGATGAAATTGTATACTAGTGTCGTGGTTGTTTCCATCTTTAGACCTTTGTCCTGACAATATTATATGCTCGATCCCTGCTTTAACTCAAACTCTTAATCAATTACAGAGTTTCCCCCGTTTTTTTTTCTTTATTTATCCTGTTTGCACAAATTGCATTACATGTGATGATGTAAAGACATATGTCGATAGTGCATCATTGACAGCTGTGCTTCTATTATACAACATTAAGGTCTTGCTGCGGGTTATATACATGGGGTTGTTGGCCTAAATTGCTATATATATATATACTTAAGTAAGGAAACTTTAATAAGTCACATCGTGTATCCTCCCTTTTCATCTATCCAAACCGGGAACGCAACAATGTCGCCCGCCGCGGGGCTCGAATTTAGTATATGTTTCATCCCCTATACTTTAGAAATATATACCTAATGAAAAGCCATACTATTTTTAAGTATTGGTGAAGTAGTCCACGCATCCTGAGATTAACAGTCTATTATAAATCGTGAATTTTAATTTATGCTTTCCGTTTCACTGGCATTTTATCAGGCAATGAAAGTTATGTTGAGTCGGTGTATACCGCATCTCTCGCCGCTGTCTTTTACGATTCACATTGTTTGTGGCAAAACCTTAATATTTTCATTGATTTCTGATATCAAAGTAAAACGTTTATGGGGATGAGTATCTTTTATTCTGGTCTTCTCAAGCTTTCGAGCTTGTCCGCCCTCCTACAGGAGAAACATATACAATATATCAAGAAAATATAACGTCGCCTGATGCTAAAACTATTATGATTCTATGTACATATATATACATTAGGAAGTTTTGCATATTATTTGTTTTCTTAAGACATTTTTTTTTTGGTTGAGGTATTTACACATATTCTACTATTGTTTGCTATATTCTATGAATTATCTTATAGGTTAGAAATTCTATTATTTAAGTAGTTTTATAATAGTTATTGGCTATTACATATAAGTTACTTATATTATTGTTGATATTATTAGCTGGGACTAGGATATATTGTGTTATATGTTTCGGGCAAATCTATTTTCTATTAATGCTATTGTGTTTTCTGAATAATAGAGAATCAATTATAAGCCTTTGATATTTGCTGTTTATGTTATTGTAATGTATTCTAGGTTCTCCTAATGCGAAAGTGTGACCTGTTCCTTTGCAGTATTGGAAAATTAGAGACCTATTGCCTTGATTAATAACGTTGCGTCTATGTTCATATATTCTATTGCTGACTCTCCTTCCTGTCTCCCCTGCGTATTTGGCTTGGCAGCTGTTACACTCTACGGAATATATTGCCTTTTATTCTCTGTTTTGGTTAGTGGGTTTTATGATAGTAGGATTATTTTTAGATAGTGGACTTTTATGGTGGAGCCTATGTTAGGGGAATTACAGTAATATGTTTGGATGCCAGAGTTTCTTAAGTAGTTGGCTATTGTTATAGATGTTTGTGAGTATGGAATGTAACATATAGCCCTATAGATATTTTGTGGTTTTGTTTATTGGGTTATTGATAGTTATACTTTTGTGGAAATGTTGTAATATAAAGGTGGTTTGGTATCCTGCTTGCTGGACATTATTTATAATTAACACAAAGCAATAACACGCCATCTATACATATAAAATAAAAGGATTTAAAAGCGCGAATGTTTCCTTTATACATAAAACGAATTCTGTTGCGAGCACCATTGATTACAATTTCTTTATTTTACTTTCTCAAATTATTATATACAGTATGAGAAATGAGATTGGATTCCCATGGTTCAAATTTAGAACGATGATCAGTGTTTTACAGTAGTCTACTGAAATGACTTAGCATTTTTTTTTCATCATAGCTCTGATATAATTTTCTCACAGCAGAGGTGAGTTCTGATAATTATTGCTGGATACAAATATCTTAACTTCATTTTAATAGCGCTTTCTATCAAATCATACTAGCCTGTGCATCCAGATTAGGGCTAACATGCTGAATGATAGTTAATCGATTTTATTTTTTTTTAACGCATAGTGGATGGGAGAGTGGCAAATATATGAGCCTTAAGGTGAAAATAGAATTGAAGATCCAGTTAGCATACCCGTGAAGAGAGAAATTTGATCACCATCTCTCCGTGAATTTTTTTAAAAATTGAAATCAACAATGGGTAGGAACCTGGTTTTAACAATCCAATGGCAGAATCTCAAGGGATAGATATAGTGACCAATTTGCGCGAGTACTTTTAATCACTGTGGAACTATTTATTAACCTATGACAACTACCTGGGATAATATTTTAATATATTCAAAGGAAAGGAGATGACTGGAGCTTGTGTCTACACGACAGCTGAGATATCCCGAGGTGTACTTGGACAGCTTTAAATTGAAGACAAAGGCAGCAAAAGCCACCTGTGTTAGAGACAGGATCTAGCTAATGATGGGGGTATAGGAGACAGGAGAGTTTATCGAGGCTCGATTTTGACACTTGCATATAATGAGGAAATTAGCGAGAAGCGAGTCCCCAGTGCGGGTAATATCACCTAAGGCTGTGGATAAGGATTGATGAAGTCGGGACACCCGAGCAAGGATATTACATTGAATGCAATTCGGAACCTGTAGGCGTGAGGCGGCGTCGTGATTGGTTAGAAGGCTAGACACGCGAGAAGGGTAGCCCCCTTTGACGACGTTTTCTGCCGAATTTGATCACTGGATGCCGATAGACCGCCAAAAAGGGTGTGTTCACCACATGGAAATTGTCATTGAAGATGTGCCAGCATGAAGAAAAGGAAGATCTAGGACGAGATGACGTTTCCTAAATTTTGACACACATAAGATGCTACGCCTGGACAGTAGATGGGGCAGTGAAGTCCATCTAAAATACGGCGCTAATTCCAGAACAAAATGTGTTTGGATTGAGCTGAGGTGACCTCTCCATATCATATATACTCCTGTAAATCCTTAAATGTCCACATACATTTCCACAGTGAATTATACCTGCTGCACACCTATATCTCATGAGCCAGGAATGTAATTATCAGACTGACAGTAATAAGTAATAATATGAGTTTTCTAACCCAGGAACAAACAAAACCCATGGTATGCAACAAAGTCCTACAAAGTAATTCCCCTACAAGATTCACAGTATATTATCATAACCCAACAGAAAACTCAGTTAAAATCGGTGTCCTAAAGGGCGAAATAACATTGTCATTTCCCAATCCCATGTGCACCTGTTATCCCGTAGACAATGATTTTATAACCACATTTGATTTCGTTTCAGCATGTTGTGAGAGAATTGAACTCATGGAAATGCAGCCTTTTAATTACTATGCCTCATACTGTATAAATACAAGAAGGAAACTTCTAATAACAGCCGCTAAGTGACAACCAGAGCGAACTCAGAAGTAATGAGACGAGGGGAAGTTGACAGAGTTGGTGTGAACAGTTTAACTTTACGCAGGTCTACAAGGGTGAAAAGGCCCACACAGTGTAAATTCTGCTTAGACTGTCGCCACTAACCAGGATTTTGGAGTGTGTACGGAGAATCAGCTCGATAGAATGAGAAGTTTAGAGATTTCAACCTTTTTTTTTTTCATTTAAAAACCTTTTTTTTTTTTAAAGTAGAACTTCATTAGGATTTTTTTTTTCTATACAAACTATTTCTTGTTAAACCCCGAGTTTCAAAGACCAGTGAGAATAATATATACCATTGTGAATTTATTATTTAGTATAAATCTGAATTTTTGGTTATTATCGGAAGTAATAGATGAAGGAAGGTGTAGGAAATCACAACTTAGAGGGGGGCTATGTCTAAAATAACAAACCTAATAGGCATCCTATGGCTTGTGTTGGGTAATTCAAAACCCTATAATCCCTGGCCTTCAGGTAGTAGCTTTGAAATAGGTTTCTAATGAGGACATGAAAGGTCAATCTTTCAGAGTAAAGTTGTGAAGTATAGGGACCCTAAGCCAGGGGTAGAAGTTAAGTAGGCCCAGACTGTAGTCGATCCTCGGAAAGCACTTGAGAATGTTAGTGTTGGGTAGTGAATCGTAAACCCTATAAATCCATCTTTCAATAGAGTGTTGAGGTAGGACTACTGCAAAGGGGGCAGACGCACGAGGAAGTAAGAAGAAAGTGACTTCACCCACGGTGGCTAGGGGAGTGACTCAATCCGCTTTTATGAGGTGTCACGTTTAATGGTCCTTTATTCGCCATTATAATTTGTGTATGTCTTTATAGAATTGTCGTGAAAAATCGCTTAGTGTCAAGGCAAGGGCAGTTTTTGAAGTTACACTGATTTTTTTTTAGGTAGGTTAGCTTCCAGATTATTTAGAATTGTTAACAATTATTGTTAACAATCATTTATCGAGTATAAAGTATTAGTATATATAGAGCTTGTACAGAGGCATTTCTTTTGAGTAACATAGGGCTTTAGTTCCCAATTTGTTTTAGTTTTATTATTTTATTTGATTTCACATTGTGTCCTGAAATATGTTATTATTTGTTAGGATCTATTGATATTGATAAACGAGTATTTTGGCCGTTGTAGCAGCTTTTAACTTTAGTTTGAGTGCATTCCGCGAATGATAGGGGGGAGGGTGTATGAAAGAATTGGAATAATGAATGTGTAGAAGGTTAAAAAACTATTATACTGTGAGCCCAAAATACATTAGATTAGGATTAAGGACTTTAATAGGATCGATTTTTTATTTTATTTTATTTTTTTATTTCGAATTTTGTTAGGACCGAGAAGCCTCAAACAGGACAACTACAACTCTATCTAGTTAGAAAATATTCGCTCCCTTTTGTTAGGTCCCTCGTTAGGGGGTATAATTTTCCTTTGATTTTCTTTTATCTTAGTTTAGCTTGAATTCTAAGGATTGTGGATAAATGATCCCTATCCCGACCCTCAGACTTGGAGATAGTGGAAGGCAAGGATCAAGCCGAATTTCCCACTCAACTCCTCCTCGCAAGAGGAAACGAAGAGGTGTAGATTGAATTTTATGCAGGATGGGGGATTTGTTTTAGCCATGCCGTATAGCTTGGGGTATAACGGCGCGACCTTGGGTGACCGATCTGACACCGTAGTTTCGACGCTTTTAGCGTGGCTGGAGCGAGGGTGTTCCAGACGGGAGGTCCTGTAAGATTGGCAAGTAGGCAGAGATTGCCCAGTTATTCTAGACGAAGTGTTTCCGTCTATTGAATTTTTTTTGGTACCAGTTTGATCCCCCATAGCTAGCGGAAGTTTCTTCTAATAAAGGATTCGCCCTGCCATACGTTTTGTTGGAATGAATTCGAGCATAAGACCGATTCGAGAGACAGAATAAGTAATTATTAGGACCTTCAACGAGTTTAGACTCGTTCCATGATAGGATAAGATTTTAAAGTATTAGTTAACTATAAGGACCGCGAACGAGACGCCAGAACGAGCCAATGAGTCAAAGTTTTAGAAGTGTTGTATTGAGGACAGTAGGATTAAGAGCAGTTATACAGGGAGTAGAATTCTGAAGGAATTTGTAAAAGAACCAAAATTTCAGATTGATAAAATTCAAATTTATAAGATGTAGATTTATAGGGTTCAGGTCAATGAATAGGGAGTATATTGGTAGATGAAAGTAATATGAATTTCTTGGAAGGGGGAGGTAGCTGAACTGTACACACCCCAGAGACAAGGTAAACGGAGTCACAAACAAAATGGGAGAAGTTGATTAGTTTCTCTGTCAAACAGAGAGATTTCTTCATACGGTTGTCACCCTAGATTTAAATGGACTGTGTAGTTTAATAGAGGTCTGGGCTATGTTCCATTAGACCAAGATTCTAAATGACGTACCCATCTGGGTTGAGAGTATTGTAACAGAGGAATCTAACACATAAGAGAAAACACACCCTCCAGTAGGATCGGGATAGACGAATATTACCCAGTGACCAACTCGTGATTCCAGACTGAATAAGATTGAAAACTTAACTGAGATACTAAACCTTGAACCTTCAGCGCACAAATATATATAATGTGTTTTCATTTTCTTATTGAATATGTTATTATTTTATATCATATATATTATATTATAATCATATGCTATTCATTTCAACAATTTTATTTCCTTTGATATTCATGATATTAGTAATATTTACCTGCCATGTTGCGATTTTTTTTTAACATGTTGTCATGGCTTATTCTTCCCTCAAGGCATGATCTATTTTATCCTTATTGTCTTTTATCCGCCTTACTTGTATATGTATATATATTTTGTCATCATATATAATTTTGTAGTAGTTTTCTTTATCATCTATCATGGGATGATTTTTATCATATTTAATCACTATCTGCATGATACGTGTTTTCTTCAATATATATATTATACCCATCATATAACATGGAAGGATTCATTTTATCATTACATATTTCGTGCCTTATTTAATAATTACTTTCACAATTTGTTTTCTGTAATTTTTTTTATTTAGCAAAAGTCATCATGTCATAGGCTAATCATTATATACCAAGATATTTCTTTCAGCTAACTATAATTATCCTTTCCTTTGATTGTATATGTATAACTATACCACACGAATGTCTTGATTGGTACTTAAATAAAGATGCTGGCATGTTTTAGGAGTTGGACTAGTCAGTTATTTCTAAACGACTTCTTGGCGCCCAATTTTTATATATAATATGTAATAGGGAAATGTTCTAACTGTATTGTTAGCAGAAAGAAGGTAGCAGTGAATCCAGCACCCCAAGAGGCAAGGATGGGGTTGAGAGGACTTACCACAAGGAAGGCCTACTCCTCAAGACCAAAGAAGAAAGTGGAAGGGTGGTATATATACCCATGAATGGTAAGACAGATGACCTTGCTTACTTCCATACATATGATATGACTGTCCCCCATAACCTATGTTGATAACAGTGTGCTGACAGAATAATAACACATAAAAACCCCTTTGCCAGGATGCGCAATGCCCACTAATGTTCGGAATAATAAACATCTAGAATGGCATACCATCATTTGACTAGCCTTATCATCCCTATAGGTTTCGGTACATCTGGCTTCACCTAGTAATGGAAAATGCATTTTGCTAGAAATGGGCCTGCTTTCATAGTAACTGATGAAAGGCAGATGAATAATGAGTAGCACAAACGCATTTGTCCATTACTTGGCAGGGGGAGGATTGTTGGGGCACGTTTTTGTAACCATACCCCAACAGAAGGCGTATGTATAATCAAATCAAATGGATACATGGCTTCCCTCCCACATAGACTTACAGACCATTTTTTGCCCAGAAACCTAGACAATTGATGACACCAGACTTCCATGCCGAAAGCTGATGCCTGGTGAAGAAGACACCAGTGACATCCAGAGACATCCGCGCTGGAAGCTGTTGTTTCATATGTACATATATTCCCCTCACCAAAAATTTAGGTAAAGGTGACCAGAAAAAAAATGGAGAAGGAAGATTTCTAAAAGACTAAGCCTTATAAATATCCTTCCCGAAAAAAGGAAGCATCACATTACAGTCCAGGTAAAAGGGGCCTGGGTCGATTTTTAGCCAAGACGGGGGGCGATATATATACCGTCCCGAGAAAAAGGGAGGATAGTATTTCAATCCATGTGGAGGGGGGGGCCAGGGGTCTGAAATTTTCCACTAGTGCCGTGGCTGTTTCTCTCTTTAGATTTTTTTGTTTTGGTAATACTATATGTTCTATTTTGATGGGAGAGGCCTGGGGCGTCTATGAAATTGTATACTGGAGCCGTTGGCCATTTTGATTGGTGTTTCTTTCGGCGAATGAAAATGCCAGCCAATAGAAACTTTGGCGCGGCCAGCAAATGAAAACGGAGAGAGACAAGAATAAAAGAGGGTTTCTTTGCCAAAAGGCAGATGGAATCTGAGTCGCTCAGTGAGAGGACAGTCTTCAGACGGGAAGCCAGACCTTTGCCGGCACTTTCGAGAAAAGGTAAGCCATTTGTCATTATGACTTAGCGCCCCCCCCTTTTTTGTGTAGTAACCAACCTAGATTTCGCATGGGCCCTAAAGGGCTATAAAGTAACTTCAGGTCACCTCTATCTAAATTTTTATTATGTAAATAGCATATCTCGTCATTATAGACATGTTCCCAAATTTTAATTTATTTAAATAAATATCTAGAGAAATTTTCTTGTTTCCTCTCATACATATTTCATTCCTTTTGCTTTATGGTACTACCCCCCCCCACACCTTAATTTCACAAAGTGTACAAAATATAGAACAACCGACTCTGTTGAAATAGAGTTGTGTACTATATCTTTGCTGTGATATATTGACACAGCAACAGTTGCAAAATTACGACTTTATTAGGGCTACTTTGAGGGTATCTATCTGTCAGGTTTTAGTAATGTTTGTACTTTTATGTGTTTCAGTGCGTTATTCCATCATATTTACCATTATACCATATTTTCTGATTCCTCGGGCTATTTTACGCTGTTAGGAGGGTACGGCATGATGCAAACAGATTTGTATGTTTGACTATTGTTTTTGTTATTTGGGCTATAAAAATGCCTTAATATGAATCTATTTACAGTTGATCTGTAGAAATTATAGAGATCTGTTGCTATAATTTTCCTCTATGAAATAGCTCCCAGCGTCTTCAGTGGGTTGCTAAACCTCCAGAAGGAGTCTTTTATAGATTGCCCAATTTAATAACGATTTCATGGGTTGTCTGATGAAATTGTATACTAGTGTCGTGGTTGTTTCCATCTTTAGACCTTTGTCCTGACAATATTATATGCTCGATCCCTGCTTTAACTCAAACTCTTAATCAATTACAGAGTTTCCCCCGTTTTTTTTTCTTTATTTATCCTGTTTGCACAAATTGCATTACATGTGATGATGTAAAGACATATGTCGATAGTGCATCATTGACAGCTGTGCTTCTATTATACAACATTAAGGTCTTGCTGCGGGTTATATACATGGGGTTGTTGGCCTAAATTGCTATATATATATATACTTAAGTAAGGAAACTTTAATAAGTCACATCGTGTATCCTCCCTTTTCATCTATCCAAACCGGGAACGCAACATATTGTAGCGTAGAAATCAAGCCTTGAAATATCCTAAGATGTAAAAGTATTTATTGATGACGTCACAGCGACGAGTCGACAATTATTAACAGGTCAGCCCAACTATTTACCGCTAGAGAATCTTAAGCAAGCAAGCAAAGAAATATTTTAAAGATGATTTCACAAATACAGATTAATATATATTTTTATAATCTGTTGAATATATTTTCATTGAATAATATTAAATTAAATAATAAAATATTTCTTTGTCACATAGCCTCCTCCTATAGAGAGCATCGACCCGATGCTCAGCAGGAGACTTACGTCGTCAGTCTTAAGAACTAGTACTATGGCCAGGGATATTTTCAGGTGACTGCGGTGGATGTCTTCTTTCAGTTGAGATATCTTCTTCATGAGGGCTTGGTAGGTCTATGTTTACGTCAATGTAGTTTTTTATTTCCACTGTGGTCGGCAAGGGAGGATTTTATAAATTTGCGGCCTTACCTCCCATATGGTCTATCATCTAGTTTAATGGCGGGGCGACCAGCTAGATCTTCTAGCAGGTGAGAAATTTTGTCTGTTTCGACCGGTATATGAGGTAGGGCTTCGGTAGCGACTGAAATTTTTCCTCGATGATTCATCGTTGGGTTCCTGAGATTCGGTTTGAGAGTTGTAGAATTCAATTGCGTCTTGCTTTTTTCGGAAATATTCATTTCTCCTCTCCTCATTGTGTCTCTTCCTGTCACGGCAATAGCGGACGACGTGACCTGGGCGTCCGCAGTAGAAACAGATTGGCTTTCCCTCTGTTGTCCGCCATTCATTGGTGTCACATCTTCTTCCTTGCTTTCGGTAATGAGGTTCAGGATACGGTCGTATCGTTTGGGCCTCGTATCTAGTATTTGATTCCGGCCTGGATGCTTGAGGGGGACTTATTGTAGGTTTTGATCTAGGTGCCAAGGTCTTCACAATCTCTTCTCTCACTAAATCTTCAATGACAGCGATTTTAGGCTCCTCATGAGGAGAGTCCAATGCTTGCTGTATCTCTTCACGAACAATTTTTCGGACATCCTGGTCACAGAGAGAGGCTACATTTGGTAGGCGCTCGTACTTGGTTGAGGTAACTCGCCTACAACGGAGCGCTTCGACACGGCGACATTCTGTAATGAATTGCTCGGTGCTCTGTACATCCCTCGGTAGGAGTGCTTGATAAAGCTCCTCAGCTATCCCCTTCATGAGGTGGGAGATTTTATCTTCATCGCTCATTTGAAGATCAGCCTCTTTGCACAAGCACAGGACATCCTGGATGTAAAATTCGGTACTTTCGCCTTTTAATTGTGCCCGCGTTTTGAGTTTCTTCTCCGCTTGCAATTTTGAATTTTCTTTTTTTCCGAACACATTCTCTAATTGAGATGTGAATTCCTTCCAAGTCTGGATGCTTTCTTCGTTGTTCTCAAACCATTTGAGAGCAGTTCCAGACAGATAAAAATAAACTTTAGTAAGACAAAGGGTTTCATCCCAATGGTTGTACTTTGCCACACGTGCATACCCTTTTAACCATTTTTGGAGATCTTCTCCATCCTCCCCGGAGAAAATGGAAGGGTTCCTTGGCAAATGTTGAACAACGTAGTTGCTTACCTGAGTACCTTCCTTCTTTACATTCATAGAAGTTTCTTCTGGTTCAACAGAATCAATTTTTCTTTTATTTCTTAATGGGTATCGGTCCAGTCTCTCCACCAGTTGTAGCGTAGAAATCAAGCCTTGAAATATCCTAAGATGTAAAAGTATTTATTGATTACGTCACAGCGACGAGTCGACAATTATTAACAGGTCAGCCCAACTATTTACCGCTAGAGAATCTTAAGCAAGCAAGCAAAGAAATATTTTAAAGATGATTTCACAAATACAGATTAATATATATTTTTATAATCTGTTGAATATATTTTCATTGAATAATATTAAATTAAATAATAAAATATTTCTTTGTCACAATATTATATGTTATTCTGTATTTATCTAATTGATTTGAGAATGAACAATCCTTTTGAAAAGATCTGATAACACTCCATATCAAAAATCACTTATGGGGCCTCCCCTCAGAAGGGAAAGATTAGCTCCGCGGTATCCCCCGTCGCGATCTGCCTTTGTTTTTCCATCTGAATTTTTTCCCTTAGAAACTCCTTTTTTAGGCATTTTTTTCTATATTGCCAGCCTCCACTATCCTCTATTACTATATGCAGCGTGTATCAGATAAATTGGAAATGACTTTGGTAGTTCTCCTAAGACAAATACTAATTTATATTTTAAAATTTGTTTTTTATCATATTTATATTAAATATAACAAAACATGTGTGTACAATGTAATGACGAACAATTATCTTGAATTCTAGCATCATTGCTCTTCTCTGCGCGCCCGAAGGAGCCCCAAAGATGTAGTGGACTTTCTTAAGTTGTCCAAAACCACTGCTTGTCGTTTCAAGAAGCAGTTTAATGAGGCCGACAGAAGACGGTTAAACATACTTTATTGACTACTAGTCAATTATGGATGAAAAATAATGAGAATAATACAGTGAAATTATGATTGAGGAAGGCTCCACCATCTTGCCAGAGTCCTCCTCCAGACGATGAGAGGGTCCTCTTGGACGCCCCGTATCTCCAGGCCCAGGAAGTGCTTGTAGATACGGGTCTTGGCAGACGCCAGGATGGCCAGGGTGTCGTCCTCCAGGTCATGCCCGAAGATCCATCCCTGCAGGTCAGGGGGCTGCTGGATAATAGTGAAGGCTTCCAGGATGACAGGCCTGATCCGCCCACAGGACCAGTAGCGGTGGGCCAGTGACAGGTCTCCGGACCCACGGGCGATGCAGGACTCCCGGGCTGAGGCCGGATGCGCTGGATGGGGAAGGGCGTGAAGGGCCAGCCGCACGGCAACGTCGGCATTGTGCCCCGAGAAGGCACCTCGCCGGAGAGAAGGCCAGCTGATGGAGATGGGGATGCTGACGTGGGGAAGCCACCGGGCTAGCAGCTGGGTGATGGGCAGTGCGGGTGGTTAGGCGCTGGAACGCAGTGGCCGTCCCGCGCAGCACGATGCCGTCCTTGATGTTGTCAACCCGGTGGGTGTGGTTCCGGTTCTCTTCCACAATCCGGCTGCAGAAGGTGGTGAGTGCCGCGATGTCAGCGAGGGCGGCGCGGGTGGTGCGCAGAGGGAGAGATGAAGAGCTGGTGAGATCACCAACGCGCATTCCCGCCCACCGCGATGCGATCAAAAGATCTGGAGGCCGGAGGAACCTGGAGTCCCCGATGATATGGAGCTCCTAAAGCTCATGTGGCGGCAGCACCCGGTGAACCGAGAATGGTTGCAAGGAAAAAATACTCGTGTCGATCGGACAGGGTAAGAGGCGATGAATTTGTCAAAATATCACTAAGGAGATTATTGGAAACCCTGGGAAAAGCATGAGGGTCATAGCCAAGGAAATGGGCGTTGGCTCTTTGATAATTTTCAGAACTATCCATGAAGACGTATCTCAAGTCTTATGCCCTTTGGAAAGGCCAGTTGCTGACTGAGAGTATGAAGGATAACATAAAAGGAAAGGCTGCTGCCCTCCTCAACAACCTGAAACATAACTTATGTGGCATGCTGAGGTTCTTCTCTAATGAAAAAACTTTTGGCGTGGTCCAAAAGGTAAAGCCCAGGAATTATCGCTGGATCTGTAAAGACCCCTCAGAGGTACCTATCGTGAGGCACACGAAATTTCCTGCCTCCGTGAAGGTCCTTGGCGTTATCAGCAGTGAATGTGATGTCATGCCTCCCTATTTATTAGATAAGGGCTATAGTATGAACTCTGATACCTGAATTAATGTCCTGGACATCATTATGATGCCTTGGATGGACATGGTAGCTGCAGGAAGGAAGTATGTTTTCCAACAGGACTCAACTCCAGCCCACAAGGCAAAAAAGGCACAATCGTGTTAAACACTTAACGTCCCCATTCAATGGTGTCCTGAGTTTGGCCCTCTAACTCTCCAGACTGCAACCCCCTCGACTACAATGTTCGAGCGTTGTTGAGAGAAATGTCAACAACGCTCCCCAAAACACCATCCAGTCTGTCAAGAAAGCGGTTCACGCGATGATGACCCAAAGGACAAGGTCATTGTTGGCAAGGCCTGTGCTTCATTTCACACTCGCCTCTAGACTGTTATAGCTAATAATGGAAACTACATTGAATAAATCATAACTATATTCATTTATCTAATACTTTTTCGAAGTTTTATTTCAAATTTTTATTTGTACTTGCAATAAATTTCAGTTAAAATTCCATTGTAGTTATTTCCAATTTACCTGGTATACCCTGTAGATTAATTATGATAATTTATTGGTGCTTGAGAAAAATAAACTTATCATCATTGCTTCCTATATAAATTCTGTCACTTCAAAATATTGTATATAAAATATTTAATTGAATTTGTAGGTCCCTAGTCAAATATGAATGTGTTGCACTTGGAGTATTCAGTTCCTGTTTTATCTTTACAGAAAATACGCATCTTCTGAAAAGTGGTATGAAACACATGGCAGGTTGAGTAAGTAGAGTTTTTCATTTACAGCTGGCCCTTAGGTCCCAATTCTGAAAGGTATGATCTAGAGTTTCCATTTTCTATTGGAAATTCTGAACACTCAACTGAGTATGAGTTAACAAATCTTGTAGAGCGCTTTATACTCTACACCCTGATGCATTTTGCTACATCTTGGTGCTTAACTATGAGGAACAAACACCATAGAGGTTTTGAGGAAGACATAGTGCTATGTGGGATTCAAATGCTTAAATGCACCACCTGACCTCAGTTTCATATCTCGCAGTTTCTGTGTCGCTTTGAACATGTAGATGTACTCACCATAGCCAATGTCTCGTTCTCCTTTCCTCATTACTGCTCCTTCATGGGTCAGGAGTGGAATAGTCCTCAAATTGCATCTATACTCACTATTTCATACACTTGGCGTGAATTGTTTGTATTGTCTGCGGTGTCAGGCTATTGATCTTGCAGATCAGTATCTCTCTTTTCTGAGAGATACTTCCATTATTTGGCGCTGCTGGACGTGCAACATTAAATATTTATGGTGGTTCTAGAAGAGCACGCTATTCCTGCAATGTAAAGATTGAATATCTCTAAATAATTCCATTAACAATTTATTTAGTTTTACTATTCATGTACAAAATTGGAGCACCAAAAAGAATTTGTCTGATTGAGACAAAAATGTGTGTATATGAAACACATGTATAGGGGTAAAATTATTAAAATTTCAGAACAATTTATTGTTTTATTCCAGAGAGTTTTTGAATATAAAAAATTAAAAATGTCAATATATCATTTAACCCCGTTGGCTGAATGCAGGCTGCCACCTGGCGTGTCATGGACTGATTAAGATTCCAGATGGTGTGCTGCGTATTTCTCGCCAAATTGTCTCCAACTGTAGGGCTAAATAGTTGACATTCAAATGATTGCAATCGCTTTCCCATAATGTCTCAGATGTGCTCTATGGGTGAGAGATTTAGCGACCTTGCTGGCCATGGAAAAGTTCGGAAAATTGAAAACAGTCCATAGTAACAAGTGGGGGGTGTGACTGGGCATTATCTTGATGAAAAGTAAGCAAGGAGGATGTGAGAAGAACTGCAACAAAACAGGACCTTTACTACATACCACAGTTGTGCTGTCAAGGTGCCAGGAATGTCTACTAATGGGCTCCTGCTATCAAATGAAATGGTACCTCGCAGACCATAACGCCAGTGTGGACCTGTATGGTGTTTGAAAGTAAGACCAAGATACAGACGTCTCCAGGCACGTTTGCGACAGTCGTCGTCAGGACACAGAAAGAAACGGGACTTGTCACCAAAGACTATATGTTCCCAGTCTACGCAGTTCCAAGTTGATCGCTGACACCACTGTAGTCGGACTTGTAGGTGTATGGTGTGAATAGGGTAGGCAGGTAGGCACAGTAACAGTCAGTGAGCTCTTAGATTCCGCTCTATCAGCCGCATATTGATGGCCATTTTGGACACTTGTGTGCGGTCACACATTGGATGGTAGATAATGTCGAATCTGGTTCAGGGTTCTACGACAGTCATTCTGACAATCGCCCTGTCCTCCCTGTTGTGACCGCTGTCGTCCTGACGTTGCATTATCCCGTTGTTAACTCACTCTTGCCAACATAGTCTAATAGCCGCATTACTTCAACACAGATATCGCGCGATTAGTCGATTTGATCAAACAACCTCTTTCAATCCAATGGCACGACCTCTTCTAAACTTTCACATATGTTCGTAATGGGCTCGAATATTTCGACGGGGAATTGATACAGTAGAAATAGGCTTATTGAAAAAACTAAATGGAAGTTTTGAAAATTAGACCGTGCCGCGCCGAATATTGATACTAAAATACTTGTGCTGAATGGGAAGTTAAGTGGCTCTGGATCTCTTGCTTTGCATAAATCGACCTCTAAATTTTAATAATTTGCATGTTTGAACACATATTTACCTATAAATCAGACAATTCCTTCTTGGTGCGTCGATTTTGTTTGTTATAGTGTATTAAAATGTCAATAAACTATTTCAGTTGACTTTTTCTTATGCACAAATTTAAGATAAATATATATATATTATAAGTCGAACAGCTTGTGTGTGTACTCTCGTATTTAAAAATCAATTAGTGATTACACTTGGAACTCTAATTATTTTTTATAAAATGGATTTATATAAAATAGCTGTTGAAAAATCAATTTGCTTGTATTTAAGAAAATAGAACAAGACGCTTAAAATTTCAAGGCTTAAAAGCATAATTAACACGCTCAAAATAAAAAAAGTATTTTTTCTTAATTAATATTTATTATTGAAATATGATGTTTCATTATTAATTTTAATTTATTTTGACCCTTATTCTTGTTATCTTTGGTATTTTGGTTATTATTGTGAACTGTGTAATAAATATATGATATTTGATATAATTAAGATATTAAACAGTTTCGTATATTTTTCGCACAATAAGATTTTAAAATTAAAATGACAAGCGGTGGCACCTTACAAGTATGTACACCTAATAACGTATTTCAAAATATGTTGTCATATATAATTAAAAAACTTGGAACAAAATTTTAAAAACAATAAACAAACCAAATATACATTGAATTTTATTATTGGTTTGAAGATTTAATGATTATTTTTTATAAAGCGGCAAAACATAACCAATATATTGTAAATAACAATTTTAATAGATATATCATTTTGTTTACAGGAGATAACAATAATAATTGCTATTATACAAAAATAAAATAAACGTTAAATGCGCACATTTGTTATACATATATTTCGAAGCTGAATAAACAATGACTTATAAGTATCATTACTAGTTTCACATTACCTACATAAATATACATTGATTAGTTTAAAATTCTTTTAGTGACAATCCTTAAAAATATCAGATTTTTATTTATATTTTATTTTAGCATGATACTCATTTTAATATATATACACAATTCCACCCATTTCTATTACCATTTATTTTAATATCTTTATATTTGTTGAATATAAAATGTAATATATATTTTGTCAAAAAAAAAATCATTCTAATTTTGCAGTGATATTCTGCTAACATTGTTACTATCATAGAAACACTTTATTTAATACATTTGAAACTATAAGTAAAAGATTTGAAGCGTACGAGGATACTTTTCTTTTAATCTTTAATAAAGATTCGAGCTTTCGGGCGAAAACAGCCCTTCTACAGGAACATTAGAAAAACAATTTCAAATAGTAACGTTTGTAATTCATAATGGTTCAAAGAAACTATAAAATTTGAAACTATAGTGAGAAAAAAAAAAGTCCCAAGTTTTAGATATGTGAGATTTATAAATAATAATGCATGGCACCATTTGAATAAAGTACTTTAAGAAAGTGTTTTTGTATGCAAGCTATTTGAAAAAAGGAAGATCACATGACCATTTCTCCCATCCTTTCGATTGGCTACCGAAATAATATGACAAGGTTAGGTTACAAGCATGCATGACACATTTCAGAGGCCGATAAGAAAGAAGGTTTTCAGTTTTGTGACCTCTATAGAAAAAGCTTTATTAATAGATTAATGATCTTTTCTGAGTATATATACACAAGGTGATAAGATCAAAGCTACAAGAAAATAATACCTAATCCAAATAAATTAATTGTGTATGATGTTTCAGTAACAGCTTTGTTACCATCATCAGACAAAGGAATAATCTGTTACTGAAATGTCACACACTATTAATTTATTTGGATTAGGTTTTATTACCTTGTAGCTATAATCTATAATCTAAATTGTGATTTATCACCGTAATAAGATCAAATTAATAGTGTGTTAATTTTAAGATTTGGTCTTGATAAGGCACAAACAGTAACTATTTAAACCATGCTGTGGTAAAATTTCTCATTCAGTACTTTTGTCTGAAGATGGTAACAACGCTGTTACCGAAACGTCACACACTCTTTATTTATTTGGATTTGGTCTTATTACCTTGTATTTAAGATTTGGTCTTATTACTTTGTGTTTCTAATCTATAATCCAAATTGTGCTCTATCAACGTAATAAGGTCAAATAGTGTGTTAATTTTAAGATTTGGTCTTATTACTTTGTGTTTTTAATCTAAAAACCAAATTGTACCTAATAACTTTCTGAGTACATCTTTGCTTTAAATGTAGTTTCTAGCAGGTCAGCAGCCTTGATCTTGGGTCGGATTTTACTGTTGATGTAATGATAAGACACAATTTGGATTATAGATTATAAACACAAGGTAATAAGACCAAATCCAAATAAATAACTAGTGTGTGACGTTTCTGTAACACACTATTTATTTATTTGGATTTGGTCTTATTACCTTGTGTTTATACTGTTGTTGTAAAAATGCTTGTTCCCAGCTCTTGTAAAAACAGGACCTCAGCTTCCAACCTCCCTTATTTTCTATCCAGTCTAACCTCTTTAATTCAACACCCCAAGGAATCAGAGCTTTCGGTTGAATTAAAGTCAGATGGTTTCATCATAACTTTCATTTTTAGTGGACATTTTTATTGGATAACCAAATATATAATATTTTAGAAAACAGTAAAGTACAACCTCCCTGTAAAGGACAACACCTAATTACAGAGCCAAGTGTCCTTTATTGAAAGATGTCCTCTTACCAGAGAGTTGCTAAATTGTAAAAAGGATAATTTTATCTATGAAAACTGTCCTTTATAGAGAGGTGTCCTCTTGCTTGAGTGTCCTCTATAAAATAATAAAGATTCTTCCCTGAGTCCTAGATTTAGTTAAAATATATTGTAATATATATTTTAATTAATAATGTCTACTTCTTTCTTATCTCCACTCAATCATATTAGGGTATCAAGTTGTGACCCTTGATGGTGTCTGTTTGACAACCATCATGACTGGGTGAAGTAGAATGTGTCTTCCTTTGTCATTAAGACTGAGAGCGCTACTCAGTGGCAGGCCGACTTAGCTCCAAAAGAAATGGCTGCCTCTGACATGAGGAACAGACGCCATGTGCAGCCGCTCCTAACATGGAGTACAAACGCTGCTCATCCTATATCCCTGGATTAGGAGCCCTTACAGGGTACTATCAGCCGGACCAGCTGAACCCAGGTTTTTTTAGTGAGCTTGTTGCTGCTCCCCCTCCTCCTTTTTCATCTGGGCTTGGGACTGGCAAAGGCGGAGTTTACATTAATATTGTGAATTGTGATACCGTTGGGACCTTTTTTATTTAATTTTTTTTTTCAGAATGTGTCTATATTAACTTTTAGTGATATTGATAAAATTGCATTTATACATTTTTGAACAAAAGAAAAATTACAGATACTATTTTAATCTAAGTGAATAAATGCAATGGGAATATGGTGAATTTCTCTTAAAGAAATATATTCTATAGATTTTTGCTTTTAGTCTAGAACTTTATTTAGTGCACATTCTTGCTGATCAATCTTCAAAAGGTATGCTTGTTTTTCACCGTTGTGCCCAGCGTGCCAAAGTAATTGTATTTTAACAATAAATTTGTGATGAACTAGAACTATTTTATGTTGTCAAAATTCTTTCAAAATAAAAAAATCTGTCAAATTATCATTTGGTCAAATTAACGTTGATTATTTGATAGGTTGAAGGTAGGGACATGAAGCATGGTCAAATTATCGCAATTATTGTGTGTCAAATTTACAAGGTTTTACTGTATTTTCTAGAATTCTAATTTCTACCGAACACTGAAGGCAATGTGCTCTGCCCAGTGTATCAATACACTAATAAATTAGTCCATATAAGACAAGAAAATAAAACCTAATCCAAATAATCTATTAGTGTGTGACGTCTCGGCAATAGCATTAATTAATTAAAAGCAGCATATTAAGCACTAATAAATTATTTGGATTAGGTCTTATTTTCTTGTATTATAATCTATAATCAAAATTGTGCTTTATCATAGGTTAAATTAAAGGGATTCCAAGTTAACCTCTAATTAGAGATATTTGAGATTAATTTTTATAATGATAACATTGAGTAGTAAAAAATGGTATTGCTCTCACTTGCAACAAGATTATTTATTTACCAGTTGCAAACAAGGCACGCTAAATCCGATCTGGATAATTGCGTGTGAAACTATTTACAATAATTGTAGTAGAGTAGGTAACAGAATTGTCTAAAAGAAAATAAACAATTAAGAAAAAGAGCATTGAATAAACATATACATTAAACAAATAAGCAACAACATAAGCAGATAGAAGAAATTGCAAGGTAGTTATTTACAGTATGTTAAGCAATGATGGAAGTTGATTTAATGAAGTTATCTGTAATAATTAGTATCGTGGAGAGAGAGAAAGTTGATCAAGTTGAGCTATTTACAATGATGCTTGTATCTGATTGGTTGATGGAGCACATGCCAGTTAGAATGACATCAAGAAAAACGGACCCCAGGCAAACATGAGGCAATATCTCTGGCAATCAATGTCACAATTTTTTTCACCTGCCTCCTCTGCCATTTCATTTAATCAGCCACCTATCAAGAAGTGACCTAACTAAGGTGTTTCTCTTAGGGATAAAATAGTTTTGCTGAAATTTGGATACAAGTTTTTTAAAGGTTGAATTCACAGCAACACTGGACCTTTATAACTTGAGGCTCTAGAATTGTGATGTTATAACCAAGTTGATGTTATGAAAGGGGGGTTGCTATAACAAGATGTTCTGCTGTTCCATGGTTTCAAAATAAAACTTTACTAGGTGCTGCTCAAAAAGAGCAACCTAGCTTATATTTACAACAATGAATAATATGTGAATAACCTTCATTGCGGGATTCAATCCTGATTCATGGCTGTCAGGAATCGAGGGTTTTAACCACTCATTCACTGATTTCTATTGGTTCTGCTGTATATGTAAATCAAATACTAAACTCAAATCACAAAATACAGTAAATTGGGTTTTAGACACAAAACACTTGGCACTTCAACTTTTAAAACTTTCTGTGCAACTCTTAAATGGAACTACTTTTGCTATGCAACACTAGGCTAACAAATTTTTCCATGTGTCTAATTGACCAATCACAGCAGACACTGCACCTTGCCATTAGCAGTTGTTTGCCACTTGATTTGTGGGATTACCATCTGTAACAATGCCAGAGAGGAACTGAGCTGCACATGAATAACCCTAGTGGCTCTGAAAAGCAGGCAAAACCAATTTTTGATATCAATTTCCTCCCAGAAAATTTTTCATCCATATTATGGGGTATTAAAAACAAATTAGGCATATCCTGACCATTAACATGAACCTTTTTAGGGAAATATGGGAAATATATTATTATAATTTACTTCTTATAAAACTTTGCATGCTATAGTGAATCCCAATGGGACTGAATTTTTGGTTCACTATAGCCATGATTTTATGGTCCACTTTATTATAAAATGATAAAAAAGTAAATATATATATTTTTAGGTTTGTTATTAAGGAAGGTTTGCTGCTCATTCTCCAATTTGTGAGATATAAGAAATAAGGTTTGTAATAATGTGGAATGGTACCACAGTTATGTCTGGAGGACACCATTGGAGAAAATATCTAGTGACCAGGAAATCCTGATTCCCAGGGAATCATATGGCAACAGCTCCCAGCCAACAAACACACCCCTGTGATCTTTCGTCAGCTTTCCCTTCACAGGACCTATTCATCCCAGACATTTGAAAATACGCCACTTTCTAAAGTCTGCATTCTTTGTCCCCTTATCTCTACTCCATTGACTCCTGTAATATACTCATAGACAAAACTAAAGCAAGTGGAAAGTCTGCGATGTCACCGGTAATCTTTTTTTTTTTTTTTTAAGGAGACAGAGGCAATTTTTGTTCACACTTGGTTATCTCATGTGTCTTCAATAAAGGTCACTGTGTATTAAATATTTTTCAGAGTTATTGTCTGAATCCCTATATACATACTAAAAGGTACAACTTCCTCAAGTTTTGTCCATGAGTGTATATATAATTTGCATTAATACCATCAGTTTCTATTAACACTTCAATTTGTTCCATCATTCCCACACGGGTCCCCCTCTTTTAAAAGTTTTGCTATCTGTGTTTTACACAAGCCTTATAATAAAATGCCATCAGACTTAATTTAATTAGAGCTCTGGACAGAAGTTTCTTCAGCTAAGTGGATGCGAGATTGCTCTCCACTTGAGATATAACTAAACCTGCATATTTGTATCTGTGAACAACTAGATGTGCTCCCCTGCTGTTTCTCTGACCTGTGGCTGTTTGTGACTCCAGAAGGCCATTGATTTAGTCACCAGAGCCACAGAGGAAGACAAGAAGGAAAATTTTGAAGAGGCCCTGAGACTTTATGAAAGTGCTGTGGAGTATTTTCTCCACTCTGTTAGATGTAAGTTCTACTACTATCTCTTTATATCCCTGTTCACATAACACACACAATCCAACTACCTCCATTGAGAGACTAACAACCTCAGGAGGGACCAGCTCATGTTGTTTAGGCCTCAATTATTCCTCTTTTGGTTAAGATCAAAGTGAGGAGATGGCTTCTCTCTCTCACACAGAATTTGAGACATTTGATATAATAAATAAACATCACAAGAGGAAACAACACCAAATTTATATATCTTCTTCTTTCTTATTTATATCTTCTTTTATATATGATGTTTTGGTAAAAGAATTATTACTGACCTCAGTCTAAGGATTTGGATTATACCTTTGTAAAGAAGGGGACATTTATTATCCAGAATTATTATTAAAATTGATACTTATTTGTCTTCAAAACACACAAGAATGAATGTGTGTTGTACAGTACAGTAGAACTACCTCTTTGTAAAGGACAACACCCAGTTGCAGAGCCAAAGCATCCTTTAGAAAGAGGACACTAAGATGTCCTCTTACCAGAGAATTGCTATTTAGTAAAAATGGTAATTTCGGCAAACTGTCCTTTGTAAAAAGGTGTCCTCTCATAAAGGCTTATCACATAGTGTTTTAATTGAAATCTTATTTTATTTATTATATTATTGAAATAATATATATTATTGAAATCTTATATAAGAAATATAAACTATTTTTTTGACACATAGGGACTCCTTTTGAAATAATTTTCTACTGCAATAATTAAATAATGGGAGGGCCTGGCAGTAAGGGCAGTAGAAAATTATCTTATTTCAAAAAGATTCATACACCTCAAAAATAGTTTATATTTTTACATATGCTAATGCATCCTATTGTAATTGTTTATTTAATGAAATAGCAACTTCACTCTCCTGGTCCTAATGTTTACTGAAGGTTGGCTACATGGACACTTCTGGTGTATTTAGGAAGTGGTTGGAGTGAGATGAGCCATTTCTACTTTTACAACAGTTGTCCTTCAGGGATCAGATTGGGTTGTCATGGAAGCTTTTACTGAGTTTGTATTTTTAATGTGTGTCCCGGACTCGTGAAAAATGATCATCATTTATATATTTGCATATCATATTGGGAATCAACAATTAGTTTTAATATTTATGGATTTGGGTCAGTCACAAGTTTGTTGTTTTCCCATTTTTGGAAGTTTGTGACCTCACATCTTTTTGTTCTACCTCAGTGACTTTTTGTTGTGGATTTCCCCATAACTTTCCCTTGGATAATGATTTTTCTCAAGGCATTTCTCTTCTCTTATTGATAAGATGACCGTGGGATTCTCTCAGGAATAAAGTCTCAATGTTCTGAACAAGTCTTTTCTGAATAGCTTGTCCAAGGTGGTTCTCCTTGAAGTCATGAGGCCATGAGCAGCCTGTCTTCTTCTTTCTTATCACCAACCATCTTGACTGGGTGAAGTAGAATGTGTCTGCCTTTGTCATTAAGACTGGGAGCACTACTCAGTGGCAGGCTGACTTAGCTCCAAAAGAAATGGCCGCCTCTGACATGAGGAACAGACACCATGGAGTACAAATGCTTTTCATCCTGTATCCCTGGATTAGGAACCCTTACAGGGTACTATCAGCCGGGCCAACTGAGCCCAGGTTTTTTAGCGAGCTTGTTACTGCTCCCCCTCCTTTTTCATCCGGGCTTGGGACCGTCAAAGTTCTTTCTTCCCTGACTTTTCTAAGCTTCACTTCCCTAGGTGAATACTATAGGAAGGAGAGAAGCATTAATCTTGTAGCATTTGTAGTAAATCTCAATATATATATAAAAATATGATAAAAATTAGGGCACCACTAGCATTTTTTTTTTTTACTTTTGATATTTGAACCTTCAGAAAGTCATTGAGTTCCATCATCTTTGTTTTTTTGGCGTTTCTCTTTAGCAACATTTGGTCCCCATTCTTCTTTTCCTGCCAGGATCTAACTTGTAACTAACTAGACTTTTCATGATTTCCTAGGGGCTAAGAAGAAAAATAGAGAGAGCACTCAGTACTGAAAATTATTTTTGGCAACTTGTACAGGCAAAGTCTAACTGCTTTTAGCACATGTTGACATGTGGTGTGCCCTTAGTACATGCAGCCACTGCCCTCATCAACTTACAATAAATCCCATAATCATCAAGGATCTAGAGACAATGATTTGACATCATTTAGGCTAAAGATAAAAATCAAATGGTTAATGGAGCTGAACCATATAAGCAGATTACATTTCAGTAACAATGTTGTTATCACAGAAGTTTGAATGTAATTACAGAAATGTTGCTTGTAGTTTATCAATTTGGACAATATCAGGATATAATGGCTGAGATGTGTGACAAGAAGGTTTAATGAGTTGCTCTTTTTCAATCTTGACCATCCCTCTCTTCCATAAAATTTTGGGCTATAATTAGCATTTTCACTAATTTTTCTATGTTGAAACTTTTTTCAGGGGTTTTATTCCAGTGTATATAATATAATTACGCTCTGGGCTTGGAATCCAGTGACCTAAGTTTGGTAGAACATACCTTTAAGGTCCCCATCATTTCTGATTAGGAATTAGCTGTTAGATTTTGCTAATATGGGATGTAGGAAGATTTCTTGCAGTGTTTATTCCGCCCCCACCATGTAAAGATGCCTGTTTCGAATTGTCTCCTGAGCCATAAACAAAGGTATTATCGATCCCAAGTTCAGATATTTGAAGAACCTACTTTTTTGTCACCTACTATTATATCCAAAGTGAAACCATCTCTTAACCTCCTCACATGTCCATGTAATGACAGAGTTTTATAAATAATTTTTAGTTTATTTCTTCCTTACTCTTATGGATGACCAAGTCAGTGTTTTAGCTTGGTACTTGTAACTGGCAAAACCTATATCATCATTATGTATAGAAAATGTGTCAAGAGCTTCTAATTCATAATCAGATAGGGCATTTGTTGCGCCATGCTGATTATGTCTTGAGTTGTTTATATAGGATTTAGCATATATTCTCTCATATTTACTGTAGAACCCCTCTCTAAAGGACATCCAGTTCCAAAGTGCCCTTTAGAGAGGTGTGTTCTCAAACCAAAGATAAGCTAATTGGTAAAACTGGTACATTTAAAACAATGAAAACTGCCCTTTGTATAGATATGCCCAATTGTGTGTCTGCTTATGGAGGTTGTACTATGTATAGTGAATGGGAAATATGTGCTAATTAGGCATGTATTCCAGAAGTTAACCCTTAAAAGATAAAATTTTACACAAATAAATTTACTGGCAATGCGTTTCTTTTTTCTTTTTTAAATCTCTACAGACCTTACTGCAATGATATGATTGCATTAAATCATATCATTGCAGTAAGGTCTGTAGAGATTTAAAAAAGAAAAAAGAAACGCATTGCCAGTAAATTTATTTGTGTAAAATTTTAACGATAGAGGGCAATAAAATTTAATTTACTAATATATAATCCTTAAAAGATAAAAAAAAAAGTAGCTAAGAA
>CP092875.1:65106464-65143615 GCA_030710605.1 Cordylochernes scorpioides | reverse complement strand
GGATGAATAGGTCCTGTGAAGGGAAATCTGACAAAATATCACAGGGGTGTGTTTGTTGGCTGGGAGTTGTTGCCATATGATTCCCTGGGAACTCTTTGGTCACTAGATATTTTCTCCAATGGTGTCCTCCAGACATAACTGTGGTACCATTCCACATTATTACAAACCTTATTTCTTATATCTCACAAATTGGAGAATGAGCAGCAAACCTTCCTTAATAACAAACTTAAAAAAAAAAATACTTTTTTATCATTTTATAATAAAGTGGACCATAAAATCATGGCTATAGTGAAACAAAAGTTCAGTTCCATTGGGATTCACTATAGCATGTGAAATTTTAAGAGGTAAATTATAATAATATATTTCCTATATTTCCCTAAAAAGGTTCATGTTAATGGTCAGGATATGCCTAATTTGTTTTTAATACCCCATAATATGGATGAAAATTTTTCTGGGAGGAAATTGATATCAAAAATTGGTTTTGCCTGCTTTTCAAAGCCACTAGGGTTATTCATGTGCAGCTAAGTTCCTCTCTGGCATTGTTACAGATGGTAATCCCACAAATCAAGTGGCAAACAACTGCTAATGGCAAGATACACTGTCTGCTGTGATTGGTCAATTAGACACATGGAAAAATTTGTTAGCCTAGTGTTGCATAGCAAAAGTGGTTCCATTTAAGAGTTGCAAATAAAGTTTTAAAAGTTGAAGTGCCAAGTGTTTTGTGTCTAAAGCCCAATTTACTGTATTTGGTGATTTAAGTTTAGTATTTGATTTAAATATACAGTAGAACCAATAGAAGTCGGTGAATGAGTGGTTAAGACAGCCTTGAACCAGGATCGAATCCCGCATTGGATACTTTGTTTTAATATGTGAATAACCTTAACATATCATTCATTGTTGTAAATATAAGCTAGGTTGCTCTTTTTGAGCGGTACCTAGTAAAGTTATTTTGGAAACATGGAACAGCAGAACATCTTGTTATAGCAGCCCCCCTTTATAACTTGGTTATAACATCACAATTCTAGAGCCCCAAGTTATAAAGGTCCAGTGTTGATGTGAATTCAACCTTTAAAAACCTTGTATCCAAATTTCAGCAAAACTATTTTATCCCTAAGAGAAACATCTTAGTTGGATCACTTCTTGATAGGTGGCTGCTTAAATGAAATGGCAAAGTAGGCAGAGTAAAAAAATTGTGACATTGATTGCCATAGAAACAATGACATTGTCTCATGTTGGGCAGAGTCTGTGTTTTTCTTGATGTCATTCTAACTGGCATGTGCTCCATCAACCAGTCTTGTTGCAGCTTGTTGCAAGTGAGAGCAATACCATTTTTACTACTCACTGTTATCATTATAAAAATTAATCTCAAATATCCCTAATAGAAGGTGTATTTGGAATCCCCTTAATTTAACCTTTTTTTTTGCTTATCCCTAGTACACGTGGTATAGACCATGATAATCATGGTGGGTAGTAGGCGACTGCTTTTACTGTAAGTGCACCACATGTCTACACACATGAAAAGCAGTTCGACTTTGCACTTACAAATAAATATGCCAGAGCCCCATTTGGTTACTTGCACTCGCTGGTGGGGTTGGTCTTTTGCAAGAATAGGGGGACATTGGAGAATTTTTTTTTTTAATCAGAAAAAAGTGCCCAATGCGGGAATCGAACCCGGGTCGTAGCGGTCGTAAACCAACGGTTTATACCAGCCTTCCACCGACCCCCCATTAATTTAACCTTATATGGACTAATTTATTGGTGTATTGATACACTCAGCAGAGCACATTGCCTTCAGTGTTCGGTAGAAATTAAAATTCTAGCAAATAGAGTAAAACCTTGTTAATTTGACACACAATAATTGCGATAATTTGACCATGTTTCATGTCCCTACCTTCAACCTATCACATAATCAACGTTAATTTGACCAAATGATAATTTGACAGATTTTTTTATTTTAAATGAATTTTGACAACATTGAATAATTCTTGTTCATGTACAAATTTATTGTTAAAATACAATACTTTGGCATGCTGGGCATGACGACGAAAAACATGCATACCTTTTGAAGATTGATCAGCAAAAATGAACACTAAAAAGGATCCTAGCCTAAAAGCAATCTGTAAAATACTTCTTTTAAAATAAATCGATTTAGAAAAAAAATTTTTTTAGCTTTTTCTTTATTTTTTAAATTTATTCACCTTATTCCCATTGCATTTATTCACTTAGATTAAAATAGTATCTGTGATTTTTCTTTTGTTCAAAAATGTATAAATGCAATTTTATCAATATCACTAAAAGTTAATATAGACACATTCTGAAAAAAAAAAATTAAATAAAAAAGGTCCCAACGGTATCACAATTCACATTATTAATATAAACTCTGCCTTTGCCAGCCCCAAGCCCGGATGAAAAAGGAGGAGGGGGAGCAGTAACAAGCTGCTAAAAAACCTGGGTTAAGCTGGCCCGGCTGATAGTACCCTGTAAGGGCTCCTAATCCAGGGATAGAGGATGAGCAGCATTTGTACTCCATGTTAGGAGCGGCTGCACATGGTGTCTGTTCCTCATGTCAGAGGCAGCCATTTCTTTTGGAGCTAAGTCGGCCTGCCACTGAGTAGTGCTCCCAGTCTTAATGACAAAGGCAGACTCATTCTACTTCACCCAGTCATGATGGTTGTCAAACAGACACCATCAAGGGTCACAACTTGATACCCTAATATGATTGAGTGGAGATAAGAAAGAAGAAGACATTATTAATTAAAATATATATTACAATATATTTTAACTAAATCTAGGGCTCAGGGAAGAATCTTTATTATTTTATAGAGGACACTCAAGCTAGAGGACACCTCTCTATAAAGGACAGTTTTCATAGATAAAATTATCCTTTTTACAATTTAGCAACTCTCTGGTAAGAGGACATCTTTCAATAAAGGACACTTGGCTCTGTAATTAGGTGTTGTCCTTTACAGGGAGGTTGTACTTTACTGTTTTCTAAAATATTTTAATTATATATTTGGTCATCCAATAAAGATGTCCACTAGCAGTGAAAGTTTTGATGAAATCATCTGACTGACTTTATTTCAACTGAAAGCTCTGATTCCTTGAGGTGTTGAATTAATGAGGTTAGACTGGATAGAAAATAAGAAAGGTTGGAAGCCGAGGTCCTGTTTTTACAAGAGCAGGGAACAAGCATTTTTACATCACCAGTATAAACACAAGGTAATAAGACCAAATTCAAATAAATAAATAGTGTGTGACGTTTCGGTAACAGCGTTGTTACAGAAACGTCACACACTATTTATTTATTTGGATTTGGTCTTATTACCTTGTGTTAATAATCTATAATCCAAATTGTCTTATCATTACATCAACAGTAAAATCTGACCCAAGATCAAGGCTGCTGACCTGCTAGAAACTACATTTAAAGCAAAGATGTACTCAGAAAGTTATTAGGTACAATTTGGTTTTTAGATTAAAAACACAAAGTAATAAGACCAAATCTTAAAATTAACACACTATTTGACCTTATTACGTTGATAGAGCACAATTTGGATTATAGATTAGAAACACAAAGTAATAAGACCAAATCTTAAACACAAGGTAATAAGACCAAATCCAAATAAATAAAGAGTGTGTGATGTTTCGGTAACAGCGTTGTTATCATCTTCAGACAAAAGTACTGAATGAGAAATTTTACCACAGCATGGTTTAAATAGTTACTGTTTGTGCCTTATCAAGACCAAATCTTAAAATTAACCCACTATTAATTTGATCTTATTACAGTGATAGAACACAATTTGGATTATAGATTATAGCTACAAGGTAATAAAATCTAATCCAAATAAATTAATAGTGTGTGACATTTCAGTAACAGATTATTCCTTTGTCTGATGATGGTAACAAAGCTGTTACTGAAACATCACAATTAATTTATTTGGATTAGGTCTTATTTTCTTGTAGCTTTAATCTTATTACCTTGTGTATATATACTCAAAAAAGATCATTAATCTATTAATAAAGCTTTTTCTATAGAGGTCACAAAACTGAAAACCTTCTTTCTTATCGGCCTCTGAAATGTGTCATGCATGCTTGTAACCTAACCTTGTCATATTATTTCGGTAGCCAATCGAAAGGATGGGAGAAATGGTCATGTGATCTTCCTTTTTTCAAATAGCTCGCATACAAAAAACACTTTCTTAAAGTACTTTATTCAAATGGTGCCATGCATTATTATTTATAAATCTCACATATCTAAAACTTGGGACTTTTTTTTTCTCACTATAGTTTCAAATGTATTAAATAAAGTTTATATGATAGTAACAATGTTAGCAGAATATCACTGCAAAATTAGAATGATTTTTTTGACAAAATATATATTACATTTTATATTCAACAAATATAAAGATATTAAAATAAATGGTAATAGAAATCGGTGGAATTGTGTATATATATTAAAATAAGTATCATGCTAAAATAAAATATAAATAAAAATCTGAAATTTTTAAGGATTGTCACTAAAATAAATTTAAACTAATCAATGTATATTTATGTAGGTAATGTGAAACTAGTAATGATACTTATAAGTCATTGTTTATTCAGCTTCAAAATATATGTATAACAAATGTGCGCATTTAACATTTATTTTATTTTAGTATAATAGCAATTATTATTATCTCCTGTAAACAAAATGGTATATCTATTAAAATTGTTATTTACAATATATTGGTTATATTTTGCCGCTTTTTAAAAAAATAATCATTAAATCTTCAAACCAATAATAAAATTCAATGTATATTTGGTTTGTTTATTGTTTTTAAAATTTTGTTCCAAGTTTTTTAATTATATATGACAACATATTTTGAAATACGTTATTAGGTGTACATACTTGTAAGGTGCCACCGCTTGTCATTTTAATTTTAAAATCTTATTGTGCGAAAAATATACGAAACTGTTTAATATCTTAATTATATCAAATATCATATATTTATTACACAGTTCACAATAATAACCAAAATACCAAAGATAACAAGAATAAGGGTCAAAATAAATTAAAATTAATAATGAAACATCATATTTCAATAATAAATATTAATTAAGAAAAAATACTTTTTTTATTTTGAGTGTGTGTGTTGCGATATTTCTTCAATTATGCTTTTAAGCGTCTTTTTCTATTTTCTTAAATACAAACTAATTGATTTTTCAACAACTATTTTTTATAAATCCATTTTATAAAAAGAATTAGGGGGGGGGGTTCCAAGTGTAATTAATAATTGATATTTGAATACGAGAGTACACACACAATCTAATCGACTTATAATATATATAATTATCTTAAATTTGGGCATAAGAAAAAAAGTCAACTGAAATAGTTTATTGAAATTTTAATACACTATAGCAAACAAAATTGACGCACCAAGAAGGAGTTGTTATGTAAAGCAAGAGATCCAGAGCCACTTAACTGCGCATCCAGCACAAGTATTTTAGTCTCAATATTCGGCGCAGCACGATAAAATTTTCAAAACTTCCTTTTAGTTTTTTTTTCAATAGGCCTATTTCTCCTTTATCAATTTCTCGTCGAAATTCGAGCTCATTACAGCTCATTACGAATATATGTGTTGGGGCACGTTTTTGTAACCATACCCCAACAGAAGGCGTATGTATAATCAAATCAAATGGATACATGGCTTCCCTCCCACATAGACTTACAGACCATTTTTTTTGCCCAGAAACTTAGACACTTGGTGACACCAGACTTCCATGCCGAAAGCTGATGCCTGGTAAAGAAGAAGACATCCAGAGACATCCGAGCTGGAAACTGTTGTTTCATATGTACATATATTCCCCTCACCAAAAAAAAATTAGGTAAAGGTGACCAGAAAAAAAAAAAAAAAAAGAGAAAATTGGAGAAGGAAGATCTCTAAAGACTGAAACTTATAAAATATCCTTCCAGAGAAAGGAAAGCATCACATTACAGTCCAGGTAAAAAGGGCCTGGGTCAATTTTAGCCAAGACGGGGGGCGATATATATACCATCCCGAGAAAAAGGGAGGGTTGTATTTCAACCATGTGGAAAGACGGGGGGGCTGGAGTCTGAAATCTTACACTACCGCAGGGGTTGTTTTTCTCTTTAGATTTTTTTTGTTTTGGTAATACTATATGTTCTATTTTGAAGGGGAGAGGCCTGGGGCGTCTATGAAATTGATACTGGAGCCGTTGGCCATTTTGATTGGTGTTTCTTTCGGCGAATGAAAATGGAGAATGAGATGATATAAAAGAAGGTTCTTTGCCAAAAGGGAGGATTCGATCGGAGTCGCTCAGTGAAAGGACAGTCTGTAGACAGGAGACCTTTGCCGGCACTTTCGAGAAAGGTAAGCCATTTGTCATTATGACTTAGCGCCCCCCCCCCCCTTTTTTGTGTAGTAGCCAACCTAGATTTCGCATGGGCCCTAAAGGGCTATAAAGTAACTTCAGGTCACCTCTATCTAAATTTTACTATGTAAATAGCATATCTCGTCAGTATAGACATGTTCCCAAATTTTAAGATATTTAAATAAATATCTAGAGAAATTTTCTTGTCTCCTCTGTTACCTATTTCATACATAATTTGTCTTAGGGTGCTATTCCAACTGTTTAAATAAAATGTTGTATGTTTATTACCTATTTGAAGGGAATGTTACTAATAATCAAGTCTCCCATAAATTACCGGCCACATACATTGCCGCGAGTGTCTGTGTTTCAGTGTTTTATAGATTGCCCAATTTAATAACGATTTCGTGGGCTGTCAGATGAAGTTGTATAATAGTGTCGCGGTTGTTTCCATCTTTAGACCACTGTACTGACAATATTATATGCTCAATCCTTGCTTTAGCCCAACTCTTAATCAATTACAGAGTTTTTTTTTCCTTTTTCTTTTTTATTTATTTTATTTATCCTATTTGCACAAATTGTATTACATGTGATGATGTAAAGACATATGCCGATAGTGCATCACTGACAGCTGTGCTGCTATTATACAACATTAAGGTCTTGCTGCGGGTTATATACATGGGGTTGTTGGCCTAAATTGCTATATATATATATACTTAAGTAAGGAAACTTTAATAAGTCACATCGTGTATCCTCCCTTTTCAACTATCCAAACAAGGGGAACCCATCAATGTCGCCCGCCGCGGGGCTCGAATTTAGTATATGTTTCTTCCCCTATACTTTAGAAATATATACCTAATGAAAAGCCATACTATTTTTAAGTATTGGTGAAGTAGTCCACGCATCCTGAGATTAACAGTCTATTATAAATCGTGAATTTTAATTTACGCTTTCCGTTTCACTGGCATTTTATCAGGCAATGAAAGTTATGTTGAGGCGGTGTATACCGCATCTCTCGCCGCTGTCTTTTACGATTCACATTGTTTGTGGCAAAAACCTTAATATTATAATTGATTTCTGATATCAAAGTAAAACGTCTATGGGGATGAGTATCTTTTATTCTGGTCTTCTCGAGCTTTCGAGCTTGTCCGCCCTTCTACAGGAGAAACATATACAATATATCAAGAAAATATAACGTCGCCTGATACTAAAACTATTATGATTCTATGTACATATATATATATACATTAGGAAGTTTTGCATATTATTTGTTTTCTTAAGACATATTTTTTGATTAAGGTATTACACATATTCTACTATTGTTTGCTATATTCTATGAATTATCTTATAGGTTAGAAATTCTATTATTTAAGTAGTTTTATAATAGTTATTGGCTATTACATATAAGTTACTTATATTATTGTTGATATTATTAGCTGGTACTAGGATATATTGTGTTATATGTTTCGGGCAAATCTATTTCTATTAATGCTATTGTGTTTTCTGAATAATAGAGAATCAATTATAAGCCTTTGATATTTGCTGTTTATGTTATTGTAATGTATTCTAGGTTCTCCTAATGCGAAAGTGTGACCTGTTCCTTTGCAGTATTGGAAAATTAGAGACCTATTGTCTTGATTAATAACGTTGCGTCTATGTTCATATATTCTATTGCTGACTCTCCTTCCTGTCTCCCCTGCGTATTTTGGCTTGGCAGCTGTATACACTCTGACAAGGGAAGGTTATCCTGAATTGACAAATGTATAATTTTTGTCTTTAGTAGAGATTTCCAAGACTCTATTTCTGAAACATTTTTTTTTTTTTGGATGAAGACAAATAAAACCATCTTGATAGTATTGAATTTTACAGTAAATACATTTGCCAGCAGAAGGCATGATGAGATTACATGAAATTTAAACCAGTTATATGCTTAGTATGTTCCTTCAGTTGTAATTTGACACCGTCTTGAAATAAAGAAATTGGACGGTGCGCTATATCTTGATGCTGGATATTTCTGTGTCAGAAAGGTGTAGTTATTCTGTTTAATGAGAATTCCAATAATTATCGAAATTTAGCAGATTATCATTGGGGATTTGAACAACTGTCTTGAAAATTTTTGAACAGCCCGAGTAGATAGAAGAGTCCTAGAGTTAGAGTGGAGAATTAGTAGTACAGACTGACCACTCGACGCAGATAACTCTAGGGAACAATTACTGTGATAATCCGCCGTAGACAAGAAGAACATTGATTCTCAGGATACTCGATAGGCAGAATTTTGAGAATTGATAAAGTCATGGTTAAAGTTTACATAGGCATGTGGGAGTAAAGACAGTGATTTAAAGAGGCAGCCTTGTGTCTTAAATACTTTCAGTGGAAGCAGATGCCACTGCAAATATTCAGGTCTAATAATTTCCAAATTTGAAGTCATGCATGACGGGTTAGCACGGGATTGACGCCTGGACGGGTTTCCACTGGGATTAATCGAGCTTGCGAAAGAACTAGAAGAAGTGTGACATGTCACGCCACTGTACTAAATTAATAATTGAGAAGATTTATGTTGAGCCAACTGAAATTAGTAAAGAATTAAGAGATTAAGGTCTTATTCTTTGAGTTTTACACTAATTTCAATTACGCGATATGGACGGCGTTATAAGTTGGGTGGAAATGATTCGGCCGCAATGGGATGGTCTCCTGGAGATGGTACGATCAAATAATACTTATTGAATGCCGGGCGGGATCGCATAAAGCATTAAACGATATCAAGAAATGCTTAAAGAAACACCCTAGAAGATTGGGGATCGACAAAATGACGACATGGAAAATGCTCAACATTGTACATTGGCAGCAAAATGATATCTTGCTATTGTATGGACGACCACTCCTTCCTGAAATGTGCAGCGGATGTTAGTCCCAGAATTAGGTCCTTTGAGGCGACACTTTCCTTTGCAGATGACATAAAGACGCATGACAAAAACAGCACATGAGCATTTAAACTAACTTCAATTTCTGCCACCAATTAATTTAGTTGGCCAATAGCTATAGAACCACTGGAGACCTCCATACCTGTGTGAATATTTTAGTGAGAAATGAGCGATTCAATTCTATGAGCCATGAGGTATCCTGTAAGATCGGAGTTGTACCCCATTCAATTTTTTTAATAGTAGCCAGTACGAGATATTTCCAGGATTTTTTTTTTCTAACTGTCATATAATTCGAAAACTAGAAAACTACACCATTTTAATACAGTTTACGTTTAGCATCCATGTGAACTCAATATGACTATTGAACGTAGATTGAAGATTAATGAGCGAGCCAACCTAGAGAGAACGAGTTTAATAGGCTTACAATCAATAGTTGAAGCAAACTATTCGCACAAATTTGTTATGTTCTCTCTCTAAATGATCTATGACATTATAGGTTTTCTTAACAAGGTAACTACCCCGCCGAGTGTATATGGAGTTATAAAGCTTAAGGGTCATAGGCTGTTGGAATAGAGTAGTTCAAAATTAAGAGTGATAATAGATCGGGATCCAGATCCCGATGACGGGTTTCGAGGAAACACCAGAGGGATGAAAAGGCAGTGAAATGTGTAGAAAATGATGGAAGAGAGATGAGAGAGAGGTGATGAAAGAGGTGTTGAAAGTGATAAAAAGAGTGAGAAAGCGTTGAATGTTGATGAGAAAGAGATAGAGAGATGCAGAAAAATGTTGAAAGAGAAAGAATTGGAAAGGGTTGGATAAAGAGTTTTAAATAGGTCTTAGTGTTATGGTGAACTTTAAACAGTTTGCAGTTTTTTTTTTAACATGTGTTCTAGTGCTAAGTGTTGAAAGGAGCTTTAACACCATGTTTCAGGGTTTGTGTGTTATTTGTCTCAACCTTGTCTTTGTGCAGAATACCGTCTCACAACCTTACTGTAGTGTTTGTTGCCACCTTTAAAGATCTTCACAATTTGTTTTAATATTAGTGTGTCATTTAGAGAAAATTGTCACAACCTTATCCTTGTATAGAACACCATTTTATACCGTTTTATTTAATAAGTTATATGAGAGATTTTAGATATAGTATAAGAGTTACTATTTACATGAGCCAAATCGACCCAACAGTTAGAGCAAGAGGGGGGAACTCAGATATTTCCTCCTTTCACGTGACGCGACTGTTCACCCCGACCGGTCGTGCCAGATAAGAGGGAATACCAGGAAACTCTGTCCTCCTTGCACTTCGGGTTTTGTGATAGGGCTCCATGCTCGCTACAAGGACTACATCTTGGGTTTTCGTGTTCTCCTAGTGTAGAATTGGCTCAGCCTCATTTTTAGTATAGTATATAATTAAGAGTTGTCTCACAACCTTGTTTTAATATGACACACCGTTTTGAAGAGCTTGTACAACCTGTCAGGATATGATTTAGGAAAATTTTAGTTTCTTTTTATTGTTATGTTACAATTTTATCCCACAAGGGGTGACAACCAGAGCGAACTCAGAAGTAATGAGACGAGGGGAAGTTGACAGAGTTAGTGTGAACAGTTTAACTTTACGCAGGTCTACAAGGGTGAAAAGGCCCACACAGTGTAAACTCTGCTTAGACTGTCGCCTCTAACTAGGATTTTGGAGTGTGTACGGAGAATCAGCTCGATAGAATGAGAAGTTTAGAGATTTCAACCTTTTTTTTTTTAAACCTTTTTTTTTTTAAAGTAGAACTTCATTAGGATCCCTTTTTTTTTTTTTTACAAACTATTTCTTGTTAAAACCCGAGTTTCGAAGACCAATGAGAATAATGTATACCATTGTGAATTAACTATTTAAGGTAAATCTGAAATTTTAGTTATTATCAGGAGTAATAGGTGAAGGAAGGTGTAGGAAATCACAACTTAGAGGGGGGCTATGTCTAAAACAACAAACCTAATAGGCATCCTATGGCTTGTGTTGGGTAATTCAGAAACCCTATAATCCCTGGCCTTCAGGTAGTAGCTTTGAAATAGGTTTCTAATGAGGACATGAAAGGTCAATCTTTCAGAGTAAAGTTGTGAAGTATAGGGGCCCTAAGCCAGGGGTAGAAGTTAAGTAGGCCCAGACCGTAGTCGATCCTCGGAAAGCACTTGAGAATGTTAGTGTTGGGTAGTGAATCGTAAACCCTATAAATCCATCTTTCAATAGAGTGTTGAGGTCGGACTACTGCAAAGGGGGCAGACGCACGAGGAAGTAAGAAGAAAGTGACTTCACCCACGGTGGCTAGGGGAATGACTCAATTCCGCTTTTATGAGGTGTCACGCTTAATGGTCCTTTGTTCGCCATTATAATTAGTGTATGTCTTTATATAGAATTGTCGTGAAAATTCGCTTGGTGTCAAGGCAAGGGCAGTTTTTGAAGTTACGCTGATTTTTTTTTTAGTAGGTTAGCTTCCAGATTACTTAGAATTGTTAACAATTATTGTTAACAATCATTTATCGAGTATAAAGTATTAGTATATATAGAGCTTGTACAGGGGCATTTTCTTTTGAGTAACCTAGGGCTTTAGTTCCCAACTTGTTTTAATTTTATTATTTTATTTGATTTCACATTGTGTCCTGAAAGATGTTATCATTTGTTAGGATCTATTGATATAGATAAATGAGTATTTTGGCCTTTGTAGCAGCTTTCAACCTTAGTTTGTATGCGTACCGCGAATGATAGGGGGGAGGGTGTATGAATGAATTGGTGCAATGAATGTAGAAAAAGGTTAAAAACTATTATATTGTGAGCCCAAAATACATTAGAATAGGGTTAAAGGACTTTAATAGGATCGATTTTAATTTTATTTTACTTTTTATTTCGAATTTTGTTAGGACCGAGAAGCCTCAAACAGGACAACTACAACTCTATCTATTGTTAGGAAAATATTCGCTCCACTTTGTTAGGTCTCCTTTTAGAGGAGTGCAAATATTGATTTCTTTTATTAGGGTAATCAGTTACTCTATTTCATTATATCAACTTGAATTTTAAGAGTCGTAGATAATGATCATATCTTGATTCTCAGACTGGAAGGTTGTGGGAGGTTATGATCAGACCAGGAAACCCACAAAACTTCCCCTCATTAGAGGGAACGAAGAGGTATAGATTGAATTTTATGCAGGATGGGGGATTTGTTTTGCCATGCCGTATAGCCTGGGGTATAACGGCGCGACCTTGGGTAACCGATCTGACACCGTAGTTTCGACGCTTTTAGCGTGGCTGGAGCGAGGGTGTTCTAGACGGGAGGTCCTGTAAGATTGGCATGTAGGCAGAGATTGCCCAGTTATTCTAGACGAAGTGTTTCCGTCTACTGAATTTTTTTTGGTACCAGTTTGATTCCCCATAGCTAGCGGAAGTTTCTTCTAATAAAGGATTCGCCCTGCCATACGTTTTGTTGGAATGAATTCGAGTATAAGACCGATTCGAGAGGCAAAATAAGTAATTATTAGGACCTTCAACGAGTTTAAACTCGTTTCATGATAGGATAAGATTTTAAAGTATTAGTTAACTATAAGGACCGCGAACGAGACGCCAGAACGAGCCAATGAGTCAGAGTTTTAGAAGTGTTGTATTGAGGACAGTAGAATTAAGAGCAGTTATACAGGGAGTAGAATTCTGAAGGAATTTGTAAAAGAACCAAAATTTCAGATTGATAAAATTCAAATTTATAAGATGTAGATTTGTAGGATTCAGGTCAATGAATAGAGGGTATATTAGTAGATGAAAGTAATATGAATTTCTTGGAAGGGGGAGGTAGCTGAACTGTACACACCCCAGAGACAAGGTAAACGGAGTCACAAACAAAATGGGAGAAGTTGATTAGTTTCTCTGTCAAACAGAGAGCTTTCTTCATACGGTTGTCACCCTAGATTTAAATGGACTGTGTAGTTTAATAGAGGTCTGGGATATATTCCATTTGACCAAGATTCTAAATGACGTACCCATCTGAGTTGAGAGTATTGTAACAGAGGAATCTAACACATAAGAGAAAACACACCCTCCAGTAGGATCGGGATAGACGAATATTACCCAGTGACCAACTCGTGATTCCAGACTGAATAAGATTGAAAAACTTAACTGAGATACTAAACCTTGAACCTTCAGCGCACAAATATATATAATGTGTTTTCATTTTCTAATTGAATATGTTATTATTTTATATCATATATATTATATTATAGTCATATACTATTCATTTCAACAATTTTATTTTGACATTCATGATATTAATATTTATATTAAATATTTAATTATATATATTTTGTCACCATATATAATCTTGTAGTAGTTTTCTTTTGTCATCTATCATGGGATGATTTTTATCACTTATATCTTAACATATTTAATCACTATCTACATGATATGTTTTTACTTCAATATATATGTTATACTCATCATATAACATGGAAGGATTCATTTTATCATTACATATTCCGTGCCTTATTTAATGATTACTTACATAATTTGTTTTCTGTAATTTTTATTTAGCAAAAGTCATCATGTCATAGGCTAATCATTATATACCAAGATATTTCTTTCAGCTAACTATAATTATCCTTTCCTTTGATTGTATATATATATAACTATACCACACGGATGTCTTGATTGGTACGAAAATAAAGATGCTGGCATGTTTTAGGAGTTGGACTAGTCAGTTATTTCTAAACGACTTCTTGGCGCCCAAAATTTTCATATATAATATGTAATAGGGAAATGTCCTAACTGTATTGTTAGCAGAAAGAAGGTAGCAATGAATCCAGTACCCCAAGAGGCAAGGATGGGGTTGAGAGGACTTACCACTAGGAAGGCCTACTCCTCAAGACCAAAGAAGAAAGTGGAAGGGTGGTATATATACCCATGAATGGTAAGACAGATGACCTTGCTTACTTCCATACATATGATATGACTGTCCCCAATAACCTATTTTGATAACAGTGTTCTGACAGAATATTAGCACATAAAAAAAAAAACCCCTTTGCCAGGATGCACAATGCCCACTAATGTTCGGAATAATAAACATCTAGAATAGCATACCATCATTTTGATTAGCCTTATCTTCCCTATAGGTTTCGGTACACCTGACTTCACCTAGTAATGGAAAATGCATTTTGCTAGAAATGGGCCTGCTTTCATAGTAACTGATGAAAGGCAGATGAATAATGAATAGCACAAACGCATTTGTCCATTACTTGGCAGGGGGAGGATTGTTGGGGCACGTTTTTGTAACCATACCCCAACAGAAGGCGTATGTATAATCAAATCAAATGGATACATGGCTTCCCTCCCACATAGACTTACAGACCATTTTTTTTGCCCAGAAACTTAGACACTTGGTGACACCAGACTTCCATGCCGAAAGCTGATGCCTGGTAAAGAAGAAGACATCCAGAGACATCCGAGCTGGAAACTGTTGTTTCATATGTACATATATTCCCCTCACCAAAAAAAATTTAGGTAAAGGTGACCAGAAAAAAAAAAAAAAAAAAGAGAAAATTGGAGAAGGAAGATCTCTAAAGACTGAAACTTATAAAATATCCTTCCAGAGAAAGGAAAGCATCACATTACAGTCCAGGTAAAAAGGGCCTGGGTCAATTTTAGCCAAGACGGGGGGGCGATATATATACCATCCCGAGAAAAAGGGAGGGTTGTATTTCAACCATGTGGAAAGACGGGGGGCTGGAGTCTGAAATCTTACACTACCGCAGGGGTTGTTTTTCTCTTTAGATTTTTTTTGTTTTGGTAATACTATATGTTCTATTTTGAAGGGGAGAGGCCTGGGGCGTCTATGAAATTGATACTGGAGCCGTTGGCCATTTTGATTGGTGTTTCTTTCGGCGAATGAAAATGGAGAATGAGATGATATAAAAGAAGGTTCTTTGCCAAAAGGGAGGATTCGATCGGAGTCGCTCAGTGAAAGGACAGTCTGTAGACAGGAGACCTTTGCCGGCACTTTCGAGAAAGGTAAGCCATTTGTCATTATGACTTAGCGCCCCCCCCCCTTTTTTGTGTAGTAGCCAACCTAGATTTCGCATGGGCCCTAAAGGGCTATAAAGTAACTTCAGGTCACCTCTATCTAAATTTTACTATGTAAATAGCATATCTCGTCAGTATAGACATGTTCCCAAATTTTAAGATATTTAAATAAATATCTAGAGAAATTTTCTTGTCTCCTCTGTTACCTATTTCATACATAATTTGTCTTAGGGTGCTATTCCAACTGTTTAAATAAAATGTTGTATGTTTATTACCTATTTGAAGGGAATGTTACTAATAATCAAGTCTCCCATAAATTACCGGCCACATACATTGCCGCGAGTGTCTGTGTTTCAGTGTTTTATAGATTGCCCAATTTAATAACGATTTCGTGGGCTGTCAGATGAAGTTGTATAATAGTGTCGCGGTTGTTTCCATCTTTAGACCACTGTACTGACAATATTATATGCTCAATCCTTGCTTTAGCCCAACTCTTAATCAATTACAGAGTTTTTTTTTCCTTTTTCTTTTTTATTTATTTTATTTATCCTATTTGCACAAATTGTATTACATGTGATGATGTAAAGACATATGCCGATAGTGCATCACTGACAGCTGTGCTGCTATTATACAACATTAAGGTCTTGCTGCGGGTTATATACATGGGGTTGTTGGCCTAAATTGCTATATATATATATACTTAAGTAAGGAAACTTTAATAAGTCACATCGTGTATCCTCCCTTTTCAACTATCCAAACAAGGGGAACCCATCATATGTCAGAGTTTGAAATAGGTCGCGCCATTGTATTGAAAGAGGATGTTTCATCAAATCGACTAATCGCGCGACATCTGTGTCTAAGTGATGTCTATTAGACTATGTTGGCAAGAGTGTATCAACAACAGGAGAATGCAACGTCAGGAAGACAGCGGTCAACCAAGGCACACAACAGGGAGGACAGAGCGATTGTCAGAACGACTGTCGCAGAACTCAGAACCAGAGTCGACATTATCTACCATCCAATGTGTGACCGCACACAAGTGTCCAAAGTTGCCATCAACAGGCGGCTGATAGAGCGGAATCTAAGAGATCGCTGACAGTTACCATGACTACTGTGGTGTCGGGAGAGATCAACTTGGAACTGCGCTGACTGGGAACATATAGTCTTTAATGACGAGTCCCGTTTCTTACTGTGTCCTGACGACTGTCGCAAACGTGCCAGGAGACGTCCTGTCTGTACTTGGTCTTACTTCAAACGCCACACGGGTCCAGGTCCACAACAGGGCGTTATGGTCTGCGAGATACCATTTCATTTGATAGTAGGACCCCATTTGTAGTCATTCCTGGTACCTTGACAGCACAACTGTGGTATGTAGTAAAGGCCCTGTTTTGTTGCAGTTCTTCTCACATCTTCCTTGCTTACTTCTCATCAAGATAATGCGCGGCCACACACGGCATGTGCTACTATGGACTATTTTCAATTTTCCCGAACTTTTTCATGGCCAGCAAGGTCGCCAGATCTCTCACTCATAGAGCACATCTCAGACATTATGGGAAGGCGATTGCAATCATCCCAGAATCTTGACTATTTATCCCTACAATTGGAGACAATTTGGCGCGAAATCCCGCAACACACCATCCAGAATTTTAATCAGTCCATGACACACCAGGTGGCAGCCTGCATTCAGCAAACGGGGTTCAATGACATATTGACATTTTCATTTTTTTTTACATCAAAAACTCTTTGGAATAAAACAATAAATTGTTCTGAGATTTTAATCGGTTTTTCCTTAAGCATGTTCTTCACATACACAAATTTTTGTCCACACACACCAAGTTTTGGTGCTTCATTTTTTTGTTGTTGTTTTTATAGAGTCTATATGAATAGTAAAACTTTAAAAAATGTCAACGAAATTATCTAGAGATAATCAATCTTTACAATGCATGAATAGCGGCTCTTCTGAACCACCATGAATATTTAATATTGCACGTCCAGCAGCGCCAAATGATGGAATTATCTCTCAGAAAATAGGGATACTGATCTGCAAGAACAATAGCTTGAAACCACAGACAATACAATCACGACGAAATTTACGCCAAGTGAATGAAAAAGCGAGTGTAGGAACATTTTGAGGACTGTTGTGATGTGCTTGTTGTGTTGCTAAATAATCCCCTCAGAGTCGTAGCTCCCTTGGTACCGGTTTTATTTGAATACGAACGTAGGGAGAACTTACACACACCCAGAAGTGAAGATCCTCTGCCCCCGCGCAGTCAAAACCGAACTCAATCGCCGTCTTCCAATCCGTTCCTGCTACCACACTGGCGCCGCCAGGAGCAAAGTGGCGTGAGGATTCTCATACCTGAACCCTCAAAAAGGACTATTCCACTCCTGGCCCATGAAGGTGCAGTAATGAAGAAATGAGGACGAGACATTGGCTCTGGTGAGTACATCTACATGTTCAAAGCGACACAGAAACTGCGAGGTATGAACTGAGGTCAGGTGGTGCATTTAAGCATTTGACATCCCACATAGCACTATGTCTTCCTCAAAACCTCATTATGGTGTTTGTTCCCGTAGTTAAACACCAAGATGTAGCAAAATGCATCAGAATGTAGAGTATAAAGAATTATATAATAATTTTTAACTCATACTCAGTTGATTGTTCAGAATTTCCAATAGAAAATGAAAACTCTACATTATACTTTTCAGAATTGAGACCTAAGGGCCAGCTGTAAATGAACCATTCTACTTACTCAACCTGTCATGTGTTTCATACCACTTCTCAGAAGATGCGCATTTTCTGTAAAGATAATACAGGAACTGAATACTTCAAATACAACACATTCATATTTTACTAGGCACCTACAAATTGAATTAAATATTTAATATACAATATTTTGAGGGGACATAATTTATATAGGAAGCAATAATGACAACGTTTATTTTATTTTAAGCACCAATAAATTATAATAATTGATCTACAAGGTCTACCAGGTAAATTGGAAATAACTACAATGGAATTTTAACTAAAATTTATTGTAAGTACAAATAAAAAATTGTAATAAAACTTCGAAAAAGTATTAGATCAAAAGAATATAGTTTTGATTTATCCAATGTAGTTTCCATTATTAGCTACAACAGTCTAGAGGCGAGTGTGGAATGAAGCACAGGCCTTGCCAACAATGACCTTGTCCTTTGGGTCATCATCGCGTGAACCGCTTTCTTGACAGACTGGATGGTGTTTTGGGGAGCGTTGTTGACATCTCTCTCAACAACGCTCGAGCACTATAGTCGAGGGGGTTGCAGTCTGGAGAGTTAGAGGGCCCAACTCAGGACACCATTGAATGGGGACGTTAAGTGTTAAACACGATTGTGCCTTTTTTTGCCTTGTGGGCTGGAGTTGAGTCCTGTTGGAAAACATACTTCCTTCCTGCAGCTACCATGTCCATCCAAGGCTTCATAATGATGTCCAGGACATTAATTCAGGTATCAGAGTTCATACTATGGCCCTTATCTAATAAATAGGGAGGCATGACATCACATTCACTGCTGATAACGCCAAGGACCTTCACTGAGGCAGGAAATTTCGTGTGCCTCACGATAGGTACCTCTGAGGGGTCTTTACAGATCCAGCGATAATTCCTGGGCTTTACCTTTTGGTCCACGCCAAAATTTTTTTTCATCAGAGAAGAACCTCAGCATGCCACATAAGTTATGTTTCAGGTTGTTGAGGAGGGCAGCAGCCTTTCCTTTTATGTTATCCTTCATACTCTCAGTCAGCAACTGGCCTTTCCAAAGGGCATAAGACTTGAGATAAGTCTTCATGGATAGTTCTGAAAATTATAAAAGAGCCAACGCCCATTTCCTTGGCTATGACCCTCATGCTTTTCCCAGGGTTTCCAATAATCTCCTTAGTGATATTTTGACAAATTCGTCGCCTCTTACCCTGTCCGATCGACACGAGTGTTTTTTCCTTGCCACCATTCTCGGTTCACCGGGTGCTGCCGCCACATCAGCTTCAGGAGCTCCATATCATCGGGGACTCCAGGTTCCTCCGGCCTCCAGATCTTTTGGTCGCATCGCGGTGGGCGGGAATGCGCGTTGGTGATCTCACCAGCTCTTCATCTCTCCCTCTGCGCACCACCCGCGCCGCCCTCGCTGACATCGCGGCACTCACCACCTTCTGCAGCCGGATTGTGGAAGAGAACCGGAACCACACCCACCGGGTTGACAACATCAAGGACGGCTTCGTGCTGCGCGGGACGGCCACTGCGTTCCAGCGCCTAACCACCCGCACTGCCCGCCGCATGCTAGAACGTCCACGCCTGGATGCACTTCCCATCACCCAGCTGCTAGCCCGGTGGCTTCCCCACGTCAGCATCCCCATCTCCATCAGCTGGCCTTCTCTCCGGCGAGGTGCCTTCTCGGGGCACAATGCCGACGTTGCCGTGCGGCTGGCCCTTCACGCCCTTCCCCATCCAGCGCATCCGGCCTCAGCCCGGGAGTCCTGCATCGCCTGTGGGTCCGGAGACCTGTCACTGGCCCACCGCTACTGGTCCTGTGGGCGGATCAGGCCTGTCATCCTGGAAGCCTTCACTATCATCCAGCGGCCCCTGACCTGCAGGGATGGATCTTCGGGCATGACCTGGAGGACGACGCCCTGGCCATCCTGGCGTCTGCCAAGACCCGTATCTACAAGTACTTCCTGGGCCTGGAGATACGGGGCGTCCAAGAGGACCCTCTCGTCGTCTGGAGGAGGACTCTGGCAAGATGGTGGAGCCTTCCTCAATCATAATTTCACTGTATTATTCTCATTATTTTTCATCCATAATTGACTAGTAGTCAATAAATTATGTTTAACTGTCTTCTGTCCGCCTCATTAAACTGCTTCTTGAAACGACAAGCAGTGGTTTTGGACAACTTAAGAAAGTCCACTACATCTTTGGGGCTCCTTCGGGCGCGCAGAGAAGAGCAATGATGCTAGAATTCAAGATAATTGTTCGTCATTACACTGTACACACATGTTTTGTTATATTTAATATAAATATGATGAAAAAACAAATTTTAAAATATAAATTAGTATTTGTCTTAGGAACTACCAAAGTCATTTCCAATTTACCTGATACACGCTGCATATAGTAATAGAGGATAGTGGAGGCTGGCAATATAGAAAAAAATACCTAAAAAAGGAGTTTCTAAAGGAAAAAATTCAGATGGAAAAACAAAGGCAGATCGCGACGGGGGATACCGCGGAGCTAATCTTTCCCTCCTGAGGGGAGGGCCCATAAGTGATTTTTGATATGGAGTGTTATCAGATCTTTTCAAAAGGATTGTTCATGCTCAAATCAATTAGATAAATACAGAATAACATATAATATAAAATCAATTTTTAGTATATGTCAGCCTATGTTAAAGTAACAAATGCAATCTTAAAAATATATAACATATTCTAAACGACACTAGAAGTTACACCGCACGAGTTTCTTTTCAACGACAAATTAAAATTTTATTTCAAGATGAAATATCGACTATTTCTAACCTTTTTGGATGAGGTATGAAAGGATGAATTATGAAGAGTATTGACGAACGGAGAAATAAAAGTGTCCAGGGATGGGAATCGAACCCACAATGTTCCGCTTACCAGGCAGATGCCATGTCCACTAGGCTACCCTGGACGTATTTTTCCGTTCGTAAATGACAGGCCGCAGTGTATTATATTGTATTATAAGTTACTTTATGTATCATTTACGAACGGAAAAATACGTGGGAAAACATACAGTTCCCAGCACAATAACAATTTGTGCGATAGTCTACTTTTTGGGTAGGGAATTGTTATAAACGTAAATATTAATGGAGAAAATCCCTTCTTTTGTAGGCTTTGGTTTAATGTGGTAAGCTACCCATGCCCGCGAATCTAATAATAAAACCACCACATCAGTTCTTTCTGTTTTCTTCTGTTTTATTTGTTTTGAGAAGTTCATTGATATTGTCTCTCTCTGCAATCATTGCCTCGATGCTGTGGTCCTTCCAGAAAGGTATCCACAGGTCTTTACGTCTGCCTCTAGGTATCGATGCTTTTGCAGCTTTGGATATGTTCGAAGAGAATTTTTCCAAGTTTTTGTCAAGCGCTCTGTAATTTGATTCTTCTTTGCACAGTTCTTCGAGCTTTTCTGTGAATTTTTTCCAGTCGGCTTTCCTAAAGTTCCATGATCTTTTATTTTGTTGGACATTCTCAATTTTGAAGTTTAGGGTTGTTAAAATTGGTCTGTGGTCACTGATTGCACTTTTCAGGATTTTCCATTGTGTTGTGGGTGCGATGTTGTAATTTATCGCTGTGATGTCTATTGCGGATTCTGTTCCTGTGGACTTGGATAGATAGGTGTTCTCTCCTTTATTTAACGGTGTAAGGTCGAGGTCAGTTAGCATGTCCTCAACCTGCTGACCTTTGTTATCCTGGACAGGTGATCCCCAAGTTGGACTTTTGGCGTTAAAATCGCCAAGTATGATTGTGATATCCGAAGACGCTTCACTTAATGTCTCTATCAGGCCTGTATTGATGCTAGTGTTATCGGGGTGATAAACATTTATGATTGTTATTGTTTTTTTCTGGTAGGTAGATTTCTATTGCCTGAGCTTCTGTCGTGCTTTCTGTAGGCTTACTCTGATTATAGGCTCTTTCCTTAAATTTGATTTCTGGTGTTTTAATCAAAACGACAAGTCCTCCTCCAAATTTCCCCGGTCTGTCCTCTCGTAGTGTTGTATAACCTTTGATATTGAATCTCAGATTGTGATTCAATTTTGTCTCCTGAAGACAAGCAATATGCACATTGTTGTCACGGAGAAGACAAGTCAGCTCTTCAGTTTTCCTCTGGGTGCCATTTATATTGAGCTGTAGTAGATTCAATTGTGTCCTCGTAGTAGATTTCTCATCAGGAGCCCGGGCTGCAGCTCCTAACGCGGCGGTTACCCCGGACGCGGTAGCATTGCTGGAGATATCGGTTTTGCTCTTCATTGGAAAATGGGTGCCGTTGCCACGTTAGTCACCTTGGAAAAAAAACAGAATTTGGTCGAATATTCCAAGGGTCCAGGGGGGACCGCAGGGAGATGTGGTCGGACTTCTCCCCCCCTCATTGAAATTAGTCACAAAATAGAACAAGAAATTTGGATATGCAAACAAGAAAAATGGGCAGAATTCTGCGAAAAAATGGATCCAAGAAAGGACAGCCAACACTGGAATATAATTAAAGTGTTGGAAAACAATCAAAACCAACACCAATCCTCCAATACTCTAACCGATATGAATAGAACAGCGAGAACGAACAAACAGATGGCTGACATAATTGCTGAATATCTTTCAAGCACTTCCAGACTCAACTACACAAATGAAGACAGGACTCTAAAAAATAATATAAACAAGTTAGATAAACAAGCAAGAAATTACCATCAACAAGATATTTTTTCGAGAGACTTCACACTGAATGAGCTAAACTCATCAATAGAAAAGTTAGATCCCAAGAGGTCACCAGGAGATGATCTAATCTTTGGTCAAATGATTAAACACTTTGGAGACAAAGCTAAAAATCAACTCCTACAAATACTGAACATTTCATGGCAAACTGGTAAACTACCAAAGAATTGGAAGATATCAATTATAGTGCCAATACTGAAACCAAACAAAGATGCCAAGGAATGCAAGAATTATCGGCCAATTGCTCTCACCAGCATACTTTGTAAAATAACAGAACGAATTATCCACTCTAGGCTCATAGTCTGGCTCACTAACAATAATAAAATAAACTTCTACCAAACTGCCTATAGATCCAGACACTGTACAACTGATCAACTGTTCTACTTCTGCCAATCAATAATAGATTCTTTCCAGGAAAAACCAACAAAGAAGACAACGGCCGTATTCCTGGATATGACCTCAGCTTTTGATCGAGTGTGGAGGGAGAAATTACTTGAAAGGCTGCACAACATCGGAGTAAGAGGAAAAGCCTTAATCTGGATTGCAGACTTCTTAAGGGGAAGAAGGATAAAGGTTCGGGTTAATGGAGCATTTTCCAAGGACAGAAGAACATGGGCTGGTGTACCTCAGGGATCTGTGCTCAGTCCTTTACTCTTCCTGCTATATATTAACGACATCCATCCTTACCTCACTGAAGACACAAAGGTTGCCTGTTATGCAGATGATATAGCCATATGGCACACAAGTAGCAGTATAGAAAAATCAGAAAAAATACTGAACACATCAATGAGAGGACTGGAGAAGTGGGCAATGGAACTCAAAATGACCATAAACCCAATAAAAACAAACCTATGCGTCTTCTCCACTGACAGGAAAAACAGGCATAAATTTAATCCCAAAATAAGTATAAACAACCAAATAATTGATAAAATTAGAAATCCAAAATACCTAGGTGTGATACTTGATGAGGAATTGCGTTTTACAGAACACATAATTAGCACCTCAAATAGAGCTACCAGAAAACTAAATATTCTGAGAAGGTTATGTGGAACAAATTGGGGAGCAAAACCCAAAACGCTCAGAACAACATATACCACCTTAATAAGGCCAATAATGGAGTATGCAACACCTGTCTGGGCTCCCTCAAGCTCATCACTAAAAGGAAGACTAGACAGTGTTCAAGCAAAAGCGGCCAAAATAATCACTGGTGCTGTTTCTTCCACCAATAATGAGAAAATTCAAAGAGAATGTGGCCTAGACCTACTCGAAAGCAGAAGACAATTAAAAACAATAAAATTCACAAATAGCTTAAAAGGTAAAAAAGCCGAACACATATCCCATAGAACCTATTTAAACTGGACACAAAAAGAAAGACTTAAAAGATCTTCAACACTTCAGTACGACAACAACATTAGAAAAGGCATAAACATGAAACACAGTGACTTTCAAATTCAAGAAGAACCAACATTTCCTACCACATTACCTTCAAATATCATCATCAATCTCAACCTGAACGAACCCTGCAATAAAAAAGAGAACAAAACCATACTTAAAAAGAAGGGACTTGATACAATTGATTTATATGATCAGAAAAATTATTTATTAGCATACACAGATGGATCATCAGACCTTACTCTGAGTTATGAAGGGGCCGGAATTAACATAATACTCCAAGATGGAACACACATCAAAATCAAAGAAGGAGCAGGAAAGATTTCGTCAAACTTCACTTGTGAACTGACAGCTATCTGGAAAGCCCTTGATGTATGCCTGAACCAACCATCCCTGCATCAAGCAGAAGGAATCATAATATACAGCGACTCCAGATCCGCTCTAGAAGCAATTCAGAAGGGCAATACTAGAATCACGCAGAAAATACACTCATTACTTACCCAACTGGAAACATTGGAGAAGAACTGCATTCTACAATGGATTCCTGCCCATGTTGGGATTGAGGGTAATGAAATGGCAGATGAATTGGCAAAGGAAGCCAGAAAGCTGAGCCAAAGGAAAGAACAAATGTCAGTATTTGACGCTGATGCTTTGGCAAAATACAAGATAATCAAACAAAAAATAAGAAAAGATCAAATATGTGAAATAAACTCTGAGAGAAAACTGACAAAAACCATAACAAGACTTAGAACAAAACACCATAAAGGAATGACAATACATCCAGATGGCACAAGAACTTATAAAGCGTGCAACAATTGTCCTGGTGTGGAACTAACACCTACTCACATATTCCCATGCCCAGCAATGGCCGCAGCCTTGCAGAAAATTGACTTAGACCCAGAGCAGCAGCTTTACACACCCAAGATAGTGGATATTGCTGCTGCTGTGATGGAGATGCATGGAGACATCTGAGACTCTTCTTTGGACACGACAACAACAACAACAACAACCACATCAGTTAATAAACAAGATATAAGAAAATGAAGCTTAACTACAGCATTAGTCCAAGAAGTTATCACACACATATCCATAAAATATTATTTAAACTGAAATATAAATCTCACCTATATGAAACTCCAAAGACTCCAATTTAATAATCAAAACAAAGGTTTCAAGTTTAGCAGCCCTATTCAAACATCACAATTGCCATGCTACGAGGTGGGGCTATTAAATAACTGACTGATGCTGCTACCAGCAAACTGCATGGGTTTTGCGACATGTTTGAACATGACTGTGTTTGGTAGGGCTTCCCCCACCCTGAGCTCGCTTGACTAGCCTGCTGGACATTCAGTTTGATGGTAGCAGTCGATCGCGCTAGTGTCTGTACCAGTGACTCTTGGAAAAATGGCAAGTGGTCAGATGGAGCAATGGGTGAACCTCAAGTTTCTTGTTAAACTAGGTAAAACTGCCACAGAAACTTATGCCATGTTAAATGCAGTGTACTGAATGAATGTTTATACTGCACACAAGTTTTAGAATGGTTTAAACAGTTCAGAGAGGAGCGTGAAACGACCAAAGATGATCCGCGCCCAGGACGGCCCTCAACGTCAACAACGTTGAGAAAATTGGCAAATTAATCCGCGAAGATCGTCGTTTGAGCATCCAAGTGCTCACTGAAAGGACAGGAATGATAGATAAAGAAAGTGTTAGACAGATTTTGCTTGAAAATGTTATCATGCACAAGGTGTGCTAAAATTGGTACCAAAACTGATTACTCCCGAGCAAAAGGAGTCAAGAAAGAACATTTGTGAAGACATTCTAACCAACATCGACAACGATCCAGGCTTGTTAGACCATGTAATTGCTTGTGAAGAATTGTGGTTTTTAACATACAATCCTGCATTGGAATCTTTCGCCATTTGTGTATATATCCTGATTCCTGGCCTTTGTCATTCGTTCAGCTAACCCTGCCAACTGTATTCCATTAGCAACATAGCTGATTTTTATAAGCAATTTAAGAAATTTAAAACCAACACCAGGTTGTAGAATTGGCTCCATTTACATAGTCGCCTTATTCCATAATATACATACCACTATTTTCTAATAGTTTAATGCCACTGTTGTGTCAAGGATAGCCAAATAATCACGCGGGATCATTAAGGATATCTGTTTGACTCCGCTTTATTTACTATCGTGCTTTATCGAGAACAAAGCAAACAACATAGAAGGAGCATACTTCAACAGCGGCCTTCAACAAGGGCAAACATGAATTCACCCTCTGGCCAAATAGGTTTCTTATTTATTAATTGGTCCGACCCCTACCTCCACGTGTCGCGTAGAGGGTTTTAGCCTCCTTTGGACGTCATACCACTACTCTCCCCCTAAAAAAGCTGTTTCTCCCAAACAGGGCAAACCTCCTCTTCAGTGTTCAGGAGGACCTTTAAACTCCTTAATGTCTCAAATAACAGTATACTTGTCTGCAATTATGAAACGTAACGCCAGAGTTAACTTCACACCTTGTTTGTTGAACCATGTTCGAACTCTATCCTTCTTTCTACTCTCAACCAGTGTTGACGCCTTGCGGTCGAACGACCGCCTATCACAAGGCGGTGGTTCTCCACATGATGGCGACTATAGTTCTCTCTTTCGATGATTTAGTCTGTAGCTTGGCTTTCACCTTACGCACATTCTGGAGCCTCGGTCGCCGTTTCCGTATCAGCGGTCTGGAGATTAATTTGGCGAAACCGCTGAGAGGGTTCACCACTGATAAGCCAAGCTCTCATATTACAATAACAATATTTAATTATTTGTGTGAAAATAAACATGTTGTCAAAATAATAATTATAAATTTTATAGATGTATGGCATCTGAATTAATAAAAATAATCTGCTTATAAAAAAATTGAATATTTTGCTATAATAAATATTTATCATTAAGGGATACCTCGCCCAGATGATGTTTGGTGAATATCATACACCCTCGTCAAGATTAAAAATGAATTAAACATATAGCGGGCATGAAAAATTATAAATAAAATTAAATATAGTGTAAGTATATTTCAGCAAATGTAACCTAGACAATTATTTTGCTGTAAAAAAAAAAAAAAAGAAAAAAATCAATGAATAAAAAAAAAAGTATCATCATATGTTATAAAATGTAAATATTTTTCTCAGTCAAATAATGGTTGCGTTTTAATTGATCTTATAAATATTTGAAAGTTTAATGTAATTTGTTTTTCTTTATTTTTGTTAATTCGGTACATTTAAAAACGATACCATTGCAAAAAATGTAGTTTTATGAAATTTATTTTTTAAAATGTCATATTAAATTGATCGAAAATAAATTTAATACCGTATATATAATTAAATAAGAAGTTCTAATTTTTAGATTTATAACCGAGAGAGTAACAGTGAACTATATACATTGTCAATATTCCAAAGAAAAGTATGTTGTCTTTGAGTACTCTTGCTTTACTTTAAATAGTGTTTTTACATACATATCTTTTGTCTATTCAAAAATCACATTTGATTAGGTAATATAAACATTAAAAATGATGTATTTGTATTGGAAGGCCAAAAATTTTAATATACTTTGATTTTTTGTCATTTAATTTATTGTTTTGCGTCTGCTTATATGATATAATAATTGGATGTATTCTTCAAACCCCTTTTTATTGTTCTTTTGCATAATAGCTCCCATAAACAGATAACAGATGGCGCACTAGTGCATCATATTATAAATGTTCTAATAAAAGACTCAAAATGATATTTGCGGAAGAGTGATTGCTCGAAGCATATTATATATTTATAATTGTATGAAATTCTACTGTCCTCAAAGCTTATGTCCATAGTTCTTCTAAAATACCCATTCCAAGAGTCTACCAACAGTATCACTATAAAAGGAAGTTCCAAAAATGCAATATAACAGCGGTATGGTAGATTAAACTGGCGAAACAGCTGGGAGGGTTCACCACTGATGAGCCAGGCCCTCCCATTAATTTTTCCATTGTAGTAAGGGCAGTAGAAATTGTTTAATTTCAAAAAAAGAATCTTACACCTTTAAAATAGTTTTGAATTTTGATAACAGATGGCGCGCTAGTGCATCATAAATTTAATTGCCATCTATCATTAAAATTTGTAACAATAATTTTTAGCAATGTGTTTATTTTCACATATATAGTAGAACCTCCCTGTTAAGGACACCTAATTGCAGAGCCAAAGTGTCTTTTAGGGAGAGGTGTTCCCTTACCGAAGAGTTGCAAAATAGTAAAAATGATAATTTTGCAAATGAAAACTGTCATTTGTAGAGAGGTGTCTTCTTACAGGAGAGTTGCTAAATAGTGAAAATGAAAACTGTCCTTTGTAGAGAGGTGTCCTCTTACAGGAGAGTTGCTAAATGGGGAAAATGGTAATTTTGCAAATGAAAACTGCCCTTTGTAGAGAGGTGTCCTCTTACAGGAGAGTTGCTAAATGGGGAAAATGGTAATTTTGCAAATGAAAAATGTCCTTTGTAGAGAGGTGTCCTCTTACAGGAGAGCTGCTAAATAGTAAAAATGGTAATTTTGCAAATGAAAACTGTCCTTTGTAGAGAGGTGTCTGCTAAAGAGAAGTTCTACTGTATCATCAAATAATATAAGATAATAATCAAATAATATAAAAGAAAATATGAAGTTGTAATTTTAATATAGTAAATCAATGACTATGGTCAAATATTCTCATTATTGAAGAATTTCATTTCACTACTAAATCCCAACAATTCATGCCACAGACACAAATTTCTGGTCTTAAAGCCAGTAGTTTTGTATTGTCATCAACCTTGTTAATTTGTAGGCAGGCAATCTGAATGATACCCACAATCTCCTTTCTGTCTCACGAAGTGATGAAATAATTCTATCAGCCCTTGTACAAACACAAGGTAATAAGACCAAATCCAAATACAGTCGAACCTCTTTAATTCAACACTCCAATGGATCAGGGCTTTCGGTTGAATTAAAGTTAGATGATTAGCTAATCATCTAACTCGCTAAAATAAGATTTTTAAAAAATGGCTTTGGAATATAAATTAATGATATTAATTGAAACCATTCTGTGTGTACTTTTTTTTATATATTTTTTTATTTTAATGATTAACTTTTAGTATCAGGGACAAAATGGCATTAATACATATTTTTGAAACATAAATAATTACAAATAATATTTTATTTTTTATTAGCAGTAAAGTTGCAGGTAAAAACATTTAACTGTCGAAATTTGAATTATAAAATAGTCGAACTATCGGAAGTGTCGTATTATCGATAGTGTCGAATTACGGTTTGTTAGTTATTAGGCCGGAGGTCGGGACATCAGAACATGGTCGAATTAACTTAGTGTTAAATTGGCGTGTGTCGAATTAACGAGGTAATACTGTACATAGTATGTGACGTTTCAATAACAGCGTTATCATCACACAAAAGTACTGAATGGGAAAAATATCACAGCGTGCTTTTAAATAGTTACTCACAAGGTAATAAGACCATATCCAAATAAATGAATAGTGTGTGATGTTCAGTAACAGCATTGTTACCATCTTCAGACAAAAAAACATCACACACTATTTATTTATTTAGATTTGGTCTTATTACCTTGTGTTATAATCTATAATCCAAATTGTGCCTTATCATTAAATAGTTACTGTTATCAAGTGTGTAAACAAGATATAGCAGATAAGAACAAAAAAGTTTTCTAAGAACCCTAAAATACTATTACAATAGAATCTTCATAAGAGGATACTCACACTAGAGGACATCTCTCTACAAAGGACAGTTTCCATTTGAAAAATTACCATTTTTACTATTAGCAAACTCTCCGGTAAGAGGACACTTCTCCCTAAAGGACACTTTGGCTCTGCAATTAGGTATCCTTTACAGGGAGGTTCTACTGTGTTAGAATTAGAAGTGAAAAAAAACCCTTCTTTTTGTTTCTAAATATAGTTAAAAGCATATCTGTAAATATATCATTGATATTTCCTCTTCCTTTCATTCTGTTACTTATAACACCTTTCTTTTGAATGAAAAACGTTTCTTTAAATTGTCTCCAAATTGTGACTTCTCAGCCCTTATACAGTGGAACACATCCCCTTATAAGAGCCACTTTTATAACAGAGCAACATGGTTATTATATTGTAACAAAGTATTTATTATTTTTATTAACAGAGTGGTCATTTTTATGTTTATACTAGACGGGTGACCCGGGCTTCGCCCCGGGATTGACCCGTGTGCATATCTACCCGAGTGATATATATTTAGATAAGATTTTTTTAAATAATTGTTTGTTATTAGCATTATCTATTTGTTTGCATCAGCATAATTTAATCTAATCTTTGATAGAGGGCGCTGTTCGTGAGCTAAGTAGAATAATTTGAATATATAGTTTTAATAATTGATTTATATATTTTTTAAAATAGCCTATCGTCTTCCCTGTATTTTTTTTACCTATGTATGGAAATTTTGGTTTGAATTAGTGAACTACTGCGAATTTGTATACCGGACATACAAACAAACAAACATACAAACATTCATTTTTATATATATAGATTTTGCTAATCTGTAAATTTCCCTCGTGGCTTATCTTTTGTTTACTGCTCATAGTTTTGTCCTTCCCTGAAATAAATTGCTGTCCTCTCCTGAAGTTTTTGTCTTCCCTAATTTTCCACGTGGCAATATCATCAGAAAGTCCCCAAGTTTTAAGTTCCAATTAGTTTAACCATGGTTATAACACCACAAAATCTTGTTCCAAGTGATGTTGTTATAATGAGGTTTGACTCTATCCTCTAGAAAGGAAATATATGAAACACTTTCACACTGTAGAACAACATTTAAAAATTATCCCGCATGTGTTTCTTTTGAATGAAAAATCAAAATTTATTTTAAGGAGAAATAACGATTATTTCTAACCTTAGGGATGAAGGATGAATTGTGAAGAGTAATGATAAACAGAAAAATAAAAGTGTCCAGGGATGGGAATTTTTCCGTTTTATCATTACTCTTCACAATTCATCCTTCCATACTTTATCCCTAAGGTTAGAAATAATCGTTATTTCTCCTTAAAATAAATTTCAATTTTTCGTTCAAAAGAAACATATGCGGGACAATTTTCAAATGTTCTACAATTATAAACTGCATTATATTGTATTGTAAACACTTATACTATTAAATGATATAAGGTACAGTTTGGATTATAGATTAGAATTAAAAGATAGCAAGATCAAATCTCCAAATTATTGAAATGTTTGTGACATTTCAGTAACAGCATTGATAAGGCACAATTTGGATTAAACATTATAAACACAAGGTAATAAGACCAAGTTTATTTATTTGTATTTAGTGTGTTGGATTGTAGAGATTGTGTTTAGTAACAGAATTGTTACCATCATCACCACCATGCCATTGTTTTTTAGTACTTTGTCTAATGATGGTAACAACACTGTTATGAAACATCACGAACATTTCAACTCCGCCTTTGCCGGTCCCAAGCCCAGATGAAAAAGGAGGAGGGGGAGCAGTAACAAGCTCGCTAAAAAACCTGGGCTCAGCTGGGCCCGGCTGATAGTACCCTGTAAGGGCTCCTAATCCAGGGATACAGGATGAGCAGCGTTTGTACTCCATGTTAGGAGCGGCTGCACATGGTGTCTGTTCCTCATGTCAGAAGCGTCCATTTCTTTTGGAGCTAAGTCGGCCTGCCACTGAGTAGTGCTCCCAGTTTTAATGACAAAGGCAGACGCATACTACTTCACCCAGTCATGATGGTTGTCAAGTCTCAAGCTCTACAGGCTTGACACCCTAATATGATTGAGTGGAGATAAGAAAGAAGAAGAAGAAGAAGACAAACGTTTCAATAATTTAGAAATTTGGTTTTCTTACCTTTTTTACTTTCACTATCAACTTTGTGCTATCTATTGATGAAAATTTGACATGTTCCCTAATTGACCTCTTTGTGGAAAAGCATTGCTCAATGCATATTACCTTTTTAAAAAGGTAGAGTTAAAAATGAGTGGCCAATTTCATAAGGGGGAACTAAACCATGCCATCGTTTTTAGTACTTTGTCTGATGATGGTACAAAACTGTTACAAAAAATCACAAACATTTCAATAATTTGGAGATTTGGTCTTGTTAACTTTTTTTACTTTCACTGTCAACTTAGTGTTATCTATTGGTGAAAATTTGACATGTTCTTCTTTGTGTTTTTGTGGAAAAGCATTGCTCAATGCATATTACCTTTTTAAAAAGGTAGAGTGGGGGGTCAGTGGAAGGCTGGTTAAACCGTTTGGTTTTCGACCACTACGACCCAGGTTCGATTCCCGCATTGGACAATTTTTTCTGATTTAAAAAAAAAAAATGCTCCAATGGCCCCCGATTCTTGCAAAAGTCCAACCCCACCAGCGAGTGCAAGTAACCAAACGGGGCTCTGGCACATTTGTAAGTGCAAAGTCGAACTGCTTTTCACATGTGTAAACATGTGGTGCGCTTACAGTAAAAGTAGTCGCTAACTACCCACCATGATTATCATGGCCTGTACCACATGTACTAGGGATAAGCAAAAAAAAAACAAACTATATACTATACATTTATGAAAAATGAAAAAAATAAAAAGGTCAGGTGTTGATATTAAAAATAAAAATGGCATATCCTGACCAGGAGCACATGTGCTTTACAGAAGGCAGAGCGCCATCTGGTGGAACAGAAATCAAATAAACATTGATTTAGCCTGTTCCCTGATATTTGGCCATTTTTATTTTTTTATACATTTCATGTATGTACCAATATTACAAGCATTGTAATCAGAAATGATATCGTACAATTTGGTTTATAAATATATACCCAAGGTAATAAGACCAAATTCCCAAATATATAAATAGTGTTTGATTTTTGGTTAAGAACATTGTTACTAAAATATCACACACTATTTATGGATTTGGTCTTATTACCTTGTGTATATCGCAGTGTTTCCCCACAAGTGTGTGAATACAATTCTAGCAGGTAGGTGTGAGCAGTGATGGGAGAGGAGCCTCCAGGCAGTGCCATGCTGATAGAAGACTCGGATGTCTTCAACTACACCAACGGACAGCTCAAGTTCTCTGACAGTGTGGAGACACCTGCAGCAGAGGCTGACCTTGCCTCCGCTCTGCCTCTCTTCAGTAAGTTCCTTCTATTGTCTTTCTTATCTCCACTCAATCATATTAAGGTATCAAGCTTGTAAAGCTTGTTGATGGTGTCTGCTGGGGAAGAGTAGAGCTCATCAATGGATGAATTTGACAACCATCATCTTCTTCTTCTTCTTTCTTATCTCCACTCAATCATATTAGGGTATCAAGTTGTGACCCTTGATGGTGTCTGTTTGACAACCATCATCTTCTTCTTCTTCTTTCTTATCTCTGACATGGGTGTCATCATGACTGGGTGAAGTAGAATGTGTCTGCCTTTGTCATTAAGACTGGGAGCACTACTCAGTGGCAGGCCGATATAGCTCCAAAAGAAATGGACGCCTCTGACATGAGGAACAGATGCCATGTGCAGCCGCTCCTAACATGGAGTACAAACGCTGCTCATCCTGTATCCCTGGATTAGGAACCCTCACAGGGTACTATCAGCTGGGCCAGCTGAGCCCAGGTTTTTTTAGCGAGCTTGTTACTGCTCCCCCTCCTTCTTTTTCATCCGGACTTGGGACTGGCAAAGGCGGAGTTCCTTCTATTGTGACTTCTCACAATGTCTCCCAGTGGTGTAAGCTGGCTAGCAACCATTACTTAGGATATAATTGTTAAGTTGTTTGACACTGTACCTCACAGCACCTCAGGAGGCCATCAAGATTATCACAGCCACTACTGTGCCTACTTAAGATTTAAAATTATATTTTGAAGAAACACAGGTCAAAGATAAGAACTTCTTTATATCTTTATATAAGAATCTCTTCTCCCCAACCTGTGTTTCTCCTTCTATAGCAAATAGGAAGATTATTGTTGTCTTAATATATTTTGTTACCCATCATAAGGCACAATTTGGATATAGATTATAAACACAAGGTAATAAGACCAAATCCAAATAAATAAATAGTGTGTGATGTTTCAGTAACAGCGTTGTTATCGAAACATCACACACTATTTATTTATTTGGATTTGGTCTTATTACCTTGTGTTACCCATCAATAATTGTGTCTTGTGTAATTTGACCATCGAATGTTCTTGTTTTTTACAATTATTTGTTGGGAGGTTCACCATGTCATGCTTCTAACTGACAAATGCTTCCATCACCCAATCAGGGAATGAAGGTTTTATATTGGTGGGAGGGTGATAAACATGGTGACTCTGCTTCCTTGTCTGGTTGATTTACCTATTGTTATTCCCTAGTGCAGTAGAACTTCCTCCCTGTAAAGGACAACACCTAATTGCAGAGCCAAAGTGTCCTTTAGAGAGAGGGGTCCTCTTACCAGAGAGCAGCTGAACAGCAAAAAAAAAATGGTATTTTGCAAATGAAAAATGTCCTTTGTAGAGAGGTATCCTTTAGCATGAGTGTCCTCTCATGGAGGTTCTACTGTAGTGTTATTGGCCTCTACGCCAACCCTAATTTACACTTTATTTCATTTATGATAAGGCATGTCCTAAAGCACAACTTGGATTATAAAATATAAACACAAGGTAATAAGACCAAGTCTAAATAAATAAATAGTGTGTGACATTTCGGTAATAGCATTGTTACCAAAATGTCATACACTATTTATTTATTTATTTATTTGGACTTGGTCTTATTATCTTGTGTTTATTTCATTTAATTCTAATAAACCAAAAGGTTTCTAAGGCCATGTAAACACATTTGGCAACTATCTGGGTTATTTGTTTCGTTCTCAACCCAGTATACCTCCCGCATTGTCAGCTTCACCTTGCAACAGCTAGTTGAGGATAACAAAGGTATCTAATCATCGCCATTCATTCCTTGATTTTTTTGTTCCTTTTTTTTTCCCAGTGTAAGACACAAACTGGCAAATACTCTTATCTCTGCATTCTCTGGTTGTCTAAGACATTTCTCATTTTTCTAATCCATCAGTTTTTTTTTGTTTATCCCTAGTACATGTGGTACAGGCCATGATAATCATGGTAGGTAGAGGTAGATTACTGCTTTTACTGTAAGTGCACCACATGTTTACATATGTGAAAAGCAGTTCGACTTAGTTGATTGCTTAAGCCAACTCGTGCAGACCATGCATTCCTAGTATATTGATGACTTGCCAGGGTATTTTGTAGATATCTTGTTTGTTTAGGCCACAGCACTATGCTCTGGGGATGCCTCACAAGCCAGACATTAAGACATTTCCCTAACAATGTGGAGTGACTTGAAAAAAACCCAACACACACTCAGAATCCCAGATGGAAACTAGATCAAATAAGTAACATTTCAGTGTTACCAGGATCAGGATTAAAGTGTACCTGGAATCATGGTGCCATGATCAATGAAAGCTGCACCCCTACACCCCATTCCATGAGAACTCATGGAATTTGTGTAATCTTTACACAAGGGGATAAGAAACAACAACAGAATCAGACTAGAAGGGACTTATGTCCTTCCTTTACTCAGATAATGGTGGCAGTAACGGTGTTGGCACAACACCAACTTTATATTAAGTGGAGTTACTGTTAATTGAGAAATGTATTTGCTTTCCTAGCTACTCCCTGAGTATTGTGAAGTATAAATGCATCAATGCATTATTGTATTCTGTGTGTTGTGGTGAAAATGATTGCATTTGGAGCAGGTTGTTGAAGATAAGTATTGCTGCGGTGATAAACCCCCTGGGCTATCTCAACCTGCCACTTTTTGTACTTTATCTTTCTCCCTTCCATTCTCCCAACAACTGCCACTAAGACTGTTCTAATCATGGAGCTATAGTAGTTGAATAACTTTGTTCTCTACTTCAAAATTTTATAATGATTATCATCTTTTAGAGTTATATTCCCCCACCAGTATCCCAAGAATGTGCAAGACCATTTGTTAGTATATTATCTCTTTTGTTTTCCCACATACTTATTATGATAAGGCACAATTTGGATTATAGATTATAAACACAAGGTAATAAGACCAAAACCAAATAAATAGGTTGTGACATTTCGGTAACAGCGTTGTTACCATCTTCAGACAAAAGTACTGAATGGAGACAAAACAAAAACAAAAATACCGAATGGACAAAGTACTTTTGTCTGAAAATGGTAACAACGCTGTTATCGAAATGTCACATACTATTTATTTATTTGGATTTGGTCTTATTACCTTGTGTACATTCTTATTATATTTTTTTGTATGTGTTTATGTTTTTGTTTTTTGTCTTTAGAGAAAATTTTGAAACTGTATGTGTTGAGGTACAATTTGAATTATAGATAAGAATCACAAGGTAATAAGACCTATCCAAATAGAACAGGAAATCATTCCAGCATCATAACTCTGAAGTTCCAAGTAACATGTTCCAATTGTTCTAACTGTGATTATAACAGCCACATGATTATAACAACAACACTCCCAAGTGATGTTGTTATAATAACTGTGACAACCATCATGACTGAGTGAAGTAGAATGCATTTGCCTTTGTCATTAAGACTGGGATCACTACTCAGTAGCAGGCCTATTTAGCTCCAATATGAAATGGCCGCCTCTGACATGAAGAACAGACACCATGTGCAGCCGCTCCTAACATGAAGTACAGATGCTATTCATCTTGTATCCCTGGATTAGGAGCCCTCACAGGGTACTATCAGCTGGGCCAGCTGAGCCCAGGTTTTTTAGAGAGCTTGTCACTGCTCCCCCACCTGGGGACTGGCAAAGGCAGAGTTATAACACCAGTAAATATAGATGTAATGTTTGGTACCAGCATTGATACCCTGGTGTAAACTCCAGTTTGGGGATGGTAGTGATTCTCATACTGAAATGTCACACATAGAGAATACCTAGGGATC
>CP092875.1:65079410-65104559 GCA_030710605.1 Cordylochernes scorpioides | reverse complement strand
ATAGTCAAGAAGTCCCCAAGTGACACAATGAAAGAGCATACATTACTTTTCATACTTTCAAATGATTAGGTACAATTTGGATTATTCTATTCTATATACAGTTACGAGCATCATCAATTCTTCATCTCTTAATCATTCACCTCTGTCACCGTTTGCTTTTTTTTTGGAATGGCGCCCTCCTATTGGTTGGCTACGATCACGCCACCTTTGCCCCCCCCCCCCCCCCCCCCCCCCCCATCATGCCCCCCCCCACTCGCTATTTCGTCTTTGTAACTATTGTGTTGGAGCGGGTCGCTCCCTAAATAAATGCATATATTAGATAATAACCAAATGGAATCCTCTCTTTCTTTTTCCCAGTAAGAGACGCCTATGGAAGCCAACAGTACATAGACAGATAAAGCACATAGGCTATAGTTATTAACTAACATATGCAATTATTTAAGGCGCCAATTTATAATTGTAACAAATAGTATTTGAAACAAAACATTCAATCGGGTAAAACACGGGCGTTGCCCAGGTCATTCGGCTAGTATGTGAATAAATGTAACTAGGGTTCCGAGGAGATCGGCTTCCTTTCATGAGGCAAACCCCCTTTTGCGAGATAGCCCATTTTTTAAAAATATAATATATATCGACTTGTGTGTGTATTATACAGATATATTGGAAAATATGTTATACAGTAGAACCTCCTTCTAAAGGACACCTAATTGCAGAGCCAAAGTGTTCTTTAGGGAGAGGTGTCCTCTTACCGGAGAGTAAAAATGATAATTTTACAAATGAAAATTGTTCTTTGTAGAGAGATGTCCTCTAGCGTGAGTGTCCTCTCATGGAGGTTCTACTGTATCTATTTACACACACAGAGTATTGAATCTCACAATTAAAAGAATAGGAAATGTTGTAAGAAGAAGGATGCTGTGTGAGGTAAATGGACTTATCAGACACAAACGATACTTCATCCCAACATTGTGGCAGTTGACTCACTGATTGCATCACTGGTGGGCATCCAGAGGTGATAAAACTTGGCTGGATTTTATCTCTCTTTTTAAACCCCCTCATTATTATTTTGTCCTCCATTCACACCTATCCATCCTCAAATAAACAAATAAGGGTGTTGTAAGAGTTAACAAGACCTTGGGTAACAACATTGTAACCAACCTCAGAGTATCAAATGTGAAATCATCACTTTATGCTAAATGTCATCTACAGAATACTTATTTAGTAATGAAAACATCACAAAGCATGAATGTTGTTTCTTTTACACATAAAATAAACTTATATTGTTCTTACTACGATGAAATAATAATGGGAGGGCATGGCTCATCAGTGGTGAACCCTCCCAGCAGTTTTGCCAATTTAATATACTATACCGCTTCTTAGAGCTCTATTACTGTATTAGATGATTCTGCTTATATATGTTACACTGTGTGTGTGTGTGTGTGAAAGGTAAAATTTCAGAAATGGCATTTAAGCAAACTATAGACATAAGCTTTTAGGACAGTAAAATTACATATAAATATTTGCATTGAGCAATGCTCTTCCGCAAACAATAAGGACAAGGCCAGTTAAGCATATGATGAGCTAAGCATTCCCAATATTTTTCATCGCAGTAAGGACAGTACAAAAGTTTGTTTTATGTGTAAAGGAAACATTTGTGCCTTGTTTTCATTTCCTATATACAGATTGAGTGTTATTGCTTTTTAATACTTATTTGGTCTTCTTACCTTGTGAGGACTTAAGAAAGACTCTGTATGGACCCTAAGAAACCTATCATGAGGGTCTCTTCACAAATAGTACCCTAGCAATGACTAAGTGCTAGCTATATATATGACATTTCAAGAGCAAGAAGCATTGTTATTACTGGAAGTATGGATATTTTCAGTGGGTGAGGTTTAAATAGTAGCATGTTATCAGATCTATGCAGTACAGCATCCTACCTGATACAGCCTATTCTAGTTTCTCTCTTTTAGGAAGGTTACCTTGCTCTTTCAAACCTCTGTTCCTTTCAGAAACCTTACGAGAGGGTCTTTACAGTACTTGTTAAGAAGGATTCATGTCCAACATCTTTTATCATGAGTGGGTACATTTAGATATCTTGCTACCAAAACACTCATATTTGTTCTTGTGTATTCTTTTTTCAAAAAATGCTCTCATTTATGAGTATTATTTATAAAAAAAAAAATAAATTAGTCACCTCTTCCAAATGAAAAAAGGAACTATCTATTGACAATCTAGCAGAATCTGGTCTGTGACACTACCCCAGCTTTGGCAAATGGTCTCGAGTTATGACCTTTGTTGGTCCAGGACATGTGTGGCCTACATGAAGTCTGAATCTACAAAAGAATTAGCTGGCATGGGCCAACTCTAAGGCATAAGTCTAAATGGAAGTTTTGCTGGAAGGAAATCTTCTCAATCCTAAAACAAATCAAACTTCCCTCCTGTCAAAATAGATTTCCTTTTAGGAGATAGATTTCTTCCTGTAAAATTTCCATCTGTATATTGTTTGAAAATAGAACAATATCCATAATTAAATCTTTAGGTAATAAAAGGCATATTTCTATATTGGTAGATAAATCTATATTAATAAAATGGAAATTTCATAAGTGGACATCACTAAAAACTTTCGTTACAATGCATCAATTTCAACCAAATTTTCAACATTTATGTAAAACGAGATGGAGCAGGTTTTGCTTAACATCAAAATATATTTTCTAACATTAACATGCGTAACTGCGCTGTTATCGATTAAATACAAAAAAAATCAACAGAGTTAATTTTATTTATATATAAATACAAAATTAAATTTCAACAGAGTTAATTTTTTCACATACTAGTTAGTACTATAATTTAATGTACATATCAATTTAATACCTACCTATCTCTCATTGTTTTCTGTCTGTGTGTGATTCTGTGCAAATAGAATTGTGGTAGAGAGACCCTACAACATATAGAGAGTATAGAGAAGTAAATATTATACAGCTCTCATGGGGAGGAATGCTTTATACAAGTTGTGGATTTAAGACCTACAGGACTTTAGATGTCCCAAATACAACTTTGGTATGTTTTCTGCTCAGAAACATGGCCAAAATGGATATACACAATGCTTTTTTTTTTTTTTGGTTCCTGGATTCTGTCTTAAATTGAGAATCAATTGTGTTTGTATTTATTTATTTATTATTATTTTTTTTTTATGTGAGCAATAGTTACCCAGAAATTATTTGAAAAAAAAAGGGGGGTGGGGAAATAAAATTTCTTTTTTTCAAGATTAAATGTCTCCCACACATAGACTGACTACCTTGTCATTCATATACCACCATTTCAACTGTTGTTATACTTGATCTGATATCTACAACCCACTTACACAATATGTACTTGAATGTTTGCCAGATGAAGCCCACAATGAGAAAGCCAAAGCCAGTATCCGTTCCAAATGCAACCAGTACCTAGGCAGGGCTGAAACACTCAAGGAATACCTTAAGAAGAAGTCCCAGAAGAAGAAGCCTGTGAAAACAGGAGAGAATGAATCTTCTAAGTGAGTATATACTTACCTCAATATTCTATACTGGCTGGTCTACTGTTGGGAATAAAATAATTTGTGCACTATGCCTAAGATGGTATTGTTCTTCAATATTGCAGTTGGTAGAGAGAGAGATTGTACTATTTTATATCACAATACTGACACTTCATTGAACTTTGTTCTTTTTATACTTTTTTTTTCTTATCCCTAGTACACGTGGTACAGGCCATGATAACCATGGTGGGTAGGAGTAGGCGACTGCTTTTACTGAAGTGCACCACATGTCTACCTATGTATTTGCACTTAGAAATATGCCAGAGCTCCGTTTGGTTACTTGCACTCGCTGGTGGGGTTGGACTTTTGCAAGAATCAGGGGCCATTGGAGCATTTTTTTTTTATCAGAAAAAAAGTGCCCAATGCGGGAATCGAACCCGGGTCGTAGCGGTCAAAAACCAATGGTTTAGACCAGCCTTCCACCGACCCCACTTTTTATACTCTAAACTGCCTCATTAATACCACAATAAATGCATATTTAAATTACTCTTACAAGCTCACACCAATTCACTTGAAAACTTAGCACATGACATATGCACAGTGGAATCTGTGGCCACTGGACAAGAGTCCGACCCGAAGGCTGTTGTTGGGTTCTGTTGTGCCTGGAGTATAGGAGCTCCATCTGTGCTTCCTTCCTGCTGTGAATCTGTATAAGACCAGTGGTCTTAAAAAGCTGTTTGTTTGTGTGTGTTTGGCTTTATCAAATCATATTGTCACTTTAAAGTAAATCAGACACTGCAACATTGAAGGGGCTAAAACCTCCAAATATTTCATCAACAACTGATGTCTTTCTCAGAGGAATAAAGAATCTCCTAAGGAAGACACAGTTGTTGCTGAAACATTTGTTGTGTTTATTTACTTGAAATTTATCCATCCAATCTGTAGAATGTCTTTCTTGAACTACATGAACAATGCTTTCATGGGTTTTCAATGGAATCCTGAAAGTTTTCATATTTTTACCTCTTATTTTATTATGAGAGTTTTTTTTAAAAGTATTTTAAATTTCACTTTCCTCCTCTTAATTAACCATATTTATGTCATAAAATTGGCTCGGTCACTTCTCCAACAAAACCCTTCTAGCCAATTGGGAAGATTTTACACACATTCTTTGCTATGGATGCCCTGGACTGAAGAAACAATGTTGGGCAAGGCTGGTTATTGTCAACGTTCTTACAAAAGTCTAACCCCACCAGCGAGTGCAAGTAACCAAACGGGGCTCTGGCACATTTGTAAATGCAAAGTCGAGCTGCTTTTCACATGTGTAGACATGTGGTGCACTTACAGTAAAAGCAGTCGCCTTCTACCCACCATGATTATCATGGCCTGTACCACGTGTACTAGGGATAAGCCAAAAAAAAACCATTTTTACAGACCAGAATCTACTTGGTTGCAGAGACAGTTGTTTGGTGGTGCAGTTTGACAAGGGGAGAAGTTTTATAGTTTATTTGGACAATTTTAATATTTTTTTTTTGCAAACTTTGAGACAACATTGTGAATACCTGTAAAAAATATATACCTTTGTCCCCCATGTTGTTCTTGAGCATTGCCATAGCTGGCTGTGGTCCATGTTCCAGAAAGGGTGCAGACAACAACAGTGAGTCGGATGAAGAAGATCCTGACAAGAAGAAACTGATCAGCCAGCTGGAAGGTGAGATGATGATCCTTTGCTTGCCTGGTTTGTCTATGTTTGGTCCCGGCTTGTTGCTTATTGGCCACATTTCCCTAGGACTCTCCCCAAGTTGTCCTCCTATGTACCACCAGCTTGACAACAATTTGAGGGTGCAGGGGCCATCATCATGGAGAAGCCCAATGTCAAGTGGTCGGATATTGCTGGGCTGGAGGCGGCCAAGGAAGCCCTGAAGGAGGCAGTCATCATGCCTATCAAGTTCCCCCACCTCTTCACAGGCAAGAGGAAGCCCTGGAAGGGTATCCTGCTCTTTGGGCCCCCCGGTACAGGCAAGTCCTACCTGGCCAAGGCTGTGGCCACAGAGGCCAGCAACTCCACCTTCTTTGCCGTCTCCTCCTCCCACCTGGTGTCCAAATGGCTTGGTGAGAGTGAGCGGCTGGTGCGGAACCTTTTTGAAATGGCCCGGGCCCACCAGCCTTCTATCATCTTCATTGATGAGGTGGACTCTCTCTGCAGTTCCCGGTCAGACAATGAGTCTGAGTCTGCCCGCAGGATCAAGACAGAGCTGCTGGTCCAGATGCAAGGTTTGTTTGGTCACTCCCGCTGTTGTTGTTGTTGTGTGTAACTCTGCGGGGTGCAGGAGTGGGCACAGACAGCGACGGCATCCTGGTGCTGGGAGCTACCAATATCCCATGGGTGCTGGATGCTGCCATCAGAAGAAGGTATGGACAACAGCCCTAAAACATAGACGGAGATGGTCTCACATAGAGCAGGTTGATTATACAGTAGAACTTCTAGATAAACAGCAACACCTAGTTACAGAGCCAAACTGCCTTTTTGAGAAAAATGTCTTCTTATTAGAGAGCCACTAATAGGCAAAAATGGCAATTTTGGTAATGGGAAATGTCCTTTGTATATAGAGGTGTCTGCTTCTCCTGTATCATATCAAGCTATAGTTTATTTTGCAATGATGCTTGTTACTAATCAGTTGGGAGGTTTTACTGTGTAATGGGGCAGTGGTATTAACTTCAATTTTCTACATCCTTGGATCGAATCCTACATTGGGCACTTCTGTTTTGGTAACAGCGTTGTTACCGAAACATTACACACTATTTGTTTGAAGATGGTAACAATGCTGTTACCAATATGTCACACACTATTTATTTATTTGGATTTGGTCTTATTACCTTGTGTTTATAATCTATAATCCAAATTGTGCCTTATCAATAACACTTCTACTTAATACAAGGCTTTATAAAGATTTCTTCTATTGCCAGTCTTATTTAATAAAGAATATATGTCATTCTAGTGATGCCAACATGGAAGCTTGCCCAAGGTGGGCTGGTATCAATGTTGGTACAATCCATGGGTAACTTGTTTGTGTATAAAAGCCAAGCAACATGTCCAGACAGTTGTACATTCCAGCTGTGTACATTCTGTGGGTGTCCAGGTTTGAGAAGAGGATCTACATCCCCCTGCCAGAGGAGGTGGCCAGGGTCCAGCTCTTCAAAGTCCATGTGGGAGACACCCCCACTGATCTCACAGAGGCGGACTACCGGACTCTAGCCTCCAAGACTGACGGGTGGGTGGTCACTGGCAGGGATCTTCTCTCCTCCATTCTTTGTTTGGAAGACAAGGCATTCTTAAAGGCTCTCAACTAAAACCTGTTCAGACACAGTCTCAAACAGAAAACTTGCCTGAAACTCTGTAGATCCACCCAATACACAAACCTATGACAACACAGCTCGAGGAGCATGGTCTCATGGAGTTTGTGTAATCTTTGCACAAGGGGATAAGAAACAACAACAACATAAGCCACAACCTGCGTCATCCAGCTAGTTTTGTCTTGGTACCCTCTATCACTTATCCCTTTCACAACTTGACAAGCACCAGGCTTTAGTTTATGGCTTTGAATTGAGAGGCACAATGCATATCGTATTTAGAGAAAAAAACAACAAAATATATATGTACATGCATAAAAAATAAGCTATTATTTAAAATTGAACACAGTTAAATTAAAAATTCACTTTTTAAAAATTTCTTCACATGTTGCCTAAACATAAAAATGGCCTAAAGATATATGATGTTTCTCAATATTTTCTTCTGAATTGTGAATTCAGATACACAGTATATAACCTCTTTAATTCAACTGACTTAATTTATATATTCAAGCACTTTTATATAAATCCCAACCATTTCCCTTTCAAATTCTCTTTAATTTATAACTAGTTTAAGTCTTGACAATAAAATGTTTTAGAAAAATATCCACCAGCAAAATGAATTGAAAATAATTTTAAAATCTACTATACACTTCACACTTCTTGGGTTTTGAATTAAAGAAGTTGGGTTGTATACACAGTTGAGAACCTGTCTATAGCGCACCCTCTTGGGACTCACCAAAATAGGGTGCTATAGACAGGTCACTTTTAATGTAAAATGTTTACATTTTAATGCTTAAAATCGGGCGCTATAGAGAGAAAGACACTATTTAGAGGGGGCGCTGTAGACAGGTTTAACTGTATATATATATCTCCATAATATCCTTTAACATAATCTCATCATTTATCAGAAATATATAAATATCTAAAAAACAATAAAAATATAAAATAGGTCAGGTGTTGATATTCAAAACAAAATAGGACATATCCTGACCAGGCTCTAGAAAAGCTCATGTGAGCCTGGTCAAGCAGGATATGCCTCTTTTGTTTTTAATATATAAATATACAGTTAAACCTGTCTATAGCGTCCCCTCTAAATAGCACCTTCCTCTCTATAGCGCCCGATTTTAAACATTAAGGTGTAAACATTTTACATTAAAAGTGACCTGTCTATAGCACCCCCTCCCTCTCTATAGCACTCTATTTTGGTGAGTCCCAAGAGGGGGGGCGCTATAGAGAGGTTTAACTGTATTTTAAAATCAGAACAAGAAGGCATAAAAGAGAAGTAATATGTAACCCAACAATTGAAGTCCACAACGGGCAGCAGGAAGTTATATAACCTAACTAACCGCTGTTGCTGAGGTAACCACCAATCCAGCCCAGATAGCAGCACAGTTTGGATTTGGTCCAATTTTTGTGTAGCTATTTGTGTTAGGAAATATAATTTAAACACTAGTGTGTTGTATAAGGGAGGCAAGAAGATCAAATGATGTTTTAGGCATTTCATATATAAGCCAGTATACGGGCACAATTTGAAAGGTTTAATGTCTAGCTTCCATTTTTTCACCTCTTTTCACAAATGCAAATGTTATTTGTCAACACATTGATGAAATTAAAAAGTTTTGTCTAAAGTATATTTAGTTCAACCTTGATATAAAATGAACCAGATATATAGTGAACCTTCCTCCTTATACTCACCTAAAACAATGGCCAATAATATTGCTATCATATATAGTAAACCAAAAGTTATTATGTTTATTTTTTGTCTTTCTTGTAGTTGGTAATCTTAAGTCTTCATGTCTGTGGCTCCTCTCCAAAAATAATTAATCAAGATATAAGCAGTAACAATGTTATAAAAGGAATACTATACTATAATAAAAAAATGTCGGTGGATGAGTAGGTAACATTCTCGATTCCCAGCAGTCATGAACCGGGTTTGAATCCATGTTAACATTTTGTTTAATAAGTGAATAACCTTCACATATTATTCATTGTTGTAATTATCATAAACTAGGTTGCTCTTTTTGAGCGGTACCTAATAAAGTGATTTTGGAACTGAAACTATAGTACATAATCTGTTTAAAATATCAGAAATTATATTTAGAATAAGTGGAGGGGCGCATTAGAACATGATGTAACACTATATTGTCTGCAGGTTCTCTGGAGCTGACATCTCAGTGTTGATCCGGGACGCCCTGATGCAGCCAGTGCGCAAGGTGCAGAATGCAACCCACTTCCGCAGAGTGCGTGGCCCATCCCGCAAGAACCCTGGGGTCATAGAGGAGGACCTCCTCACCCCGTGTTCTCCTGGCACTCCTGGAGCCATAGAGATGACCTGGATGGATGTTCCAAGTGACAAGCTCCTAGACCCCCCAGTCACCATGGTAGCTACCCATTCTATGTTGTATTCTAGCCTGGCTTTGCCATTTCACCACTAAACACCTTTTTGGCCTATTTTGACCAATATTCCTAACTTCTCTCATAGGATGTTATGAAATTAAAGCCTGTACTGATACCGATGGACAAAGCACATAACTATGGTATACAGGTTGGCTTTTTGTCTGAATTTGCCAAAATTGGTGTTTCCTATCTCACCACCATTACATTTTGTACTGTGAGATGATAAACCAAAATGCATTATTTTAATACATTATTAAAGTGAAAGATGCCACTTTGATGCATAATGCCATCCCCTCCTGTAACTTTATGTTATACAAGGTGCGTTCATTAATTTCCAGGACTGGTTAAAAAATAAAATAAATAAAAAAGCTAAAGAAAATTTTTTTATACAGAGTTAAATATTGGACATTCGACCACACCTGACTGAAAGCACGAGTCTCGTGGCGCACCCGCCGATCTAAAAATAGAACAAAACAACTTCCTTGTAAGGTTCGCATTTCTAATTTTAAAATGGCCATTTTCGAAGAGCAGAGAATCTGCATTAAGTTTTGTTTTAAATTGAAAAAAAGTGCTACTGAGACGTATGAATTGATTAAAGAAGCCTTTGGCGATGCAGCTTTATCCTGTTCAAGATCTTTTGAATGGTTTTCACGCTTCCTAAAAGGTCGGGAAAAGGTAAACGATGATCAGCATACTGGGCGTCCAAGATCATTACGTTGTGAGGAAAACAAGCTCAAATAAAGGAATTAATTAAATATAACAGAAGAATTTCTATTGAAGACTTATCTTCAGAGACTGGACTATCTGTAGGACTGTGTCATAAAATAGTAACAAAAGATTTGGACATGATCCGGATGTCTTCAAAATTTGTTCCCAGGATTCTAACAGAGGAACAAAAGGAGGTTAGAATGGATGTCTGCAAAAACATGGTTGAAATGACTCGGACCGATCCAGAATGGATGCAAAAAATCATTACCGGGGATGAGACATGGGTGTATCAGTATGACCCAGAAACCAAACGTCAATCCAGCCAATGGATTGAAAGAGGGGAACCGAAACCCAAAAAGGCAAGATTTACAAAATCCAAAGTCAAGACATTGCTTGCTACATTTTTTTGTATTAATGGTTTGGTTCACCATGATTTTATTCCTTTCGGACGTACAATAATCAAGAGGTTTATTTGGGGATAATGAGGCGCTTAAGGGAGGCAATGCGCCTTAAAAGACCTGAAAGATGGCAAAACAATGACTGGATACTTCACGTCGATAATGCGCGGTCGCACACAGCCCATGTTGTTGCAGTTCTTGGCCAAGCATTCAACCATGCAGATCCTTCATCCACCCTATTCCCCCGACTTAGCCCCCAATGACTTTTTCCTCTATCCTAAATTGAAAATGAAGTTAAAAGGAAGGAAATTTGACAACGTTGATGTGGTACAAGCTGAATCGAAGGCAACCTTGAGAAACCTCTCAAAAAGTGATTTTATCTCCTGCTTCGATAATTGGAAAAAAAGATGGAACCAGGTGTATTGAGGCAGGAGGGGCATATTTTGAAAAATATTAAATTATTTTTTTATTTGTTTTATTTTTTCAAAGATACAGAGCAGTCCTGGAAATTAATGAACGCACCTTGTATATAATACATGTGTCTCCCAGCACCATCTAAGTAATGTGTGCACAATATATCTCCCTTTCTTCAAAAATTATAATTCCCTATGTTATTTGGCAGAAAATCATTCAGGACATGTTGTAGTTAGTCAAGTATACGCCTGTAGAAAGACATTAAAGTTAGAGATATTAAAAATTGCATTTAAAATAACATAAACCCCCTGGATTATTTTCTGCCAAATAACATTTCCTATCTGCCACCACCATTTGTACAGAAGGGCAGCAAGCTCCATAGATGTACTGCTGATGGCCAGCAACATAGATGTAAGCTAGGTGTTGTAAAGCAACATGTTTTAAAATTTGAATGAGAACAACAAATATTGAATCCAATCTGAAGAATGGTTTAAACTACTTCAATCTACGGTCATTATCACTTGGGACTGTTATTACAATAGAACCTCTCTCTAAAATGATAAGGTACAATTTGGATTATAGATTAGAAACACAATAAGGTCACAAATCCAAATAAATAAAAATTTGTGAATTTTCAGTAACAATGCTGTTGTCCAAATGTTCCATGTCTTTTATTTATTTAGAAACAGATCTGGTCTTATGTTTAGAAACTCTCTAAAAGATAACACCCCTATTTGCCGAGCTTTAAAGTTTTCTTTAGATAGAGGTGTCAGAGAGAGAAACTAATTAATAAAATGGTAATTTGGGCGATGAAAACTGTCTTTTGTTTTGAGGTGTGCTCTGTGGTAGTGGTTCAAACAACTAGAACTTAAGACCTGAGACTTTTTAGAATTACGATGTTATAGCAAAGTTACTGTTATAAAGGAGGCTGATATATTCTAAAACTAAACTACCTAACAGTGACCTTGTGAAAATCAATGAAAATATACTTTGCTCCATGTGTGTGAGTACATATAAACCTGCCAAAAAAAAAGTAGAGAAAGATGATCTTGTGGACAAATGATAACACTGCAATCTTCCTGATCACAATGTATACTGATGTTGGCATGGAGATTTGGAAAGAAGATTTAATCTCTCCATAAACCTGCGTAGTGTGTTTACACTTCTCTCAAGTACATGCAATAAATTGGAATTTGTGTAATCTTTACACAAGAGGATAATAAACAACATGCAATAAAAGCCATGGATGGTGGGTTATTATATACTGTAGTTACACATAACACCTTGCACTTGGAAGGTGTTGGGTTGCTGCATTTTCCAGAAGAGGCGGACTGTGTAGGTTGAGGGCCATTAGAAATTTCGAAAAATAGAAATTTCTTTCAATGTTTGAGATGATTCTCTATGTCAGTAGTGTTACATCACCATATACAAACTGATGACATAAACCATGTTTTAAATTAATTAACTCTTAGCACAACTGCTTCTTTTTTTTTATTTAACAAACTCATTCCTACTGCCCTTACTGCAATCTTGAATATATTGAGAGGGACTCCAGAACAGCCCAATACAGCATTAGAGGAATGGTATGGTTGAATAAACTGGAGAGTTTTCACCACTGATGAGCCAGGCCCCTTCCAATGTTTTTTAATCATTGCAGTAGGAGGAAATTATTAGTTATAACTACTTGCTACAATAAAACAGTCTATGAATACAGATGTAATCAATAGATGCCAACAAAGGCTGTGTTCTCCAGAGAGACATGCTGATGTCCCTGGGTAACAGCAAGCCTACAGTCAACAGTGATGACCTCATCAAGCTGCAGAAGTTCATGGCGGACTTTGGCCAGGAAGGATAGTCTGCTCGCTCAGAGTAAGTGGCTCTATCTTACATGTCCTCATCACTACAGATCCAGAAAGATATCTTGAAGGCCATATTAAAACCTGTAGCATCTGACATCCAGCATCCTGCAGAACTTCATTGTTGAATCATCATCTCGTAATGCTATCTATGATACAGAGGTCAGCCATGATAAGGCTAAATTTGGATTATAGATTATAAATACAAGGTAATAAGGCCAAATAAATAAATTGTGTGTAACGTTTCGGTAACAGCGTTGTTACTGAAATGTCACACACTATTTTTTTTATTTGGTCTTATTACCTTGTGTTTAGAGGTCAACCATCATGGAATTTCTGACACAAATAAGACAGTTTTCTCTGGCTTTCAAAAGCTGTCTGTTTATACTAAGGGCTCCCAGAATCAAACATAGGTTTGTGATCAAAGTTGTCTTTTGCTGAGTTTCCAACAATATAATATTAAGAGCCCATCATGGTTTGAAATCATTAAGATGAAGCACCTTTGTTTTACCTATATAACTTGATTGTAACTTAAAACTTCTATTTCCTGGTTCAGGTGTTAATTTACATAAACCTCATATTCATGAGGTTTTGGCCAAGACCCTGATTAGTGTTAATGTAAAGTTTTTTTTTTTTACTATATTGGAATAAAAAGTTTATTTATTTTCATTTACAAGAGGAATTCCAATACCTGAATTTATATGAGTGCATTTTTAACTAGAGTGTCTATAAAATAAATAAATTCCTCTTTTTTTTCAAAATTAAATTACAGAAAAGCCAGTTGAAGTTACGACTTATTTTATTATCTGTGATAGGGTTTCCCATACTAATAACCAACTTGACAGAATCTTACTTTTATACCCCTAGATGCCCCCTCTCTCTCTGTGAATGACAGCAGCTAGTCAGTCTTGGTGAAGTTTTACCATAGTAATGTTTTTACCATCCTCAATATTTGGTTGATAGAGAGAAGTAGGTAAACCTCGACACAGGAGTGAATGCAGTGTGGGATCCATGCAGGAATAGAGAGTTTAGTTTATATATTTGAAGTTTTAAAACTGGTGTCACATTCATTGTTTTACAAAAGGAAAAAAGTCCAAACTGAGCCACAATACTAAATGCATCTCTCTGGTTGCTACCATGCAAATGAGCCTGCATGCACTCCCTGATTGGTCCATCCCCAGCCTGCCATTTATCTTTGCTGCCTACCTCAACATGGGTTCACAAACTTAGCTGGTTGTGTTATCTTTTAATATTGCCATCATTCACCCAGTATCATCTTTGACAGCTTTCAGGACCTTTGGACTGCTCGAGGAGCAATGGACTCTAGTAATTCTTGTAATCTTTGCACAAGGGGATAAGAAATGACATTGGCAGTGTTATGATTTTAGAAAGTACGCCAACCAAATACAAAACTTTATTGCAAGAGGTAAACAAACTAACTCTTACTCTCTTCTTTGTTCTCCAGGGATTCTCTGAATCCTTTCGGCACGCTAGCTTGATCATTGAAATATATAAAAAAAGACATTTAATGATTGCACTACATACATATATAAAACAAAATTAATAATTTTAAACATACATTCTTGTAATGGATCTTTAAATGTTCATACATATATAAAGATTGAGATTATTTGCAAGTCTTAACAGGTAGCTTTTTATAGGTCTAGTCCAGGGGTCGGCAAACTGTGGTTCACAAACCACATGCAGCTCTTTGGATGCGAAGCTGCGGCTCTTTTTATAGTTCCATACGCAAATACTATTTATGCGAGTACTGTTTATTGTTGGCAAGAACACATTTTGTGGCTCTTTAAAAACTTTGAAATTTTGTAAATTGTAATTCGGCTCAAAAGTTTGCTGACCCCTGGTCCCACCATACTATTGATGTCTTCTTCTTCTTTCTTATCTCCACACAATCATATTAGGGCATCAAGCTTGTAAAGCTTGACAACCATCATGATTGGGTGAAGTAGAATGTGTCTGCCTTTGTCATTAAGACTGGGAGCACTACTCAGTGGCAGGCCACTGACTTAGCTCCAAAAGAAATGGCCGCCTCTGATATGAGGAACAGACACCATGTGCAGCCGCTCCTAACATTGAATACAAACACTGCTCATCCTGTATCCCTGGATTAGGAGCCCTTACAGGGTACTATCAGCCGGGCCAGCTGAGCCCAGGTTTTTTAGTGAGCTTGTTACTGCTCCCCCTCCTCCTTTTTCATCCGGGCTTGGGACCGGCAAAGGCGGAGTTATTGATGTCTTCATTTGGGACTACTGCATATCACACAGCTAACCACCACCACCTTATCTGATGGTCTATCCCTACCATGTCAGCCTAAGTGGACTTGTAAATACCCTCTCTACTGTAGCTTGAAGAGCTGTGCTAACATAACTCGGGTGTGTCCAGATTTGTCGTTAGAAGATGTCCCCCTCTACTTCCCCCTCCTCCATATATTTTTGATTTCCTATACATATACATCTATAAATAAATATAAATATATATATATGATGATGATGATGAGTATATATTTTAAATTGGAGAACCTCTACCTACTAATTGTGCACAGTTACAACACTCTCTGTTTAAAATGACTATTTAATACTGTAAATATACTGTTGATCTGTTTTCTTCTTCCTTTTTTTTTGGTCAAAAATATTTTTATCTCAAAGTCTATCACAATTTAATCTTTGTCTTTATCAAAACAAGAATGGTTATTATTTTTTTTCTTTGATATTTTTTTCCTTCCCATTTAAAAAAATAATCCTTTTTTTTTTAAAGCCCGTAAGGTATTGCTTTTTTTTTTTTGTGTATCATATTTTTTTTATATCTTTGTGAAAAAAAATAAAGGAATTGTTACAAGACAACAAAAGAACGAAAGCAATATTGTTGATTATAATGGTACATTTCATTTTGTTTAGCTTCTTTCTTCTCTATTCTTTTAAATAAAATGTTTTTTTTTTTGCTTAATGTTTCTTATTCTTGGCTTCTTCTCTCTTTGCTGTTCTTCTCTGTCACTTGGGTGTGTGGAACAAACAATATGCAAATTAACAGACTAATTTGCATAGCCCTAGCTTGAAATTATGACTGGCTATTTTCAAACCTAACTACACTAAAATCTGTATAAGGCGTTTCTTTCCATTTGGTTCCAAACAAAACTCTAGGACTGCGGAAATATTTTTATTTACAGGGCTGCGAACTATAAGACAGCTCCCAAGTTTTACTGTATATTATCAAAATTCAAAACTATTTTAAAGGCGTAAGATTCTACCAACAGTATCACTATAAAAGGAAGTTCCAAAAATGCAATATAACAGCGGTATGGTAGATTAAACTGGCGAAACCGCTGGGAGGGTTCACCACTGATGAGCCAGGCCCTCCCTTTAATTTTTCCATTGCAGTAGAGAAATTGTTTAATTTCAAAAAGAATCTTATGCCTTTAAAATAGTTTTGAATTTTGATAACAGATGGCGCGCTAGTGCATCACACTGTATATTATATTGAAATTTTATCTTTGTGGAAACATGCAGAAAAAAATATGCGATTTAGCCTGTTAGTTACCAATTTGCATATTCTGCTGTTGAAACTGACAGTTCTTCTAGAGTGGAATCAACCCATTTCTTTTTTAAAAACTACAAAAATATTTTGTCACAATGAGTTTCTTTTTTATTTTAAAACTCAAGTTTTCAAGCGACAATCGCTCTATCTTTGCTTGAAAGATTGTGTTTTAAAATAAAGAAACTCATTGTGAGAAAATATTTTTGTAGTTTTCCACAATATTATCTTGAACCATTTCTTCTTTATTTATATAATTATCCCAAGCACACAGGGCCATGATAATCATGGTGAGTATGTGGCCAGAGATGGTCAATATATATGGAGCTAGATTTTAGCATCTATTCAGGTACACTCATGGACAAAAGGAAGTTTTACCTTTTAGCATGTATTTCTGGATTCAGGTAATAACTCTGAAAGATATTTGATACACACACACAGTGACCCCTTTATTGAAGGCACACCAGATAACTAAGTGTGAAAAAAAATTGCCTCTGTCTCCTTTAAAAAAAAAAAGAAGACGACCAGCGACGTTAAATCTGCTGAGTGAAATTCCTATCTATTTCATCTACCAGATGTTTCACTTATTTCTTGTAGGGAAAACAAAAAAAAAAGAGAATATTTAATTAAGATAGAATTTATTTATTTTATATATCAAGTTGTTTTTTTGGTTAGGTTTCATCAAATGCAGTGTAAAATGTATTGATGCAACAAAATCCAAATTGAAAAACAAATAAAAAAAAAACATTTATATATATATATATAAAATATTTATTGAAAAGGTTTATATTTACATACATGAAGCCTAGTTATGGCTTATATACATATAAAGGTATGTACAAAAATATAACATTTCTCTCTTTAAAAAATGTACTTAACTATATAATATTTAAGGCAGTGTGTGTTGTTTGGTGGAATATTACACTGGGGCATAACTGACAATTTATCAATGTAGATGTACAAGAGTATTGTGAAGTAATATGCAAATCTCAAATATGCAAATTATTTCAAGCATTATCAAGAAGTATGAATAAATAATCACCTTTTTTTTTTGCTTATCCCTAGTACACATGGTACAGACCATGATAATCATGGTGGGTTGAAGTTGGTGACTGCTTTTATTGTAATGTCTACACATGTGAAAAGTAGTTTGACTTTGCATTTACAAATGTACACAATGTTGCACTTACAAATAATCACCCAATCATTATGGATGTCAACTCCTTTGATGAGCTCTACTCGGTAGACACCATCTCAAGCTCTACAAGCTTGATACCCTGATAGGATTGTTGAGTGGAGATAAGACAGAAGAAGATGGTAAAAGTGCTACATCACATAAGCCCCAAAGGACACATTATTGACTCATCCATTGATGAGCTCTACTCTTCCCCGGCAGACACCATCAAAAGTCTCAAGCTTTACAGGCTTGATACCCTAATATGATTGAGTGGAGATAGAAAGAAGAAGAGCCCCAAAGGAATTAGAATCTAGAAATATTAACTCAATTAAAGTTTTAACTCAATCAAACATACTGAGATGATAAGGCACAATTTGGATAATAGGTTATAAGCATAAGGTAATAAGACCAAATCCATATAAATAAATAATGTGTGATGTTCTGGTAACAACGTTGTTACTGAAACATCACATACTATTTATTTGGTTTTATTACCTTGTGTAAATACTGAGCTGAATAAACAACAAATTGCTATTGTAATTATTAAATGTCTTATTGAAAAGTAAATAATAAATTTAAAATCTTTGAAATTATTTGTGAAAACGTTTAATGATTGTTTAAGATTTTTAAACAATTAGAACAATCAACTTGGGATTTAACAAGAACAAATCTAATGGGTTTGCATATATCTAAAGGAATTTATTGCACACCTTTATACTTGAGGAATTTGTGGATTTACAGTGAAATAGACCCTTATTCTGGTAAACCAGGAGAGTTAACAGATGGTATAACATGCGTGGCAAGGATAAATTAGAGATGGTATAACAGTAACTTGGGGGGTTATAACATCATAGTTCTAATATTCAGAATATTAAAACTGATTCTAACAACAACAAAGTTTGGTTCCAAGTGTTGTAATAGCAAGGTTCAAACTGTACAGTAGAACCTCCCTGTAAAGAACACCTAGTTGCAGAGCCAAAGTCTTCTTCAGGGAGAGGTGTCCTCTTACTGGAGAGTTACTAAATAGTAAAAATGGTAATTTTGCAAATGAAAACTGTCTTTTGTAGAGAGTTGTCCTCTAGTGGGAGTGTCCTTTCATGGAGGTTCTACTGTATTACCATTTTTTGGAGGAATATATTCAAATGTAAAAAAAAGGTCATTTCTCCCATAAAAAAAAAAAATTGCAACAATTTAACACACCTATTGAGAGGGAGAAATGCACACCTATATAAATCACAAGTCCAACATTTTCCACATATATTGTTATACTTGAGCAGTAAGTATACATAAAGTCATATCTCCCATTAATTGGTGGGACTTGTTGGGAAGCAAAATTTGGCCTCAAACATCTATAATAGTCCTTGTTAACATTTAAAAAAAGTAAATCCATGAGATTTCAAAAACACATTTGTTAAGTGGTATTAATTTTTGATTAGATTCAAAAAGAAAATCTAGTTAACATATTCTCATGCCCAGCAATGGTTGCAGCCTTGCAGAAAATTGGCATAGACCCAGAACAGCAAGTTTACACACCCAAGATAGAGGATATTGTGACTGCTGTGATAGAGATGTATGGAGACATCTGAGGTTCTTCATTGGACACGACAACAACAACAAGAGCTAGTTATTCATGTGCTACCTATAAAACATGTGGCATAAAGAGATCAAATTTCCTGGGAAAAAAAAAAGAATGCTAAATGGAGTACGAGTATTAACAAACATTGAATAGAGCACCAACTGGAGAAGAACTGGATAGATACTTCCTGTAAAGAACAGTGAAGGATAAGGTGGCAATTGTTCTGAAAGGTTCTTCAGACCAGTCAGTTCGGCCATAGAAGGATACATACAAGTGGCTACTACAAGTACTGAAGGGGAGTAGGTTATATGTTGCTAGAGGAATGATATGAGAGGATGGTTTCAAGGCCTTCCCCCCTCTTTTTATTCATGTTATATTTATCATATACAGTTAAAACTGTCTATAGCGCCCCCTCTTGGGACTCAACAAAATAGGTTGCTATAGACAGGTCACTTTTAATGTAAATTGCATCGTACTACGTATTTAAAATCGGGCGCTATTTAGAGGAGGCGCTATAGACAGGTTTAACTGTATTTAGCTTTGTAGCCAAAATCACAGATGCTTATGTAAAAGGGGCACCAGTCAGTAGAGAAAGCAAATAAATCTTACAAACCTTAAAAACAATAACATACCAATATGTTGCTTTATTTCTTTAAAAATAGATGAATTTTCAAACCAAAAGTATTTTCTTCATGATCTTAACTATAAACTTTCCACTTTGGCAGTTCAAGATGTATGCTGACTCTTTAGGTAAGAGAAGTTTTTTTTTATATATGACTAAAGTGACACAGGTTTTATAATTCTTGAAAAAAATATTAAAAAATGGAACAAATACTTGTTGAATGTAGATATTGCATTATACCAGAGATAACTCTAAATAATCCTAACAAAGGTGTGTTGGTTGCTAGCCAAAGATTTTACTGTAAATATATTTTGAGAGAAAACAAGATCCAAATAAGTAAAGTATTACATTACAGTAACAACATGGTTCTAAGTACCATGGTCTGACAGCATGGCTGTTACTTTACAGTTTACATCGTCTTAATACTAGGGACAGAAATTTCTGTTACAAAAACTGTGTCACTTTCAATTATGAAAAAAAAAAAAAACTTTTTTTTTTACCTAAAAACACAAGATAATACAACCAAATCCAAATAAATAAAGTGTGCGACGTTTCGATAACAACGCTGTTACTGAAACATCACACACTATTTATTTATTTGGATTTGGTTGTATTATTTTGTGTTTATATTCTATAATCTATAAAATCTAAATTCTATAATGTGCCTTATCATTTTTACCTAAAAAGTTGGTAATACATCTTGAACTGCCAAAAAAAGGAAAGTTCATAGTTGTGGGGGATTTTAGTTTGAAAACTCGCCTAGTTTTAAAGAAAGAAAACAACATATTGGTATGTTCTTGTGTTTTTAAATAGCATCAATAATTTATATTTATTTAAAGAGAAATTAAGAGAAAGGCGTCTCCTAATCGTGTAATCAAAATTTGCTAATGGCTTGTGCCATCTGTTGGAAATGGATAGTGAAAGTCATTAGCAACTTTTAGTTGTATGATCAGGATGCTTTTCTCTCAACTTATCAACATGGTCCCATTACAATTTCACTTTTGTACTATTTGTTTTTTTTTTTTCAAGAGAAATGTCAAGAAAAAAAATTCACAATGTACTTTAGAGCTCACCTCTCATTTTGAGACATACCCAAATATGTAAATAAGGAATGATCTACTTTGGACACACAATGAAAACAAATGATTTGGTAAAGATGTTGATTATAAAGGACTGCGGCGTGTGATTATAAACAATACTTAAAATTATACCGCATAAGTTTCTTTTCCACGAAAAATCAATATTTATTTTAAAGAGAAATATTTACTATTTCTAACTTTTTTTTTTTTTTTGAATGGAGTATGAGAGGGTGAAAATATGAAGAGTAATGGCGAACGGAAAAAATGGACACTTTTATTTTTCCGTTTGCCATTACTCTTCATATTTTCACCCTCTCATACTCCATTCAAAAAAAAAAAAAAAAAAAGTTAGAAATAGTAAATATTTCTCTTTAAAATAAATATTGATTTTTCGTGGAAAAGAAACTTATGCGGTATAATTTTAAGTATTGTTTATAAAGATGTTGATGTTAGGAAAAATTGAAGGAATGCAATGAGCTGGTTGGAAGGGGTCAAGAAAGCTACCGGAAGGTCACTAGATGAGCTACAAGTAATTGTCACTAACTGATCAAATTGGAGAATATTTGTCTATATAGTCACTAAAAGTTGAACTTGACTTGAAGGATGCTACTAACAACAACATAACCTTTTTGATTCAACTAGCAATAATTCAATACTCAAATTAATTCAACCATTTTTTTAAAATTCAAATAATATGCTAATTTTCTTCTCAATTCAATTGACTATAATTCACCAAAAGACTTCAATTCAATAGGAAATTCTGATTCCTTAGAATGTTGAATTGAAGAAGTTAGGGAGGACTGTATATATGTATTTTTTAATCATTGAGTGAAGGTTTTATATTCAGATGAAATATATCATCAGGGAGTTGAAATTGGAAAAATCAATTGAAACTACACCTGAAATTGGTTAAATTTAGTATAAAAGAAACTAGAAAGTCATTAAAAAATTAATGAAAATTTAAGATTTAACTAAAAAAAGATGGTCCTTTTTTATATTAGAGAAGAAGATAAAAACTTGAAAGTAAACAAAGATTTTTTCAGATATCTTGTATATTCACATGGTCTCTAAACAGGACCTTTGGGAGAGGTCGCTGCTTATCATAAAACAGTTCGAGGAGCATGAACTCATGGAATTCGTGTAATCTTTACACAAGGGAATAAGAAACAACAACATTCACATGGTCTAGATGTTTCATCATTCATTTCTGAATATTCACAATTGGATAAATCATGTCTTTTAGCAGATGAAATGGGGGGAAAAGAGAATAGAAATTGATAGAAAATATAACACACATTGTAATTTTGAAATAAATAAAAATATACACAATATAAAAAAGTTTAATCTAGAAAATCTGAAAATTTAGGTACAGTAGAACCTCCCTGTAAAGGACACCTAATTGCAGAGCCAAGGTGTTCTTTAGAGAGAGATGTCCTCTTACCGGAGTGTCTAAATACTAAAAATGGTAATTTTGAAAATGAACACTGTCCTTTGTAGAGAGGGGTCTTCTAGCGGGAGTATCCTCTCATGGAGGTTCTACTCTATTATTTGTTACATTATGCTGACTTAAAAATGAATTTACACTCATGGAAAAAACTTAAGGAAGTGGAAAGCCAGTGTTTTTGACAGAGATAATTTTGTTCACACTTGGTTATCTCGTGTGTTTTCAATAAAGGTCACTGTGTATCAAATATATTTCAGAGTTATTGTCTGAATCTCGATATACATGCTAAAAGGTACAACTTTCTTAAGATTTGTCCATAAGTGTATTTTTTTTATGACAAGATATTGGTTAAATTTAGCAATTATAGATATATCCAGACAAAAAAATAATTTTACAAATAATTCTTGCATAAAATTGACTCGATTCATTGAAAAGAAAATTATAAGTAGAGGCATAGTTACATTTAAAATTGAATCTAGAAATACAGTAGAACCTCCCTGTAAAGAACACTTAATTGCAGAGCGAAAGTGTCCTTTAGGGTGAGGTATCCTCATACTGGAGAGTTACTAAATTGTAAAAATAGTAATTTTGCCGATGAAAACTGTCCTTTATAGAGAGGTGTCCGCCAGCGCGAGTGTCCTCAAGTAGGTTCTACTGTATTTGAGAAGATTGTCATTTTTATTCTCTTTGTCAGCAGTAAATTAAACTACTCAACTAACCTAACAACTTGTGATATTTCAAGAAGACCATCTTCAGTACTGTAGTTATCAGAGAGGATAATGTTGCTACAAAACATCACATAGAGAATACTTATTTGGTCTTGTTACTTTGGGATTTCTTATCTAAACATATAAACATTGTAAACAAAAAAGTTTAATTAAAACAACAAAAGAGAACATTACAAGAAAGGAATCTCCTGATTGTGCAGAAACTAGAAGTTGCTGATGGCTTGTGCCATCTGTTGGAAGAAATATCAAATAATTGTTGATCAGCCTTTCTTGTAATTTATTTACCTGAGAGATCCACAAATTTCACTTTTATAATATTTTAAAAAAGAGAACACATAAAAAAAAAAACTATCAAATTATTAAAAAAAAAAAAACCTTTTCTAAATTATATTTATAATCAAATTTTATTTTGTGAAAAATACCTGTAAAAAAAAATATTTGTCTATTATTTACAAGAATACACAATATAAATAATATATTTACACGCGCTAAACAACTATTTACATATATCCGAATGGCTATGTACAACAAACCTTGATGAGGTGACTGCAATCACACAGGTCAGGTTAGGAGGATAAAGATCCCAGAATGACACATGCTTCAGTATATGATAAAGCACAATTAGGATTATTTTTTGCTGATTCCTAGTACACATGGTACAGGCCATGATAATCATGGTGGGTAAAAGAAGGCGACTGCTTTTACTGTAAGTGCACCACATATCTACACATGTGAAAAGCAGTTCGACTTTGCACTTACAAATGTGCCAGCGCCCCATTTGGTTACTTGCACTCGCTGGAGGGGTTGGACTTTTGTAATTGAAGCATTTTTTTTTTATTAGAAAAAAAGTGCCCAATGCGGGAATTGAACCCATCCTTCCACCTAACCCCTAATTAGGATTATAGCTACAAGAAAATAAGACCTAATCCAAATAAATTGATAGTGTGTGACATTTCGGTAACAGCATTGTTTTCATCATCAGACAAAAGAATAAATGAGAAAAAAAACTTTCCTTTTTTCCCCTCATTTATTCTTTTGTCTGATGATGGTAACAATGCTAAATGTCACACACTATTAATTTATTTGGATTAGGTCTTATTTTCTTGTAGGCTTCAGTATAGTTCCATCGTTGCACAAAAGTAGATTAACAAAGCTAAATAATGTGACAAATATACAATAGAACCTCTAAGAAAGGACACTTCTGCTAAAGGGACACCTCTCCCTAAAAGGATATTTTTGCTCTACAATTAGATGTTGTCCAAGAAGTTTTATTGTAAAAGGTTTCAGTAACACTGAGGGGATTTACAAGGCTGTTACCGAAATGGCACACTATTTATTTGGATTTGGTCTTATTATCTTGTGTTTATAATTTATAATTCAAATTGTACCTTAATGTTTCAGTAACAAAACCATTAGACTATAATACTTGGTGTCTTGTTTCCCTATAATTTATATCCAGAATAAAAAAAGAAAAGAAAAAAAATACAAATATACAAATACAATAGTAGAGGAGTCTGGAGATTGAGCTGGTGAAGAAGCTGTTGGAAGGGTTCATTACTGGTAAGTCAGGTCCTCCCTCTTTAAATATTTACGGCCTGTAAGGTAATGGTAAAAGGTCTAAGTGAAAATAACTTTTAATTATATACATTTAAAACAAAAAAAATAATAATAATTATCCCAGAGAATTAATTGTTAGAAACATGGGTGAAAACCAGAGATGTAGGAGACAATACAAACCTCAGTTTAGCTTTTTCACTTCCTATTGGGGTTGTGTATGAGATCTAGGAAGTCTTCAATCTCCATGGAGCTCATGTCTGGAGAAGGTTCCTGCACCAACACACCAGATCTCACTACAGTGGAATCTACAAGAAATGTCTGGGATGGCTTTCAAGTTCTGAGATTTAAATTAGGCAAATTGTAGTAACAATCGACTCTAAGTGCCTAGTGATGGTAGCCATTGTTTCATTCATTTCCAATTTACTGACAATAGAGATACAAGTACAGTAGAACCTCCATGAGAGGACACTCATGCTAGAGGACACCTCTCTACAAAGGAAAGTTTTCATTTGTAAAATTACTATTTTTACTATTTAGCAGCTCTCTAGAAAGAGGACACCTCTCCCTAAAGGACACTTTGGCTCTGCAATTAGATGTCCTTTACAGGGAGGTTCTACTGTAATAGATTATAGATGTTCTTCCATGAGACATTGGATGGATGTTTGTGATCTCAGTGAGGTTCAGGAAGGTGAGAGAATGGGGTCAGTAATCATCCAACTTGACGGGTGCCATCTGATGAGTATATATTCTGAAGTCATCTTTCTGTCATTTATTTTGATCCTCCACCA
>CP092875.1:65037205-65079310 GCA_030710605.1 Cordylochernes scorpioides | reverse complement strand
CAGACATGTGAAAATACGCCACTTTCTAAAGTCTGCATTCTTTCTCCCCTTACTCTACTCCATTGACTCCTGTAATATACTCATAGACAAAACTAAAGCAAGTGGAAAGTCTTCGATGTCACTGGTAATCTTTTTTTTTTTTAAGGAGACGGGCATTTTTGTTCAGTTATCTTGTGTCTTCAATAAAGGTCACTGTGCATTAAATATTTTTCAGAGATATTGTCTGAATCCCAATATACAACCTAAAGTTGTTCCTCAAGTTTTGTCCATGAGTGTATATATAATTTGCATTAATATCATCAGTTTCTATTAACACTTCTATTTGTTCCATCATTCACACACGGGTCCCCCCTTTTAAAAGTTTTGCTATCTTTGTTTTACACACGCCTTATAATAAAATGCCATCAGACTAGTTTAGTTAGAGCTGGACAGAAGCTTCTTCAGCTAAGTGGATGTGAGATTGCTCTCCAATTGATATAAATAAACCTGCATATTTGTATCTGTGAGCAACTAGATGCTCCCCTGCTGTGGCTCCAGACCATTCCTGACCTGTGGCTGTTTGTGACTCCAGAAGGCCATTGATTTAGTCACCAGAGCCACAGAGGAAGACAAGAAGGAAAATTTTGAAGAGGCCCTGAGACTTTATGAAAGTGCTGTGGAGTATTTTCTCCACTCTGTTAGATGTAAGTTTTACTATTATCTCTTTATATCCCTGTTCACATATCACACACAATCCAACTACCTCCATTGAGAGACCAACCACCTCAGGAGGGACCAGCTCATGTTGTTTAGGCCTCAATTCTCTCTCTCTTGGCTAAGATCAAAGTGAGGAGATGGCTTATGTCCCTCTCACACAGAATTCGAGACATTGCTATAATAAATAAACATCACAAGAGGCAACAAGACCAAATTTATATATGATGTTTTGGTAAGAGAGTTGTTGCTGACCTCAGTACTTTTGTCTGAGGATTTGTATTATTACTTTGTAAAGAAGAGGACATTTATCATCCAGAATCATTATTAAAATTGATATTTGTCTTCAACTTGTGTTGTACAGTACAGTAGAACTACTTCTCTGTAAAGGATACCTAGTTGCAGAGCCAAAACATCCTATAGAAAGAGGTGTCCTCTTACCAAAGAGTTGCAAATTAGTAAAAATGGTAATTTTTGGCAATGAAAACTGTCCTTTGTAAAAAGGTGTCCTCTCATGAAGGCTTATTGTATAGTGTTTTAATTGAAATAAAAATAATTCTATTTATATATAATTATAAGAAATATAAAATATTTTTTGATACATAGGATTCCTTTTGAAATAAAATAATTTTCTACTTCCCTTACTGCAATGATTAAATAATGGGAGGGCCTGGCAGTAAGGGCAGTAGAAATTTGTTTTATTTCAAAAAGATTGATACACTTCAAATGTTTATATTTGCATATGCTAATGCATCCTATTGTAATTGTTTATTTAATGAAATATTTGCAGGAACTTCACTCTCTCCTGGTCCTAATGTTTACTGAAGGTTGGCTACATGGACACTTCTGGTGTATTTAGGAGGTGGTTGGAGTGAGATGAGCCATTTCTACTTTTACAACAGTCGTCCTTCAGGGATCAGATGGGGGGGTTGTCATGGAAGCTTTTACTGAGTTTGTATATTTAATGTGTGTCTCGGACTCGTGAAAAATGATCATCATTTATATATTTGCATATCATATTAGGAATCAACAATTAGTTTTAATATTTATGGATTTGGGTCAGTCACAAGTTTGTTGTTTTTCCCATTTTTGGAAGTTTGTGACCTCACATCTTTTTGTTCTACCTCAGTGACTTTTTGTTGTGGATTTCCCCATAACTTTCCCTTGGATAATGATTTTTCTCAAGGCATTTCTCTTCTCTTATTGATAAGATGACCGTGGGATTCTCTCAGGAATAAAGTCTCAATGTTCTGAACAAGTCTTTTCTGAATAGCTTGTCCAAGGTGGTTCTCCTTGAAGTCATGAGGCCATGAGCAGCCTGTCTTCTTCTTCTTCTTTCTTATCACCAACCATCATGACTGGGTGAAGTAGAATGTGTCTGCCTTTGTCATTAAGACTGGGAGTGCTACTCAGTGGCAGGCTGACTTAGCTCCGAAAGAAATGGCCGCCTCTGACATGAGGAACAGACACCATGGAATACATGGAGTACAAATGCTTTTCATCCTATATCCCTGGATCAGGAACCCTTACAGGGTACTATCAGCCGGGCCAACTGAGCCCAGGTTTTTTAGCAAGCTTGTTACTGCTCCCCCTCCTCCTTTTTCATCCGGGCTTGGGACCGGCAAAGTTCGTTCTTCCCTGACTTTGCTAAGCTTCACTTCCCTAGGTGAATACTATAGGAAGGAAGCATTAATCTTGTAGCATTTGTAGTAAATCTCAATATATATATAAAAAAATGATAAAAATTAGGGCACCACTAGCATTTTTTTTTTTTACTTTTGATATTTGAACCTTCAGAAAGTCATTGAGTTCCATCATCATTGTTTTTTTGGCTTTTCTCTTTAGCAGCATTTGGTCCCTATTCTTCTTTTCCTGCCAGGATCTAACTTGTAACTAACTAGACTTTTCATGATTTCCTAGGGGCTAAGAAGAAAAATAGAGAGAGCACTCAGTACTGAAAATTATTTTTGACAACTTGTACAGGCAAAGTCTAACTGCTTTTAGCACATGTTGACATGTGGTGTGCCCTTAGTACATGCAGCCACACTGCCCTCATCAACTTACAATAAATCCCATAATCATCAAGGATCTAGAGACAATGATTTGACATCATTTAGGCTAAAGATAAAAATCAAATGGTTAATGGAGCTAAACCATATAAGCAGATTACATTTCAGTAACAATGTTGTTATCACAGAAGTTTGAATGTAATTACAGAAATGTTGCTTGTAGTTTATCAATTTGGACAATATCAGGATATAATGGCTGAGATGTGTGACAAGAAGGTTTAATGAGTTGCTCTTTTTCAATCTTGACCATCCCTCTCTTCCATAAAATTTTGGGCTATAATTAGCATTTTCACTAATTTTTCTATGTTGAAACTTTTTTCAGGGGTTTTATTCCAGTGTATATAATATAATTACGCTCTGGGCTTGGAATCCAGTGACCTAAGTTTGGTAGAACATACCTTTAAGGTTCCCATTATTTCTGATTGGGAATTAGCTGTTAGATTTTGCTAATATGGGATGTAGGAAGATATCTTGCAGTGTTTATTCCGCCCCCACCATGTAAAGATACCTGTTTCTAATTGTCTCCTGAGCCATAAACAAAGGTATTATCGATACCAAGTTCAGATATTTGAAGAACCTACTTTTTTGTCACCTACTATTATATCCAAAGTGAAACCATCTCTTAACCTCCTCACATGTCCATGTAATGACAGTTTTATAAATAATTTTTAGTTTATTTCTTCCTTACTCTTATGGATGACCAAGTCAGTGTTTTAGCTTGGTACTTGTAACTGGCAAAACTATGTCATCATTATGTATAGAAAATGTGTCACTAGCTTCTAATTCATAATCAGATAGGGTATTTGTTGCGCCATGCTGATTATGTCTTGAGTTGTTTAGCATATATTCTCTCATATTTACTGTAGAACCTCTCTCTAAAGGACATCCAGTTCCAAAGTGCCCTTTAGAGAGGTGTGTTCTCAAACCAAAGATAAGCTAATTGGTAAAACTGGTACATTTAAAACAATGAAAACTGTCCTTTGTATAGATATGCCCAATTGTGTGTCTGCTTATGGAGGTTGTACTATGTATAGTGAATGGGAAATATGTGCTAATTAGGCAAGTATTCCAGAAGTATGCTCTTAAAAGATAAAAAAAAAAGTAGCTAAGAAATAGTCAAAAAGTCCCCAAGTGACACAATGAAAGAGCATACATTACTTTTCATACTTTCAAATGATTAGGTACAATTTGGATTATAGATTAGAAACACAAGTAAATAAGACCAAATCCAAATAAATAGTGTGTGATGTTTTGTTAACAGCATTATTACTGAAACGTCACACACTTATTTATTTATTTGGATTTGGTCTTATTACCTTGTGTTTATATACTTTCAAATATAGTACATATTAGAATGAACCAACACACATCATGAGAGGACACCTCTCTACAAAAGAAAGCTTTCATCTCCAAAATTACAATTTTTACTGAACAGTAACTCTCCAGTAAGAGTCATTTCTCTCTAAGGTACACTTTGGCTCTACAACTAGGTGCTGTTCTTTAGAGAGAGAGATTCTACTCTTATGTGAATAAATGTAACTAGGGTTCCGAGGAGATCGGCTCTCTTTCATGAAGCAAAGCCCCTTTTGCGAGATAGCCCATTTAAAAAATATAATATATATCGACTTGTGTGTGTATTATAGAGATATATTGGAAAATATGTTATACAGTAGAACCTCCTTGTAAAGGACACCTAATTGCAGAGCCAAAGTGTCCTTTAGGGAGAGGTGTCCTCTTACCGGAGAGTAAAAATGATAATTTTACAAATGAAAATTGTTCTTTGTAGAGAGATGTCCTATATCGCGAGTCTCCTCTCATGGAGGTTCTACTGAATCTATTTAACACACACAGGGTATTGAATCTCACAATTAAAAGAATAGGAAATGCTGTAAGAAGAAGGATGCTGTGTGAGGTAAATGGACTTATCAGACACAAACGATACTTCATCCCAACATTGTGGCAGTTGACTGACTCACTCACTGATTGCATCACTGGTGGGCATCCAGAGGTGATAAAACTTTGCTGGATTTTATCTCTCTTTTTAAACCCCCTCATTATTATTTTGTCCTCCATTCACACCTATCCATCCTCAAATAAACAAATAAGGGTGTTGTAAGAGTTAACAACACCTTGGGTAACAACATTGTAACCAACCTCAGAGTATCAATTGTGAAAACATCACTGTATGCTAAATGTCATCTACAGAATACTTATTTGGTAATGAAAACATCACAAGGCATGAATGTTGTTTCTTTTACACATAAAACAAACTTATACTGTTCTTACTATGATGAAATAATATTGGGAGGGCATGGATCATCAATGGTAAACCCTCCCAGCAGTTTTGCCAATTTAATCTACCAGGCCGCTTCTTTGAGCTCTAATACTCTATTAGATGTTTCTGCTTATATGATACACTGAAGGGTGGAATCTCAGAAATGGTATTCAAGCAAACTACGGACATAGGCTTTTAGGACAGTAAAATTACATAGAAAAATTTGCATTGAGCAATGCTCTTCCGCAAACAATAAGGACAAGGCCAGTTAAGCATATGATGAGCCAAGCCCTTCAAATATTTTTTTTATCACAGTAAGGACAGTATAAAAGTTTGTTTCATGTGTAAAGGGAACATTTGTGCCTTGTTTTCATTTCCTATATACAGATTGAGTGTTATTGCTTTATAATACTTATTTGGTCTTCTTACCTTGTGAGGACTTAAGAAAGACTGTATGGACCCTAAGAAACCTATCAGGAGGGTCTCTTCACAAATAGTACCCTAGCAATGACTAAGTGCTAGCTATATATATGACATTTCAAGAGCAAGAAGCATTGTTATTACTGGAAGTATGGATATTTTCAGTGGGTGAGGTTTAAATAGTAGCATGTTATCAGATCTATGCAGTACAGCATCCTACCTGATGCAAACTATTCTAGTTACTCTCTTTTAGGAAGGTTACCTTGCTCTATCGAACCTCTGTTCCTTTCAGAAACCTTACGAGAGGGTCTTTACAGGACTTGTTAAGAGAAAATAAGGATTCATGTCCAACATCTCTTATCATGTGTGGGTACATTTAGATATCTGCTACCAAAACACTCATATTTGTTCTTGTGTATTCTTTTTTCAAAAAATGCTCTCATTTATGAGTATTATTTATAAAAAAAAAAACAATGGTTGCCTGTAAAGTCGGTTTTACGGGCGAAGATTTTACGTGACAACGGTAGAATATTTATTGATATGAATATAATTAAATTGCACAATAGGAACAAGGAATTGAATGAAAATAAGAATTGCACAAATTTTAACTATAGAAATATATTTTGTTTACTAAAACATTGTACATGTAAACTTAAACTTAACTAATTCCTATTTGAGTGATTTTGTTGAGGATAGGACGATGATAGGAGAAATATGAAATGAAAGGAAGTGTTTCTGCTGTAATGTGTCTTGCGAAAGTCAAGTCGATAGTTGTTCCTTTTAACGTAGTTGACTTAGAAACGTTTGATACGCAATCAAGATTATACGTATTTTTCATGAAATTAAGAAACGAGTTGTCAGGCTTTACGTTTTTGTTAAAATCACCACACAGAAGAATCGGTATACTAGAATCAATTTGCACGAACGGTGGCACATACTGGCTGTTGTGAATGTACGGACCGAGTCCTTGCCATAGTAACATTCCAATATCCTGCATACTAGCTCCTGGATGAATATATACAGCACCGAGTATAAACTTGAAGCTAGTATTAGCGGCGAAGCAAGTAACGTCGCGCATCCACGTTTCAGTCAATACTAAATAGTCTGATCGTGGTATCACTGTATCTGTTTCAATGTCCGCGGCATGGGCACTTAAACTTTGACAGTTGATGTTCGTTACAATAAGTTGTCCAGCGTCGGTTGCGTCATCACGGAATTTTACGGCTTGTTTGGTAATTGTGTCTAGAGTGTGTCCACGAAGTCGTAAGTATTCATTGCGAATATCTCGAGTAGTCTGTGAGTCGTTTCCATCTCTGCCATGTTTGAAAACCAATGGAGAGTCCTTTTCTGTTATGATGTACAATCCGTCGATACTTGTGACGCGGCTCATGGCTACATATACCAATTGCTGTGGTTGTTTTGAGGAGTACTTGTAAACAATTGTAGTAAACGTCCCACCCTGGGCCTTGTGGATCGTAATTGCACAAGCAGGCACGCAAGGAAATTGTTTTCGCTTGCACTTCACTGTTTTTGTCAACGAAATGTTTACCACTTTCTTGTGCACTGGCACCCAATCGACGGATAAGGTGTTTGGTTTGCTGTGCACATGTGGTCGACATTTGATTTTTGCTTTGGTACCCGTATTTTTGTCTTCAAACTGGAACCATAGAGTGGCGATTTCATCTTCAGCTGGCGGCAAACTTGTGCTGGTCGATGGTCCTCCTGGAGCAGAACGGTCATCTGCATTGGCTGGCTGACGTTCGATGTATAGCAAAACTCCAATAGCCCCATTTACCAATCCATCGGCGACGTCTATGTTAGATGTAATCATGTACGGATATCCTACTGCTAATGGCAACATGTATGGCAATCCGTCGGTTTCTGCAACCGACATCTTGTGAAGTTTCCCTTGCTCCCGGCTCTTTTCAGAATTGCTGGAATACCCAAGCATAATATCAGTGGCGATACAGTTGTGTGCGTTTTGAATTGCGTTTCGATTGTATGAATCTACTTCATGGTTGCTGTAATACAATCTGACAGCGTTGGGTACGTTCTCTTTGCACCAGACTTCAGATTTGTGCCTGGACTCAATAAGTGCGATATTATCGACACTTAGTTTGAGTCCATCTCCAATTTTGGTGAGAATCGTCGAAAACAGCTCGTCAGTTTGTCGGACAACATGGACTAATGGGAAGTAGTTGATGCTTTGCGTGATGCCTCCGTGAAGGCACCGTTTCCATTGTTTCCAAGGTTCAAATTTTTGCTAAATAAATTTGAAACTATTTAAAATTTGTAAAATAATAATTAATTAATTAATTAATTTTAAACTAATAATTTACTTAACACTATCAACATTTATCAATAGTATGACATAACCTATAAACTCAGTTTCTCAACTTTTGTGTCAATCTAACAATTAATCAATCAATCATAGTTTACGATAATGAAATATCAGTGTACAATTATTTACCTTTATTGTTGTAGTTGTTGTAAATGACGAATCTAAGCACTCCACATTTTCACTACAGACACAGCTGACGATACTTTAACCACACGTGTGAACTTGTATTATGACGCTTTCTTGTTTTTCCAACGCCAAGAACATTCGAGAAAGACAAAGACAGAGACAAGCATGCGCCGATTCAATGCGCCTAATTCTCTAGCGCTGCGCGCGCAGCACTCTCGTTCGATGACTCATCGTAACGTTACCGGGCGTTACACTTTTTCATAAGTGACTCCCAGCCGCAACCTAATTTAAGACGTTGTCACGTCAAAAAATAAATAAATTAGTCACCTCTTCCAAATGGAAAAAGGAACTATCTATTGACAATCTAGCAGACTCTGGTCTGTGACACTACCCCAGCTTTGGCAAATGGTCTCGAGTTATGACCTTTGTTGGTCCAGGACATGTGTGGCCTACATGAAGTCTGAATCTACAAAAGAATTAGCTGGCATGGGCCAACTCTAAGGCATAGGTCTAAATGGAAGTTTTGCTGGAAGGAAATCTTCTCAATCCTAAAACAAATCAACTTCCCCCCTGTCAAAATAGATTTCCTTTTAGGAGATAGATTTCTTCCTGTAAAATTTCCATCTGTATATTGTTTGAAAATAGAACAATATCCATAATTAAATCTTTAGATAATAAAAGGCATATTTCTATATTGGTAGATAAATCTATATTAATAAAATGGAAATTTCATAAGTGGACATCACTAAAAACTTTCGTTACAATGCATCAATTTCAACCAAATTTTCAACATTTATGTAAAACGAGATGGAGCAGGTTTTGCTTAACATCAAAATATATTTTCTAACATTAACATGCGTAACTGCGCTGTTATCGATTAAATACAAAAAAAATCAACAGAGTTAATTTTATTTATATATAAATACAAAATTAAATTTCAACAGAGTTAATTTTTTCACATACTAGTTAGTATTATAATTTAATGTACATATCAATTTAATACCTACCTATCTCTCATTGTTTTCTGTCTGTGTGTGATTCTGTGCAAATAGAATTGTGGTAGAGAGACCCTACAACATATAGAGAGTATAGAGAACTATATAAATATTATACAGCTCATGGGGAGGAATGCTTTATACAAGTTGTGGATTTAAGACCTACAGGACTTTAGATGTCCCAAATACAACTTTGGTATGTTTTCTGCTCAGAAACATGGCCAAAATGGATATACACAATGCTTTTTTTTTTTTTTTGGTTCCTGGATTCTGTCTTAAATTGAGAATCAATTGTGTTTGTATTTATTTTTATTTATTTTTTTTTATGTGAGCAATAGTTACCCAGAAATTATTTGAAAAAAAGGGGAGGGGGGGGGAAATAAAATTTATTTTTTTCAAGATTAAATGTCTCCCACACATAGACTGACTACCTTGTCATTCATATACCACCATTTCAACTGTTGTTATACTTGATCTGATATCTATGACCCACTTACACAATATGTACTTGAATGTTTGCCAGATGAAGCCCACAATGAGAAAGCCAAAGCCAGTATCCGTTCCAAATGCAACCAGTACCTAGGCAGGGCTGAAACACTCAAGGAATACCTTAAGAAGAAGTCCCAGAAGAAGAAGCCTGTGAAAACAGGAGAGAATGAATCTTCTAAGTGAGTATATATACTTACCTCAATATTCTCTACTGGCTGGTCTACTGTTGGGAATAAAATAATTTGTGCACTATGCCTAAGATGGTATTGTTCTTCAAATATTGCAGTTGGTAGAGAGAGAGATTGTACTATTTTATATCACAATGCTGAGACACTCCATTGAACTTTGTTCTTTTTATACTCTTTTTTTTTTCTTATCCCTAGTATACGTGGTACAGGCCATGATAACCATGGTGGGTAGGAGTAGGCAACTGCTTTTACTGAAGTGCACCACATGTCTACCTATGTATTTGCACTTAGAAATATGCCAGAGCTCCGTTTGGTTACTTGCACTCGCTGGTGGGGTTGGACTTTTGCAAGAATCGGAGGCCATTGGAGCATTTTTTTTTAGCAGAAAAAGTGCCCAATGCGGGAATCGAACCTGGGTCGCAGCGGTCGAAAACCAATGGTTTAGACCAGCCTTCCACTGACCCCACTTTTTATACTCTAAACTGCCTCATTAATACCACAATAAATGCATATTTAAATTAGTCTTACAAGCTCACACCAATTCACTTGAAAACTTAGCCCATGACATATGCACGGTGGAATCTGTGGCCACTGGACAAGAGTCTGACCCAGAGGCTGTTGTTGGGTTCTGTTGTGCCTGGAGTATAGGAGCTCCATCTGTGCTTCCTTCCTGCGGTGAATCTGTATAAGACCAGTAGTCTTAAAAAGCTGTTTGTTTGTGTGTGTTTGGCTTTATCAAATAGATATTGTCACTTTAAAGTAAATCAGACACTGCAACATTGAAGGGGCTAAAACCTCCAAATATTTCATCAACAACTGATGTCTTCCTCAGAGGAATAAAGAATCTCCTAAGGAAGACACAGTTGTTGCTGAAACATTTGTTGTGTCTTATTTACTTGAAATCTATCCATCCAATCTGTAGAATGTCTTTCTTGAACTACATGAACAATGCTTTCATGGGTTTTCAATGGAATCCTGAAAGTTTTCATATTTTTACCTCTTATTTTATTATGAGAGTTTTTTTTTAAATTATTTTAAATTTCACTTTCCTCCTCTTAATTAACCATATTTATGTCATAAAATTGGCCCGGTCACTTCTCCAACAAAACACTTCTAGCCAATTGGGAAGATTTTACACACATTCTTTGCTATGGATGCCCTGGACTGAATAAACAATGTTGGGCAAGGCTGGTATTATCAACATTTTTACAGACCAGAATCTACTTGGTTGCCGAGACAGTTGTTTGGTGGTGCGGTTTGACAAGGAGAGAAGTTTCATAGTTTATTTGGACAATTTTAATTTTTTTTTTTGCAAACTTTGAGACTACCTTGTAAATACCTGTAAAAAAAGATACCTTTGTCCCCCATGTTATTCTTGAGCATTGCCATATCTGGCTGTGGTCCATGTTCCAGAAAGGGTGCAGACAACAACAGTGAGTCGGATGAAGAAGATCCTGACAAGAAGAAACTGATCAGCCAGCTGGAAGGTGAGATGATGATCCTTTGCTTGCCTGGTTTGTCCATGTTTGGTCCCGGCTTGTTGCTTATTGGCCACATTTCCCTAGGACTCTCCCCAAGTTGTCCTCCTATGTACCACCAGCATGACAACAACCTGAGGGTGCAGGGGCCATCATCATGGAGAAGCCCAATGTCAAGTGGTCGGATATTGCTGGGCTGGAGGCAGCCAAGGAAGCCCTGAAGGAGGCAGTCATCATGCCTATTAAGTTCCCCCACCTCTTCACAGGAAAGAGGAAGCCCTGGAAGGGTATCCTGCTCTTTGGGCCCCCCGGTACAGGCAAGTCCTACCTGGCCAAGGCTGTGGCCACAGAGGCCAGCAACTCCACCTTCTTCGCCGTCTCCTCCTCCCACCTGGTGTCCAAATGGCTGGGGGAGAGTGAGCGGCTGGTGCGGAACCTTTTTGAAATGGCCCGGGCCCACCAGCCTTCTATCATCTTCATTGATGAGGTGGACTCTCTCTGCAGTTCCCGGTCAGACAATGAGTCTGAGTCTGCCCGCAGGATCAAGACAGAGCTGCTGGTCCAGATGCAAGGTTTGTTCAGTCACTCCCGCTGTTGTTGTTGTTGTGTATAACTGTCTGTCTGTTTGCGGGTTGCAGGAGTGGGCACAGACAGCGACGGCATCCTGGTGCTGGGAGCTACCAATATCCCATGGGTGCTGGATGCTGCCATCAGAAGAAGGTATGGACAACATCGCTAAAACATGGACATGGTCTCACATAGAGCAGGTTGATTATACAGTAGAACTTCTCGATAAACAGCAACACCTAGTTATAGAGCCAAACTGCCCTTATGAGAAAAAATGTCTTCTTATTAGAGAGCCACTAATTAGCAAAAATGGCAATTTTGGTGATAGGAACTGTCCTTTGTATATAGAGATGTCTGCTTCTCCTGTATTGTATCAAGCCATAGTTTATTTTGCAAAGATGGTTGTTACTAATCAGATGGGAGGTTTTACTGTGTAATGGGACAGTGGTATTCAATTTTCTACAGCCTGGGATCAGATCCTACATTGGGCACTTCTAAAGAAAAAGTACTTCAATGGCTCCTGATTCTTGCAAAAGTCTAACCCCACCAGTGAGTGCAAGTAATCAAATAAGGCTCTCTGGCACACTTGTAAGTGCAAAATTTTAACTACTATCTACCTGTGTAGACATGTGGGGTGCACTTACATTAAAAGAAGTCACTAAGTCACTGGGGGTCGGTGGAAGGCTGGTTAAACCATTTGGTTTTCGACTACTACGACCTGGGTTCGATTCCCGCATTGGACACTTTTTTTCAGATTTTAGAAAAAAATGCTCCAATGGCCCCCGATTCTTGCAAAAGTCCAACCCCACCAGCGAGTGCAAGTAACCAAATGGGGCTCTGGCATATTTGTAAGTGCAAAGTCGAACTGCTTTTCACATGTGTAGACATGTGGTGCGCTTACATTAAAAGAAGTCACTAAATACCCACCATGATTATAATGGCCTTTACTGTGTGTGTACTTGGGATATTTAAAAAAAAAATTGTGCAGTGACAACAGTGGTCTTTTTAGATATTTAGGAAGTGTATCTTAACCAATAACCTGGCTGACAAACAATAACACTTCTTTCACAAGGTAATAAGACCAAATCAAAATAAATAAATAGTGTGTGACGTTTTGGTAACAGCGTTGTTACTGAAACGTTACACACTATTTGTCTGAAGATGGTAACAATGCTGTTACCAAAATGTCACACACTATTTATTTATTTGGATTTGGTCTTATTACCTTGTGTTTATAGTCTATAATCCAAATTGTGCCTTATCAATAACACTTCTACTTAATACAAGGCTTTATAAAGATTTATTCTATTGCCAGTCTTATTTAATAAAGAATATATGTCATTCTAGTGATGCCAACATGGAAGCTTGCCCAAGGTGGGCTGGTATCAATGTTGGTACAATCCAAGGGTAACTTATAAATGTTTGTGTATAAAAGCCAAGCAACATGTCCAGACAGTTGTACATTCTAACCGTGTACATTCTGTGGATGTCCAGGTTTGAGAAGAGGATCTACATCCCCCTGCCAGAGGAGGTGGCCAGGGTCCAGCTCTTCAAAGTCCATGTGGGAGACACCCCCACTGATCTCACAGAGGCGGACTACCGGACTCTAGCCTCCAAGACTGACGGGTGGGTGGTCTTCCCACTGGCAGGAATCTTCTCTAATATCTCCTCCTCCATTCTTTGTTTGGAAGACAAGGCATTCTTAAAGGCTCTCAACTAAAACCTGTTCAGACACAGTCTCAAACAGAAAACTTGCATGAAACTCTGTAGATCCATCCAATACATGAACTTATGCCAACCACAGCTTGAGGAGCATGGTCTCATGGAGTTTGTGAAATCTTTGCACAAGGGATAAGCAACAACAACAACATATGCCACAATCTGGGTCATCCAGCTAGTTTTGTCTTGGTACACTTTATCAGCTTATCCCTTTCAAAACTTGACAAGCACCAGGCCTAGTTTATGGCTTTGAAGTGAGAGGCACAATGGATATTGTACTTAGAGAAAAAAAATATATATATATATGACTGTATTGACTCATCCATTGATGAGCTCTACTCTTCCCCGGCAGACATCATCAAAAGTCTCAAGCTTTACAAACTTGATACCCTAATATGACTGAGTGGAGATAAGAAAGGAGAAGAAGATAAAAAATATATATGTACTAGCGAACCCGGCCACGCGTTGCTGTGGCTAAATTGTAATATGTTAAATTAACATTATACTAAACTATTCAGTACAGTAAAGTTAATATTCACTTATAAAGATAAAAATGTTTTAGCCTATCTAAAGCCCTACGGGATTGAGAATGGAACGTTACGTCAAAATTTGAAAGTGATTTTTATATATATAGATAATATAGCCCTTCACTGCAAGCATTGATTATAATCACTGCATTAATAAATGTCAGTGAACTCGTTTATATGTATTGTTTTTTGTTTTCGAGATATTCTAATAGAACGTTCTCACATTTTCTTTAAAATATTTATATATGCACAAACACAGAATATAATCACTATGTCTTAATTTCGCTATAATTATTGTTATAAATATTATTCTAAAATAATTCGCCAGAAATCGTCCTGATAGTATACTAAACAACTTCCCAAAGTGTCATGGCAAACATCTAAAATAAAATAATACTTTTAATACTTTGCTACAATATTAAAAAGAGGGGGGCTTAGGTGTTTAAAATGTAAAATGTGCTCTAAATAGTATTACATAGAGCCTTCATAACAAACATATTTAAAATAAACCAATCAAAATATAATAATGCTGTAAAAACAGACCTTGCTACAATAATATAAAAGAAATGAAAATAAAAAAAGACACCCACGCTGAGCCTCGAACCTAGGTTTGTTACAAATATTATTAAAAAATTGTTTATGTTAATTTTTATTTTAAAGAGCCTACATTTTAAATAAAATAATATTTTTAATAATTTGCTACAATAATATAAAAGGAATGAAAAAAAAAAAAACACCCACGCTGAGCCTCGAACCTAGGTTGCGGGGGTACGAAGCTGTGTACCTAACCTATAGGCTAAGCTTGACGTTACAAATAAGCTCATGCGAGGCTATTTCAGGTCATACGTCTGCCGCGAGGGGGCGCTGATTGCGAGTGAATTTACGTTTTATTGTAAATAAAAATGCAACGAAAGGTTATTTCTAAAGAGTAATTAGCCAGAAACCATCCCGGTAGTATACTAAACATCTTCCCAAAGTTTCATCACGATTGGTTGAGCGATGTAGAAGATTATCACTGACGAACGGACGGACCAACGGACCAACAAACATCCATTTTTATATATATAGATATGCATTAAAAAAATAAGCTATTATTCAAAATTGAATACATTTAAATTAAAAATTCACTTTTAAAAAATTTTCATCACATGTCTCCTAAACATGAAAATGGCCTAAAAATGATGATGTTTCTCAATATTTTCTTCTAAATTGTGAATTCAGATACATTATATAACCTCTTTAATTCAACTGACTTAATTTATTCAAGCACTTTTATATAAATCCCAACCATTTCCCTTTCAAATTATCCACTCTAATTTAACTAACTTGAGTCTTGACAATAAAATGTTCTAGAAAAATATCCACCAGCAATGAATTGAGAATAATTTTAAAATCTACTATACACTTCACACTTCTTGGGTTTTGAATTAAAGAAGTTGGGTTGTATATACAGTTGAGAACCTGTCTATAGCGCACCCTCTTGGGACTCACCAAAATAGGGTGCTATAGACAGGTCACTTTTAATGTAAAATGTTTACATTTTAATGTTTAAAATCGGGCGCTATAGAGAGAAAGACACTATTTAGAGGGGGCGCTGTAGACAGGTTTAACTGTATATATCTCCATAATATCCTTTAACATAATCTCATCATTTATCAGAAATATATAAATATCTAAAGAACAATAAAAATATAAAATAGGACATATCCTGACCAGGGTCTAGAAAAGCTCATGTGAGCCTGGTCAGGATATGCCTCTTTTGTTTTTAATATATATATATATACAGTTAAACCTGTCTATAGTGTTCCCTCTAAATACCTCTCTATAGCGCCCGATTTTAAACATTAAGGTGTAAACATTTTACATTAAAAGTGACCTGTCTATAGCACCCCCTCCCTCTCTATAGCACTCTATTTTGGTGAGTCCCAAGAGGGGGGCGCTATAGACAGGTTTAACTGTATTTTAAAATCAGAACAAGAAGGCATAAAAGAGAAGTAATATGTAACCCAACAATTGAAGTCCACAACGGGCAGCAGGAAGTTATATAACCTAACTAACTGCTGTTGCTGTGGTAACCACCAATCCAGCCCAGATAGCAGCACAGTTTGGATTTGGGCCAATTTTTGTGTTGCTATTGGTGTTAGGAAATATAATTTAAACACTAGTGTGTTGTATAAGGGAGGCAAGAAGATCAAATGAAGCTTTAGGCATTTCATATGGAAGCCAGTATGCGGGTACAATTTGGAAGGTTTAATGTCTAGCTTCCATTTTTTCACCTCTTCTCATAAATGCAAATGTTATTTGTCAACATATTGATGAAATTAAAAAGTTTTGTCTAAAGTATATTTAGTAAAACCTTGATATAAAATGAACCAGATATATAGTGAACCTTCCCCCTTATACTCACCTAAAATATTGACCAATAATATTGCTATCATATATAGTAAACCAAAAGTTATTATGTTTATTTTTGTCTTTCTTGTAGTTGGTAATCTTCAGTCTTCGTGTCCATGACTCCTCTCCAAAAATAAAACAATCAATATAGAAACAGTAACAATGTTACAAAAGGAATGATACTATAGTACAATAAAAAAAAGTCGGTGGACGAGTGGATAACACCCTCGCTTCCTGACAGCCATGAACTGGGTTTGAATCCTGCGTTAACATTTTGTTTAATAAGTGAATAACCTTCACATATTATTATTCATTGTTGCAATTATCATAAACTAGGTTTCTCTTTTTGAGCGGTACCTAATAAAGTGATTTTGGAACTGAAACTATAGTACATAATCTGTTTAAAATATCAGAAGTTATATTTAAAATAAATGGAGGAGCGCATTAAAACATGATGTAACACTATAATGTCCGCAGGTTCTCTGGAGCTGACATCTCAGTGTTGATCCGGGACGCCCTGATGCAGCCAGTGCGCAAGGTGCAGAATGCAACCCACTTCCGCAGAGTGCGTGGCCCATCCCGCAAGAACCCTGGGGTCATAGAGGAGGACCTCCTCACCCCATGTTCTCCTGGCACTCCTGGAGCCATAGAGATGACCTGGATGGATGTTCCAAGTGACAAGCTCCTAGACCCCCCAGTCACCATGGTAGCTACCCATTCTAATTCTATGTTGTATTCTAGCCTAGCTTTGCCACCAGCTTTAAACACCTTTTTTGGTCAATTCCGACCAATATTCATGACTCCTCTTGTAGGAAGTTATGAAATTAAAGCCTGTACTGATACTGATGGCCAAAGCACAAAACTATGGTATACAGGTTGGCTTTTTGTCTGAATTTGCCAAAATTGGTGTTTCCTATCTCACCACCATTACATTTTGTACTGTGAGATGATAAACCAAAATGTATTGCTTTAATACATTATTGGGGGGGTAGGTGGAAGGCTGGTTAAACTGTTTGGTTTTCGACCACTACGATCCGGGTTCAATTCCCGCATTGGACACTTTTTTCTGTTTAAAAAATAAAAAATGCTTCAATGGCCCCCAATTCTTGCAAAAGTCCAACCCCCACCAGCGAATGCAAGTAACCAAACAGGGCTCTGGCACATTTGTAAATGCAAACTCGAACTGCTTTTCACATGTGTAGACATGTGGTGCGCTTACGGTAAAAATCAGTCGCTAACTACCCACCATGATTATCATGGCCTGTATTACGTGTGTACTAGGGATAAGAAAAAAAAAACATTATTAAAGTGAGAGGGGCCACTTTGTTGCATAATGCCATCCCTCCTGTAACTTCATGTTATACATAATACATGTGTCCCTCAATCCCAGCACCATCTAGGTAATGTGTGCACAATATATCTCCCTTTCTCTTCAAAAATTATAATTCCCTCCGTTATTTGACACAAAATCATCCAGGACATGTTGGTCAAGTATACGCCTGTAGAAAGACATTAAAGCTAGAGATATTAAAAATTGAATTTAAACCCTGGATTATAAACACAAGGTAATAAGACTAAATTTAAATAAATAAATAGTGTGTGACGTTTCAGTAACAGCGTTGTTACCAAAACGTCACACACTATTTATTTATTTGGATTTGGTTTTATTACCTTGTGTTTATAATTTATAATCCAAATTGTGCCTTATCAATAACCCCTGGATGATTTTCTGCCAAATAACATTTCCTTTCTGCCACCACCATTTGTACAGAAGGGCAGCAGGCTCCATAGATGTACTGCTGATGGTGGTAATGTAATTGGCCACCAGGATAGATGTAAGCCAGGTGTTGTAAAGCAACATGAGAACAACAAATGTTGATTCCAATATGAAGAATGGTTTAAACTACTTTTATCTACAGTTGTTATCACTTGGGACTGTTATTACAATAGAACCTCTCTCTAAAATGGTAAGGTACAATTTGGATTATACAGGGTGTACCAGGTAAATTGGGAATTTCAACAATGGTATTTTAACTGAAATTTTTTGCAAGTAAAAATTAAAATATCCGAATGAAATTTGACACAGTAGTAGATAAAAGGATATAGTTTTTATTTATTCAATATAGTTTCCATTATTAGCTACAACAGTCTCGAGGCGAGTGCGGAATGAAGCACAGGCCTTGGCGACGATGACCTTGTCCATTTGGGTCATCACCGTGTGAACTGCTTTCTTGACAGACTGGATGGTGGTATGAGGAGCTTTGTTGACATCTCTCTCAACAACACCCCATACATAGTAGTCGAGGGGATTGCAATCTGGAGAATTAGGGGGCCAAATATCAGGACCCCAGTGACTAGGGACGTTAAGTGTCAGCCACGATTGTGTCTTTTTTGCCTTATGGGCTGGAGCTGAGTCCTGTTGGAAGACATACTTCCTTCCTGCGGCCACCATGTCCATCCAAGGCTTCACAACGGTCTCCAGAACATTGATGTAGGTGTCAGCGTTCATCCTAAGGCCCTTCTCAAAGAAATGGGGAGGCATGACATCACCTTCACTGCTGATAACGCCAAGGACCATTACGGAGGCAGGAAATTTCGTGTGCATCACGACAGGTATCTCTAAGTTCAAATAATTGGAACTTAAAACCCGGGACTTTTTAGAATTACGATGTTATAGCAAAGTTACTGTTATAAAGGAGGCTGATATATTCTCAAACTAAACTACCTAACAGTGACCTTGTGAAAATATACTTTGCTCCATGTGTGTGAGTACATATAAACCTGCCAAAAAAAAGTAGAGAAAGATGATCTTGTGGACAAATGATAACACTGCAATCTTCCTGATCCTAATGTATACTGATGTTGGAATGGAGATTTGGGAAGAAGATTTAATCTCTCCATAAACCTGCATAGTGTGTTTATACTTCTCTCAAGTACATGCAATAAATTGGAATTTGTGTAATCTTTACACAAGAGGATAATAAACAACATGCAATAAAAGCCATGGATGGTGGGTTATTTTATACTGTAGTTACACATAACACCTTGCACTTGGAAGGTGTTGGGTTGCTGCACTGGATGGACTGTGTAGGTTGAGGGCCATTAGAAATTTCGAAAAATAGAAATTTCTTTGAATGTGTGAGATGATTCTCTATGTCAGTAGTGTTACATCACCATATACAAACTGATAACATAAACCATGTTTTAAATTAATTAACTCTTAGCACAACTGCTTCTTTTTTTATTCTAACAAACTCATTCCTACTGCCCTTACTGCAATCATGAAAATATTGAGAGGACCTCCAGAATAGTCCATTACAGCATTAGAGGAGTGGTATGGTTGATTAAACTGGAGAGTTTTCACCACTGATGAGCCAGGCCCCTTCCAATGTTTTTTAATCATTGCAGTAGGAGGAAATTGTTAGTTAGAACTACTTGCTACAATAAAACAGTTTATGAATACAGATGTAATCAATAGATGCCAACAAAGGCTGTGTTCTCCAGAGAGACATGCTGATGTCCCTGGGTAACAGCAAGCCTACAGTCAACAGTGATGACCTCATCAAGCTGCAGAAGTTCATGGCGGACTTTGGCCAGGAAGGATAGTCTGCTCGCTCAGAGTAAGTGTCTCTATCTTACATGTCCTCATCACTACAGATCCAGAAAGATATCTTGAAGGCCATATTAAAACCTGTAGCATCTGACATCCAGCATCCTGCAGAACTTCATTGTTGAATCATCATCTTGTAATGCTATCTATGATACAGAGGTCAGACATGATAAGGCTAAATTTGGATTATAGATTATAAATACAAGGTAATAAGGCCAAATCAATAAATTGTGTGTAACGTTTCGGTAACAGCGTTGTTACTGAAATGTCACACACTATTTTTTTTATTTGGTCTTATTACCTTGTGTTTAGAGGTCAACCATCATGGAATGTCTGACACAAATAAGACAGTTTTCTCTGACATGGCTTCCAAAAGCTGTCTGTTTATACTAAGGGCTCCCAGAATCAAATACAGGTTTGTGATCAAAGTTGTCTCTTGCTGAGTTTCCAACAATATAATATTAAGAGCCCATCATGGTTTGAAATCATTAAGATGAAACACCTTTGTTTTACCTATATAACTTGATTGTAACTTAAAACTTCTATTTCCTGGTTCAGGTGTTAATTTACATAAACCTCATATTCATGAGGTTTTGTCCAAGACCCTGATTAGTGTTAATGTAAAGGTTTTTAACTATATTTGAATAAAAAGTTTATTTATTTTCATTTACAAGAGGAATTCCAATACCTGAATTTATACGAGTGCATTTTTAACTAGAGTGTCTATAGAATAAATAAATTGCTCTTTTTTTCAAAATTAAATTGCAGAAAAGCCAATTGAAGTTACGACTTATCTTTATTATCTGTGATAGGGTTCCCCATACTAATAACCAACTTGACAGAATCTTACTTTTATGCCCCTAGATGCCCCCCCTCTCTCTCTGTGAATGACAGCAGCTAGTCTGTCTTGGTGAAGTTTTACCAAAGTAATGTTTTTACCATCCTCATTATTTGGTTGATAGAGAGAAATAGGTAAACCTCGACACAGGAGTGACTGCAGTGTGGAATCCATGCAGGAATAGAGAGTTTAGTTTATATATTTGAAGTTTTAAAACTGGTGTCACATTCATTGTTTTACAAAAGGAAAAAAAAAAGTCCAAACTGAGCCACAATACTAAATGCATCTCTCTGGTTGCTACCATGCAAATGAGCCTGCATGCACTCCCTGATTGGTCCATCCCCAGCCTGCCATTTATCTTTGCTACCTACCTCAACATGGGTTCACAAACTTAGCTGGTTGTGCTATCTTTTAATGTCGCCATCATTCACCCAGTATCATCTTTGACAGCTTTCAGGACCTTTGGACTGCTCAAAGAGCTCTAGTAATTCTTGTAAGCTTTGCACAAGGGGATAAGAAATGACATTGGTAGTGTTATGATTTTAGAAAGTACGCCAACCAAATACAAAACTTTATTGCAAGAGGTAAACAAACTAACTCTTACTCTCTTCTTTGTTCTCCAGGGATTCTCTGAATCCTTTCGGCACGCTAGCTTGATCATTGAAATATATAAAAAAAAGACATTTAATGATTGCACTACATACATATATAAAACAAAATTAATAATTTTAAACATACATTCTTGTAATGGATCTTTAAATGTTCATACATATATAAAGATTGAGATTATTTGCAAGTCTTAACAGGTAGCTTTTTATAAGTCTAGTACAGAGGTCAGCAAACTGCGGCTCACAATCCACATGAGGCTCTTTGGATGTAAAGCAGCGGCTCTTTATATAGTTCCATAAGCAAATATAATTTATGCTAGTACTGTTTATTGTTGGCAAAAACACATTTTGTGAAAAACTTGGAAATTTTGTAAATTGTAATTTTTGACTCTTCCGACTCAAAAGTTTGCTGACCCCTGGTCCCACCATACTATTGATGCCTTCTTCTTCTTTCTTATCTCCACACAATCATATTAAGGTATCAAGCTTGACAACCATCATGATTGGGTGAAGTAGAATGTGTCTGCCATTGTCATTAAGACTGGGAGCACTACTCAGTGGCAGGCCGACTTAGCTCCAAAAGAAATGGCCGCTCTGACATGAGGAACAGACGCCATGTGCAGCCACTCCTAACATTGAATACAAACACTGCTCATCCTGTATCCCTGGATTAGGAGCCCTTACAGGGTACTATCAGCCGGGCCAGCTGAACCCAGGTTTTTTAGTGAGCTTGTTACTGCTCCCCCTCCTCCTTTTTCATCCGGGCTTGGGACCGGGCAAAAGCGGAGTTATTGTTTTCTTGGTTTGGGACTATTGCTTATCACACAGCTAACCACCACCACCTTATCTGATGGTCTATCCCCACCTTGTCAACCTAAGTGGACTTGTAAATACCCTCTCTACTGTAGCTTGAAGAGCTGTGCTAACATCACTCGGGTGTGTCCAGATTTGTCGTTAGAAGATGTCCCCCTCTACTTCCCCCTCCTCCATATATTTTTGATTTCCTATACATATACATCTATAAATAAATATAAATATATATATATGATGATGATGAGTATATATTTTAAATTGGAGAACCTCTACCTACTAATTGTGCACAGTTACAACACTCTCTGTTTAAAATGACTATTTAATACTGTAAATATACTGTTGATCTGTTTTCTTCTTCCTTTTTTTTTGGTCAAAAATATTTTTATCTCAAAGTCTATCACAATTTAATCTTTGTCTTTATCAAAACAAGAATGGTTATTTTTTTTTTCTTTGATATTTTTTTTCTTCCCATTTAAAAAAATATTCCTCTTTTTTTTTTTTTTTAAAGCCCGTAAGGTATTGCTTTTTTTTTTTGTGTATCATATTTTTTTTATATCTTTGTGAAAAAAAATAAAGGAATTGTTACAAGACAACAAAAGAACGAAAGCAATATTGTTGATTATAATGGTACATTTCATTTTGTTTAGCTTCTTTCTTCTCTATTCTTTTAAATAAAATGTTTTTTTTTTTTGCTTAATGTTTCTTATTCTTGGCTTCTTCTCTCTTTGCTGTTCTTCTCTGTCACTTGGGTGTGTGGAACAAACAATATGCAAATTAACAGAATAATTTGCATAGCCCTAGCTTGAAACTATGACTAGCTCCTTTCAAACCTAACTACACTAAAATCTGTATAAGGAGTTTGTTTCCATTTGGTTCCAAACAAAACTCTAGGACTGCGGAAATATTTTTATTTACGGGGCTGCGAACTCTTAAGACTGCTACCACAGGAAAACTCCCAAGTTTTACTGTATATTATCAAAATTCGAAACTATTTTAAAGGCGTAAGATTCTACCAACAGTATCACTATAAAAGGAAGTTCCAAAAATGCAATATAACAGCGGTATGGTAGATTAAACTGGCGAAACCGCTGGGAGGGTTCACCACTGATGAGCCAGGCCCTCCCTTTAATTTTTCCATTGCAGTAGAAATTGTTTAATTTCAAAAAGAATCTTATGCCTTTAAAATAGTTTCGAATTTTGATAACAGATGGCGCGCTAGTGCATCACACTGTATATTATATTGAAATTTTATCTTTGTGGAAACATGCAGAAAAAAATATGAGATTTAGCCTGTTAGTTTACCAAGTTGTATATTCTGCTGTTGAAACTGACAGTTCTTCTAGAGTGGAATCAACCCATTTCTTTTTTAAAAACTACAAAAATATTTTCTCACAATGAGTTTCTTTTTTATTTTAAAACTCAAGTTTTCAAGCGACAATCGCTCTTCCTTTGCTTGAAAGATTGCGTTTTAAAATAAAAAAGAAACTCATTGTGAGAAAATATTTTTGTAGTTTTCCACAATTTTATCTTGAACCATTTCTTCTTTATTTATATAATTATCCCAAGCACACAGGGCCATGATAATCATGGTGAGTATGTGACCAGAGATGGTCAATATATATGGAGCTAGGTTTTAGCATCTATTCAGGTACACTTATGGACAAAACTTAAGGAAGTTTTACCTTTTAGCATGTATTTCTGGATTCAGATAATAACTCTGAAAGATATTTGATACACACACAGTGACCCCTTTATTGAAGGCACACCAGATAACTAAGTGTGAAAAAAATTGCCTCTGTCTCCTTTAAAAAAAAAGAAGACGACCAGCGACGTTAAATCTGCTGGGTGAAATTCCTATCTATTTCATCTACCACGTGTTTCATTTATTTCTTGTAGAGAAAAAACAAAATAAGAATAATTAATTAAGATACAATTTATTTTATTTATCAAGTTTTGTTGTGGTTAGGTTTCATCAAATGCAGTGTAAAATGTATTGATGCAACAAAATCCAAATTGAAAAACACAAATAAAAAAAAAAAACATTTATATATATATATATATATATATATATATAAAATATTTATTGAAAAGGTTTATATTTACATACATGAAGCCTAGTTATGGCTTATATACATATAAAGGTATGTACAAAAATATAACATTTCTCTCTTTAAAAAATGTACTTAACTATATAATATTTAAGGCAGTGTGTTTGTTTGGTAGAATATTACACTGGGGCATAACTGACAATTTATCAATGTAGATGTACAAGAGTATTGTGAAGTAATATGCAAATCTCGAATATGCAAATTATTTCAAGCATTATCAAGAAGTATGAATAAATAATCATCTTTTTTATTTGCTTATCCCTAGTACACATGGTACAGACCATGATAATCATGGTGGGTTGAAGTTGGTGACTGCTTTTATTGTAATGTCTACACATGTGAAAAGTAGTTTGACTTTGCATTTACAAATGTACATAATGTTGCACTTACAAATAATCAACCAATCATTATGGATGTCAACTCCTTTGATGAGATCTACTCAGTAGACACCATCTCAAGCTCTACAAGCTTGATACCCTGATAGGATGGAGTGGAGATAAGACAGTAGAAGATGGTAAAAGTTCTACATCACATAAGCCCCAAAGGACACATTATTGACTGTATTGACTCATCCATTGATGAGCTCTACTCTTCCCCGGCAGACACCATCAAAAGTCTCAAGCTTTACAAGCTTGATACCTTAATATGATTGAGTGGGGATAAGAAAGAAGAAGAGCCCCAAAGGAATTAGATTCTAGATATATTAACTCAATTAAAGTTTTAACTCAATCAAAAATACTGAGATGATAAGGCACAATTTGGATAATAGGTTATAAGCATAAGGTAATAAGACCAAATCCATATAAATAAATAATGTGTGATGTTCTGGTAACAACGCTGTTACTGAAACATCACATACTATTTATTTGATTTTATTACCTTGTGTAAATACTGAGATGAATAAACAACAAATTGCTATTGTAAGTATTAAATGTCTTATTGAATTTTTGGTGAAAGTAAATAATCAATTTAAAATCTTTAAAATTATTTGTGAAAACTTTTAATGGTTGTTAAGATTTTTCAACAATTAGAACAATCAACTTGGGATTTAACAAGAACAAATCTAATGGGTTTGCATATATCTAAAGGAATTTATTGCACACCTTTATACTTGAGGAATTTGTGGATTTACAGTGGAATAGACCCTTATTCGGGTAAACCAGGAGAGTTAACAGATGTTATAACAGTAACTTGGGGGGTTTATAACATCATAGTTCTAATATTCAGAATCTTAAAACTGATTCTAACAACAACAGTTTGGTTCCAAGTGTTGTAATAGCAAGGTTCAATTGTACAGTAGAACCTCCCTGTAAAGAACACCTAGTTGCAGAGCCAGTCTTCTTCAGGGAGAGGCGTCCTCTTACTGGAGAGCTACTAAATAGTAATTTTGCAAATGAAAACTGTCTTTTGTAGAGAGTTGTCCTCTAGTGGGAGTGTCCTTTCATGGAGGTTCTACTGTATTAACATTTTTTGGAGGAATATATTCAAATGTAAAAAAAGGTCATTTCTCCCATAAAAAAAAAAAATGGCAACAATTTAACACACCTATTGAGAGGGAGAAATGCACACCTATATAAATCACAAGTCCAACATTTTCCACATATATTGTTATACTTGAGCAGTAAGTATACATAAAGTCATATCTCCCATTAGTTGGTGGGACTTGTTGGGAAGCAAAATTTGGCCTCAAACATCTATAATAGTCCTTGTTAACATTTAAAAAAAGTAAATCCATGAGATTTAAAATACACATTTGTTAAGTGGTATTAATTTTTGATTTCATAGGGAATCCCGATTAGTGTTTATATAGCAAAAAGAGCTAGTTACATATTCTCATACCCAGCAATGGCCGCAGCCTTGCAGAAAATTGACATGGACCCAGAACAGCAAGTTTACACACCCAAGATAGAGGTCATTGTGACTGCTGTGATAGAGATGTATGGAGACATCTGAGGCTCTTCATTGGACATAACAACAACAACAAGAGCTAGTTATCCATGTGCTACCTATAAAACATGTGGCATAAAGAGATCAAATTTCCTGGGAAAAAAAAAGAATGCTAAATGGAGTATGAGTATTAACAAACATTGAATAGAGCACCAACTGGAGAAGAACTGGATAGATACTTCCTGTAAAGAACAGTGGAGGATAAGGTGGCAATTATTCTGAAAGATTCTTCAGACCAGTCAGTTCTGGCCATAGAGGAATACATACAAGTGGCTACTACAAGTACTGGAGAGGAGTAGGTTATATGTTGCTAGAGGAATGATATGAGAGCATGGTTTCAAGGCCTTCCCCCCTCTTTTTATTCATGTTATATTTATCATATACAGTTAAAACTGTCTATAGCGCCCCCTTTTGGGACTCACCAAAATAGGGTGCTATAGACAGGTCACTTTTAATGTAAATCGCATCGTACTACATATTTAAAATCAGGCGCTATTTAGAGGAGGCGCTATAGACAGGTTTAACTGTATTTAGCTTTGTAGCCAAAATCACAGATGCTTATGTAAAAGGGGCACCAGTCAGTAGAGAAAGCAAATAAATCTTACAAACCTTAAACACAATAACATACCAATATGTTGCTTTATTTCTTTAAAAATAGATGAATTTTCAAACCAAAAGTATTTTCTTCATGATCTTAACTATAAACTTTCCACTTTGGCAGTTCAAGATGTATGCTGACTCTTTAGATAAGAGAAGTTTTTTTTTATATATGACTAAAGTGACACAGGTTTTATAATTCTTGAAAAAAATATAAAAAAATGGAACAAATACTTGTTGAATGTAGATATTGCATTATATCAGATAACTCTAAATAATCCTAACAAAGGTGGGTTGGTTGCTAGCCAAAGGTTTTACTGTAAATATATTTTGAGAGAAAACAAGATCCAAATAAGTAAAGTATTACAATACAGTAACCACAGTGTTCTAAGTACCATGGTCTGACAGCATGGCTGTTACTTTACAGTTTACTTCGTCTTAATACTAGGGACAGAAATTTCTGTTACAAAAACTGTGTCACTTTCAATTATGGAAAAAAAAAAAAAACTTTTTTTACCTAAAAACACAAGATAATACAACCAAATCCAAATAAATAAAGTGTGTGACGTTTCGATAACAACGCTGTTACTGAAACATCACACACTATTTATTTATTTAGATTTGGTTGTATTATCTTGTGTTTATATTCTATAATCTATAAAATCTAAATTCTATAATGTGCCTTATCATTTTTACCTAAAAAGTTGGCAATACATCTTGAACTGCCAAAAAAAGGAAAGTTCATAGTTGTGGGGGATTTTAGTTTGAAAACTCACCTAATTTTAAAGAAAGAAAACAACATATTGGTATGTTCTTGTGTTTTTAAATAGCATCAATAATTTATATTTATTTAAAGAGAAATTAAGAGAAAGGCGTCTCCTGATCGTGCAAATTAAAATTTGCTAATGGCTTGTGCCATCTGTTGGAAATGGATAGTGAAAGTCATTGGAAACTTTTAGTTGTACGATCAGGATGCCTTTCTCTCACCTTATCAACCTGGTCCCAGTACAATTTCACTTTTGTACTATTTGTTTTTTTTTTTTCAAGAGAAATGTCAAGCAAAAAAAAAAAAAAAAATTCACAATTCACTTTAGAGCTCATCTCTCATTTTGAGAAATGCTCAAATATGTAAATAAGGAATGATCTACTTTGGACACACAATGAAAACAAATGATTTGGTAAAGATGTTGATGTTAGGAAAAATTGAAGGAATGCAATGAGCTGGCTGGAAGGGGTCAAGAAAGCTACCGGAAGGCCATTAAATGAGCTACAAGTAATGGTCACTGATCAAATTGGAGAATATTTGTCCATATAGTCACTAAAAGTTGAACTTGACTTGAAGGACGCTAACAACAACATAACCTTTTTGATTCAACTAGCAATAATTCAATACTTAAATTAATTCAACCATTTTTTTTTTTTTTTAAAATTCAAATAATTGCTAATTTTCTTCAATTCAATTGACTATAATTCATCAAAAGACTACAATTCAATCAGAAATTCTGATTCCTTAGAATGTTGAATTGAAGAAGTTAGGGAGGACTGTATGTATATATATTTTAAATCATTGAGTGATGGTTTTATATTTAGATGAAATATATCATCAGGGAGTTGAAATGGGCAAAATCGATTGAAACTAAACCTGAAATTGGTTAAATTTAGTATAAAAGAAACTAGAAAGTCATTAAAAAATGACTGAAAATTTAAGATTTAACTAAAAAAAAAAGATGGTCCTTATTTATTAGAAAAGAAGATAAAAACTTGAAAGTAAACAAAGATTTTTTCAGATATCTTGTATATTCACATGGTCTCTAAACAGGACCTTTGGGAGAGGTCGCTGCTTATCATAAAACAGTTCGAGGAGCATGAACTCATGGAATTAGTGTAATCTTTACACAAGGGGATAAGAAACAACAACATTCACATGGTCTAGATGTTTCATCATTCATTTCTGGATATTCACAATTGGATAAATCATGTCTATTAGCAGATGAAATGGGGTAAAGAGAATAGCAATTGATATAAAATATAACATACATTGTAATTTTGAAATAAATAAAAATATACACAATATAAGAAAGTTCAATCTAGAAAATCTGAAAATTTAGGTACAGTATAACCTCCCTGTAAAAGACAACACCTAATTGCAGAGCCAAAGGTATTCTTTAGGGAAAGGTGTCCTCTTACTGGAGAGTGTCAAAATAGTAAAAATGGTAATTTTGAAAATGAAAACTGTCCTTTGTAGAGAGGTGTCCTCTAGTGTGAGTGTCTTCTCATGGAGGTTCTACTGTATTATTTGTTACATTATGCTGACTTTAAAATGAATTCACACTCATGGACAAAAGGAAGTGGAAAGCCGTTGATGTCACCAGTTTTTTTTAAGGAGACAGAGGCAATTTTGTTCACACTTGATTATCTTGTGTGTCTTCTATAAAGGTCACTGTATCAAATATCTTTCAGAGTTATTGTTTGAATCCCGATATACATGCTAAAAGGTACAACTTCCTTAAGTTTTGTCCATAAGTGTATTTTTTTATGGCAAGATATTGGTTAAATTTAGCATTTATAGATATATCCAGACAAAAAAATAATTTTACAAATAATTCTTGCATAAAATTGACTCGATTCATTTAAAAGAAAATTATAAGTAGAAGCATAGTTAAATCTAAAATTGAATCTAGAAATACAGTAGAACCTCCCTGTAAAGGACACTTAATGCAGAGCCAAAGTGTCCTTTAGGGTGAGGTATCCTCATACTGGAGAGTTACTAAATTGTAAAAATAGTAATTTTGCCGATGAAAACTGTCTTTTGTAGAGAGGTGTCCTCTCATGTGGAGGTTCTACTGTATTTGAGAAGATTTTCATTTTTCTTCTTTTTGTCAGCAGTAAATTAAACTTCTCAACTAGTATAACAACTTGTGATATTTCAATAAGACCATCTTCAGTACTGTAGTTATCAGAGAGGATAATGTTGCTACCAAAACATCATCTAGAGTATACTTATTTGGTCTTGTTACTTTGGGATTTCTTATCTAAACATATAAACATTGTAAACAAAAAAGTTTAATTAAAACAACAAAAAGAGAACATTACAAGAAAGGAATCTCCTGATTGTGCAGAAACTAGAAGTAGCTGATGGCTTGTGTTGGAAGATATATCAACTAATTGTTGATCAGGAGAGATGCCTTTCTTGTAATTTATCTACCTGAGAGATCCACAAATACAATTTCACTTTTATAATTTTTTTTAAAAAGAGAACACAAAAAAAAAAAAAACTATTAAATTATTTAAAAAAAAATACTTTTCTAAATTATATTTATAATCAAATTTTATTTTGTGAAAAATACCTTTAAAAAATATATGTCTATTATTTACAAGAGAATACACAATATAAATAATATATTTACACGTGCTAAACAACTATTTACATATATCCGAATGGCTATGTACAACAAACCTTGATGAGGTGACTGCAATCACACAGGTCAGGTTAGGAGGATAAAGATCCCAGAATGACACATGCTTCAGTATATATTAAGCACAATAACTCCACCTTTGCCGGTCCCAAGCCCAGATGAAAAAGGAGGAGGGGGAGCAGTAACAAGCTCGCTAAAAAACCTGGGCTCAGCTGGCCCGGCTGATAATACCCTGTAAGGGCTCCTGATCCAGGGATACAGGATGAGCAGCGTTTGTACTCCATATTAGAAGCGGCTGCGCATGGCGTCTGTTCCTCCTGTCAGAGGCAGCCATTTCTTTTGGAGCTATGTCGGCCTGCCACTGAGTAGTGCTCCCAGTCTTAATGACAAAGGCAAACGCATTCTACTTCACCCAATCATGATGGTTGTCAAATCTCTTTTTCAAAAGTCTCAAGCTTGACACCCTAATATGATTGAGTGGAGATAAGAAAGAAGAAGAAAATAAAGCACAATTAGGATTATAGCTACAAGAAAATAAGACCTAATCCAAATAAATTAATAGTGTGTGACATTTCGGTAACAGCATTGTTATCATCATCAGATAAAAGAATAAAAGAGGGGGAAAAAAAGGAAAGGTTTTTTTTTTCTCATTTATTCTTTTGTATACACTAAATGTCACACACTATTAATTTATTTGGATTAGGTCTTATTTTCTTGTAGGCTTCAGTATAGTTCCATTGTTGCACACATGTAGCTTAACAAAGCTAAATAATGTGACAAATATACAATAGAACCTCTATGAAAGGACACTTCTGCTAAAGGGACACCTCCCCTAAAAGGATATTTTTGCTCTACAATTAGATGTTGTCCAAGAAGTTTTATTGTAAAAGGTTTCAGTAACACTACAAGGTTATACAAGGCTGTTACCGAAATGGCACACTATTTATTTGGTCTTATTATCTTGTGTTTCTAATTTATAATTCAAATTGTACCTTAATGTTTCAGTAACACCATTAGACACTTGGTGTCTTGTTTCCCTATAATTTATATCCAGAATAAAAAAATATATACAAATACAATAGTAGAGGAGTCTGGAGATTGAGCTGGTGAAGAAGCTGTTGGAAGGGTTCATTACTGGTAAGTCAGGTCCCCCCTTTTTTACGGCCTGTAAGGTAATGGTAAAAGGTATAAGTAAAAATAACTTTTAATTATATACATTTAAAACAAAAAAAAAAATCGGCCATTGTCCCAGAGAATTAATTGTTAGAAACATGGGTGAAAACCAGAGATATATAGGAGACAATACAAACCTCAGTTTAGCTTTTTCACTTCCTATTGGGGTTGTGTATGAGATCTAGGAAGTCTTCAATCTCCATGGAGCTCATGTCTGGAGAAGGTTCCTGCACCAACACACCAGATCTCACTACAGTGGAATCTACAAGAAATGTCTGGGATGGCTTTCAAGTTCTGAGATTTAAATTAGGCAAATTGTAGTAACAATCGACTCTAAGTGCCTAGTGATGGTAGCCATTGTTTCATTCATTTCCAATTTACTGACAATAGAGATACAAGTACAGTAGAACCTCCATGAGAGGACACTCATGCTAGAGGACACCTCTCTACAAAGGAAAGTTTTCATTTGCAAAATTACCATTTTTACTATTTAGCAGCTCTCTAGAAAGAGGACACCTCTCTCTAAAGGACACTTTGGCTCTGCAATTAGATGTCCTTTACAGGGAGGTTCTACTGTAATAGATTATAGATGTTCTTCCATGAGACATTGGATGGATGTTTGTGATCTCAGTGAGGTTCAGGGAGGTGAGAGAATGGGGTCAGTAATCATCCAACTTGACAGGTGCCATCTGATGAGTATAAATTCTGAAGTCATCTTTCTGTCATTTATTTTGATCCTCCACCAGATCTCCAACTGCTGAGCTTTCACCAGTGCCCCAATAGTTTGCAGAATTCTCCATAAGAGTAACACAAACTATAAGAATGTCCAGGTTTCAGGCATTTTTACATGAGTGCATCTATTAGGAGTACAAATAAGTTTTGAGGGATTTTTTTATAAATTCGAAGCTTTATTCAGAGAAATCAGTACAATATATTTCATTCAAAGTATTGCCCATCTTTAGCTACGACTTTTTCCCATCTTTCAGGCAGCATACGGATTCTGTGTCGAAAAAATTCCTCGTCTTTTGAGGCGATCCAAACATTGACCCAATTTTTCGCCTCTTCGTAAGAAGTGAAGTGCTGCTCGGCCAGGCCATGTGTCATCGAACGGAACATGTGGTAGTCTGAAGGAGCAATGTCTGGTGAATACAGCGGGTGGGGTAGGACATCCCATTGAAGCGCCTCCAAAGTCTCCTTGACAACTTTTGCAACATGTGGCCGAGCGTTGTAGTGCTGATAGATCACCTTGTCATGTCTTTTGGCATATAGTGGGCGTTTAATCTTCAATGCTCGGCTTAATCGCATCAATTGTTGTTGGTAACGTTCTCCAGTGATGGTTTCATTAGGCTGAAGTAGCTCATAGTAGATCACTCCGAGCTGATCCCACCAGATGCACAGCATTAGCTTCTTGCCATGAATATTCGGTTTGGCCATTGAAGTTGATGCATGACCGGGCTTAACCCACGATTTTCTGCGCTTTGGGTTGTCGTAGTGAATCCACTTTTCATCCCCCGTCACGATTCGATGCAAAAAACCCTTCCGATTTTGTCTTTTGAGCAGTAGTTCGCACGTGCAAATATGGCGCTCGATGTTTCCTGGCTTGAGTTCATATGGAACCCAATTTCCTTGTTTTTGCACCATACCCATGACCTTGAGATGGTTCGAAATCGCTTGTTGTGTCACTCCCAAGGTTTCAGCGAGCTCCTCTTGAGTTTGGCTTGAATCTTCGTCCAATAAAGCCTCCAACTCAGCGTCTTCGAACTTTATTGGCATCCCTCCGCGTTCTTTGTCTCTGGTGTCAAAATCGCCACTTTTGAAACGCCGAAACCAGTACTCACATGATTTTATTGATAAAGCATGTTTACCATATGCCTCACACAGCAATCGATGTCCATCAGTTGCACTTTTCTTCAAATTAAAACAAAAAAGCAGCGCTTCCCGCAAATTGTCTTTTGTTGGCAAAAAGGTTGACATGGTTTGAGCACCAAAAAAAAAGTTCCTTACACTTGAGTGAAAAGACTTATTCTGAATTATTTGGGGAAATGATGAAGCCTTAACATGAAACCTTACACAAGGTCCGATGCTATTTATATAATATTTGTTGTGGCTTCTTTTGCAAATCCCTCAAAACTTATTTGTACTCCCAATAGAATAAAAAAGTGAGTTTTTTTTTTCAAAATCAATTTTTAAATAGGTTAATGAACTTGAAGCATGAACTCATGGAATTCGTGTAATCTTTACACAAGGGATAAGAAACAACAACAACAATATTTTGAGTTATCTCGTTGAGTGATCTTGAGAGTCTACTAATAAAGAAGAAATATATCCTTCCCAACTAGACAGTCAATCAGGTCCTACCCCTCGGATTTTGCATTCATTGGCCAAGCGGCATCTCCTTTGTTAAAGAAGACACAGACACACGATGGATTTTGGAAACAAGAAATTCCCAAACAAAAAACGATGGAAATAAGTTGGTTATTAAACCATGAAGTTAAGAAATTATTTCCCTGAGGAAGGTAAATAACTGTAATGTCAGGAAATAAATAAACTGGTTGATATATTATTTTTGACCAAACAAGATCCAAGGAGACAGTGATGGGGAGACAGGTAGGTGACATTACTTACCCTTATTTGTTTCCTGTAGTTGGGGGGTAGGGGAGCTATCTTCTTGGAGGACTTGGGCTGTACACATCCAGTAGGTGTCTTGTTGGACTCTCTTTGTGTGACCACCCTCAGTGGGTTTACATGACCAAGGTACAATTTGGAGAGTTAGGTAGGTAAGGATCACAAGGTATTCTCTATGTAACATTATGGTACAGTAGAACCTCCATGACACCTCTCTACAAAAGTATAAACCGTTGGTTTTCGACCGCTACAACCCGGTTTCGATTCCCGCATTGGGCACTTTTTTCTGATTTAAAAAAAAAATGCTCCAATGTCCCCCTCTTCTTGCGAAAGTCCAACCCCACCAGCGAGTGCAAGTAACCAAACGGGGCTCTGGCATATTTATTTGTAAGTGCAAAGTCGAACTGTTTTTCACGTGGGTAGACATGTGGTGCACTTACAGTAAAAGCAGTCACCTACTTCTACCCACCATGATTATCATGGCTTGTATCACGTGTACTAGGGATAAGCAAAAAAAAAAAAAAATTGTACTTATTAGCAACTCTGGGGATGTGCAACTAGGTATTGTCTTTTAGAGAAGAGGTTCTTCCACCACTGTAACATCTTCAGACTACTTGGTGACCACTGAGTATTCTAGAGATGCCCTTATAACACTATATATCAGCCCCAATATATATTCATGGACAAAACTTAAGGAAGTTTCATTTGATTTCGTCAGTCATCCATTTTTTTTTTAAGGAGACAGAGGCAATTTTTTTCAGACTTGGTTATCTTATCTGTCTTCACAATAAAGGTCACAGTGTATCAAATATATTTTAGATTTATTGTCTGAATGCTGATATACATGCTAAAAGGTAAAACTTCCTTAAGTTTTGTCCAGGAGTGTATTTACACAAACAAAATGAGGACTGAAACAAAAAGGATGGCATTGAAATTTGTAGAAACAGTAGAGAACCTCTCTGAAAAGAACAACATGTAGTTGCAGAGCCAAAGTGTTCTTTAGATAGAGGTGCCCTCTTATCAGAAGGCAACTAATTAGTAAAAAATAGGTCATTTTGACAATGAAAACTGTTTTTAAATAGGTGTCCACTCATGGAGGTTCTATTGTAGCTTAATACTTAGATGTGATAAGGCACAATTTGGATTATAAACACAAGGTAATACGACCAAATCCAAATAAATAAATAGTGTGTGACGTTTCGGTAACAGCGTTGTTACCATCTTCATACAAAAGTACTGAATGTTACCGAAACGTCACACACTATTTATTTATTTGTATTTGGTCTTATTACCTTGTGTTTATACTTAAATGTGATTATAAACACAGTAAATATATGTGATAAGGCACAATTTGGATTACCATTCAGTACTTTTGTCTGAAGATGGTAACAACGCTGTTACTGAAACGTCACACACTATTTATTTATTTGTATTTGGTCTTATTACCTTGTGTTTATACTTAAATGTGATTATAAACACAGTAAATATATGTGATAAGGCACAATTTGGATTACCATTCAGTACTTTTGTCTGAAGATGGTAACAACGCTGTTACCGAAACGTCACACACTATTTATTTATTTGGATTTGGTCTTATTACCTTGTGTTTATACTTAAATGTGATTATAAACACAGTAAATAGATGTGATAAGGCACAATTTGGATTACCATTCAGTACTTTTGTCTGAAGATGGTAACAACACTGTTACCGAAATGTCACACACTATTTATTTATTTGTATTTGGTCTTATTACCTTGTGTTTATACTTAAATGTGATTATAAACACAGTAAATAGATGTGATAAGGCACAATTTGGATTACCATTCAGTACTTTTGTCTGAAGATGGTAACAACACTGTTACCGAAACGTCACACACTATTTATTTATTTGGATTTGGTCTTATTACCTTGTGTTTATACTTAAATGTGATTATAAACACAGCAAATAGATGTGATAAGGCACAATTTGGGTTACCATTCAGTACTTTTGTCTGAAGATGGTAACAACGCTGTTACCGAAACGTCACACACTATTTATTTGGATTTGGTCTTATTACCTTGTGTTTATACTTAAATGTGATTATAAACACAGTAAATAGGTGTGATAAGGCACAATTTGGATTACCATTCAGTACTTTTGTCTGAAGATGGTAACAACGCTGTTACCGAAACGTCACACACTATTTATTTGGATTTGGTCTTATTACTTTGTGTTTATACTTAAATGTGATTATAAACACAGTAAATAGATGTGATAAGGCACAATTTGGATTACCATTAAGTACTTTTGTCTGAAGATGGTAACAACGCTGTTACCGAAACGTCACACACTATTTATTTGGATTTGGTCTTATTACCTTGTGTTTATAATCCAAATTGTACCTTATCATCTTAAATGTGATTACTTTGATAGAGAGATACATTCTCTGCACAGCTTTGAAATTCTTGCCTCTTTTTATAGAGAGAGAGAGAGGAAGCATAAAATAGGTAGAAAAATAATTACCTTACTGTTGGAGACTAAAGATGACCTGGATTCCTGGAAAACACACTTGTCATTTAATTCCAAAGCTAAAATTATTTATCAACCTGTATCAAAGCATTATCATCCCCAGGCTTTTAAAGTTTAAAAAGAATCTGGCATAAATATGCTTATGGACAAAACTTAAAGAAGTGTAAAGTCTTTGATGTCCCCAGTTGTCTATTTTTTTTTTTTAGTAGAGGGATAGGCAATTTTGTTTACACTTGGTTATCTCGTGTGTCTTTAATAAAGGCCACTGTGTATCAAATATCTTTCAGAGTTATTGTATGAATCCCAAAATACATGCTAAAAGGTACAACTTCCTTAAGTTTTGTCAATGAGTGTAAGTCATCTGTTTCTTATTAATTAACCAATTTACACAAATACATATTATTAGAATATTTTCTAAAATATATTAAGATTTTAAAGGATAAAATAGTCTTAACACCAACTTTAATTCAAACTGAAAATCCTGATCCATGGGGGCATTGGTTATAGGAATGGACTACATATATATATAGGAAGGTAAACCCAATTAAATTAACAGGTGAAATACATTTATTTTATATAACATGCAATAATCTAGACTAACTAGAGAGTATTAACTAAGCTGACCATTAATCCTTGTTCAATAATACAAAAGGTAATAACACCAAATCTATATGTTTCTGTTGTTGTTGTTTCTTATCCCCCTGTGTAAAGATTACACAAATTCCATGAGTTCATTCTCCTCGAGCTGTTCGATCTATTATGATCCAAACGTTGTACCTTATCACTAGTTCAATTTAAAAAAAAAAGAGTATCTAGAATAAAAACCAACATTTGTTTCTTATCCCCTTGTGTAAAGATTACACAAATTCCATGAGTTCTCTCTCTCCCCCATGCTCCTCGAGAAAAAATATTGTAAAAAAAAAAACATTTAATTTCTATTGTTAGATGGAAGTCATTTTGCACTTTGTTGTTGTTGTTGTTGCTTATTCCTCAAGTCGTTCAAACGATCTCCATCAGGTCCCATTGTCTCAGCTTTTCTATTATAGTCCTGGGGTTTTCCCAGAGGTCTTTTTTGGAAGATTAAATTTTGCACTCTTGTATATATTTATAGTTATCATTTATTTATTTTTAATCCCCTGATCTTTACCTCCTTGCCAAACATGTTTGAGTCCACATTGGGTCCACAAAATACTTCCACAGATTTCCCAACAAGTCACCATGAGCAACTTGGCAAGATGCACCATGCTGGCAAAAGTCAGCAGCTTAATCAAGAAAACTTTTGCTCAAAATTCAGAAATAAAAAGTTTGGTCAGTGAATAATTAATTAAACTATACAATAGAAATAGATTAATAATTATTTTGAAAATAGAGCAATCCATAAATAATTCTTTTAATTAAAAAGGCATATATTGGATCAAAATACCTTTTACCACTGAAATTTTGGTAAAATAAAATGATATTTTGATCCAATATATGCCTTTTTAATTAAAAATTAATAATTATATATTCCTCATTTAATATAAGTTGGTACATTGTGAATAACCTAGCTTGTTAATAGTCTTGATTGTAAATAAATCTTTAACTGTGATTTTTTAGCACTTTTATCTTATCAATAAATTCTGATAAAACACAATTTGGATTTCACAATTTTCTTGTGGCTATCAATAAATTCTTCAATCTTTATTATTTTAATTCGAATGACTCCTCCTCATCATCGCTATGTTGACAATATATGTTGAGATTTCAATAACCAGAGGTGTACACAGTGTAAAATAGGAGGCATCAACACTAGAGGGAAACTTTGCCTTTGCTGGTCCCAAGCCCGGATGAAAAAGGAGGAGGGGGAGCAGTAACAAGCTCACTAAAAAACCTGGGTTCAACTGGCCCGGCTGATAGTACTCTGTAAGGGCTCCTAATCCAGAGATACAGGATGAGCAGTGTTTGTACTCCATGTTAGGAGAGGCTGCACATGGCATCTGTTCCTCATGTCAGAGGCGGCCATTTCTTTTGGAGCTAAGTCGGCCTGCCACTGAATAGTGCTCCCAGTCTTAATGACAAAGACAGACACATTCTACTTCACCCAGTTATGATGGTTGTCAAACAAGCTTGATACCCTAATATGATTGAGTGAAGATAAGAAAGAAGACACTAGAGGGAGATTACCTTGGGAGCTGAAGTTTCCTGGAAACAACACCAGAGGGAGAGAGGTTAGACAAGCTCTATGCAGACATTGCTATCATTTACCTTTCTAGAGGACTTGCTGGGCTGAGGCTCCTGCACCAAACAGTTGGTTCAGTGCCATGACTGGTGCTAGGCAGGCTCTACTGCACATTTGGTGGATGGCTTCTCAGCTATGATGTTTGATTCGCTTCAAAGTTCCCCAAATTTTAAAATTTAGAAGAATCTTCTCACTAACATTTCCCTTAGAAAACCTATTTTCCAAGCTAAAAAAAAAAAAAAATATATATATATATATATATATAATAAATATATTAACATAAAGTTGCAGAAGGATGATATACATATATTACAACACCTGTTTGGTAAATTTAACCAATTTTATACCTGCTCTCATAGGATGTTAGGAAATAGAAGACGCCCCTGTACTGATGAGAGCCAAAGCCCGAAACCATGATATACAGGTTGGCTTTTTGTCTGAATTTGTCAAAACTGGTGCTGTGGCCCCATTCTTTATGATCACTAATGATGGGGTAAATTTAGGGTTTATAGGAGTGGTTAAAATTTACCTTTTGTGGGGATGTGATCTTGGCTCTTTTTCGACGGGGCTGGAACACACATGGGACATTTTATATAACCATTACATAACCAAAAAGAAACCAGCTGCTTAAAGCACACAATATATGTACTAAACAGGACCTTTGGGAGAGGCCGCTGCTCATCATAAAACAGCTCGAGGAGCATGAACTCATGGAATTCGTGTAATCTTTACACAAGGGGATAAGAAACAACAACACAATGTTCCCTGCTACAAGGATGAGTATATTTAACTGTCAATACTTGACAACTGGGATACAAGATTGAAGCTCATTCACTAGGAGCATTTCTCTCTAAAAGACATTGATTCAACAACACTTGTGATTTTTGCATAGGCCTGATCCCATCAGTGTGTGCAAGTAACCAAATGGGGTTCTGGAACCTTTTAGATTCAGAGTCTAGTTATTTTAATGTGTAGACATGTACTTAGAGTAAAAGGTAGTTGTTAAGTAACCACCATGATTATCATGGGTATTTGTGAGAGATAAGTTGAAAAAAAAAAAAAAACCTGGTTCTTCCATACAAGATTTCCTAGCTTACAAATATTGGTCCAATCAATCAACCTGCAGAGAAGGTTGCCAGGTGAAGACCCACAACAAAAGATTGATCAGATAAGTTGAATTGTGAGCAACCACATCTAACTTTGAATCCTCTCTCAGTTTACTGACAAAATAGGAATGCTGTGAATGGAAGAATCTGACATCCTGTTTAGCTTCCAATTTGAAGGGGAAATATGATAAATCTGAAGGACTTTGCCATTGTGTCAAAGAAAACGAGAATTGTATTTCAAAAGACATAAACATATATGAAGCAAAGGTAAATTTATTATTTTAACTTCTTGTGTTCCACCTTGTGGCACACCCACACCACCATTGGTGGCACAATTTTAAATCATTATAAACATTTTGTCCCTATGTCCAATATTTAGATGTGTAAAGGCAAGATTAACCTAAAGGAAATGGCATTCTACTAGAAAAAAAGTTTTTCAATATGAAAACAAAAAGAACTTTTAGAACCCTGATTTACAGTGTGCGTGTGTGCCTCTGACTTGGACTCTTAGAAAGACAGAAATGGGAAAGTTATGGGCTTTCAAGATGTGGTGCTAGTGTCATATGATAACAATACCATGGAGTAAAAGACTAGGCAGTGAAGATGTCCTAGAAATTTGACCAAGGAGGGATATGGTCTTATGGAACATATTGAGAGGAAGGAAACCAGCATGTTTAGGCATCTTGATTGGCACTCAGAGTGGGTGACGGTATAAATAAGGGGAGGAAGTAGATTGAGAGTGGAATGGAGCCCAATTTCTGGAGAAGGTCCTACAATGTCCTCTAGCCTGGCCCCAGGTAGAAAATTCTTAGAGAACAAGAATACTGCGTGCCAACACCTTATGGCTGGTTGAGGAGGAATATAGATAAATGATATTGGTACACTTGAATAGAAGGGTCAATTTAAGATAGGATCCAGTGTCTGAACTTACTGATGATGGGGTCTTCTTGGATTTCTTCTTGGAGGAAGACTTGTGGCGAGGAGGCGGGGAAGGGGAGTTCTCACTAGTGGTCATCTGGAGCTTACGTTTGACTGAGTGGTTGATGCTGGGGTGGGGGGTAGGCTTGGTGGGGGTGGTGGCGATGGAGGCCAGGGTCTGGGCGGCCTCCGCCACTGCTGGGGGAGGTGGCAGCTGGAGGAGTGGCGGGGACTGCAGAGTCAGGGGAGCGGGGTTCAACACAAACTGCACCGTCACTGGCTGTTCCTGCATCGGGATGAAGGACACAGACATGGGGAGGGACTGGGGACTCCCCACAAAGTTAAGATTCCTGGGGGCTATATTCTTCAGATTCCTCTTTGCCGAGACTTTGCCATTGGGCTGGAAGTGTGTCTTGGCTGCAAACACACATGGGTTAGAGGCTTTCCTACAATATATACTCCAGGTTTACTGGGGAAAGCAGAACTACAGTAGAGTGAGAGAATTGCACTAAAATTCCATCAATTACTTAAAAATAAAGATGCAGACTATAATCCTTATAGATTCTCCCTTTAGATTTATAGACAACTAGTTATATAAATAATTGTTTAAAATCAGACCTGTAAAGGACAACACCTAATTGCAGAGCCAAGGTGTCCTTTAGGGAGAGGTATCCTTTACTGAAGAGTTGCTTAATAGTAAAATAGTAATTTTGCAAATGAAAACTGTCCTTTGTAGAGAGTGTCCTCTAATGCCAGTTCTACTGTAATAAAGGGATCTAAGGCTTGATCTCTTCGTTCTGTAATGGTAAATTTTAGTAAGTTTAAGAATAGCTGGATTTTAATACATTGAAACATTTTAAAGCTTAGTTATTCTTTATGTGTTCCACCACATCTGTGACAATCTAGAATAAGTGATCTAGGCCAGGGGTGGGCAAACTTTTGAGTCTGAAGAGTCAAAAATTACAATTTACAAAATTTCAAAGTTTTTAAAGAGCCATAAATTTTTTTTCTTGCCAACAATAAATAGTACTAGCATAAATATTTGCGTATGGAACTATATAAAGAGCCGCAGCTTCACATCCAAAGAGCCGCATGTGGCTCACGAGCCGCAGTTTGCCGACGACCCCCCTGATCTAGGGTATTGAGTAAGGTGGCCGAGTAAGTCACCATCCAAGCCACATATCTGAGCTCTCTCTTATTGCCCTATATGTTATTATAGGTGATCAATCCACCAAATGGGACTACCAATATGGAAGCAGGATAATGATTAGGTACAATTTGGATTATAGGTAGAAACAAAAGGTAATAAGACCAAATCCAAATAAAAACTCAGTAAC